>CM062810.1:45823770-46548765 GCA_031772625.1 Pinus tabuliformis | reverse complement strand
AATCCAGACAACTCCGACTAGATTTCGGGCAAGATTGTTGCCTCGTTAAAATGACTCCTTCAGTCCAAAACTGAATTTCCAAAAACGTGCACTTTGTTATTAAAACAAAAAAAATATAAAAAAGGGGATGGGGGCCACCAACCCTGCCACCCCCCAACCTTCATAACTGTATCATATATTAACTATGGTGGAGGTGCAGGCCACGACCCCCAGCCCCCACCCACGGAACTGTGTGCACCATAATATGGGTGGTGGGCCGGCCTTGGGATATGGATCCAACCACCCCACACCCCTTTAAAACATGGAACCAACCGCATTTAAGTGATGGGTGGTGGGTCAGCCCTTCGGGCACGGACCCAAACACAGCTAAAAAAAATAGCACACAGGCCACAAAAAAACAACATAGGAAGGTACGGGGGTGGGCCACCCAAGGCAAGCCCAGCCAACCCCAAGTTTTTTAAAAGAAATTTTTTGTTTAAAAAAAGACAAATTCTTTGTGTAAAAAAGGAGGAGGCGGGGTTTGACCGCCCAACCTCCTCCCTACTAAATCGAATCTTGACCAACTCAGCTAACCACGTTATTGATAAATCCTCCTGCGACATTTTATTTAAATGTAGTTTGTCAGTACGATCAGGAAAAAGACAAGGCACGCAGTTCGAGGTAGGATTTTACAGGAGGGCCGAATTTTCACTTTGTCAGAATTTGACAAATTTTATATGGTTTCAGCACTTCTTGACACCACAAATGCAATGGAACTTTCCATTTCTCCATCATAGTTTTGAATTTTTCGGCCATTTTTAGTATGCAGATGGAACCATCACTACTGCAGAAACAGGGAGCGGAACCATGATCCTTGAAATTTTCCCGAGGAGGTAATTTTTCTCCATATCGGAATATAGTCAAGTTTACAGTAATTTTTCATGGTTTTCCGTAGGGATCATAATGGAAAGATCAAATTCGCCTTTGGGGTTGCAGCTTTCTAGTCCACCTATGGAGCAGAATCTTTGAGGAATCTATGGGAAATCTAAAAGATTCCTTGAGCCCCAGATTCTCAATTTCTCAGAATTCAAAAATTGGACAGTCGATTTTGCACTATTCGGTGCCACAAATCTTATGGTGCATTTAGATTTCTCATTTTCTCATTCTATTCTTCAGCCACTTTTCTAAGTGGAATGCAGTTGTCAACATCTATGTGCGAGCAGCCATTTCCATGCGATTAATGTCGTGAGATCGATGTTACGAAAAACTTCAGTAGTTTGACATCCACTTCTTCAGTTGGCCCTTGGTTGTGAGGTATATGCAGTGTGTTCATGTACTTCTTTGCTATGCATTTTGTTGTACAGATCCCTATTTGATGTTGATGAGGGATCTTGTTTATTACTTGTTTTCCTTATTCCTGCTTGATGTGATGCAGAACCGTCTATGTGATGTACTTGTTATCATGATTCGTCATGTTATGTTTTGAGATCCCTTTGTTGTATGTTGATGGGATACTCATGTTGTCGTTGTGCATGTTTGCATTGAGATCACTTTCATGCCATGTTGGCGGGATGATCATCATGCATGAGTTTTGTGTCATACTGATAGGAGTCTTTTGACTAAGAGTTCCTGTAGTGGAACATCTCTTAGAGCGACTCCTGCGTGAGGGCATTTTCCTTGTATGATAGTGACATCACCTATATGTACATCATCACTATTGACAACACTTAATGTAGCAGCCTACACCATCTTAACACCGGGACCCAAAGACACAGTCCCTCCTAAACGAACTCCGTTATCAACGGCTTATGTTTTTTATGTTGCTGACGATTGTCATGTTCCTATTCTTTACAGTATTGTTATAGGGAAAACTAGTGTCCATTCAGAGATGCTAGTCCCACTAAGATGGGTATCTATCTTAGAAACAAACATATTAAAGTTACTTGTGTTTTCCTTTATGAGAGATAGATGAGAGAGAAGCATAGAACACCAACCTCAGTCTTTCGCTAGTCTCCTTGCTTGTTTCCCCTCTCCTTTGATAAAGCTTTCGCCACTCCTTTCTCACTTGTCCCGCTTCAAAGAACACCTGTAGAGTTAAGGTAGAAAAATACCATCAAATCATAGAGATCTATAACCATAAATAATGTAGGATCAGATGTACATTAACCATATAAATGCATACACAAACAAGATTCAGAGATATACAAGCATATGGAGGAAAACTCAAATAGCTTTATTGATAGAAGTAGTAGAAGAGAGGATTACAAACAGATTGTCTGATCCAGCATCATCCTCCCAGCATGAAAGCCCTCTTCACCTTATACAAAGCAAGATCACCCAACAATGTCTTCAAAGAGAAACCAACAACACTTCCTTGCAAATTACAAAATTCTAGCCTTCTGGATTTCTTAGATGAGGGATCCATATATAGATGTTTACGGGAGAGTGAGTCAGCTTCTGGGATTTTGATTAGTGTCATTTCACTGATAGTTCTTGGTTCCACTTGGAGATTTCAGATCTCTTACTCATCCATGGGCGAATTCAGAGAGGCAAGTGTCATATGAGCTGTTTCTAGAAGATTCTCTGGGTTTCCACCTAGCACACTGCTTCTACCATTTGCCTGCTCTTGCTCATCACACCCTACAGAAGGGCTTTCCAGTATGCATCGCACCCCCTGTGTGTAATAGGTGAGATGCATTGCACCCTATGCATGGAGCAGTTTGTATGGTCCAGTTTTGACCAGTTCTGAGTAGTTTTTCATGGAGAACTTCTGGGAGATGATGTAATCAGATGACCTTGTTCCTTTAGGGTATGAAACAACACTTTTAGGGATTTAGAAGCCCTTGGTTTATGGACATATGTGATTGGGGTTGCAGTGCCCAAATATGTCTATAACAAGTATGCAGATGTATTCATTTATGTTCTTTTAAAAATGCAATTTAACACATCACGAAAGTAAAAGGTCTTGGAAGGGTCCTTCGTCACACCTGGACCTAGATCAACAGCAGCTAAAGGTAGCATACCTGCACACAACAAACTCAAAAGGAAAGTTGTTGACAACACAGAGGCAGAACAAAGTTGTAAGCTCAAGCAGATCCACTTGTGATGAAAGCAACTTTGGAGATCGAGGATATGAGGTGACACCGTGACACGAATATTGTGTGAAGGCAGCGAAAGGAACAAAATGTTAGAAAATTATATATTACAGAGCAATGGAACACATAAAATATATTGCAAAAATATAAACATAGAAAACACATAAAACAAGAGAGACACAGATATACGTGGTTCACCCAGTTTGGGCTACGTCCACGGAGAAACAACCAGTCCTTCCTTTTATATTATCCAGCAAAACTAAAGAGATACAACATACAGTAGATCTATTGTAATTCCCTCTTCGCTCTTAGTCTCCTCTCTCTTCCTCACTCAGAATACATATATACATAGACGCAATACAATTCCCTCATATATAGCGAGGGGTTGCCTTCTCGAGCAAAAAACCATAAATTAAACATAACTTCTACCGTCATATGTTCTTCTAATGAATGGGCCAGATTGACTATGAAATTACGACATTTTACAAGGCAATTTACATCTATTTTTAGCTTCGGGGGCGCTCCCCCTGATCCCCTCCTGCAGCATATATTTTACGGGCGACTTTTCCACCCCATTACAAACTGGGGTCCAATGCGGCGATACCTTTGAATACAGAAGATAATCAGGCTCCACACCTAACACAAAGAAGGAGTTGCATGTGCTGAAGCACCAACTCAAGGAAGAACAAGAGCTGCATAGTTGAGAGAATGAGTTGCAGCAAGAACATGTACATCAGGGGGCGCAACATACATAGACAGATGAAACTACACCTATATAAGCTATAGATCCATCCCAGCAGCTGGCACGGAGCAGACAAGGTGAGAAGTGTTGTTGATCACATGCAAGGGAGTTCAGTAACATGCATGTCATTGTGTGCATGCATGCAATCCACCAATTTTTCACACTCACTGAGGCGAAGACAAGAAGAAAGTTTGACTAGGGCTGAACATACAGTTTGACAGTTGATGCGCATGACCACCATCACACACTTGAAGATTAGCATGGACACCATGCATCAATTTGTTGTGGATTCGACCGCACCCAAGAAGACCATGCACATTCCATTAGACGAGTTGGACGAAGGAGCCATATCAAAGCACCCGGATGCAACAGAGGCAAGAGTTAGCTTCAGTAATATGTCACCATTGAGCGTACAAATAGCATCATGGACAACCAATCTTGGCATCAGCTTACCACCTTCACCATCATAAGGATGTCAAAGAGTTGGTCTCACCACAATGGTCTGAGTGTCAGTGATGTCTTGAATGGCTTTCTCAAGCCATTTTGTCTCACATGGGCACATGTGTATTGTAATGTAACGTCTTGTCAAGTGGAAGTTCAAGTGTCAATAGTTGGATGTAACAGTCATAGAGTAGATGAAGAGTCATGAGGGTAGATGAATTGTCACAAAGGGGAATGTCAAGGGCCACCCCACCCCTTTCTATAAATAGTCCTTCATAACTCATTTTATAGGCTTTTGGTAAGCCAACCTTCTGATAGGACTATCTTAGAGAGAGCTTGGACAGTGTTATAATGAGCCTTGGCTTCTCCACTGCATAGAGCTAGTATATCTCTTTGGAGGAGCAGGCGGTTGTGGTTATAATGTCCATTGTCAGAACTAGTGGTTGGACATGGATGTATTGTATGACTGGAACTAACATTTATTAATATAACAGATCCAACATGTTTCATGCATATGTTGTATTTTATTTCAGCTATCTTGAATACTCTAAATGATATATGTATATGTTTTATTACGCATGCATGTGTATCTATTTATGTATTTGTATGTATGGATCTTTCTGAAATGTGTTGTTGGTTTAACCATCACTTTGGATTGATAGCTAAATTTCCTTCAATGTTGTGATGCATCTTTGCTCATGTGTTCCCTTCTTAACTTCGTGCTATCACAGGTTTCCAAGGGGTGCACTCACTTCACCCTCTGTGTGTTAGAACCTCTCATGCACCTCCCTTGACTTACTGCATATGTCACACCCTTGCTACCAATAGGAACATCTTACTTGCCTCTATGTGAAACCACGGTCAAGGCATTACCGTACGACCCACTTCTGGGACTCTTACACCAAACGATCTGAGGTCTAATTGAGACTCCTTACCGGGGAGATCCCCTAACATGTTGGCGGGTCCAGCACCATCAACATTCTGGAGCTAGAAGGAGGGTCAGATGACAAGCTAATTCCTCACATCTGTTTTAAATCTCTATCTATTTATCATGACTAACTATAGAGTTGCTCTTCCAAAGTGTATTTCTTATGGAAACGACCTCATTATCTCGAAAAATCTCTCGGATAACTTGTCACCAAAAACATACGATAATGGAGGCCACGTAGCCTTGGTTAGGCATGCGGTCAGCATTGTAGGCTCATGCAAAAGACATGGAATATTTGAAGAATACATGACCTACACGTTGTTTGTCTACACGCTTCGAGGGCACCCAATGCACTGGTGTGCCACGCTGCCTGAAAAATCTATTCATTCACTTTCTCATTTGGTCACAGAGATAGACTGTGCTTTCAATCACTTTAACCGTAAAGCAATCGATCAAGAAATTTTGAAACTACGAAAAGCACCTGATGAATCCGTTGAATAGTTTTACACACGATTTTGTAATCTGGCATACCGATTTGCCGAAGATGAAATTGATTGGGAATTTCTCGATGGGATATTTGAGTGTCTTCTTTACATATCTAAAAATTTGCAATCCTTGAAATCAATCAAATCCCGATCAACACACTTTGGTGATGGAGCTGTGCAATCACAGACAGGCACAGTTGTTGTCACAATCGATTGTCCGCCTTTACCTCATCAAACAGCTCCACCACCACAGAGTGATGTGGAAGATCATGCACAGACATTTGTTTAACTGTCACATCCTCCCACCCCACCTACTCTTGATATCTGCATAGATTTGGCTTGCAAGCTTGTTGGTCATCACGCGGATTCATTCCCTCAACCTCCTTCCCCGCATTTTGTTGATCCTCCAGATTGTACTCTCTTATGTTCGTCCATTCTAGACTCCTCACCTACTGTGAACAACGATCAAGTCGTTGACGGGGTTAGTGTTATGTAGGCAACCTGTGCCATCATTCATGATGAGTGTGTGCAGGAATCTAAAGAATAACTCGTAGTGAAGGATGCCTCCCTTCCATCCGTCCCTCACCCACTCTATCCTGACATCCCTTGTGATTTTTCCATTATTGATTTCCCCTGTGAAAACTCATTTCCAGATGTTTATACTTCTGATCATTCACAGAAAACGTCAAATGTCAGTCTGTCATTACATTGCAGAGTGGACACAACTTCCTTTGAAAATATGTCCAATCTATCATCTGTCATTTCTGAAAACATAGAGGGTGAACATCCTTGCTTCTCATCTACCTCTCTGCATGATTCATCAAATCATGAGTATGCCGAAAAACATCCTACTGATATTGGTTGTTGTGATCTCTCTACTTCTTCATCTGATCATGATGTTGATTCAATCGTTGTTAATCTGTCTAAGACACTGGTCTACGATGATATATTTGTCGACGAAGCCGAAACCCCCTAGATTGTCAAGGCACTTTAGCCCGAGCTAATGGTTATGTCAGACCCTCATTGTCCTGACGTTAGTTTCACTTCCAATCAGGAAATTGTTGAAATAGGTAAGGCTCCTCGTCACTCTCTTCTTTGCATTGAAGATCAACCAAACACTCAGATTTCACTTCCTCCACTCAAACTACACGATCCCATCACTCATGCATTGGAGAAATATTACACAGCAAGCACACTTGCACAACGTAAGTGGTCTACCTTTCTCACGTTTTCTTGCATGTCACAATCAAGAGAATGCATACACTCGACATCTACACGCAGTGTAGCACAGCACCATGGGAATTCCACAGAGTGCATTTCATGCACTTTCACTCATTTTTTTTATGTGGATGCTTGTAAACTCGGAGCGTGTTTGTCTTCATTGTTATATCTTTCTTGTTTTCTTGTTCACATAGTTGTCTTGTTCATGAACTATGCCTTCACCAACATGGGTCAACCAATGCGCTAGTGGTTGCATTGGAAATATCACTTCACGTGATAAGGCCCATTCACTGTTAGCTTAGGAGTAGGAGTAGTGTTTGTTTTTGAGCTTTTTGTTTGCATGCATGTTTGTTTCTTTCTTTGTGCATTTGTTTTCTTGCTTGTTTGTTTTCTTACTCGCTTTGCATACACATTTACTTCTGCTTCTTTCTTTTCTTTTTGATTTGTTTGCTTTTTTATGTCCGTAGCTTAGTTTTGCATGAAACTGTGAGCGACTCTTGAAACAAGTTGGGTAAAGTACAAGAGGCCTTGTGCAGTTATCACTACTTGGTTATTTGTCATCCTGCCTCTGTATGAAGGACTTGTTACTTTTGTTCCATGATATGTCGATGGAAAATACATACTATTCGAAGTGAACCTTGGTGAAAACACAACGCTTGGGCACTAACTAGTCACCTACTCTAGTCGGTTGTTTTTGGGTTAACCCTTGGCAGCTCAGTCAAATAGAGTAAGGTGAGGGGGAAAACCTTAACAAGCACGTCAAAGTTTCATATAAACTACTTCCTTGAAGGAACAACCTCTTCTGCTCTCAATAAGTCGGGATCCCTCTTCAACCTTTGAAATGAATAAGTGTTATGCACAATTATGAAAATGAAAAATGAAAAAGTAAAAAATTTCCAAAAAAATGAAAAATGAATAAGGCGAAAGAAGAGAAAGGTTTCCTTCGCAGAGAGGTGATGCAAGTAACTCCGTTGGGGTACTAACTAGGCTCACTAGCAGCGGAGCAATGCTTGTGTTCCTATGTGACTCTGTCGGGGTACTGACCAAGCTCGCTGGCAGCGGAGCGATGCTTGTGCTCCTGCATGACTTCTTCAGGGTACTATCCAAGCCTGCTGGTAGCAGAGCAACACTAGAGATGAAACTAAAACTCTGACAAATATATTTCTTGTGCATTAATATACCCCTCATCGCCAATTGAAACAAATGTGTTGGCTTGGCTTGGAATGTGTGTCGACCGACCAAGGGCTTGGCAGATGCTACATCTTACAATCAAGCAAGTGTGGCAACCAAGATGTACAAAGAACTGAACAATACTTCCAGAGGTGTTAGACTTGCTTTTCACGAACAAGGTCCATTTAGAGGGTTGGAGTTCTACTAGTGTGTTGCCAAGTGTTTTAGCAGCTACAACCACCCTCCAAAATTTTTCCTTAGCTTCGTTTTGGAGCCTCCCTACTGACCATCCTTAGCAGCATGTCATGCACTGTCAAATACATGAGCTTTAGTGGTTTTCTAGCAGATTGCTAGCCTGTGCATGATAGCTTGTTGCATTCCCCTCACAGGTTGTTTCTTTGGAATTGGTCCAGCTACAGGATGAGCAGCTCCCTCAAGAAATTATGCAATTCTGGAGGGGAACCAACCTTCCCTCCAGAAATTGCGCAATCCTAACTGGAAGCCTGCTGGGCTCCAGAATTGCGCAATTAAGCCTATCTAGCTTCATTAGAAAATTGTGCAATCTGTCCAAGAAGGACTGCTCAACCTAGAAATTGGGAAATTCAGGGTAGCAGTCAACTGCTCAGCCCAGAAATTATGCAATCCCTCTGGGTAGTCAGCCCAGCTCCCTCCAAGAAATGTGCAAATTTTCCCATCAGTCAAGCAAGTTGTTGCATGTGCCTTCAAGTTGACCAGTTCCCTTTGGGACCGAGAAAAACTGATTTGCATGCATGGACTGCTTCTCCCAAGGCAACATGCAAAGGCATCCCTTGATTCATGGATCTATTTTTAGCAGCTAGAGGTTACATGCAAGGATCATTTCAGAAACCTCCCGCCAAGTGTCGCTTTTCCTAGGTTTGTGCCCTGCACGTCACAACCTCAATTTTATCAAAACTCATTAACCAGATGTTGCAAAGCTCATTCCTGACATCAACCTTGCAGCTTTGACATCCCACATTTCATCTAGGAGTCATCGGCACATTCAGCTTAGTTGTTTTGCATAAGCCTGCTTTTCATGTCTTGCGTTGCGTTTCTGTCACTTTTTGTGTTTTGCTTCATGTGAGTGTTGTCTTCTTGATTTTAGTGAGTGCTTGCTATTGTTTTGATGTATGTTAGCTTGTAGAAGAACTGTTTCAATTTTAGTTCTCATCTCATTGTTTTCGCATGCATGACATTATTTTGCACGGACGGTCGCCGTTGCGGTGACTCACTTCACACACATGCATGCTTTCCTATTTTTTGAATCCTACACTTTTTATTTGCATGAATGATCATTCATTCTTGTTTTCACTCATCTCACCATGCATCCATACTTCTGATGTCTGAGTTGCCTTGGCACGGACCGTGCCCTACCCGACTAGCACTGTGCATTCCAGAAGCGAAGGCTCTACCTTCCCTCTAGAAATTGCACAAGTTTGGCCCAGCATTGACCTCTAGACTTGCATTATGCAATTCTTGGAGGTAGTGTCCTGCTGGCCCAAGAAAATGTGCAATGCATTTTGCTAGTTGCATGTCACTACTGACTGAAATTGCAAGTTGCGCAGTTTCAGTCCACAACAGGCCAGGATGGACTACGCAATGGGCAGTTCCAGCAGTCAGTCAACCTCCTGATAGCCCGGACTATGCCTTGTGGAGTTTTAGCAGTCAGTCTCCCTACCTCCCGAGGGAAATTGTGCAACCTTCATGATCAATCACACAGGTATGTTGCAAGTCAGTCCTCAAGTTTGTTTTGGTTTTAGACTGACATATTGCTTGCCATGAGTGTTGTTATGTCTCCAGGCATCACAGGTGTTTGTCTGTCTCTCAGTAGCACAAGTACAATAGCCTTCAAGACAGCAGAGTCGAAGACACCATTCAGAACAAACTTAGGGATGCAGTCAATCAAGTGTCTATGAACTTTCCTACCCATGAGGACATCATGTTGTTCGTAGACAAGGACATCAAGATAAGATGGCAACAGCATCACAGCAAGCAACACCATCAGCAGTAGTTGAAGACGGCATACCTGTAGGCAACGAACGCAACAGGAAGGTTGTTGACAACATAGAGGTGGAACAAAGTTGCAAGCTCAAGCATATGCAGTTGTGATGAAAGAAACTTTGGGGATCGAGGCTATGAGGTGACAACATGACATGAATATCGCGTGAAGGCAGAGAAAGGAATAGAGAAGGAGTTTCATGTGCCGAAGTAGCAACTCAAGGAAGAAAAAGTGTTAGGTCCCTATATTACTAGTGTAACCCCTTATTGTTATTAGTACAACCCCCTTATTATATTGTTGTGCCCATGTAGTCCCCATATTGTTATTATTGTGCCCTATAGAAGCCCACTATTGTTATTATTGTGCCCTTACATTATTATTGTTATGTCGGCTCTGATTATATTATGATCCCTTAGACTCCTATATATAGAAAGGAGGTCTTGTCATTTGTATTATCCAAGAATTGTTCATTTATGTAATGTAAAGGAGGTTGACCCCTCGAAGAGGCTTATTTCTAAGACGTTCATCTATCTTTTCTATCTTTTTGTGAACTGGTTTCATAACATTTGGTATCAGAGCTTTGGATTCTAGGGTTTTGCTGCTCCAAAACAGGTTAGCGTGGAATTTTCGCTATAACTTCTTTTTTGCAACATTTCATAATCTAAAAAAAGAACCCATTTGAGAAGAAATGATGTTGAATCTCGTATCCGAATTTTAGATCTTGTTTCACTATATTTGCGAATATATGATCTGAGGAAGTTAGGATTTTGGAAGACACCTGAATTACATCCTAAATAGGTGACCTGGGGAAAATCGTCATAACTACCTCTCTAAGCATCAAATTGAAATTTTGTAAAAAGTTACAAAAAGAGAACGAGCTGTAGTTTTCTTTTTATATTTTTCGGATCTCAAGGTCAAATTAGTGACACGTGGAACTTCATACAAGTTCGCTCTTCGAAAAGGTATATAATCAGGTCATCTTGGGAGATTGTGTATAACGCTTTCTGGGAGAATCCAATTTCAATTAGACTGGTGGCATTAGAAGGAGGACACAGAAGGCTACTGCATGTTGTGATTTTAGAACTGGAATATCCAATATTACAAAGTTACAGTCATTTCAAGATCGAGCTCCCAAAATCAAGAAAAAGTGAGATGAGGAAGTTTGATGGCAAGGATCCGGTAAATTGGATACTACAGATGGAGATATATTTTGATCTACATGGTGTACCACTGTTACAAAAGTTATGTATTGCATCTAATTATTTAGAACCAAATCAATTTTATGGTATTAAAGGGCTTTGTTCTCTTAAACCACTTGTCACATGGTCAATTTTCATGGAGGAAATGATAGCACATTATGAGGATACAAAGAGAAACACCTTCTTCAGCCAATTGATAAATCTCAAAAAAAGGGTTCAATGGCAAAGCACATTGAGTACTTCCAAAAATTGAATATAAGGGTAAATGATATTCCAAAGAAACAAAGGGTTGATGTCTTCATAGGGACTTTAAAGGATAACATTCAACATGAGGTTTGTCTTTGGGAACCTAATTCATTGGAGAAGGCATTCAGGTTGGCAAGAAAAATTGAAAGCGAAATTATGGAAACAAGGAATTCTACCCCTCACAACTATAAAGATGGAAGTGTTGTTTCTCCTAGCCTTCCACAACCTACAAGGGTGACACCACAACAATTGGAAGAAAAAAGAGCAAAAGGACTTTGTTACAATTGTGATAAAAAATACATTAAAGGTCATAAGTGTGCTAAGAAGAAATTATTTTACATTGATTTTGAAGAGGAGGAAGAAAAGGATCAAGAAACATCAAAAGAAAATGATATACACTAGGAACCAATCCCAGAGAAAGAAGAAATGAATCTGACCATATCTTGTAAAGCATTGGCAAGATTTACCACTCCTCAAACTCTCAAGATAGAAGGACATATCAAGAAGAAAAGGTTCAAGAAGTGAAAGATCACATCGAGAAAGAAGAAATGAATTCGACCATATCTTGTAATGCATTGATCAGAATTACCACTCTTCAAACTATCAAGATAGAAGGACATATCAAGAAGAAAAATGTTCAAGTAAAAGATCACATCGATCATCAAGAAATGAATCCGACCATATATTGTAATGCATTGGAAGAAATTATCACTCCTGAAACTCTCAAGATAGAAGGACATGTCAAGAAGAAAAAGATTCAAGCAGTGAAATATCACATCAAGCATCAACATCAATCTTTCCAACTTTTAAAGGATAATGCCACTTTGGTGCAGAATCGAATGAAACAACATGCAAACCAAGATCGCAGTGAAAGAATTTTTGATGTAGGCAATTGGGTATTTTTACAGCTACATCTTAAGCAAGCTATTTATGAGAAGGAAATGTTGGCAATACTACATGCACTTAAGAAATGGTGACCTTACCTAATGGGAAGACACTTCAAGGTAAAAATGGATCATGATAGTCTTAAATACTTTTTAGAACAAAGATTATCTTTAGAAGAACAAAAAGAATGGATCACAAATATGTTGGGTTATGACTTTGAAATTATCTACAAAAAAGGGAAGAAAAACATTGTTGCATATGCACTCTCAAGAAAGGATGAGGAAATGGAAGCATTGTTATGTGCTATTTATATTGTCCAACCAGATTGGATAAATGAAGTAAGGGATGAATGGAAGAAGGATGAAGAAGTGTGGCCACTCATTCAAAAGTTGAAGAAGATCCTAGTTCAAACAATATTGCCAGAACTTGACAAGGAAGGAAAAATCATATTGGAACATGGAGCAGTCACAAGAATAAGAACTCGACAGCTACGAAATCGTCAATTTCAGAGTATCTCATCAAGTGGAAGAACTTACCCGCTGAAGATTCCACATGGGAGGACAATAATTTTATACAGAAGCATCAAGAACTACTTAAGCATTGAGAACAACAATTTTTGAAGGAGAGGGGCATGTTAGGTCCCTATACTACTAGTGTAACCCCTTATTGTTATTAGTACAACCCCCCTATTATATTTTTGTGCCCATGTAGTCCCCATATTGTTATTATTGTGCACCATAGAAACCCACTATTGTTATTATTGTGCACTTACAATATTATTGTTATGTCGGTTCTGATTATATTATGATCCCTTAGACTCCTATATATAGAAAGGAGGTCTTGTCATTTGTATCATCCAAGAATTGTTCATTTGTGTAATGTAAAGGAGGTTGGCCCCTCGAAGAGGCTCATTTCTAAGGCATTCATCTATATTTTCTATCTTATTGTGAGTTGGTTTCATAACAACAAGAGCTGCATAGACGAGAGAATGAGTTGCAACAGGAACAGGTACAGCAGGGGACACAACATGCACATACGGATGAAACTGCGCTCGTACAAGTTATAGATCCATCCCAGCCGCTGGCACGGAGCAGACAGGGTGAGCAGTGATGTTGATCACATGCAAGGGAATTCAGCAGCATGCATTTCATTGTGCACACGCATGCGATCCACCCATTTGGCACACTCACCGAGGCAAAGACAAGAAGCAAGTTTGACTATGGATGAACATGCAGGTTGACAGTTGATGCACATGACCACCAACACACACTTGAAGATCAGCATGGACACTATGCATCAGTGTTTTGCCAGTTCGGTCACACCCAAGAAGACCATGCACATGCTATCATATGAGTTGGATAGAGGAGCCATATCAGTGCACCCGAATGCAACAGAGGCAAGAGTTAGCTTCAGCAAGATGTCACCATTGAGCGCACGGACACCATCACGGATGACCAAGCTTGGCATCAGCTCACTGCCTTCACCATCACAAGGATGTCAAAGAGTTGGTCTCACCACAATGGTCTGAGTGTTAGTGATGACTTGCATGGCTTGCTCAAGCCATTTTGTCTCACACAGGCACATGTGCATTTGAATGTAACATATTTTCAAGTGGAAGTTCAAGTGTCGATAGTTGGATGTAACAGTCATAGAGTAGATGAAGAGTCATGGGGGTAGATAAACTATCACAAAGGGGAATGTCAAGGGCCACCCCACCCTTTTCTATAAATACAACCTCATAACTCATTATATAGGCTTTTGTTCAGCCAAGCTTCTGATAGGACTATCTTAAAGAGAGCTTGGACAGTATTGTAACGACCCTTGGCTTCTCCACTGCGCATATCTAGTATATCTCTTTGGAGGAGCAGGAAATTGTGGTTGCAACATTCCGCTGTCAGAACTAGTGGTTGGACATGGATGTATTGAATGACTGGAACTTACACTTCTTAATATAACAGAGCCAACACATTTCATGCATATCTTGTATTTTATTTCAGCTATCTTGAGTACTCTAAATGATATATGTATATGTTTTCTTATGCATGCATGTGTAGCTATTTTTGTATATGTATGTATGAATCTTTCGGAAATGTGTTGTTGATTTAACCATCACTTTGGATTGATAGCTAACTTGCCTTCCATGTTGTGATGCATCCTTGCTCATGTGTTCCCTTCTTAACTCTATGCTATCACAGGTTTTCAAGGGGTGCACTCACCTCACCCTACATGTGTTAGAACCTCTCATGCACCTTCCTTGACTTACTGCATATGTCACACCCTTACTACCAACAGGGAAATCTTACTTGCCTCTATGTGAAATCCCAGTCAAGGCATTACTGTATGACCCACTGCTAGGACTCCTACACCAAACGGTCTAAGGTCTAATTAGGACTTCTTATTGGGGAGATCCCTTGACATGTTGGCGAGTCTAGCACTGTCAATAGGAGTAAATGAAGAAAGCTAGAGCAAGTATCTCTCTTCACGAGCTCAATAAGCTTAAACATCAGCAGAAGTTATTATTGAAATAATTGAATGCAGTTCTTTCTTCTCCTGTTCCTGCTATTGTGATATCCCAAGCTTCCAAAGGGATGGGTAAGCCTCCCAATGATTCATCAAATAAGTTTGATGCTACTGATGTTATCTTAATTGGTGATAGATATAATTCACATACTCCCCCTTTTCTCTTGACTTATGAAATATTCAATAAAAATCTGTAGAACTGCTTAATAGACTCAGGGGCCTCTTCAAACATTATGCCAAAAAAAATCTACACTAAATTAAATGTTTCACTCCAAAAGTCTGTTGTTCACATTGTGAAACTTTATAGAACAAAGGTTGAAGTCTTAGGGGAAATGAATGTAGTCACCATTAGAATCTCTTATAATCCAAAATATTGTCAAGGAATTGGCATACTAGTTGTTGATATTCCCAAGTTCTATGGTTTAATTCTTAGTAGAGATGGGTCTGAGAAGCTTCATGACTATTTTGCAACGGACTGGTCTCACATGTGGCTCCCTTACAACAGAAAGCCAAATCAAATCATAATTGATCAAGAAAATCATTTGAAGCACATAGTAATTGATTTTGAAGCTGAAATGAGCCAGTAGCTTTTAACAACGATATCATTGGAAACTACTCTGCTGAGTCATTTTTAGGAAATTTCAATGCACAGAATTCACCTTTTTTGGCTGACTCTGTTACTTCCCAGATTGAGAACTTTTCTCAAAAAGATTCTTCCAGATGTATAAATCTTGTAGATAAACACTAGTTAAAACTTTATTTTGGACATTATATTTTGATGGATCTAAATCCAATGATGGTACAGGAGTCGGTTGTATATTAATTAGTCCAGAAGGAGAAAAAACCATGATAGCATGTAGGTTAGAATTTGAATGCACAAATAATACCGCTAAATATGAGGCACTAATTCAAGTTTTGTATGAAGCAATAGGCCTTGATATAAAAAATCTTCAAGTTTTTGGAGATTCATAAATAATTATCAAACAAGTAAGAAACACCATTCATTGTCTCTCTGGACATTTAAAACATTACCAATCATTAGTCTAGGATCTTACTTCACATTTTTTAGCATGCAAAATCTTTCATATCCTTAGACTTCAAAATGCAAGTGTTGACCTTCTGTCTAACATAGCATCCAATCTTATACCATCAGAAAATTACAGTCCGGATAGGTTTTCCATAGAATTAATTTTTGAACCATCCCTTCCTGATAATGTCACCAATTGGTGAGTCTTTAATGATGACAAGGATATCATAAGCTTTTTAACATCTTCAGGTCATATGATGATCAGATAATTGATGAAAGTGAGCATGATAATCGATTAGAACAGAAGTCCAATGAGAATCCCATACCTAAATCTGTGGTAAAAATTGAAGATATTTATTATCTAAAAGAAAGATTTAAGAAGGTTACTAATTCTTAACTCCAAAGTTCAACCTTAAGGTTTGAACTAGTAAACCTTGGAATTGATATCAAACCTCAAAACATCAATCTAGGACTTGGTCTCTCACCTGATGAGAGATTAGTGATGAGCACCAGTATTGTAGCAAGAATGTTGCAACTCCTGGAGCTACCAACTTTACTTTATCAACCCAGGTTTCGTACAAATTTGGAGGTGACAATATTGTATGCACAAGTAAAAGTGATGGTTTTGCCTTTTGTCACTGTTCAGCTGGCGAGAGACCACTAGGGCTTTCAATCCAGACTTCTATGGATTCAAAAGAAGCTTGATTGTTTATGAAAGAAAGAGGAATCTACTCTAAGAGAAAGCTTGTCTACTGTAATAAGGAAAATGACTGAATCATATGCTAAAAACACACCATTCTCTAACTAACTGCTAAGAAACTATGTTTTACAAGAATGCCAAGCTAACATGTATGAAATGCTACTGTACTAAGCATGGAAGTTCAAAACATCAAACACCACTACTGTGCATGTAAAGAAATGAAATAAATCTATTTTTTCCTTTTTATTATATTTATGGAAAATCAAGTGTAAACCCTAATCTCTTTTGGTGATGTGGAAGGTAGCTTAGGGATGCTAGTGGATGGTTGTGAGGTTTGGGAGATCCTCAGGCACCCTTGTGTGGATTCCTAGAGGTTTTCCCTGAATTTGGCCTCAAAATAGACCACTACAGGAAAACCTACAGGATGTCCTAAAAACCTACAAGATACAGCCGAGAGAAAAACAATGGGTACTAGAAGTGATGGGAGGCTTAGGGAAAGTGGTTGGTAGGTGGAATGGAGTGAGAGAATACCTAGGGTCACTCAAAACTCAAAACCAAGTTTAGGAAATGGTTGGATTTGCTCAACATGCTTGGAGGAGTTTCTATGCAAAATGATGAAATTAGTGAAAGTCTTGGTGAAATCAAGGAATGATTATGGATGGATGATGTCGGAAGGTGGTTGCTTGCTATGGGATCTCTCACTACTTCTGAAACACTTGATCTACATCAAACATTGATATTTTCCAAAAAATCATGTAAACAAGAAGAATTATAATAAGCTAGAAAAGCAGAGTTTAATGAGCTAAATTTCTACTTCATGCGTGAGGTAAATTGCATAATGAAATGGAATGATTGATGAGATCTATTGTAAGACTGAAAATGGAAGAGATGGTAATCAAATCCTACACTTGCAAACTAATCAAATGTTGGTTCAAGTATAGTAAATTCTAAATTCTATGAAAAAATTAGAAATCTATCTTTTTGGGGCTGCATAGGGGTCCTTTCCTCAAATCATGATCCCTACAGGAAGAGGTGAGGCCAAGACACCTACTAAAAGATTTATGATACTTTTTCCTTTCTAACCTATTGCTGAAGTAAAGCACAAATGGAAGCAAACTAATAAACAAACTAATCAAATCTACACTGCCTGCAATGAAATACTTCTAAGGACAATTTAATCATGAATCTATGAAACTAATATAAGCATATAGATACAAGAAGAGGAGCCTTTGCTGCTAGGGTTGGGCCCTAACCAAGAGCTTCAACCCTCAGAGTTAACTCAATACTGGATCATGAAAAATCTCATTCTCATTATCAAAACAGAAAATTACATAGCAATGTCTTCCACAAGTCTGGAGCTCGAAAATAACTAGTGTTTTTACAACAAAATTTGAATCCTAATGAGGCTCTAAGCCTCTTTATTTATACAACTGAAGTCCCCAACGACTTCCTTAAATCTAGGGAGGCTTAGCTCCCAAACTTGAGATGAACTAGGTCTTTGACTATCACTTACTCAGTTGCCTTTTGATCTTCATAACTTGGCTTCTTGTACTCTGAGCTGGTGTTATTAATGGAGGAATATTCGAATGAGGGAGGAGAAAATGAGGAGGATTTACCTCCTACAATATCTATCCCTTGTCCCATTCAAGTTTCAAACCTTAATCTTGCAAAAATTCCTTGAGTTTCTCTTTCAAACCTGCATTCAATGCATATTAGTCCACTAGGCATAATATCTCACTTTAACTCATCTCATTAAACAAAATATAATCAAAACATCTAATAAATTGTCAGAAGAGTTGATTTGACTAAGCTAAGAGGTGACTTAAGGTCCATATAGTTACCCAATGATGAGACTCATCATCACCCCCTACTGAAAGTGTTGCTCATCCTCTGAGCAACTCAATAAATATCCATGTCTTTCATAGCTCTAGTGGCCTCCATGACATCCCATGCTTCTGTTGTGGTTTCCTCTTCCTGTGCATAGAATCATGCCTTTTTTCTACCTCCTCCCACTTCTTTCTTTCTTCTTCTTCCTTCCTTCCTTCTAACATCCCCAAGAGCAATGGTGGACTAAGTCTCAAGCAAATCCAATTGACTTTGAGCATTTGGATGGTTTGTTTGTACATGGGTGTCCTATTCAGTGCTTCTCTCATCCTTTAAGGAGAATGGTACTCTCTGATTTTCAAACTATATGGCAAAGTATTCCATATCCTTTGGCAAGCTTACATGATATCATCCCCTAACAGTCTGAACATATCCTCAAAATGTGTAATTACTTACTCTTGGGCAGCAAGATACCTGGGTGCAAGTTGAGGATCATTTTCAATTAAATTATGTGTGCTAATGACAGCCATTGGATTGGACTACTCAACTCTTATCATGAGAGGCTCAATTTGTTCCCTTGCCAATATCTTATTCATTTCTGCAGCCCTTTCTTCCTCAGGGTTCATCCATAATGCCAAAGCCATCAACTGTAAATCCCATAGCTTTGCATTAGGGTTCCATACATTCATATCTTTCAAAGCCATGTTATGCAAGTAGAACTCAAACATCATAGCCCTATCCTCTAATGTAATTTGATCACAGAGATCAATGAACTATCTATAATCTTGGAATTGCATAGTGCCTCTCTATGCTAGGGTTTTGATTTGGAACTATAGCCACTGTTCCTTAAGGTATAATGCATAGGACTTAGCTGGCATCCTGTACTGGATGGATTCCAAAGATAAACTAGCCATGGATGCCAATTGATTCTCTATTTCTTGCAATTGTCCTTTCAACCATGAATTTTATGCCTCCAACTAAGCCTTCATTATGGTCTCTCTATCCCTCAGGCTACTTAGTTCTCTGCCCATTTCTTTGAGCTTTTCCTTCATGTGGCCAATGTCCTCCACGCCCTTGGACTTGACAATCTGCATCCATCTATATGTTTTGGCTCTTTCTTTCTCAAGATCAAAGAATAATGGAATGGAAAATTTTTGTGGAATGACCCTGCCCACCTCAATAAATCTATAGTAGGAGTCAAGGTTAGGTTGAGGACTAGGTTCCCTTAGCTCGGGGTCCTCTCTCTTTTTTTTTGGCTGCTTACTTCCTTCCTCATCCAATTTTTTAGTTTCCTGTAGGTTCAATAGGGTTTCTTGTAGAATTGCCTCTGCTTCCTGTAGGTCCTGTTGTGTATCCTGTAGGATGTATTTTCCTTTGGATGAGGTGGATCTGGTTACAGGACTTCTCACATAGGTGATAGGAGACTTAGGGGAGGTTTGTGCTAAGGATCCTTCTTCTTGAGTTTTTATAAGAGGAGCCATCTTCTCCTGTTGTTTATGTGAGCCCTCAATAATAATGTGAACCTTGGTTGGAGTTTGGGGTTTTCCCTGCCTTATCCTTGTACTTTTTCTTGTTCTGAAGTATAAGGGGGTTTGCCTCTGTCTTTTGCCTTTTTTTTATAGGGGTGTTAAGGGCAGTGAGGGTAGCTACTGTCTCTTTCTCAGTGGGTTCTGTTAGTGTCAGTCTTTCCAGCCTTCCTCCAGTGATCAAATGTGCTCTTACAAAGTGATTTTGAAGTGTCAAGGTCAAATTTTGTCATTTCAGTGAGTCTTCAAGC
Source organism: Pinus tabuliformis (assembly GCA_031772625.1). Taxonomy (NCBI): domain Eukaryota; kingdom Viridiplantae; phylum Streptophyta; class Pinopsida; order Pinales; family Pinaceae; genus Pinus; species Pinus tabuliformis. The sequence continues at coordinate 46,528,509 of CM062810.1, read as the reverse complement.
AAAATTTGGTCACTAGGCATTAGGTCTAGGGTTTGCCCAAATGTCAGTCTATGTCACTATTCAGCTGAGTCTATCATCATTCATAGGGTTCTCATTATCATGTCAATGTCTAATGATTCATTCCACACTTTGTCCATGCTTCAGTTGCCACCCAGGCAAGGTCATTTCCCTCTCCTACGGTTTTGAAGGCAATTTCTCTTGGATGGTCAAATCACCTGCAAAACTTGTTTCCTGATGTTCATACACCTTCCCCTATCCTTAAAGTACCTTATCAAACAATCTCCATCCCTTAGATCCGCCAAATTCCTCATTTTTGTACAAACCCTAGTTTCTAGCTACAACCTGGCAATTTTCTAGGTTGGGCCTGTGTTTTGCTCTTTTCGACCCCTTCCCCTCACTCAATCACTGAGATTCCACTTTCTCCTACTTCCTAACATCCCTCCCCACTCCCACAAATTTCCCCAAGAATTTAGAAGCCCCCTATCCCCTTCATCTCGCTCCATTTCGACAAAATTCCTTGCTTCACACATCGGGACAAGTCGCACTCAAATGATGTTTCAGAGCAATAAAAGATGAATTTTTCAAAACTGAGAGAGGTTTTTGTCCATAACATGCCAAATAAGAAAAACCTCCTTCAATTTTTACACAGGTGTCATGGTTTGAGAGAAATGTCAAAAATACCGGCGAAAACGAAGGTGCGTCAAGGACGGTTGGCCAAAGCACAAAAATGAAGGAAAACGCCCGATCCACTCCAAACTTTGGCCAAAGCCTCTTTGACTGAGCATGGTACTTGATTGGGGACTCCCAGCCCAAATTTCAAGAAATTTGGAGAAAATTTTGTCATTTGTGAATTTTTTGTGCAATTTACAGGTTTTTGCCCATGAAATGGTCGCGCCCCGCGCGCGACCATTCTGGAGGATTGCTCGGAATTTTGAAAACTTGACATTTTTGGAAAGGGCATGCAAAAATAAAAATTACCAATGCTTGGGAGAAGCCTGGTTTTGAGTTTTGAGCCTCCAAAAGCTCAAAATACATCAAAAAAATGACTTTCTGCCCACTTTTTGAGTTGCAGAAAGTGACCTTGGGAGAAATGGTTTTTGAGGGGTCAAATCAACACTAAATTCAGAAATTCCACTTGGGATGAAAAGTAGACAGGCCAAGCTTTCCAATGAGCCATCTTGCACCTGATTTGGACCAGTGGAACCCACTCAAAAACAGCTGTGAAGGGGCGCGACCAGAACTTCTAGGGGCGCGACCAGAACTTCCAGATTTGCCAGAATTCACATTTTCGGTCAAAAAACACTGTTTTGACTATGGTTGACTATTATTACTTGTAGATGATGGATAAATGTAATATTTTCATGGCACTTTGGTAGATTTTATCTTTCTTTACCCTTCTAGAAGCTTCCATGATGTAAAAAGTGAAAAATTAATGCATGGATGAGTTAGCTAAGTAATAGAGGCAAGTTGTTTGGCTGCCTATTTTCTAGTTCTTAGTTTAGAATTAGTTCAAACTGCTCCTAGGAAGCTGAGCTCGACCCCTAGAGGTGGGGAAAGGAGTTAGATGGTATAGATGGTCTATATTATGCTCTCTCCTTCTCATTTTCATGGTTGGACTCTTGTGTAAGGAAGCTTTATTGTATATTGTGCATCTATTTCTGCAATTGAAGGCAAGGAAAGCCAGGGTTTTACAGACATCTTTGAGGATTCTTGTGGATCTGATTGTTGATGGTGTGTTCTCTACATGTTCTTGTAAGTTGTTTATGTGTTTCACATCTCTCTTATGCTTCTAAATTGGACAGATGAAGTGGTAAAGTTTGAACTCATGTTTTGACATGCTCAGCTTTTTAGTTTGTTCAATTTTAATGTTTTCTACTGTCTAGAGAGGATTCGAATTGTGTGTTTGCCCTCTTTAGCTTCTCCTCTATCATCTCTGATCATCCATCTCAAATTAAGGCATCAGCACTCATTCCTACCTTGCCCCTTAGATCCCCCTGTGAAAACTGTGCTCAATCCCCGCACCTTGAATTGCACTTCCACCAATTGCCACCAAAACCCCAAAAAATCATTAAATCAAACCCCTTATCAATTTACTAGCCTAAAATCTTTATTATTAATTGGTCAGCCTAATCATATTGAAAGATCTATCGAATCTGACCCGAGAGAGCCTTCTCATACCTCGTAGGGCTAGCTACGAGGTGAAATGGTTTGATGTAGCCTTGAGAGTTTGTCTATCTCAGCCTAGGTGAATTCCAAGCGCTAACATATTGGCGACCATATTGGGGAGAACAAATTAATCGTTTTCTCATTGACTTGTTATTTCATAAGTCTTAGACGGAGCCTGAAGTTACGCCAGAAGCCTTCGAAAACGCTCTTGTTTTACATCAGCGTTAGTAGATAAACGATGCTTCAGTCAATCTCCGTGAGCTTGTGAACGTAGCGCTTCATTGACTCTTTACCCCAGTACATGTATCAAGTTCAGATCTGATTGTTGATAGTGGACAACGATCAGACACTTGAAAGGCTGAATCATTCACTTGGCGACTCCTTTCACTGAAGAATCCAGCGATCAGTGCTTCATGGTGACTTCACTGCAGAGAGATCAGTAGCTGTGAGATTTTCATGATGGACCTAATTGCAAGAAGATATGCTCCCTTAAGCCGAGATCACATCCCAGGTTTTCCAAATAAAATTCCGAAGGTAGATTGGTCAAAGAATTTGCCTATATTTAATGATGATGGTAAGAAGGATGCTGCTTTACATCTTGTTAGATTTCATATGCATATTCGCAAATTCAAGATCGTTTTTCCTGAGGATTGCTTGATGAAGATATTCTTGGCCACTCTAGAAGGTAAAGCCCAATCATGGTATGAAAGTTTGCCGCCTGCTTGTATTTACTGTTTAAAGGATTTTCATGCTATGTTCATTGAAAGATATAAGGACTCTTATCCATCATTGAATTTAGTTCAAGACTGTTGCCAACATGCCTATAGTTTTATTGAAAGCCTTGAGAAATATTATGAAGATGATAATTTTATGGATGTTGAGATCATGGAGGCCTTGTATGAAAAGCCGTTTCAGCAGCACATAGAAATCATAGAGGATACTTGTCAAGATCAGCAGGCTGAAGATTTCCATATGGCCGAAATTGATGAAAGAGAAGAGCTTGTTTCAGATCTGCCTACAGAAGAAGACGGCGTGCAAGATAGCCAAGATTCAATTTTAGAATGTAATGCAGTCGACTCAGCTATTTCAGATCAAAATTCAGATCATGGTGACCAAGAATGCTTTGTGTTGAATCCTATAAAGAAGAACTCGACTGTTGAGATCAGCTGGCATGAAGAAAACAAAGTTACAAATCTAAGTGCTCCCACCTCACCGGAACTAGATCTTCATGAGGAGGTCATTCAGTCAGCTCATGAACAACAAGGTGAGATCTTTGCTCAAGCAAGTGAAAAAGTTTTTCTTCATGAAATTGTGGTAAACGATATAAATGATCATCTTGTGCTTCAAGGACCATCTGAAATCTCTTTTCTCATGATTGAAGAATGTAATAAGGAACTTGATAATTTGGTTGTGATATCATATGAAGATGACCTACAGCACATTCACACCATAGAAGATCATAGCATTCAGGATTTCCATTCAGATTCTTCATATGTTTCATGTGCTGAAATGTTTTTCCAAGAAGAGATCTGCTCATCCATTTGTTCAGAGTTTTTTGAAGCCCATGAGCATACTTTTACTGAAGCACATGATGAAGGCAAATCAGAAATTGAAGCAAAGGAAACCTTCTTCTTTCAACAGGAGGTGGTAGTGGCAAATCTTCATGTTCTTCACGATCCTCTAGCAAGTTTGTTGCAGCCAGCAGTGATAGTGTTTATTGCAGTGTTCAGTGATGAAGGAGATCATGGTCAGCTATGTTTTTGGATGCCCGGTTACCAGTATCTATTGTTGACCAGAAGATCTGATAAGAAGAATCAGTCAAGAAGGCATCTGCTTGATTGGTTGCATTGGCATTTTGATATAGTTTGATGTATATAGTCTTGTAAGCAACTCAGGCGGTTGTCATCATGATTTCAAATCTTGATGGACTGCTGCCCTTCAAAAAGCTTTGTAAGTTCTTGTTTTAGTTAAGTCAGTCATGAGTCATTTGAGTTTGGTCTATTGAGTGAGTTTTTTCAAGTTATTTCAGTTTGTCATCGAGTCGGTTTGAGTCAAGTTCTTGTGTCGTTTGCTGAAATAATGACTCCATCGCCCAATGAGTAAAGCACTGGTCTGCTCTCCCAGAGGTCTAAGGTTCTTGGCACCTCCTAGGAGCTACCATCCCCATTGGAGCCAATGTTAGTGTCAGTCTTTCCAGCCTTCCTCCAGTGATCAAATGTGCTCTTACAAAGTGATTTTGAAGTGTCAAGGTCAAATTTTGTCATTTCAGTGAGTCTTCAAGCAAAATTTGGTCACTAGGCATTAGGTCTAGGGTTTGCCCAAATGTCAGTCTATGTCACTATTCAGCTGAGTCTATCATCATTCATAGGGTTGTCATTATCATGTCAATGTCTAATGAGTCATTCCACACTTTGTCCATGCTTCAGTTGCCACCCAGGCAAGGTCATTTCCCTCTCCTACGGTTTTGAAGGCAATTTCTCTTGGATGGTCAAATCACCTGCAAAACTTGTTTCCTGATGTTCATACACCTTCCCCTATCCTTAAAGTACCTTATCAAACAATCCCCATCCCTTAGATCCGCCAAATTCCTCATTTTTGTACAAACCCTAGTTTCTAGCTACAACCTGGCAATTTTCTAGGTTGGGCCTGTGTTTTGCTCTTTTTGACCCCTTCCCCTCACTCAATCACTGAGATTCCACTTTCTCCTGCTTCCTAACATCCCTCCCCACTCCCACAAATTTCCCCAAGAATTTAGAAGCCCCCTATCCCCTTCATCTCGCTCCATTTCGACAAAATTCCTTGCTTCACACATCGGGACAAGTCGCACTCAAATGATGTTTCAGAGCAATCAAAGATGAATTTTTTAAAACTGAGAGAGGTTTTTGTCCATAACATGCCAAATACGAAAAACCTCCTTCAATTTTTACACAGGTGTCATGGTTTGAGAGAAATGTCAAAAATACCGGCGAAAACGAAGGTGCTCCAAGGACGGTTGGCCAAAGCACAAAAACGAAGGAAAACGCCCGATCCACTCCAAACTTTGGCCAAAGCCTCTTTGACTGAGCATGGTACTTGATTGGGGACTCCCAGCCCAAATTTCAAGAAATTTGGAGAAAATTTTGTCATTTGTGAATTTTTTGTGCAATTTACAGGTTTTTGCCCATGAAATGGTCGCGCCCATTCTGGAGGATTGCTCGGAATTTTGAAAACTTGGCATTTTTGGAAAGGGCATGCGAAAAGAAAAATTACCAATGCTTGGGAGAAGCCTGGTTTTGAGTTTTGAGCCTCCAAAAGCTCAAAATACATCAAAAAAATGACTTTCTGTCCACTTTTTGAGTTGCAGAAAGTGACCTTGGGAGAAATGGTTTTTTGAGGGGTCAAATCAACACTAAATTCAGAAATTCCACTTGGGATGGAAAGTAGACAGGCCAAGCTTTCCAATGAGCCATCTTGCACCTGATTTGGACCAGTGGAACCCACTCAAAAACAGCTGTGAAGGGGCGCGACCAGAACTTCCAGGGGCGCGACCAGAACTTCCAGATTTGCCAGAATTCACATTTTCAGTCAAAAAACATTGTTTTGACTATGGTTGACTATTATTACTTGTAGATGATAGATAAATGTAATATTTTCATGGCACTTTGGTAGATTTTATCTTTCTTTACCCTTCTAGAAGCTTCCATGATGTAAAAAGTGAAAAATTAATGCATGGATGAGTTAGCTAAGTAATAGAGGCAAGTTGTTTGGCTGCCTATTTTCTAGTTCTTAGTTTAGAATTAGTTCAAACTGCTCCTAGGAAGCTGAGCTCGACCCCTAGAGGTGGGGAAAGGAGTTAGATGGTCTAGATGGTCTATATTATGCTCTCTCCTTCTCATTTTCATGGTTGGACTCTTGTGTAAGGAAGCTTTATTGTATATTGTGCATCTATTTCTGCAATTGAAGGCAAGGAAAGCCAGGGTTTTACAGACATCTTTGAGGATTCTTGTGGATCTGATTGTTGATGGTGTGTTCTCTACATGTTCTTGTAAGTTTGTTTATGTGTTTCACATCTCTCTTATGCTTCTAAATTGGACAGATGAAGTGGTAAAGTTTGAACTCATGTTTTGACATGCTCAGCTTTTTAGTTTGTTCAATTTTAATGTTTTCTACTGTCTAGAGAGGATTCGAATTGTGTGTTTGCCCTCTTTAGCTTCTCCTCTATCATCTCTGATCATCCATCTCAAATTAAGGCATCAGCACTCATTCCTACCTTGCCCCTTAGATCCCCCTGTGAAAACTGTGCTCAATCCCCGCACCTTGAATTGCACTTCCACCAATTGCCACCAAAACCCCAAAAAATCATTAAATCAAACCCCTTATCAATTTACTAGCCTAAAATCTTTATTATTAATTGGTCAGCCTAATCATATTGAAAGATCTATCGAATCTGACCCGAGAGAGCCTTCTCATACCTCGTAGGGCTAGCTACGAGGTGAAATGGTTTGATGTAGCCTTGAGAGTTTGTCTATCTCAGCCTAGGTGAATTCCAAGCGCTAACAGGTTCTATAGACACCCTAGGTGACTTCTCCTTGTCTTCTACCTCTTCTTTTCCATTGCCCTTTCACCTTTGTCTTTCCCCTCTTCATCTCCCTTAGATCCTCATATTGTTTATTAGTGTCCTCCTTGACATATTCCTCTATTTCTTCATCACTTCTTTCTCTTTCTTTTCCTCTTCATCCTCATCTATCTCCTCGTCATCCTTCTCTTCTTCTTCTCCCTCTGTTTCGGTCTCTTCTTCATCCTTTTCACAGACAGTAGGGCTAATATCATATGTGAGGGCTTTGATATCCTCATATGTCTGCATGTCTCTAAAAATTTCCCATTGGATAGGAATTCTGAGGTTTTGGAGGGCATATTCTATGATGATTCTAATTAACCCATGGTGGGCTAACTGTTGATAGTTTCCTTCCTGCACCTTTATTCTTGTATCTATCAGTGATTGCAGAAGGAAGTATGGTATGCTGAGCTTGTGGTGAGGAGGTGTTTTTGCTCCAAACCTCAATTCCTCAAGGAGCCTAAAGTGATAACCATAAACCACACTATACCTACCTTCACATGATATGTATTTTATAAGGTGGTAGCTTACCTCATTCTAGGGGTATGGTAGGCTTGTTCTCCTTACTCCATTCTTGTCTTCAATGGGCTCCTCTCCTTCTAAAAATAATTTATTTTTGGTAGTTTGGCTATCCCCCTTGTCTTCCTTTCTCCAAGGCACTCCTAGGGGTAGTGTGGTAATTATGCTTATGAGTTTAGGGGTGAGCTCTATGGAGAGGCCTCTCACCACCACAGTGACAAGGGATCTTATCAGTGGAATGAGGGAGAGAGAAAAAATCTCGGGCTACTTGATCATCATACCCCCTTAATTTCTCGAAATACCCCATCCAATTATGTCTTGTGAAGATTTCCAGTAGAGGAGGGTGTTGGTGAAACCTCACAGTGTTTATGGGCTCCCTTCTATTAAACCCCCCATCATTTTTTCTAGTGAATTTTGAGAAGCAGAGATGTATGATACAAATTTTTTTGGAGGAAATGCGACTGAAATACTTGTGGAACTATTCCCTTACACAACTATCAAAATTCAATCAACCTAGGAGATTTTTCTGCTCTTTTCACTTGGAAAATGGAAGGAAATGTAGAGCCTACCTCCTCATGGTGCTTGTTGTAGCCAACCCCTGTGTTTCCTTCTCTGAAACTACTCTCTGCCAATCCTATAGACTACCTAACCGTATCCTGTAGGATTCTTGTGTGATCCTATAGGATTTCCTATGTGATCTTGTAGGAAGTCCTGCGTAGGAGAAAGATGAAATCTTTCTCTTATGTAGGTTTCTCCCAACTGACCTCCCTGTTGGGCTAGAAACACTCTCTGATACTGAAGCTCCCTCTGTTGCCGACAAGTTCTCCCTCTCTGACCTCTATGGTGCTGCAAAAACTCCCTGCATATCGCACCGTTGCACACCTCTCTGTGTCATCCTACACTGGTGCAACACTCTTGTGCCTCTCGCATTGTTGCAGCCTACTAGCTCTACGCTGTCTTCGGACTCCTGCAATGTAGCTCTCTTTGCCACTCCATCAGCATCCATCTCTACCCGCTTAACCAGTCCTACTACTCCTCGTCGGGGCTCCTGTAGCAAGGTCTAATCAAAGAGGCTAGGTACCTTAAGGATCCTACCCCTATTTCAGCCTTCTTGGAACAATCACTTCACATTGCCCCACCTCCCACCTGGAGATATGGATGCATGTGATCCCTCTGGCCAATTGGATTGAAATTTCCCCCTACTGGAGGTCTCTGCATGAGTGGATGCTTCCACTCGGTCTCCTCTCGGCTTCTCCAGTTGTGGCTGCTCCACAACCTCCTGAAGCTGCTTCACCAATTGTGGCTCCTCCACAATTGTCTGAGACTTCTTCTAGCACTGCATGTTGAGAGATAATTTATTCTCCCTCTCAACCACCAAGTCTCTAACATTTTCCATGCTCCTCAAGGTTTTTCATATGTCTTGTACCTCAAGAGCATATAGGTTCTTGGCTAGCACACCAATCTGTTTCATCTTTCCCTCCATCACGAAATTTTCTGGAAAAAGAGCTAATTTTAAATCAGTGATATCTCCCTCATCCAAACTCTGATTCAGCCAATTTGTTTTTTGAATTTGGGTCTTTTTCTGTAAGGAATCCAAATCTGCTATTTATTTCTGAAAATTTTTCACAAAAATTTTTAGATCTGCTCTGAAAACTCGCAGCCCAATATATATTTTTTTTTTCGAATTTTCTTCTTCGTATATTGTTCACTTCTTCGATCAACTTGCTTTGATACCATGTAGGAATTTTTCTACAAAACCTCGCTCCGATACCATGTAGAATTTCCCACTGTAGATCACCAAATAATGCAATATACTAAAGAAAATTATTTGATCTACTTCTACAAACAAACTTGCAGAACCTTAATCTATTTTGAGCAAGATCAAATAGAACACATATAACAGAGAATGAGAAATCAATCACACATGAACACAGAAGAATACTCTAGGGAAAGCCTCAGCTAAAAACCCCAATATCTATATTATCATACAAGTGGAAATATCTCTGGATTACACAAAGCTTTAGCTCACAAGCCATCCAACTCTCAGTACAATCCCTCAATGTTGCTCATAGACAGAATAGAGAACACATATGCCTTCCTTCAGTCCTCCAAGCTTCCTATTTCCTTGCGCAGTTTCTCCTGGGTCCTCCAGCTGCAACCTGTGTGATTCTCACCTCACACACAACAGTGACCTCTAAAATAACTGTGCAATCCTGAAGGAGATAATTCCTTGTGCATGGATGAGTTTCCTTTATAGGAAAATTCCTCCAACTGATAGTACATTGTCCCTTCCTTTAATCCCAACTGGGTCTCTATCTAAACTGACATGCATGAGTTATTTATGAGATAATATTCAATTATCTAAAGTACACTAGTTGCATGCATGCATGCATTGACTAACTGAACTCACAATCAGTTCCACAAACTGTTGGAACTAATCTAATTAGACTTAACTCAGTTAACTGAGCTAACTAATTACAACTCAAATACAACTCATCCTTATCTCCTTAATTAAGGGATTACTTCCTCAATCAAAGGGATAACTGTTGCATGTCTTCACATACACTTCATGTTTGATTTTCTCCAACTAATTAACTCAAGATTAATTAATTAATTATTTTCCAAACAGTTTCTAAGATCAAATTTAAATTTTAATTCAGGGACTAATTAAAATTGGAATTTATCCCGAAATGTTATTTATAGCAATGTTATTTTTAGCATTTCTATTTTTTTTCTATTTCCAACAGAGTTGGAGTATATCTTGAAATGCTATTTTTAGCATTTCTTGTTGCTATTTTCAACAAATTCTGCAAGTACTTTCCAAGTTTTAAAAAAGAATACAAAACCAACCCAAAAATATTTCCTTTCATGCCTCGTAGGAATAGGGACAACTTAGGGAATTTTTTTCCAAATACCCCCACTGCATCCAACAACCAACCTTCTCTCTTCTTCATTGGTTGTGAACTGGAGGAACCCTTAGGTGAGCAACCTGACATATTTGAAGAACCTACAAGGGAAGAAGAAAAAGAGGAACCCATTCCTACTGAACCAATGGTTGAAAACCGAAATGATAGAGGGAATAGAGAGAGAGTTGAGGGTGCCCCTCTGCGCTACCTCATTTCCATGGCCTGACCACAAAGGACCCCGACACTTTCCTGTTTGATTTTGTTGTTATATGTTGAACCTATGAATATATAGATGATGAGAAAAAGTTAAACCTATTTCCATCTACCCTCAAGGATGCATCATTGCGTTGGTTCATGGGTTTACCTGGAGATAGCATCACAAGTTGGGCTCAGATGTCGCAGGCCTTTAACAACAAATATCAGGACTATTGTCAGTCAAAGGATACTTGAAGAAATTTTTAGGATGACCATAGGCCATGATGAATCCTTAGAAGACTACGAAGAAAGATTCCTGCTCAGTTACAAAAGGGCCAGATGCACACTTGAACCTAAGTCACTAAAGCTGGTCCTGCTTAGGGGAGTAAGAGAAGATCTTTTAGATACCTTACATTTGTTAGTAGGAGGAGTTATCTACCAATTACCCTATGAGGATATCAAGACTGTCTTTAGAAACCATTCTAGGGCGACTAGGAAAAAGGGTAGGGGTAGTCAACCTATGGCCAGTACATCATCTTCCAACTCATCCATAAAGGGTGAAATTGGAAACATGCTGGAAGATTTCAAAAGTGAGATGTTAAAAACCCTTGTCCTGCAAATGGACACCATGAACATTAAAACGGAGCAGGAGGAAGAAGAGAGAGCCTTGGCCATCTTTTGTCCTAGATGCACCAGGAGGCATCCTAGGAATGAATGTCCATTGAACTGTGTTGAAATTTGCTCGGTCTGTGAAGAAAACTATTCCATAGAAAAGTGACCTTCTTTACCCAGACTCAAAGCTGTATATCAAGGAGCTGAAGGGGTCACTGAGCAGCTTTGCTACATTAACAAAAGGAGACCTCCTGGGCCTAGACCATACCAGCAAGGCATGCAAGGGTCATCCCATGCATATTAAAACCACAACCAAACCATAGCTATACCTTCTTAGGGACCCCTTGCTCATCCTTCTTGGTCTACACCTCCTCCTTGGTCCTATGCATCTCAGTATCATTCCTAGCCAGCCAACCAATCATTTCAACCTTATGCTCTACCATAACCTCAGTGGAATACACCACTCCAAGGGTGGAGGCCCCAATACAACAATGCTCCAGCTCTATTGCCTCCACCACCTGCCCAACAATAGCTCCTACACTCTGCTCCACCCAAGCAACCCGAGCTGCCTACCCAGCCAAATCCAAACCCGAACAATAGGCAGGCTCAGCAAGTATACAGTGGAGAGACATCATATTCAGTAAGGAGACCTCCTGGGCCTAGACCATACCAGCAAGGCATGCAAGGGTTATCCCATGCATATTACAACCCCAACCAAACCATAGCTATACCTTATTGGGGACCCATGCTCATCCTTCCTGGTCTACACCCCCTCCTTGGTCCTATGCATCTCAGTATCATTCCTAGCTAGCCAACCAATCATTTCAACCTTATGCTCTGCCACAACCTCAGTGGAATACACCACTCCAAGGGTGGAGGCCCCAATACAACAATGCTCCAGGTCTATTGCCTCCACCACCTGCCCAACAATAGCTCCTACACTCTGCTCCACCCAAGCAACCCCAGATGCCTACCCAGCCAAATCCAAACCTGAACAATAGGCAGGCTCAACAAGTATACAATGGAGAGACATCATATTCAACTTATGTTGTGGAAATCCAGGAGATTAACCTGAAATCTAGGAGAGTTCTCCCAAATAACCAACCTCCCCCTCCACTTAGGGAGGTTGAGGAGGAAAGAGAGGAAAGCAACCTTAAAGTAAATCCACCCTTTCCTGAGAGATTAGCCCAACCACTCCAGCCTATCCCAGAAAAAACTGAACTTCTAGGAGAATTGAAAAATCTATGTGTAAAGATCCCCCTTCTCCAGGAAATAAAAGATGTTCCCATTTACAATAAGTTGATTAAGGATAAATGCTTCAAGTAGCCAGGGAGGCGAAAAATGGATGCCCCTACCATTAATGTCATTGGGCAATTGTCTAACTTAATTTTGGGGCAGGTACTATGTCCAAAATATTTGGACCCTGGAATCCCTGTAATAGATGTGCACATCAATGGCACCATTGTCCCACACACTCTGATCGATCTTTGGGCTGCCATTAATGTGATGACCAAGGACACCATGATCAAGCTCAATCTCCAAGGGTCATTGAGGAAGACCACAATAGTTTTGCAACTTGCAGACCATTCCACAGTAACCCCTAAGGGAATTGTGGAGGATGTGATGGTCTCCATTGACTCTTGGGAGTACCCTGCAAATTTCCTATTTCTCCAACCTAAGGTTAAGCTTACTGGTTTTCCTCTCATCCTTGGGAGGCCATGGTTGGCCACAACCGATGCTTACATTAGCTATAGAGCTGGGAATATGACCATCAAGAATGGGCATATGTCCAAGCAGTTAGTCCTATACCCTCTTGCTCAACCTTCTCTAGAGCATGATTTACCTTTATGGTTGGAGGAGGAAGAAGAAGATGAAGTTTATTCCGCCCAACTTTATGCTTTGGAAGCAACCATGGGAGGAGGACAGTAAGATGAGGATGACTTGATTGAACACCTGCTCCAAATTCCAATTCCCGGTTCATTACCTTTAGAAGAAGCAGTAAAGTAAACCCAGAACAATCATCTAATTGAATCATTCTTGGCCGATTCCAACCCACTCCATGTCAAAACCATAGAATTCGGCCTAGAGAGAACCTTGAAAATCAATCCATCTCTTTATGCTTTCGAAGAGGAGAAGCTATGCAACATGTTAAAGGAAAATCTAGAAGCCTTCGCTTGGAGTTACAAGGAAATGAAGGGAGTACACCCCTCAGTGTGTACTCACCACATATATATCGAAGAAGGTTGCAAGCCGATCCGACAACCACAAAGGAGGATGAATACAGCTCTTAAAGATACAGTCAAAGAAGAACTGCAAAAACTGCTAGATGCAGGATTCATTGACCCTATCTCCGATAGTGAGTGGGTCTCTCCTTTGGTGTTAGTTCCCAAGAAAAATGGTAAGTGGAGGATTTGTGTCAATTACAGGGAGTTGAGCAAAGCCACAAAGAAGGATCATTTTCCTCTACCCTTCATTGACCAAGTGCTAGATGGCCTGGCAGGGAAAAGGTTTTTCTCTTTCCTAGATGGATTCAGTGGGTACAACAAAATCCAAATATGCCCAGAAGACCAAGATAAGACCACATTCACCTATCCTTGGGGTACTTTTTCCTATAGGGTCCTTCCTTTTGGCCTATGCAATGCTCCTGCCACTTTCCAGAGAGTATTCTTGAGTATTTTCGCCGAATTAGTCCATGATGTAGTGGAGATTTATATGGATGATTTTACGCCGTACGGCTGTGATTTTCAAGAAGCCCCATCTAACCTAGGCAAAGCACTGAACAAGTGCATTGAAATGAACCTGTCTCTTAGTCCTGAAAAATGTGAATTCTTAATGACTGTAGGGGCTGTGCCAGGTCATTCAATATCTCAACAAGGACTGCAGGTGGACCCAAACAAAATAGCCATCATCCAAAGGGTCCCACCTCCTAAAAAGTAGAGAGATGTCAAAAGTTTCCTAGGGTTAGCTGGATACTACCGAAGGTTCATAAAGGACTTCAGCAAGTTGGCCTCTCCTTTATTTGGTTTTTTGGCCAAATATTATGATTTTATATGGTCAGAAAGCTGTCAAGAGTCCTTAGACATCCTAAAGGATAAGTTAACCACTGCACCAATTCTCCGAGGCCCAAACTAGGCTCTCCCCTTTCATATTCATGCTGATGCCTCACACAAAGTTGTAGGAGCAGCCCTAGGTCAAATAGAGGAAAAACTACCTTATGTTATCTATTTTATCAGTAAGAACTTATCAAAGGTTGAACTAAATTATACAGTGACCGAAAAGGAACTCCTGGTTGTTGTGCATTCATTAAACAAATTTAGGCATTACATTACAGGCTATCAAACATTTGTGCATATTGAACATGCTGCAATCAAATATTTAATGAACAAACCAGATGTGAATGCTCGAATTATAATATGGTTACTTTTATTACAACAATTTGATCTAACCATTGTTGATAAGCCTGGTAAGGAAAATGTTGTTGCAGACTTTTTATTTAGGGTAAATTTTCCTATAGGTGAAGAAGGAATGGTGGATGACCAATTACTGGACAAGAACTTATTTACTATTTCAGTTCTCTCTCCATGGTTTGCTGATATAGCAAACTATTTGGTATCAACTCAATTCCCACCAAACTTGTCCTCCAAAGAAAAGAGCAAGATAGTCAAGAAAAGCGCCCCCTTCACTTGGATTGGGGGCAATCTTTTCAAAGTTGGCCCAGATCAAACTTGAGAAGGTGTGTTAGGGAAGAGGAAGCCTTTGACATCCTTCTAACCTGTCATGATGAGCCTTGTGGAGGTCACTTTGTAGTAAAGAGGACAGAATTCAAAGTGTTACAAGCAGGCTATTATTGGCCCACTCTTCATCAGGATGTGAAAAAATACACTAGTCAGTGTGATCGGTGCTAGATGATGGGAAGGCCTACTCCAAGAGATGAAATGCCTTTGCAGCCTCAAGTGACTTTCGAGCCATCTGAAAAGTGGGGCATGGACTTCATTGGGCCTATTGACCCTCTTTCAAAGCAAAAAAAATACATTATTGTGTGCACTGATTATTTGACTAAGTGGGCTGAAACCAAGGCAATTAAGGCAACAACATAAGAGAAGGTCACTAAGTTCCTAAGGGAGAATGTATTCTACAAATTTGGGTACCCTAGAGAGCTGGCCATAGACCAAGGCAACTAGTTTACCTCCAAAATGATCGAAGACTTTCTCAACCATCACAAGATCAAGCATAGGACCTCCACTCCCTTTCATTCCACAAACTAATGGGCAAGTGGAGGTGACCAACAGAGCACTGGAGGGCATCTTAACCAAGGTGGTGAGCAGCAGCAGGAAGGCTTGGGCAGAAAACCTAGTTGAGGCCACCTGGGCCTATAATACCACATGGAAGACCACCATTGGATTCACACCCTATGAGCTGGTCTATGGGAAAAAGGCTTTGCTGTCCAATGAATTTGAATATAACACATTAAGGATGGCAACCCAACTAGATTTGGATCTCAGGAGTGCACAGAAAGAGAGATTGTTCCAATTGAATGGTTTGGATGGATTCAGAATGTAGGCCCTCCTACATACAGAGGTAGTTCAACTTCATAGGAAGATCTGGCATGATAAAAATATCAAGGAGAAGCAATTTTAGGAAGATGGTTGGGCATTGTTATATGATTTTAGGCATAAAGACTTCAAGGGAAAGTTAAGGACAAGATGGCTCGAACCCTATGTTGTGGAAAGATGCCATGATAATGGTTCAGTGAAAATCAAAACCATAGATGAAGAAGCCATTCCTTTGCTTGTTAATGGACACTAATTGAAAATGTACAAGAGACTTTTATCAAAACAAGAGTTTGTTGATGATATCAATAAAACAATGATGATAGTGGAGCAAGTTCCAGCTACTCCCTCATCAAATCACTGAGGAAAAATAAAAAAGAATAAGGACTCAGGTGAAAACCTTTTTGAGGTGCCTGAGTCCCATATTTGGGTTGAAAACCTCTTGAGGCGGCCCAGTGATGACAAAAAAAAAGAAAAAGAAAAAGAGAATAAGAAGATCCCTGGGTGAAAACCTTTCATTAAGTGCCCAGGGCAAACAGCTAGGGTGAAAAACTTTTTGAAATTTCCATTTGCAGGTGGGTGAGAAGGACAGTTAAGGAGCAAACGAGGATCCCAAGGAGACCCCTGCCACTCACATATTCATTTTTTCACTCCTTACCATGCATCCCTCCATCATTTTTTTCATTTTCCCACTCCATTGCTTCGATTTATACAAAGGTTGTGTTTTCTATAGGATCCCCTGAAAACCTACAGGATGATCCAGTAGGAATTACAATGACCCAAAAATCCTACAGGAAGTAATTCGAAGGCAAATGATGGACTTGTTAGGTCCCTAAAATTCACCCTCTTCATGATCTAGCACCTCACCTCGTCCACCATCATCATCCCTGCACTCACCATTCAAATATATCTATATATATATATATATATATATATATATCAATTTGAATAGTTTTTTTCCAGCCTTCAAAGAAAGAAAGAGGAAATAGAGAGGAGTAAATAGCATCACCTAAGTATCCTTTGCTGTCCACACTCCCACTCCTTCTTTCCATCCATGTCACCATCCTCACAACCCCAGCAAGCAAAATGATTAAAGAATTCTAAGGGAGAAGCAGCTACAGGACATCCTATAGGAAATCCTGTAGTAGCCTATCCCACATAATACCAATCACACCAGCAAAAAGTCTTCACCATGATGATCCAAGAGCTCCAAAGCAGCAGCATCAGATCTTCAACCATAGATACCTGCAAAAACAGAGAAGCCATTAGCAAACAGCAAGAGGAGGAAGAAGAATGGCATGCAACAAATATACACAACAGCACCTCTGGTCTTCGACAACTGCAGCATAGCATTGAAACCACAGGTAAGTATCCCACCCGCTCTCTTATCTGCATCATGCAGTCAAATATTGTAAGGGTTACAAGATAGTTGGTTTATAAGTGCAAAGGTGGCCAGTTAACTTGGCCACCTTCGTTCAGTCAGCGCATGCACAACTAGGTGTCCTCTCATACGTGGTTGTAGTCAACTCAAAGACAGAGAAGGAGTAAGACAAAATGTGGTTAAACTATGGATCTACAAGGTGGGAGTTGATTACGAGGAGTGGGAAATGATGAGGTGGTAGTGGGGACCAACGGTCCAAAAATGGCAACATACCTTTGTTGCCAACACACCACCTCACCCCGAATCACCATAAGCGGAAATAAAACATCGTTTCCATGCATTCATGCATTTCACCTCCTTGAAACTCCCTCACTCAAGTCACTCTCATAACCCAAGCAACCCACCGGAAGCAAATATCCATCATTCACTGCATAGGAATTCCTATAGGAGCATGCACAGGAATTCCTACATGATACAAAGAACTATCTACAGGATACACAGAGACTGTCTACAGGATTGGCAGAGAAGAGTTCAGAAGGGATATCACGGGAGTTGGCCACTGCAACCAGTCTAAAGAGGTAGGCTCTAAAATTACATTCCCCTTTGCAAGTAAATGAACCAAGGATACTCTAAATTTGAGCGAATTTAGTAATTGTGTGAAGGGAATTAAATACATAGTCAACTCTGTTTTTCTCCTACATTTGAAAATTTGTTTCAACCTTCTCATTTTCTCCTAAAGCTTCACCAACAAGATTACATGAGGGTTTAATAGGAGAGAGTCCATAAACACCATGAGAATCGAACAACACCCCCAAGTGCTTGAAATCTTCACGATACATAATTGGATGGGGTTTTTCGAAAAATTCAGAGGGTATGATGATGAGGTGGCTCAAGAATTTGCTCTCTCCCTCACTCCACACACCAGAATCCATGCCACTATTGTAATAAGGGGCCTCACTATAGATCTCACCCCTGAGCTCATGATCAGAGTCACCACACTTCCCCTAGGAATACCATGGAGAAAAGAAGACAAAGGAGATAGCCAGGTTGCCAAAAGAAAATTCTTTTTAGAAGGTGAGGAACCCACTGAGGACAAAAATGGAGTAAGGAGGGAAAGTCTGCCATATCCATGGAGTGAGGTAGGCTACCAACTAATCAAATACATCTCATGTGAGGGTAGATATAGTGTTTTTTATGGCTATCATTTCAGGATCTTTGAAGAATTAAGATCTGGAGCAGAAATACCCGCTCACCAAAGGCTCAGCATACCATATTTCTTGCTTCACTCACTCATAGACTCGAGTATCAATTATCTCACCATGCGTTGATTAGGATCCTCATTGAAGATGTCCTCCAAAACCTCAGAACCCCTATAACATGGTCAGTTTTCAGAGACATGCCAGCAGAGGATGACATCAAAGCTCTCACTTATGAGGTTGGTCCTACTGTCGGTGAAGAGGAAGTAAAATAGGAAGATCGAGATACAAAAGGAGATGAGGATGAGATGGATGAAGAAGGAGCTGACCCAAAGGAACATGATGAAGATGAAGAATAAGAGGGAGAAGAGAAGGAAGATGATGAAGAAACAGAGGAGGAAACAGATAGAGATGATGAAAATCTACAAGAAAAAGAGGACAGGAAAGTTAGAGAGGAAGAAGGAAATAGAACAGAGGGGACAAAACACAAGGAGGAGTCACCTAGGGTGTCTCCAGAGGCCACTGAGAGAGAGGTAGCAGCTGCCCTCACTGCTCTCAGCACCCCAATCAAACAAAACGGAAAAAGGCAGAGGCAGACCCCACTATATTTCAGGACAAGAAAGAGGACGAGAATATTAAGACAGGGGAAGCCACAAACATCAACCAAAATTCCTATTGAGATTGAAGATTCCCCTACACAAAAAGAAAAAATGCCTTCCCCTAAGTCCCATATCACCTATGTAAGGAGGCCTACTACTATATCAACTTCCTCAAAGGGTAAGGCAATCCTATAGGATCCACAGCAGAATCTACAGGAGGCATAGAAATTGGAAAGAAAGGTAGGAGAGCAGCAAGAAGCTAAAGAGGATGACCCAGAGACAAAAGAACCCATCCCCCAACCTAAACTGGACTCCTATTACTGGTTTATTGGAGGCAGAGTCATACCTCAAAAATTTGTCATCCCGTTGTTCTTCGAGCTTGAGAAGGAGAGGGCCAAAACTCACCGATGGATGCAGATCGCCAAATCGAAGGGGGTGGAATACATTGGGCACATGGAGGAGAAACTCAAAGAAATGGGCAGAGAGGAAAGTGGCTTAAGGGATAGAGAAGCTATAATGAGAAGTCAACTAGAGACAGAAAATGCATGGCTGAGGGGACAGCTGCAAGAAAGAGAGAACCAATTAGCATGTATGGCTAGCCTCTCCTTGGAGGCAATCCAGTGTAGGATGCCAGCAAAATCCTATGCTCTCTACCTCAAAGAACAATGGTTGCAGTTTCGGATTAAGGCACTAACATAGAGGGGAACCATGCCATTTTAGGACTACAGGAAGTTTATTGATCTTTGTGATCAAAGTACACTAGAGGATAGGGCCAAAATGGCTGGATTTTATTTGCACAACATGGCCCTCACATACATGAATGTTTGGACCCCAATGCCAAGCTAGGAGATCTATAATTAATGGCTTTGGCATCATGGATGAACCATGAGGAGTCAAGAGTTGCAGAGATGAAAAGGATATTGGCAAGAGAGCAAACTGAACCTATTTTGATCAAAGATGAACAATCAAATCCCATGGCCCTCATCAGTACCCATAATTTGATTGCAAATGATCCTCAGTTGGCACCTAGATATCTTGCTACCCAAGAGCAAGAAATTTCACATTTTGAGGACATGTTTAGGCTACTAGGAGATGATGGTATACATGTTTGCCTAAGGAGATGGAACACACTGCCATACAGCTTAAAGATAAGAGAATATCACTCCCCTAAAAGGTTGAGAGAGGCACTCAACAAGACACCTATGTATAGGAAATCTATGCAAAGGTTGGAGGTCAATTGGATAGGCCTAAAACTCATCCCACCACTACTCTTAGGGATGCTAGAAGGGAGAAAAGAAGAAGAAGAAAAGAGGCAGTGGGAATTGGTAGAAAAGAAAGCAGGCTTCTATGAACAAGAAGAGGAGACCATGGCAGAGGCATGGGATGTCACAGAGGCTACCAGAGCCATGAATGATATGGATATTGACTAAGTTGCTCAGAAGATGAGTAACACTTTTAGTAGGGGAGTGATGATGAGCCTCATCCTTAGGTAATTATATGAGCCTTAATTCACCTCCTAGCTTAGTCAGACCAACTATTCTCACTTCTTGCATACTTTTGATTATATTTTGTTTATGAGATGAGTTAGAGTTGGATATTTTGCTTTGTGGTCTGATGTCCATTTAATGCAAGATTAAATGATAAAAGCAAGGAATTTTGGCAAATACCAAGGTCAAAACTCAAATGGGACAAGGGAGAGGGATTATAGGAGGTAAGTCCTCCTCACTTACTACCCCTCCACTCAAATATTCCTCCATCAGCTTGGAGTGCAAACAGCCAAATCATGAGGACTAGAAGGCAGTCGAGAAAGTGAAAGACAAAGCACCAGTTTATCTCAAATTTGGGAGACGAGCCTCCCTAATTTTAAGGAAGTCGTTAGAGACTTCAGTTGTATAAGTAGAGAGGCCTAAGACCTCAGTAGGACTTGGATTTTTATTGTAAAACTCTACTCTATTTTCGCACTGCAAGACTTGTGACAATTTTTTGATGTAATCTGTTGTTTTGGTAATAAGAATGAGTTTTATTTTGAGACAGCACTGAGTTAACTCAGAGGGCTGAAACTCTTAGGTTAGGGCCCAACCCTAGCAGCCAAGGCTACCAGTATTGCAGCAATAATGCTGCTACTCTTGGGCTGCCTACTTTACTCTTATCAACCCGGTAGTTCGTAACAAACTTGGAAGCGATGGTGTTGTATGCACAAGTACTAGTTCTTACTGCAGGTTGTCACTTGCTCAGCCGACGCAAGATCACTAGGAGCTCAAGCCAACTTCTATGGATTCCAGAAGAAGCTCTATATGTGATGAAAGGAGAGAAAGACTATTCTACAGATACTACTCTAACTGCAGAAAGGAGAAAGACTGCAATGTAAGGCAAACCAAGTAAATCCTAATTAACCAACTAATCCTACTTTTGCAGAAAGCACTATGAAAACCATGAAAAGGATGCCATTATATATTCAAAAAAGTAAACAACATCTAACTAAGCTATTTCTGGAAGTAAATGAGCAGAAAACATCTTTTTGGATTTTTATGTATTTTTATGTGAATTTGACATGTATGTAATTTATTGTTTGTGAATGTGGCAGCGAATAGGTGCTATTGAAGGGAGGTTTTGGGACTTGAGAGGATGTAGGATGGTGTGGTTGGGTCCTAGGAGGTCTCAGGTGGCCTTCTAGAGGCTTTTCCCACACTCGACTTTCAAAAGAAAGCCTACAGGAAAATCTACAAGAGGACATAGGAAATCTACAGGAGGAAAAACAACTTTCAATAGGAGGCCTACAGGAGGAGGCTGAGAGCAGTTTTGGTTGTTTTGAGGGTGTGAGAGTGGGTGGAAAATGTGGATGAAGGTTGGAATGAAGTGTTAGGGCACCTAGGGTCTACCAAGAATCATTAGGAGAGAGAAAGATGATTGGATTTGCTCAATGAGAGAGGAAGAAATTTTATGGAAAATGCAGGAAACTAAGTCAGAATTGAAGGGAGACATGGGAAACCTGTAGGGCATGGATCAGATGGAGGATGGGACGGATGATAGGCTGACCTGCTACTAGAAAATATCTACTACATAAACAACTGACAGTCAACCAATGAGATTAAGCAAGCAATGAAATAAGTGCATCTAGAAAAACAGAGTTTTGCATCAAACTAGTCTAAACTATGATCTATGAAAGGAAATGCTGCAAGAAAGGAAAGCATGAAAGAAGGCTGTTGTAAATAAATAAATGATCATAATGGAGAATTTTGGAAGCAAAACAAAACTAGACTATTAACCAAAAAAAACTACAAACACTAGAAGTCCTATGAATGAGGAAAATCTGTGTGTTTGGGGTAGCAAGAGGGCCTTTGCCTCAAATCATGGTCCCAAAGGGAGGAAGAGAGGCCAAGGCACTATTTCTAGCCTTTTGAATCTTTTCTTTACCATTGCTTAACCTGCTATAGAAAGCACAAATGGAAGCAAACTATTGAATCATCAAAAGCAACCTATTCTTGACCATAAATGAAATTCATCTAACAACAACCTAATCTACAAACTGAAATAAAACATAAAAATAAAAGTAAAGAGGAGCTTGGCTACCTGGATTGGGCCCTAATCCAAGAGCTTTAGCCCTCTGAGGTAACTCAATGCTAGCTCAAAAAGGATTCCATCTTTATTTTCACAACAATAACAAGATTACATGGAACTGTCAAAATAATAAGCTCGGAGTTGAGTAGAGTTTACATAAGCAAAAGTACAACAAAAATCCAACAAAAAATCTGACCCTATTGAGGCCCTAGGCCTCTCTACTTATAAAAATGAAGCTACCAACAACTTCCTTAAAATCAGGGAGGCTTGGCTTCCAAAACTCGAGATAATCATCAGTCATCGTCCACTTGCTCGGCTGCCTTCTAGTGCATGACTTGGCTGCTTGTACTCCAAGCTGAATGAAGGGGAATTTGAAGTGAGGAGTAATAAATGAGGGGGATTCCATCCTATAAGTCCTTTCCTTTGCCCACTTTAAGTTATTGCTGCCATTTTTCCACTGGATCCTTGACTTTGACCTCAAAATTCATTAATAATCTGCATTAAACACATATTAGACCACATGGCATCATAACTAACTCAAGTTACTCTATAAGCATAAATATAATCATAAAAGCATACAATAAGCTAAGAGAATGGTTGATTTGACTAGGTTAGGAGGTAAAATGAGCCCATATAATTACCCATTTATGAGGCTCATCATCACCCCGCTACTGAAAGTGTTGCTCATCCTCTGAGCAACTTAGTCCATCTCCTCATATTTTATGGGCCTCCCTAGCATTCCATGCTTCTGATGTGGTCTCCTCTTCCTTTTCATAGAATCCTACCTTTCTGTCTATCTCTTCCCACTGCTCCTGCTCTTCTTCTTCTCTTCTGCCTTCTAGCATGCCTAGCAGTAGTGGGGGACTCAATTTGAGGCCAATCCAATTGACCTTCAGCCTCTTCATGGAGCGCTTATACATTAGCACTCTCCTTAATGCCTCCTTCATCCTCATTGTGGAATGATATTCCCTAATTTGTAGACTGTGTGGTAAGGTGTTCCATCTCCTCATACATGCATGCACACAGTCATCCCCAAGTAGCCTTTCCATATCCTCAAAGTGTGCAATGGCTTGTGTGTGATCACTTATATATCTAGGGGCAATCTGAGAATTACTGGCAAGTAGGTTATGTGTGCTGATGAGTTCCATGGAGTCTGATGGCTCAACTCTGATCATTAATGGCTCATTCTGCTCCTTATTATCAACCTTCTTATTTTTGTTGCCCTTAACTCTTCATGGTTCATCCATGAGGCCATGGCGATTAGTTGCAGGTCCCCTAGCCTGGCATTAGGGTCCCATACATTCATGTCTGTGAGGGCCATGTTATGTAGGTCGAATTCTGCCATCTTTTCCTTATCTTCTGATGTGCTTTGGTCACACAGGTCCATAAACTGCCTGTAATCCTAGAAAGGCATTGTGCCTCTTTGTGCAAAAGTCTTTATCTGAAATTGCAACCATTGGTCCTTGAGATACAGGCCATAGGATTTTGCTGGTGTTCTACATTACAATGCCTCCATGGACCAGCTAGCCATGCATGCCGGTTGGGTCTCTTTCTCTTGCAGCTGCCTTATTAGCAATTCATTTTCACTTTCAAGGTGGTTTCTTGTAATTGCTTCTCTGTGTCTGATAGCACTCAACTCTCTACCCATTTATCTGAGTTTGTTCTCCATATGGCCAATATCCTCAACTCCTTTGGATTTGGCTATTTGCATCCACCTATGTGTTCTTATCCTCTCTTTTTCTAATTCAAAGAATAGTGAAATCACAAATTTTTGTGGAATTATTCTTCCCCACTCAAGAAGATTGTAGTAGGAGCCAAGACTGGGTTGGGGGTCAGGTTCTTGTAGCTCTGTTTCTTCCTCCTCTTCTTGTGGCTGTACTTCTATCCTTTTCTCAAGCTTTTGGGTCTCCTATAGTTTTGACAGTGTCTCCTGTAGAACTGTCTTTGCCTCCTGTAGGACTGTTTTTGGGTCCTGTAGTTCTACCTTTTCTTTCCATTTGGGAGATCTAGGAGTCCCCCTTTCATATGTGATGGGTGCCTTAGAAGGGGATTCCTTTCCTTGGGCAGAGGGTGAATCTTCAATTATAATTGGCACTTTTGAACAAGGTTGGGGTTTCCCTGTTTTGATTCTTGTGCTCTTCTTAGCCCTGAAATACATGGAGGCCTACCTTTTCCTCTTTTTTTTGGCTTGACGGGTGTACTGAGGGTAGTGAGAGCAGCTGTTGCCTCTCTTTCTAGAGTCTCAGGGGACACTTCTCCTTGTTCTGTCTTTTCTTCCCCTTTTTCTCCTTCTTCTGTCTCTTTTTCTGTCTCTACTTGCTTTGTTTTTTCCTACTTTGTTTCTTCAGCTTTCTCCTCCTCTATCTTAGTTTCTTCCTCCTTCCCTTCTTGTTCTGCTAAGTCACCAATTGCTTCACTTTCGCCCCCTTGCTGCTCTTCCTCCTCACTGCCAGTAGGACTGATATCATAGGTTAGGGTCTTTTTGTCATCCTCAGCTGCCATGTTTTGGAAGATTTCCCATGCTATAGGGATTGTAAATGTATGGAGGGCTTCTTCCACTAAAATTTTGATTAACCTATGGTGAGATAGCTGCTCTGAATTTCTTGCTTGAACTTTAGTGCTGGAGTCAATGATGTAGGTTTTAACCCCGTACAGTAATTACCTGCATATGAATTCCAAAACACAGAAAATAAATGATGCGACAGCAAAACACATAAAACACATATACACAGAGATTTTCCCCTGGATCCCAAAACCGAGACTACTAGCTTGATTTTTCATTATGTTCCTTTCAATGTTACAATACATATTTATACATGCCGAAGCATCCAATACCATGGACTGAAAACCATCCCGTCCAAAAAACATGTGCGAAAATCATGCACAAAACGATAGGTGGGTCTGCCCAACCTAACATAGGGTCCAAAACCAAAATTTTCCGGGGTGCTGCCCCGGACCCCATAAAGTGGGGTTACGGGTGCCCCTCAAACCCCCTGTTAACTACATGGAAATAATATAACACAACCCAAAAAATGAGATACTATAGGAGGAAGTAGGGGATGCTGAACTTCTGAGGGGCTGGAGTGTCCATGTCGTACCTTAATTCATGAAGGATTCTAAAATGGTAACCATAGACAATGTTGTACCTCCCCTCACAGGAATATATTTGATTATTTGGTAGCTAACCTCATCCCAAGGATATGGTATGCTAGCCCTTCTAATGCCATTTTTATCCTCTACATGGGTTTCATTGTTTTGGAAAAAGTTTTTGTTAGCAGCCTGGCCAATTGGTTTCTCATCCTTACTCCAAGGCAGCCCAAGAGGAAGGTTAGTGACCCTAATGATAAATTCAGGGGTTATCTCCATGGAAATACCTCCAGAGGTGACAGTGGCATGTGTTCTAGTGTGAGGGACCAAAGAGTGGGCAAATTCCTGAGCAATTTCCTCATCAAACCCTCGTAATTTCTCAAAAAAGTTCATCCAATTTGATCTTGTGAATATGTCCATTACTTGGGGATGTGCATGGAAACTGGAGGAGTTGGTGGGATCCTTCCTCATAAAACCTCCTATCATTTTGTTTATGCTTCTTTTGGAAACCAAATGTGGAGAAGGAGACAACAATTTTTGAAGAAAAACAAAGAAACAGATAGACTGTGTTTTTTTAAGAAGCAAAAAAAAAATAAAAAATTCCTCCACCTAAAGGCTTGATTTCACCCTCAAATTTAAACCACTACTTACATATTTTGATATTCAATCGAGGCATGCATGGAACCTACCTCCTCAGTTCGAGAATCGTGCTAAAACCTGTGTTTTCTACCTTCAAAACAACTCACTGGCCCTCCTGTAGAAGACCGTTGTCCCTCTTGTAGAATCCTTGTAGGTGCTCCTGTAGAACCTGTATGTGTTCTTGTAGAAACTGCTAAGAGTGGGAATATGGGAGAGATTAATGGAGAATGATGTTTACGAGGCTGTGCGAGCATGAGGAGATTGCATGAGCGGAGTTTCGAGGATAGAATGAAGGAAAAGGTGGTGAGAGTGCTCGGGGAGGAGTACTTATTACTTTTTATGGATATTTCTAGTGATAGAGGGTGAGCTGGAAAAGTGTACATTGGCCATATTCAGACCATTGGTCCCCACCTACCTTGTCATCATGGCCCTTTCCTCGTAATCATCCCTCATGATTGCATCGGAGTTCACACTTCCTCCAATCCTTGTCCTTGACATCTTTCTTGAGTTGATTGTGCGCACATGTGGGTGACATCTTCGGATGAGTGGAGTCAACTAGATGAAGGTGGCCAAGTTAACTAGCCACCTTTCCCTCATTCAACCTCACCATCTCGTTGTTGTTGCATGCCTTCTAATTACACATATCCAAACAAAGGAGCGGGTTAGTTACTTACCTGAGATCCGAATGCATTTGTTGTGAGGTGTTGTGGCTCTCTCTCTCTCTACTGCATGCCTTTGCTTCTTTTGCTGCATGTTGTCTGTTTGTTGATGTGTGTATGTGCCTTGTGCAGGTTCTTCTCTGGCTGGATTTGAGCTTCAGTTGTCTTCCTCAACCTTCATATTTGCACCCTCTTGCTGTTGATGCTGGATTTTAATGGGATCAGCTGCTATAGGAATTCCTATAGGAGCTCCTGTAGCTGCTTCTCCCCTTGAAACTTCAGCTTCTTTATGTGCTTGGAGCTATGAGGATGATGCCAGAGATGTAGATAGAGATGGAGAGGTAATAGGTAGGCTTCAGGTGAGGTGGATGGTGTTGTTTCCTTTCTTATTTTTTGTTTTTTTTTTTCTTTTCCTAAAAAACTGTTTTTTTTTTTCTGTGTTTTTCTTGGACAGGAAGAATAATGATGCTTGGGATGTGATGCAGGCTTGGAAATTATGGAAAGGAGTTTTGAAGACTACAGGAGGATTTATAGATTTTTTATGAAGCTTCCCTGTCCCTCAAACTGCCTTTTATATCCATTTCTGGCTCTATGTAATTCCTACAAGAGCCTCCTGCAGAAAATATAGTTTTTGAAAAAGAAACACAATGAGGTGAAAAAAATTCCAAGAATGATGGAGAAAGGTGTGGGAAGGTAGGATAGGTGTTGGTGTTGGTTTCAGGGCTCCCTTGACACCTTTTGTTGCTTCCTGTAGTCCTCCTGCAAACCTGCAATGCAACCGAAAATTCATTTTTCTTTTTCTCTTTTTTTTTTTTCAAAAACAACTAAGATGCCTCAGGGAGGTTTTCATCCTAATCACCTGCCCTAGGTGCCTCCAAGGGAGGTTTTCACCCAAGGATCTTATTTTTCTCTCTTTTTTTTTTTTACATCACCGGGCTACCTCAGAAGAGGTTTTCAACCCAATGATGGGACTCAAGCGCCTCATGGAGGTTTTCACTTGAGTCCTTATTTTCTATTTTTATTTTTTATTCAGTGAGTGGGTGAAGTGGAGGCTAAGACATGCTCCACTACCATCATTGTTTTATTCAAATATTCAATGAACTCTCACTTGGAGAGGGGTTTCTTGTAGACTTTCAATTGATGTCCATTGACAAGCATGGGGATGGCTTCATCATCAATGGTTTTGAACAGAACTGAACCATTATCATTGCATTTCTCCACAGTGTAGGGTCCCAGCCATCTTGTCCTTAGCTTGCCCTTGAAATATTTGTATCTTGAATCATAGAGTAGTGCCGAATCTCCCTCTTGGAATTGCTTTTCCTTTATATTTTTGTCATGCCATATCTTTCTCTGAGGCTGAACTACCTTTGTATGGAGAAGGGCCTGCATTCTGTGTTCATCCAATCCATTGAGTTGAAGTAATCTTTCTTTCTATGCATGGCTGAGGTCTAGGTCCAACTGATCTACCATCCTCAAGGTATTGAATTCAAATTCTATTTACAACAAAGCCTTCTTCCCATAGACCAGTTCATAGGGTGTGAACCTTGTAGTGGTCTTCCATGTTGTGTTGTAGGCCCAAGTGGCCTCAACTAATCTGTCCGCCTAGTATTTTCTGCTGCTGCTCACTACCTTTGTTAGGATCCCTTCTAATGTCTATTAGTGACCTCCACCTGCCCATTGACTTGTGGATTGTAAGGGGTCGAAGTCCTTTGATTGATTCTATGATGTGCGAGTAGGTCTTCAATCAAATTGGAAGTGAACTGACTACCTTGTTCTGTGACCAACTCTCTTGGATACCCAGACTTGTATAATATGTTTTCTCTCAAAAATTCAGCTACTTTTTCTTCTGTCGCTGCTTTGATTGCTTTTGTCTCTGCCCACTTTGTCAGGTAATCGGTGCACACAATGATGTATTGTTTCTGCTTTGAAGGAGGGCTGATAGGACCCACAAAGTCCATGCCCCACTTCTCAAATGGCTTAAAGGTCACTTGAGGTTGCATGGGAATCTCATCCTTTGGAGTAGGTTTCCCCATCCTCTAACATTGATCACACTGGCTGGTATATCTCCTCACATCTTGATGAAGAGTGGGCCAGTAGTAGCCTACTTACAATATCTTGAAGGCAATTCTTTTTTGAATTTTTGACCGGAGAACCCACACTAATGGAATTTTTACACCAACGTTTCGAATCCCAAATGGGATCCATCATCAGGGTAAGAGAAAGATGATAGAATATGATAAAAGAAGAGCCAGATGGAAGAAATAAATACTGATGAGGGAATAATAAAGGAACAGCACAGGTCGGCCAGAAAGATTTTAAAAAGAAACCTAAAATTGATTTTAATAATTATGAATTAATATTAATTGTTTTTATTGTTATTTGAATAAATTAATAGTTATTTAATCTTTATAAATTAATATCAAATAATTAAAATCTATAAAACAAAGACATTAAACTAAAACCAATATTAAAATTAAAATCTAAAAGACTAACATATATATTAATATTAATATCATAATTCTATATATAACCTAAACTCTATATTAAAATTAAAATAAAAAACTAAAAAACTAAAAACTAGAAAATATGTTAAGGTCAACAATTATAAAATCTATGAAACACTAATACTTATTTAACTTAATAATAAGAAACCTAATCCCACTATAAAACTTTAATATTAATATATCTAGATTCTATAAAACCTAATATATATAATAGAATTAATAACAATAAGACCTGAAATTAAATCAAAATCTCAAAAAACTAATATATATATATATAATATTAATATCAATAACTTTTATATAACTAAAGACTATATTAATATTACTTTCTCAAAACTAATACATATTATAATAATAATATCATAAAACCTAATATTTTTATATAACATTAGTATTTAAATAATCTAAAGTCTATGAAACTAAATAATATGTAAAACAAGCTCACTATAAAACTTAAAAATAATCTAACCTAGAATCTATCTAACTTAATATATATAAAAGAATATATATTAATAAAGCCTATTCTATACTAAAATCTAAATAAATTAGAATTAAGATAACTACATAAATTCCTATTAAAATAACACAAATTCTTTATTAAAATCTATATTTATAACAAACATACATTAAAGACCTAATTATATTAAAACATGTTAGAGATTATATTAAAAAGAGTTTTAATAGAACTAATAACAAAATTAATATTAAGATCACAACTATGCTATTATCTAAAAAAAATATTTTATTTTCATATGTAGACTTATATTAATATATATATTAATCAACTTACCTATTTGACAACTTACCTGGGGCCTGGCAGACGCTTCTTGATTTCACTGATCAGTGGAAGCCAACTTCCGCTAATTTCCAAACCGCTGTCTCTGTTCAGATTACAAGGATGCTTCAGGATTTCGAGGGCTTCTCTGATTTTCCGTCTCTGATGTTGTTCTTCTCTTGCGATAATTGATGCGTTTTCTAAGCAGATGTGGTGTTTAGTCTTCGAGGAGTGCTCTGCCAAGGCTGAGGTACGAGATCTTCCATTTCTGATGTCAGCGCCATGCTCTTAGAAACATACATTAAAGATCACTCCTTGGCAGAGCACTCCTCGGAGACTAAACACCACATCTGCTTAGAAAACGCATCAATTATCGCAAGAGAAGAACAACATCAGAGACGGAAAATCAGAGAAGCCCTCGAAATCCTGAAGCATCCTTGTAATCTGAACAGAGACAGCGGTTTGGAAATTAGCGGAAGTTGGCTTCCACTGATCAGTGAAATCAAGAAGCGTCTGCCAGGCCCCAGGTAAGTTGTCAAATAGGTAAGATGATTAATATATATATTAATATAAGTCTACATATGAAAATAAAATATTTTTTTTAGATAGTAGCATAGTTGTGATCTTAATATTAATTTTGTTATTAGTTCTATTAAAACTCTTTTTAATATAATCTCTAGCATGTTTTAATATAATTAGGTCTTTAATGTATGTTTGTTATAAATAAAAATTTTAAATATAGATTTTAATAAAGAATTTGTGTTATTTTAATAGGAATTTATGTAGTTATCTTAATTCTAATTTATTTAGATTTTAGTATAGAATAGGCTTTATTAATATATATTCTTTTATATATATTAAGTTAGATAGATTCTAGGTTAGATTATTTTTAAGTTTTATAGTGAGCTTGTTTTACATATTATTTAGTTTCATAGACTTTAGATTATTTAAATACTAATGTTATATAAAAATATTAGGTTTTATGATATTATTATTATAATATGTATTAGTTTTGAGAAAGTAATATTAATATAGTCTTTAGTTATATAAAAGTTATTGATATTAATATTATATATATATATTAGTTTTTTGAGATTTTGATTTAATTTCAGGTCTTATTGTTATTAATTCTATTATATATATTAGGTTTTATAGAATCTAGATATATTAATATTAAAGTTTTATAGCGGGATTTGGTTTCTTATTATTAAGTTAAATAAGTATTAGTGTTTCATAGATTTTATAATTGTTGACCTTAACATATTTTCTAGTTTCTAGTTTTTTAGTTTTTTATTTTAATTTTAATATAGAGTTTAGGTTATATATAGAATTATGATATTAATATTAATATATATGTTAGTCTTTTAGATTTTAATTTTAATATTGGTTTTAGTTTAATGTCTTTGTTTTATAGATTTTAAATATTTGATATTAATTTATAAAGATTAAATAACTATTAATTTATTCAAATAACAATAAAAACAATTAATATTAATTCATAATTATTAAAATCAATTTTAGGTTTCTTTTTAAAATCTCTCTGGCCGACCTGTGCTGTTCCTTTATTATTCCCTCATCAGTATTTATTTCTTCCATCTGGCTCTTCTTTTATCATATTCTATCATCTTTCTCTTACCCTGATGATGGATCCCATTTGGGATTCGAAACGTTGGTGTAAAAATTCCATTACTGTGGGTTCTCCGGTCAAAAATTCAAAAAGCTCAAACCACAGATCTCTGAAATCCAATTCTTTTTACTGCAAAATGGCCTCCACAAGGCCCCTCATGACAGGTCAAGAGGATGTCAAAGACTTCCTCCTCCCTAACACATCTTCTCAAGATCTGATGTGGGCCAAGTTTGAAGAGATTGCCCCCAATCCAAGTGAAAGGGGCGCTTTTCCTTACTATCTTGCTCTTTTATTTTGAGGACAGGTGTGGTGGGAACTGTGCTGAAACCAAGTAGTTTGCTATATTAGCAAACCATTGAGAGAGTACTGAGATAGCAAACAGATGTTCATCTGGCATTTGGTCATCCACCATTCCTTCTTCACTTGCACGCAAATTTACTCTAGACAAAAAGTCAGCAACAACATTTTCTTTACCAGGCTTATCAATAATGGTCAAATCAAACTGCTGCAATAAAAGCAACCATCTAATAATGTGAGAATTTACATCCTATTTTTTCATTAAATATCTGATTGCAGCATGATCAGTGTGCACAAAGGTTTGATAGCCTCTGATATAATGTCTGAATTTGTTTAAGGAATGCACGACAGCTAGGAGTTCCTTCTCGGTCACTGTATAGTTTAACTCATCCTTTGACAAGTTTTTGCTTATAAAGTATACCACATAAAGCAACTTTTCATCAATTTCTCCCAAGGCTGCTCCTATTGCTTTGTTCAAGGCATCTGTGTGAATGTGGAAAGGTAGGGCCCAGTTTGGGCCTCTCAGAATTGGGGTAGTCACGAGCTTGCTCTTCAAGGTATCTAGGGCTTCTTCACAGTTTTCCGACCACATAAACTCGAAATGTTTACCTAAGAGGCCAAACAAAGGAGAGTCTAGCTTGCTAAAATCTTTAATGAATCTCTAGTAATACCCAGCTAAGCCTAGGAAACTTCTGACATCTCTCACTTTTTGAGGAGGTGGGACCCTTTGGATGATGGAAATTTTGTTGGGGTCCACCTGCAATCCCTGTTGAGATATTGCATGACCTAGCACGGTCCCTTCAGTCATCAAAAATTCACATTTTTCTGAACTGAGGGATAGGTTCATCTCAATACACTTGTCTAGAACTTTTCCTAGATTAGATAAGGCTTCCTGAAAGTCAGAGCCATAAGGAGTAAAGTCATCCATATATATCTCTATTGCATCATGAAATAATTCAGAGAATATACTCAATACCTCTCTTTGGAAAGTGGCAGGAGCGTTACACAAACCAAAAGGAAGGACCCGGTATGCAAAGGTACCCCAAGGACAAGTGAAAGTGGTCTTATCTTAGTCTTCTGGGCTAATTTGAATCTGAATGTACCCGCTAAACCCATCTAGGAAAGAGAAAAACTTTTTCCCTGTCAGACCATCTAACACTTGATCTATGAAAGGTAAAGGAAAATGGTCCTTTTTAGTGGCTTTGTTCAATTCCCAATAGTCGACACAGATTCTCCACTTACCATTTTTCTTTGGCACTAGCACTAAAGAAGAGACCCATTCACTATCAGAGATGGGATAGATGAATCCTGCATCAAGCAATTTCTATATTTCTTCCTTAACAATATCTTTAAGTGTTGGATTCATCCTCCTTTGAGGTTGCCTAACTAGCTTGCAATCCTCCTTGATGTATATATGATGAGTACATACTGAAGGGTGCACTCCCTTCATCTCCTTATAACTCCAGGCGAAGGCATCTAGGTGTTTTCTCAGCAAGCTACACAATTCCTTCTCCTGGGAAGTGGATAGGGATGGATTGATTTTCAAGGTTCTTTCTGGACCAAACTCTATATTCTTAACACGGAGAGGAGTGGAGTCGACCACACGGAGATCAGTTGAGGGGTTTTTTTGGGTTTCTCTTACTATGTCCTCTAATGGTGATACACTAGGAGGTGGATTCTGAATCAGATTTTCAATCATATCATGCTCATCTTGCGGTTTTCCCACCATGGCGATTTCTAATGCACAAAGCAGTGCAGAATAGACTTCATCCTCATCTTCCTCCTCCAACTAGAGAGGTAGATCATGTTCTAACAAGGTTTGGGCAGGAGGATATAGGATTAACTGCTTGGACATATGCATGTTCTTTATGGTCATGTTCCCAGCTCAACAGCTGATGTAGGCATTGGCAGTAGCCAACCAGGGTCTTCCCAAAATGAGAGGATACCCAGTGAGCTTTGCCTCTAGCTGGAGAACTAAGAAATCAGTAGGGTACTCCCAAGAATCAATGGAGACCATCACATCTTCCACAATCCCCTCAGGGGTCACGGTGGAGTGGTCTGCTAATTGTAACATGGTCATGGTCTTCCTCAAGGAGCCCTGGAGGTTGAGTTTGAGCATTGTGTCCTTTGTCATCACATTAATGGCAGCTCCCAAATCAATCAAGGTGTGTGGGATCATGGTGCCATTGATGTGGACATCAACTACTAAGCTTCCAGGGTGCAAATATTTTGGACAGATTACCTACCCTAACATCAGGTCGAACAGTTGCCCTATGACATTGATGGTTGGGGCATCTCTCTTGCGCCTTCCTGGATGCCTAAAGCACTTCTCTTTGATCAACCTATTGTAGATAGGCACATCTTTTATGGCTTGGAGAAGTGGTATCTTCACACATAAATGTTTCAATTCTCCCAGGAATTCAATTTCTTCTGGGGTAGGCTGGACTGTCATGGATAATCTCTCAGGAAAGGGTGGATTTGCTCTAGGTTTGCTTTCCTCTTTATCTTCCTCAACCTCTCTGGGTGGAGGTTGGTTATCTAGGAGAAATTTCCCAGATCGCAAGTTAATTTCCTGAATCTCCATAGCATAAGTCAGGCATGATGGTTCCCCACTATACACTTGTTGAGCATGTCTGTTGTTCGGGTTTGGATTTGGCTGGGCAGGCATTTAGGCTTGCTTTGGTGGAGCAGGAGGTAACGGTTGTGCTTTGGCAGGTGGTGGAGGCAAAAGAGTGGGAGGAGAGTTGTATTGGGGCCTCCACCCCTGATGAGATGCATTCTACTGAGGCTGCGGATGAGCATAGGATTGAAATGGATGGGTGGTTGGTTGGGCATGATATGGAGATGTGAAGGACCAAGGAGGAGGCATGGACTAGGAAGGATGAGTAAGGGGGGCCCAAGAAGGTATGGAAGTGACCTGGTTGGGGTTGTAGTATGTCTGAGATGTCCCTTGCATCCCCCGTTGATATGGTCTAGGTCCATGCAGCCTCCTTTGGTTTATGAAATAGAGCTGTTTAGTGACACCCTCATCCCCTTGATATACAACTTTAAGTCTGGGTAAGGAAGGACACTTGTTTGTAGAATGATTTTCTTCACAAACTGAACAAACTTCTATAGAGTTCAATGGGCATTCATTCCTAGGATGCCTCCTGGTGCACCTAGGGAAAAAAATGGACAAAGCCCTCTCTGCTTCCTCTTGTTTCCTTTTGATATGCAAGGTATCCATTTGCATGGCAAGAGTTTGCAGCATCTCACTCTTGAAGTCTTCCAGCATGTTTCCAATTTCTCCTTTAATGGATGAGTTAGAGGAAGAGGTATTGGCTATGGGTTGACTCCCCCTACCTTTCTTTCTGGCTACTCTAGAATGGTTTCTAAAAACAGTCTTTATGTCCTCATAGGATAGTTGGTAGATGTCTCCCCTGGCCAATAGATGGAGGGTTTCTAAAAGATCTTCCTGAATTCCCCTGAGCAGGAACAACTTCAGAGACTTAGGGTCAAGTGTACACCTGACCCTTTTGTAATTGAGCTAGAACCTCTCCTCATAGTCTTCTAGGGACTCATCACTTCCTATAGTCATTCGGAAAATTTCTTCTTTAGTATCTTTTGACCTACAATAGTCTTGATACTTGTTGTTAAAGGATTGCTGCAACTGAGTCCAAGTTGTGATGCTATTTCCAAGTAATCCCATGAACCAGTGCAATGCTGCATCCTTGAGAGTAGAAGGGAACAGTTTCAACTTTTGCTCATCTTCTGCATAGTCATAGGTTTGACAGATAACAACAAACGCAAACAAAAAGGTGTCAGGATCTTCTGTAGTCAAACCGTGGAAATGAGGTAGGGCGGAAGGGCTTATATTC
This sequence comes from Pinus tabuliformis, assembly GCA_031772625.1. Classification (NCBI taxonomy): domain Eukaryota; kingdom Viridiplantae; phylum Streptophyta; class Pinopsida; order Pinales; family Pinaceae; genus Pinus; species Pinus tabuliformis. Next base: position 46,492,788 of record CM062810.1, on the reverse strand, counting down.
TTCATTTTAGTGTCCCCACTGGTCTCCCGAATAGGAAAGGTACCCTATATTCTCTCTCCATTCCCCCTAGCATTTCTGTGTTCAGCCATTGGCTCCAAAGGAATGTTTTCTTCTTCTTCTTCCCCTATAGGTTCTTCAAATATGTCTGGCTGTTCACCTAAGGGTTCTTCTTGATTGCAACCACCGAAGAAGAGAGAAGGATGGCTATGTGAAGTAGTGGGGGTGTTGGGCAATAATTTTCCTGAATTATATCTATTCCTATGAGGCATGAAAGGAAATATTTTTGGTTGGTTTTTGTTTCTTTTTCCCCACACTGATAGTACCTGCAAAACTGAAATTGATTGAACAAAACAAATTGCAACTAGCTGAAGGGAACTTGCTGAAATGAAATTTGCAGAATTGGAAAGGAAAGCAAGGAAATGCAGAACTTGAAGGAAAAGAAATGACTAGTCTACTCTTGCTAAAATGAAATTTGCAGAATTGAAAAGGAAAGCAAGGAAATGCAGAACTGAAGGAAAAGAAAGGACTAGTCTACTTTTGCTGAAATAAACTATTAGCAGAATGTTGCAATAGAAAATAGAAGAAAGCAGCAATCACAGAATACTCTGACAGTTCCCTGAAAACGGCTCCAAAAAGTGGTGAGCACCAGTATTGTAGCAATAATGCTGCAACTCCTAGGCTGCCTACTTTACTTTTATCAACCCGGTAGTTCATAACAAACTTGGAAGCGACGATGTTGTATGCACAAGTACTAGTTCTTACTGCAAGTTGTCACTTGGTTAGCTGGCGCAAGATCACTAGGAGCTCAAGCCAACTTCTATGGATTCCAAAAGAAGCTCTATATGTGATGAAAGGAGAGAAAGACTATTCTACAGATTCTACTCTAACTACAGAAAGGAGAAAGACTGAAATGTAAAGCAAACCAAGTAAATCCTAATTAACCAACTAATCCTACTTTTGCAGAAAGCACTATGAAATCCATGAAAAGAATGCCATTATCTATTCAAAAAAGTAAACAACATCTAACTAAGCTACTTCTGGAAGTAAATGAGCAAAAAACATCTTTTTTGATTTTTATGTATTTTTATGTGAATTTGACATGTATGTAGTTTATTGTTTGTGAATGTGGCAGCGAATAGGTGGTGTTGAAGGGTGGTTTTGGGACTTGAGAGGATGTAGGATGGTGTGGTTGGGTCCTAGGAGGTTTCAGGTGGCCTTCTGGAGGCTTTTCCCATACTCAGACTTCAAAAGAAAGCCTACAAGAAAATCTACAAGAGGACACAGGAAATCTACAGGAGGAAAAACAACGTTCTACAGGAGGCCTACAGGAGGAGGACAAGAGTAGTTTTGGTTGTTTTGAAGGTGTGAGAGTGGGTGGAAAAGGTGGATGAGGGTTGGAATGAAGTGTTAGGGCACCTAGGGTCTACCAAGAATCATTAGGAGAGAGAAATATGATTGGATTTGCTCAAGGAGAGAGGAAGAAATTCTATGGAAAATGCAGGAAACTAAGGCAGAATTGAGGGGAGACTTGGGCAACCTGTAGGGCATGGATCAGATGGAGGATGGGATGGCTGATAGGCTAACCTACTACTAGAATATATCTACTGCATAAACAACTGACAGACAACTAATGAGATTAAGCGAGCAATGAAATAAGTGCATCTAGAAAAACAGAGTTTTGCATCAAACTAGTCTAAACTATGATCTATGAAAGGAAATGATGCAAGAAAGGAAAGCATGAAAGAAGACTGTTGTAAATAAATAAATGAGCATGATGGAGAAGTTCAGAATTAAAACAAAACTAGACTATTAACAAACAAAAAAACTGCAAACACTAGAAGTCCTATGAATGAGGAAAATCTGTGTTTTTGGGGCAGCAAGAGGGTCTTTGCCTCAAATCATGGTCCCAAAGGGAGGAAGAGAGGCCAAGGCACTTTTGCTAGCCTTTTGAGTCTTTTATTTAGCACTACTTAACCTGCTATAGAAATCAAAAATGGAAGCAAACTATTGAATCATCAAAAGCAACCTATTCTTGACCATAAAAGAAATTCATCTAATAGCAACCTAATCTACAAACTGAAATAAAACATAAAAATACAAGTAAAGAGGAGCTTGGCTACCTGGATTGGGCCCTAATCTAAGAGCTTCAGCCATCTGAGGTAACTCAGTGCTAGCTCAAAAAGGATTCCATCTTTATTTTCACAACAATAACAAGATTACATGGAACTGTCAAAATAATAAGCTCGAAGTTGAGCAGAGTTTACATAAGCAAAAGTACCACAAAAATCCAACAAAAAATCCAACCCTAGTGAGGCCCTAGGCCTCTCTACTTATGCAAATGAAGCTACCAACAGCGTCCTTAAAATCAGGGAGGCTTGGATCCCAAAACTCGAGATAATCATCAATCATCCTCCACTTGCTCGGCTACTTTCTAGTGCATGACTTGGCTACTTGTACTCCAAGCTGAATGAAGGGGAATTCGAAGTGAGGAGTAATAAATGAGGGGGATTCCCTCCTATAAGTCCTCTCCTTTGTCCACTTCAAGTTGTTGCTGCCATTTGTCCACTGGATCCTTGACTTTGACCTCAAAATTCATCAATAATTTGCATTAAACACATATTAGACCACATGGCACCATAAGTAACTCAACTCACTCTATAAGCATAAATATAATCAGACAAGCATACAATAAGCTAAGAGAATGGTTGATTTGACTAGGTTAAGAGGTAAAATGAGCCCATATAATTACCCATTTATGAGGCTCATCAGGTACTTCAGGAGGAGACCAAGACTTCATCACCAGCAACCACCTTCCACTTCATCCACCTTATCCATCCCTTGTTTCACCATCACCCCCACTAGTTTTTCATCATTTTTCATTGAAATTCCCCTAGATACATTGAATGAATCTAGCCATCTCTTATCTTGGATATTGCTCCTGAGTGTTCCTAGACCTTATAACACTCCATTCCACCCATCACACACCTTTCCCAAGCTTCCCAACACCTCACAATTAGCTCTTGGTTGTATCATGTAGGTTTCCAGTAATTCCTATAAGATCATTCGGTAGGTTTCTAGTACATCCTGTAGGTTTTCCTAAAACGACCTATTTTGAGGTCGAATTGATGGGAAACCTCTAGGAAGTCCCAAAAATCCTCCTAGACCTCTCCACACCATCCAACCACTTCATAAACCTTCTAGCCATCCTCAAACACCTTCCATCCACCTGTCATATCCACAAGAACAATTAGTTTGCATACTTGATTTTGCTGAAAAAAAACCAAAAAAGTGAAAACAAATTTAGTTTAGTTTCTTTGCTTGCACATTAGTATTGTTTAATACTTTTTAGTTTTTCAACTTAGATAGTAGCATTTGTTTATTGTTGATTTAGCAATTCACATAGCTTCTTAAATGGTTAATTAGGGTATGGTGTGGTTTAGCATTACATGTTGGTTTTTTTTCCATTACTGCAATAGAGTAACTCTCTTAGAGTAGATTTTCCCTTCTTCCATCAAAGAATCAAGCTTCTTCTGACTCTATATAAGTCTGGCTTGGAACCCCAGTGGTTTCTTACTAGCTAAAAAGTGACAACAGGCAGAACCATCACTTTTACTTGTGCATACAACACTGTCACCTCCAAGTTTGTACGAACCCCGGTTGATAAGTAAAGCTAGTAGCCTAGGAGTTGCAGCATCCTTGCTGCAATAATGGCGCTCATTAGAGAGGACACTTTACTTCTAGGGTTGAAGTAGAAAAATAGGGCTTTAGTTGAGTGCCATTCACCCATCCAGAGAAAAGTGTACCATCTAGTTGAGAAGTTCCAACAACACCATAATCTTTGATTACCACAACATAAAATGGACCAATCCAATGCATTGGAGCTTACTAAGATGCTTGTGATACTTGTTATCATAAATTAATACCTGGTCACCAACAGAAAAGTATTTCTTGTTGATATGTCGATCGTGTCAAGACTTTTGGCGCTCCTTCTCGATAGTTTGGTGGAAATAAGCAAGAAATTGGGACTCATCAAGTTGTAATATTCATGCAATCCTTCGGGAATGGACTCATCTTTAGACATTCAAGTTGAATGAGAAATAAAAAGACTAGGAACAATGACTCAGCGGGAACAACAACTTATTCCCACTAAACCAGTTCAAAAGGAGTGTACTTGTGTAACCGCTTAACAGTAATTTAGTAGTCCCATAAAGTAGCAGGAACTTTCTCATCCCTATCATCTCTATTGGCATAGTAAACCTTAGTAAGTCCTTTCTCTAAAAAATTATTAAAATATTCTACAATACCATTGGCTTGAAGATGATAAGGAGTGCTCTTATGGCATTGTATCATGAAATTCTATAGCAGAGCATGGACTATTTCATTGATGAAATGGGAACCTTGATCACTTGTAATAACTTGGGGACAACCAAACCTGGTAACAATTTTTTCAAAAGTAAACCAAGCACCCATATCAGTGGTGCAATATTTAATAGGAGCAGCTTACACCCAATGAGTCAAATAATTTGTCGCAGTAATGATATATCGAGCATGTGAATGATGAGTAGGAGGGTGAATGGGCCCAATAAAATCAAAAACCCATTTCTCAAAAGAAGCAAGGGATCATACCGGATGCAAGGGAATTTCATCATGATGCGACAGTCGGCCAACTTTTTGAAAAACATCGCAATTATTTTCATATACTTTCACATCCTTAAAGAGAGTTGGCCACCAAGGTCGGCTTGTAGAACTTTCCTAGAAGTAGCTTTTCCTCCAACATGACCTCTTGCAATTCTTGCATGACACCCATAATACACCTTCACGTTCACGATCAATAATAAAACGACACAAAACTTAGCCCAGTCCCATTTTATATGGTTGTCCTACAATAAGTTGTTAGTTTGTTGCTCAAACTACCAAATGATTCTTTTGCACAGTAGTATAATCGAGAGGGCATTGTCCAGTAGGAAGAAAAGTGGAAATATCTTCTAAGTAATTAGGGATAGCTTCAATATGAAACAAATGAGCATCCCACAACTGATCATCAATTGATCCCCCCAATTCTCCTTACTCGAACCTGGAAAAATGGTCTGGCCCCACATTTGATCTTCCCGACTTGACAATCACCTCAAAAGTGAATTCCTAAAATAACAATAACCACCAAAAAATCCTTCCTTCGAGTACAGGCTTAATGACTAAATATTCCAGTGCTGAGAAGTATGTAAAGAACTTGGATGGACCTCCCAGCAAATAATGTCATAATTTTTGGAGAGAATATACCATAGTTAAAGCCTCCTGTTCTATGGTAGTATAATTGTTCTCAGAGGTTGGAAGTTTTCTAGTTGCAAAATAAATAGGATGATCCAAGTTTCCTTCACCTGGTTGCATTAAAATATCTCCTAAGGAAATTCTAGATGCATCAACATGGACATGAAATGGATTATTCCAATTAGGGTATACCAGGATGGGTGCCCTTGCAAGTTTCTCCTTCGAAGTATCAAATGCAGAATCGCATTCATTAGACCACACAAATCATTAAGATTTCTTAAGAAGCTTCTCAAGGGACGCTATGATTAAAGCATAATTTATTACAAATCTTCGATATAACTAGTGTGTCCCAAAGTGGAATGAAACTATCAGACAGAAGTGGATGGTGACATATTCAGTATCACTGCAACTTTGGTAGGGTTCACACATAATTCTTATTTGTAGCCAATATTCCCCAATAGTGTTCCAAAAGGCGTAACAAAAATACATTTCTTCAGGTTTGAATATGTTTTAAGTTGTCTACATCTATTAAACATAACGTGCAGAAAACTAGGATCATTCTTGAGCAAGCTATAAACAGTCCAATCATCCATATAAAATTCAATAAACTTATGTATATATTCACGGAAGGGAGCAATAACAATGCACAAGAAAACAATAAGTTCATTCTTCAACCAAAAGGGCATAAAATTATAAGCATAAGACCCCTATTAAGTAGTGAATGTGGTCTTCTTCTTATATTCTTTTGCAATGCGTACTTGATTATACCTTGAGAAACCATTAGTAAATGAATAAGATTCATTTTCTCCAACATTATCCAAAACTTCATCGCTAAAGGAAGTTGGAAATGGGTCATGCACACAGGCGTTATTGAGGCTGCGGTAATTAACACACACTCGAATTTCCTCCGAATCCTTGTTTTCCTAGATGACTATGGAGCTTATCCATTCAACTTCATCAACCAGGAATATAAGACCAACAACTAGAATTTTTTCAATCTCTTTCTTCAATTTCTCCATGAATCACAGATTCAATATGTAGGGATGATGTTTATTTGGCTTCGCATCTGGATTTTGTGCTATTTTCATTTCTCCCAGATCTCCTTTAATTCCCTTTAACTCTGAAACAGAACAGGGAAATAAATCTTCATATTCTTTGAGCAGATCAAAAATTTCTCAAATGTTTTGATCATCCCAATAGAAGCAAGCTTCGGTTTCTCTTATGTGCTGATATTCATCTTCTTCAACTTAAGAGGTTTCATATGCAGAGAATTATGTAGAGGATACTCTTTTATTTTCCATTCCCCTTTAGAATCTTTGAAGGACAAATGTCTTATCTCCTCCAAGTCATCATCCAGATCTTTATTAACACTATTGCAAACAACAGCTTCATGGAACCCTGATTCATATTGGTATTTACAATATCCATACATGTTTCATTGTGCCAAATTTTCCCCACCTAAAAATAATACTGTTGGAAATAATACTGAGAGGGGGTGGGGGGTGGGGTAGTGAATTAGTATTATCAAATTAATAACCTTTTCATTTCCATTATCAGATTCATATATGCTACTTCAATTAAGGCAACCCGCATGTATATGCAACTATGTTTAATGCAACTAGCGTATATCCAGCAAACTTATGATTCAATTAATTCATCATATGTTGATCTTTAATGAGTGCATCAGAACATTATTAACCATATAAACAGTAAATAGGTGCAATAAAACAGAACAGATCATCACACATAAGAAGCACACATGAACACCATGATATAAGGTGGAAACCCAATGCGGGACAAAAACCACCTGCTGTTGTTTTCTTTAAGATAAGAAAAACCTGTTTACAATCTTGTACTAGTGCAGACTCATACCAGTATGCAGGCACCCACCTGCAGAAGGCTACAACCTTCTCTCATTCTCCAACTACTACTGGAAGGGAGCTACAACCCCCTAGCTCTTGTACTGGCCAATATGTTTACCAGTACGTAAGCGCCGGCCTACTGAAGGCTATGACCTTCTCTCTTCCTCCAAGGGCCACGTTTCATAAATTTTCATACTAGATCCATCAATACAAAACAATCACCACTGCAATACAACCATCAACTATATCTGCATCATCAATCTCTGAATCACCCAACAACTGAATCACTGAAACCCTGTCATCAAAACACAATCACCAGAACACAGAGCAGAACCTAAAACTCTGTAGCAACCACTAGAACCAATAGCAACCTCAAATATCAAGTCTCATAATGTATACGCTACTTGGTTGTGTCAAACTAGTGTGTATACGCTCTTTCACCAAAGGGAACCCGCGTACAGATCTGAAAATAATTACTTATACCTTCGCTGCAATTTTCAACTTCAGATATACCCAGAACATAAGATATAAAGGATAAGACATGTGTCATTATTCATATCTATTCATGATCATACCATATAATGATAATGCATTTTAGTCTTCATGATCCTGATTCATCAACCTTCATTCGCCACATAGGTGCATCCTTAACAAAGCATCACATACCCATGACCTGCATACTAGATCTCACCCTTCATCAGATATTCATCACTTGCACACTTGCACCTTTGCCTAATGATATTCTTCTCCTTATATAGGTTTAGACCTCTCTCAATACCATGGTCCAAAACCACGTAGGATTGATACCTTGGACCCAATACCTGGAGTCAATACCTCGGATCAAATACTATGGACCAAAACAAAAATACCATGGTCCAAATACCACGGACCAAAACATAGTTTTCCAACATGTATGCGTCTTTCCTTCTGTGAAGTGTGTGTGTACGATATACGCACCTTTATATATAGTGAACCTGCGTGTATACGTGACTTGTTATATAGTGAACCTGTGTATACCTTTCTTTCTTCATTCTTGTTGTTTACCTGCTATACTGTAATATTTCATCTGAGAGAGTTTCCATCAAGGACAACACTTGTGTCATACCTATATCATAATGCCAACAAATACTCCTTTGATAACTCGAAGAGCTTGCACTATCCTTTCATCAGCATCATAAAAAGAAAAGTCTCGACAGAACTGGGCAGAGAAATCCCAATCTATTGTTTGACATTTCAAATCCTCCTGCAAATACCGAACTTGCAGAATATTTCCCAAGGAATGGATAAATATATGTGGCCACGTTTCAACTACTACACCACCAGCCTCCCATATAGAACAACAATGTGGAACATGCTCTTGTGGAAAAGTATGACCATCATAAGTGGGGATTTTACGTAAAATCTCATTCGAAGGAAGAAACTGATAAAGCAGGACAACCTTAATTGTGCTCCAATATTGAAGTTGATCCCGATGGGCTACCTAATATCCTGTGTGGGTTGCTTGCAAAGCAACACTCATGAGAGGAACCTTTTGAATTTCTTCTATACAAGAATCAACTTCTTTAATAAAATTTATAACAAAATTAGTACCATTGAAGATGGGAAACTTGCATACCTCAATACCAATGCAACGAACACATCGAACAATGGCACAATGCCGAGAATGAATTTCATGAGCTCCTTGTTGTCAATCTTCCATAGTAGCATCGGAGCGAGCTTCAGTACTTTGAATACTCCCCCAATTGATAGATCCAGTTATCGTGGGGTTAATATAATCCTCTCACCTCCCAATGGTCAATTGATATAATTGGTCTAGTAAATTAGGTGACTCAACATTGTCCACTGGTTTAGTAAATCTCGGGCCCTAATAAGGATTAAGAGGTTGTATGAGTCACGCTCCATCTACTTCAAAAGTCATAGTCTCCTGCTTCAAATCAATAACTACATAGTTTTCAAAAGCACATTCAATGCCCAATAAAGTTGGATATGGATCTTTATCCCCAATAATATCAATAACTTCAAAATCTACATATGTTTTAACACCAGAAATATAAGCTTTGACATCCTCTAGTCTGCCAATAGGAATAATACAATATTGATTTTCCATTCGTAACTGAATAGGGGAAAAGACCAACTTGGGTTTTCTGAGAGCTTCCCAAGTTTTTCTCGGCAGAATATTGACATCCAAGCCCAATTCCAACATGGAGTCCTTAATTTGGAAGCCTGAGATCTGAGCATCTACGTGGAACTCCCTTCCATTTCACTTCTTGTTTTGTTGTACTCGTCTGGAATGCCGGTTAGGTAAATTCATGGAAATTGGTTCTTCAAAAAACACATCATCCTTAACAATAGCTTTTAACCTTTTCCATAACTGACCAATGAGTTTTTCATCATTCATAATTTGTAGAAATAGCTTAAACCAATCCATTATTAGTTGGAAAGGTTCTACATAATGTTTCTCATCATGGACCTTTACTTGCTCGTAATGTTCACTGTGAGATCCTTGTGAAAAAAATCAACTAACGGAAAAGTTTAGTTGCATCCCTATAATATTCCTTCTGCTAATTAGGATCATAAGACTTATTTGGAGATGCAGGTCTTATGATAGCTGGTTGATCGGGAGTTCCAAAATTATCTCTAGTCTTCTTTCCTCCTCTTGTAACAACATTGATACTAGGTTGCGTTGTAGGACTAGGATCCTGAGGCTCTGCACAGACCAAATGATGACCCTGAACTCCGATCGCACTCTTCTTTGTTTAAAAATGATGACCCTGAACTCCGATCGCACTCTTCTTTGTTTCGCAACAAGTAGCTGACAGTATAGTCTACAATTAAATCGTGCTTCTTCTAAAATATCAAAATACCGAAAGGGCAATCTGGTGTAAAATTGAAAAAAAAAACCATAGGAACGGAACTAAACTCAGTTTTCCATATAGGGCGCATCCTTACAGTTCTTTTAAGATCATATACAGAGACAAACCATCATTTAATGAGAAAAACATGTGCGCATACATACGGTGATCATACACAGCAATTCACAAACAACAATTCAGTTCCCCTTTTATTTGTCTGCGCTAACACGCCTTTCTTTTCTATACATCCACGCCAGAAACCTTTAACGTGACCTTGACACCATTTGCCACCGGGGAAAAGTATTTTTTCACGCATAAGAGATCTGCGTATTTGTATTTTTTTTATAAAGGCTGAGCAATCCGCGCTCTTTTTTTTCGACATAAAAACATTCCACCGTAAAATTAAATTACACAGATACGAAATCTAGTGATTATCACTGAGGAATATTAACAAGGCAATCGGCATTCGACTTGGCGGTCTCCTAACCAGTTGAGTCCTGACTTCCCTTCTTTTTAGGCTTCTAGATCCACTTGCGGAGTTGTCAAAACCAAATGGCGATCGACAATCCGCTTCCAATGATTTTTATGTTGATAACATCAATGCACGCACCATTTTTCGGATCGCCGATTCACTGGAGTGACATACCGATGCCGTAATTTTTGGAATTGCATTCAATTCGGAACTGAAATTAACTCAACTTCGGTTCCCTTATTTACGCCTTTCGATCTTACCAGGTTCAACAACGCTTTTCTTCTAGACTTCCTCCGCTAATTGCTCTAACCAACGGATACACAATCCCCTGTTTTCTCACTCACAGTTACACTCATTTAATAGATCTTATCACTAAATCTTCAAACAAAACAACTGTATTTATTACAATAATAACAAACTATGAATCGACCTCCTCAGTAAAACTGAAATTGAACAAACAGGTAATAAAATTCACCTTGTCAAACCACAACATGTGGACAGTTTTCCACATTGCTGGTTAGTTCCAACGCTCTGCATCAGACTCCCGGAGAAGAAAAGATTGGTTCTTTAAACTTTCAGGATTTATGTTGTATTTCTGCAATTCAGTTGCTTTCAACCAACTGGAATCTTCCATTGGCTGTTCTTTCCACTTGAAAAGATACTGAAAATACGTCTGTCCTCGAGTTTTCTTGGATATTCTTTGATCTAAAATAGCTTCAACTTCTTTCTTGGATGTTTTTGATACCTGTTCTTCCCAATCCACAGTTTGAACTTCATCACCTGTAGCTTCAGTCTGCAACTCTGTTTCTGTCTCTTTGAATGGATACAAGTCTGCAATATTAAAAATGGGGGATATTCCCATCCCTTCCGACAACTCAATTTCATAAGCATTGGCTGAAAATTTCCTCTTGATTTTACAGGGTCCTATCTTCTTCAGTTTCATCTTATTATAAGTCTTTGTAGGAAATCTTTCTTTCCTCAAATATGCCATGACCAAATCTCCTACCTGAAACTCTTTTTCTCTCCTTCTCAAATCTGCTCTCTGCTTGTATCTCTTGCTGCTTTCCTGTAGTTTACCTTTAACCTCTTCCTGTAGCTTCTACATTTGTTCAACAAAATCTTTAGCACTTGCACTTCTGGTTTCTTGTTTCCCCAAGTACCTTAGCTCATATACTCCTCTCGGGTGCATTCCAAAGACGATCTGGAATGGACTCATTCCTGTGCTTCGATTTGGTGTGTCATTGTAAGCAAATTCAGCTTGAGCTAATGCCAAATCCTACTGTTTGGGATTCTGATGTACCAGACTTCTTAGTATATTTCCCAAGCTTCTGTTCACAACTTCAGTTTGTCCATCCATTTGAGGATGGTAGGCTGAACTAAAACTGAGTTTAGTTCCCAGCTTCTTCCAAAGTGTCCTCCAGAAATGGCCTACAAATTTAGTATCTCGATCTGATACAATGCTCACAGGTAGACCATGTAATCTTACAATCTCATAAAAGAATAAATTGGCTATGTGTGTGCCATCATTAGTCTTCTTACAAGAAATAAAATGGGCCATTTTAGAAAATCTTTCTACAACAACATAAATGGAATCGTTTCCTCTCTGAGTTCTTGGTAAACCCAGAACAAAATCCATACTCACCGCATCCCATGGTCGATCTGGTATGGGTAATGGCTGATACAGACCTGTATTCTGACTCCTTCCTTTGGCATACTGACATACCCTGCATTTCTCAACAAACTTTTTAATATCAGTTTGCATTTTAGGCCAATAATAAAAAGCATTCACCTGAGCGAAAGTTTTGTCTTGTCCAAAATGGCCAGACAATCCTCCACTGTGCTTCTCTTTAATGATGTTTCTCCCATTGAACATTTAGGAACACATAATTTGTTGCTTTTAAATAACAGACCTCCTTGGATAAGGTAATCCATCCATTGACTTCTGTAATGGCTTACCAGATTCTGCACTGTAGTGTAGATGTCTTTAAAATCCTCATCATCCTTGTACATTTCTATCATTTCATCAAAACCTACAACACCCACTTTAAATTCTTGCAAAAGAAAACTTACCCTGCTTAATGCATCCGCCACTTTATTAGACGTACCACTTTTATGCTTTATTACAAAAGTGAAACTTTGCAGAAATTCCACCCACTTAGCGTGCTTCTGATTTAGCTTTGGCTGATTATTAATAAACTGCAAAGCGTGGTTGTCTGAATATAAGATGAACTCCTTCGGCAACAAATAATGCCTCCACTTTTTCAATGCCTGCACAATAGCATAAAATTCTTTGTCATAGGAAGAGTATTTTTTCTTTGCATCATTTAACTTCTCGCTGAAATATGCTATCGGCCTTTGCTCTTGGCTTAACACCGCACCAACTGCTTCTCCACTTGCATCGGTTTCCACTTGAAAGACTTTCTCGAAATTTGGTAATGCTAGAATAGGCTTTTCTGTTATCTTCTTTTTCAGCAAATTAAAATTCCTATCAGCTGCTTCTGTCCATCGAAATGGCTGATTGACCTCCTTGATTGTCTCAAGGATTGGTGCACAAACTTGACTAAATCCCTTTATAAATTTTCGATAGAAACTAGCAAGTCCATGGAAACTTCTTACCTCGAATACACTCCTGGGAGTAGGCCAGTTTCTGATTGCTTGTACCTTCTCCGGATCCATTTTCAAACCGTCTCTGGAAATCACAAATCCCAAATATACCAGCTCCTCTTTCATGAAACTACATTTCTTCAGATTGATTAGTAGTTTCTCTTTTTGCAAGGTTTTCAAAACTAACTTCAAGTGTTCCAAATGTTCCTCTTTACTTTTGCTGAAAACTAGAATGTCATGAAGGTAAACAACAACAAATTTACCTGTATATTCTTTCAGAACCTCATTCATTAGTCTCAAGAATGTGTTGGGCGCATTAGTGAGCCCAAAAGGCATCACTAACCACTCATACAGTCCACTGTTGGTTTTGAAAGTTGTTTTCCACTCATCGCCTTCCCGAATTCTGATCTGATGATACCCGCTTTTCAGATCTATCTTAGTAAAGTACCTGGATCCACTTAAACAATCCATTAAATCATCCATCCTGGGCAAAGGAAATCTATACCTGACTGTTATCTTGTTGATAGCTCTAGAATCGGTGCACATGCACCATTCTCCTCCCTTTTTCGGACTAAGCACCGTTGGCACAACACACGGACTCAGACTTTCTCGAATCATCCCCTTGTCCATCAGCTCTTGAACCTATCTTGCAACTTCTGCTTTTTCCTGAGGATTTAATCTATATGCAGCTTTATTAGGTAGACTTGCTCCTGGTATTAAGTCGATATTGTGACTTATACTTCTAATCGGTGGTAATTCATTCGGCAATTCATCCACAATGATATCCATGTAACTATTTAACACAGATTGAATTTCTTCAAGCAAATCATTTAAATTTGTGGAGGTTAAAATTACCTTTGGCCTTCCCACGATAGCGAAATGCATCCCTTTGCTTTTATCAACCTCCTGTAGCAGTTCCTTACCACTCACCAACATGATACTATTTTTAGGCAGCTCTTTATCAGCATCATTCTTCACTGGCAGCAACGTATGCTTAACTCCATCCTTTTCTATGGTGTATGTATTTCTTCTTCCATCATGAATCGCCTTTCGGTCAAATTTCCATGGTCTCCCCAATAACAGGTGACATACATCCATGGGCATTATGTCACATAAAATCACATCTCTGTATGTGCCAATCTGCATTTCCACATTACATTGTTCTGTCATGATGACTTGATGACCCTTCTGAAGCCAAGATACTTTGTAAGGTGCAGGATGCGCTTTCCTTGTTAATCCAAGTTTTTCCACCATCTCTGTAGACACAAGATTGTCAGTACTCCCGCTATCAATTATCACCTTACAACACTTACCCTTTGATTTGCATGTAGTCCTGAACAAATTCTTTCTTTGCACAGGTTCTCCAATCTCCTTTTCTGATCTCAGCAAAGTTCTTCTAAGCAGCAATGATTCACCTTCCTCTGGTGGTTCTTCCTTCTCTACAAGTCGAGGTGGTTTCGGCTTTGCCTCAGCCACATTTGCACCGCTCTGGCTTGCTGATTTGTTATGAGGATGATCCTGCGACATATGTCCCCATTCCCCACAGGTATAACACCTAACATCTCTTCCTCGCCCTCTTCCTCTAGGTGCGAATCTCCCTCTACTAGATTCACCCATCTGTGGTGTTCTGCTGCTTGGACTTCCTGCTTCAAATTGATGTTGTGTTCCTCTGGATCTGGCTGATCCTTTACCTCTTGTTGGGCTCTTTCCTCTGTTTCTTTGACTCTGTTTCCGCAATATATTCTCCTCTGCGTTCAAACTTGCTTGATAAGCATCCTCAACAGTTTTCAAAATTAACAGGCTAATCTCATCTTGGATCTCATACCTTAGCCCATTAACATATCTGGCTAATTTCTCCAAATCATCTTCTACATGCCCTGTTCTTATGCTTAACCTGTAAAATTCTTCAATATATTCTTTGACATACATTCCTTTCTGCTTTAGATTTTGCATCTGCTTAAAGAGATTCAAATGATAGTCTTTAGGCAAAAACTTGGCTTTTAGTTTGCTTACCATTTTATCCCACTGCTTGATCTAAGATTTCTCCTTTCTCGTTCTTGATGTCTGTAACTCGTCCCACCAGATGGCTGCATGGCCCTTCAGTCTAGTGACCGCAAACTTCACCTTCTTATTCTCCTCAACCTCTTCATAATCGAAATACTGATCTATGGATCTGATCCAATCCATGAGCTCCTCTGCATTCAAACTCCCTTCATACATAGGAATTTCTATCTTGGGTTTGCTTCCAACTTTTTCCAGCATCTTGAGGACTTTGGCAGTTTCATTTTCTTCTCCTGCTTCCACCTCTTCATCAGATTCTTTTGAAGAACTCTCAGTTCTCTCATCAGATGCTCTTCTCTGAGCTGTTTCCATTGTCTCCATTCGTTCACGCAGTCTTCGCACTTCTTCTATCAGGACTGCATTTGGTTCTGGTCTTCCTCTTCCAATTCCTCGCCTTGGCGGCATCTTTGCTGCAACACCTGTAACTGGCTCTGATACCAAAAATGATGACCCTGAACTCTGATCGCACTCTTCTTTGTTTAAAAATGATGACCCTGAACTCCGATCGCACTCTTCTTTGTTTCGCAACAAGTAGCTGACAGTATAGTCTACAATTAAATCATGCTTCTTCTAAAATATCAAAATACCGAAAGGGAAATCTGGTGTCAAATTAAAAAAAAAACCATAAGAACGAAACTAAACTCGGTTTTCCATATAGGGCGCAGCCTTACAGTTCTTTTAAGATCATATACAGAGACAAACCATCGTTTAATGAGAAAAACATGTGCGCATACATACGGTGATCATACACAGCAATTCACAAACAACAATTCAATTCCCCTTTTATTTGTTTGTGCTAACACGCCTTTCTTTTCTATACACCCATGCCAGAAACCTTTAATGTGACCTTGACACCATTTTCCACCGGGGAAAAGTTTTTTTCCACGCATAAGAGATCTACGTATTTGTATTTTTGTTTACAAAGTCTGAGCAATCCGTGCTCTTTTTTTCGACATAAAAACATTCCACCGTAAAATTAAATTACACAGATACGAAATCCAGTGATTATCACTGAGGAATATTAACAAGGCAATCGACATTCGACTTGGCGGTCTCCTAACCAGTTGAGTCCCGACTTCCCTTCTTTTTAGGCTTCCAGATCCACTTGCGGAGTTGTCAAAACCGAATGGCGATCGACAATCCGCTTCCGATGATTTTTCTGTTGATAACACCAATGCACGCACCATTTTTCGGATCGCCGATTCACTGGAGTGACATGCCGATGCCGTAATTTTTGGAATTGCATTCAATTCGGAATTGAACTTAACTCAACTCCGGTTCCCGTATTTACGCCTTTCGATCTTACCAGGTTCAACAACGCTTTTCTTCTATACTTCCTCCACTAATTGCTCTAACCAACAGATAACACAATCCCCTGTTTTCTCACTCACGGTTACACTCATTTAATAGATCTTATCACTAAATCTTCAAACAAAACAACTGTATTTATTACAATAATAACAAACTATGAATCGACCTCCTCAGTAAAACTGAAATTGAACAAACAGGTAATAAAATTCACCCTGTCAAACCACAACATGTGGACAGTTTTCCACGTTGCTGGTCAGTTCCGATGCTCTGCATCACCAAATTAGCTCCTTTAGCCCAGTTGCGCTCCTATCATCGAGAAATAAGTTTAGGACAATCTTCAATTGCATGGGTATTCACTCGGCAGTATGAACACCAAGGTATTCATGGCATAGGAAATTCTCTCATGACATGGCCTTCCTCACAATTAGAACACCTAAATAGGCCTCTCTGGCCCATCCTTCCTCCCTAAGAGCTCCCCCTCCTCCTCCTCGAGGAGTCTCATTGATTCGGAAGGTTGAATGATCAAGATGATCAACTAAAGCATCCAAGGACTAACATTGATCTATATGATGATTGGGCGATCCAAAAAATTCACAAAAAAATTATTAGGAACATTGGAATACTTCTGCAAAAATGGACATAGGCGAGGTGAATGACCAAAACTCCGACAAATCTCACAATAATCATTTCCAGACCTACCTTGAGGATTTGGAAACGAATTAAATTGAATATGCCCCTGAAAAGGAAGAGAAGATGAAATTTTCACAACTCCAGGAGGTTGCAGTGGAAAAGGTCCCATCGGGCCACTGGATGGTCCTAGTCCCCTCAGTCGCAGGAATTTTGTGACATGATGTCCTTCAACCTGGCAATGAGTACAACAAATATGCGATCTCATAGGACGTAAAGGTGAAAGATATTTTAACATGTATGTCACGGTAGTAATCTAATTCTGAAGGCCAACAATAGCAGGATCTGTTGAAGAACCACTAGTTCTACAATCTTTTCGATAGCCAACCTAGCTTCTATTTGCATTGCTTGTTTCAAAGCATCTTGAAGTGTATAAATATTATACTGATACAAAGGAATGCGAGTCATTGGTAATAGGGCCTTAATAAAACAATCTCTTGGATGATGAGGATCAATGGGATGAGACAATTGCTAATAACATCTTTAAAACTCTACATACATTTCCAAGCAGATTCTCCCTCCCGATGGCGAATATCCAACAATTCTACTATTCCTTGCTGATTTGATTGAGGTAAATTAAATTCCTAAATAAATTCTTGCTTGACTAGATCCATACCGACATTAGGGTTAGCATCGATCCATTTGATAAACCACCATAGTGCTCTATCCCGCAACGTAGTTTGAAATTCAATAAGCTTAGTGGCATCAAGGGTTTTTCGATCTCTCCAGACAACCTCACATAAATACCAGTGTTGTTCAACATCTTCACACCCTCTTCCTGAAAATTATGGGTATATCGTAAGTGAGTCAACTGTGACTCTAGCCATAGTTGATTATCTTGAGGAAACAAGTATAAATCCTTGGGAACTCGGTTGAGAATAGCCAGTTGAACTTGGCTAACAATTACTACTAAAACTACCTTTACCCTTATATCGATTATGCACTAGCTAGACTTTCATAAGCTTATGTACCTTAGAAAAGAGAAGATCAAGACTTTGATGTGGCACTAGGGGAAGGTTAGGGAGAGGAGGATTCGTGGTAGTATGTTGTGGGGTTCTATATACGTTACTAAATAATCCTCAAAGAAAATCTACCTCATCACAAATTTCATATTGTTGTCTACTAGTGTGTGATCGTCTAGTAACATAGTCGGTTGGTCAGTTGACTCAGGCATTTAAAATACATCTGATTCGATGTGTATTTGAGTAGCCACTTCTAAACCTTCCAATTTACTCCCACTAGAAGCTCCTATTTTTCCATAAAAATAACCTTCTTTCTCATTTCCTTTCCATAACTTTGGAGTCTCCATTTCTTTGTTCCACACCATCGAACTTCTTACAACATCTCCTATGCACTGTAATTCCCTTCTTCTAACCCTAACTTCCCACAACTTCTTTTCTCACCACTTATCGGCTATTATTTCCCTCTGCAAATCTCTAAATCTATCACCTTCCATAAATCTTCTTGATTCATTAGAATTACTTCTTTATTCTCCCACATATGCATGGCATTCATCTCCCCTAATCCATTCCTCCCGGTACTAAAAATTTAAGCTTCTATTTGACCTTGTGGAATTACCAATAGACTTTCTTCAACCATGAGTACAACCATTAGTAATTTAATCCAAAGAGGAATCTCTTTTAGCATTCATTCCCGTAGCACAAAATTAAATATGGCTTCTGCACGAGAGAAGGATTGGTGCTTCTCAGTGGAAAATTCAATGATGTAGCTCTCAAGAGTTGTGTCAACCCAAAAATTGGTATCTCTCGTTAAATCTATATCTAACCAATGAAGACCAACCAGATCAGTTTCATTCCAAGTTTTGTGCAACCTCAGTCGTGTCACATCACCTGATTTATGTTGCAGTTGAACCAACCAATTCTCTAATTCCTCAAGAAACTTGCACCAAAATATCTTATATTGATTGTTATAGACATTTTTGTGCCTCGCAACATGGAGCATGAAATGTCGATAATTACAGGGATCCTCAGTCCCTAAACATGTTGTTCTTACCCCTAGAAGAACAAGGTCAGCAAACCACAGCACTTCCCATCAGTTCTCCACCTGAAAACACTCAAAAACAGGCTATTTTTGGATCATGTCAGCTGCTCCACTGAGCATCTGCGCTGGAATGCAACTGCTCCTCCTTGTACCTGCGCTGAAAGTCAAGTCTAATGAAGGCTACCTGCGCTGGGCGAGATTGGCCAAGTGGCACAGTCATTCTGCAAGGTGTCAATTGCCCAGGAAGCTTCCAAACTGACACTTGGTTCATGGGATTCGCCCTGTGATGAGTAAGAGGTACTTGATCTCCATGTGTAAGCAAGGATCT
This sequence comes from Pinus tabuliformis, assembly GCA_031772625.1. Classification (NCBI taxonomy): domain Eukaryota; kingdom Viridiplantae; phylum Streptophyta; class Pinopsida; order Pinales; family Pinaceae; genus Pinus; species Pinus tabuliformis. The sequence continues at coordinate 46,473,345 of CM062810.1, read as the reverse complement.
CCAAGTGGACTCAAGAACTGAAGTTTAACTGAAGAGGGAGAGGACACAAGGCAGCTTTATGTCAGTCTCAAGCTGACTCATCCTTTCTTCTTCTCTCCTATATATAGAGCTCTTCTATGAGGTCTAAGGAGGCTGGAATTTTGTGCAAAGTAAGGAAGCTCAGATCCCTGGTACACCTGTTGAAACTGAGGTTGTTGGTATTGCATCATCCATGGCTGCGAAGCCATGTTTTGCTGTGCGATACTAACCGACGGACCAAGATGCGGGGTTATGGTTCCCGTTTGTATCTGTGTCGTCCCGGCAGTTGGCGATTGTGGTTGTGTTGCAGGGTCAAGGGGCTGTTGCATTACAACTTGGGGTTGACATACAACAGGCATCGATTGAACTTGCGACACGGTTACAATTGCTGGCATCGTCGGGATGCTAGACATAGGTACACATTGTTGCATGGAATATACAACTCTCGGTTGTTGGGGCAACATAGGCACCCAACCACTCGTCGTAACTTCAGTCAAACCTGAATGCGGTTGAAAACTGCCGTATGGGTATCCTCCCGGAGGGGGAAGTGAAAGGGCATATTGCCCCCCATACAGTAACAATCCGGAGCTCAAGGGTATAGATTGCCTTTGAGGACTGGATGGTCCAAACTGATTTCCAAAGGGATCAATTTGTCTAGTTTCAACATAAGAATTACCGGGTATTATACCGGAAGAACAAACTGGAACAGACCAAGTTGTCATAATAGTCCCTAGGTGGACTCCTTCTAGCTGTTGAGAGCTAGTCGGGACAGCTGGTATGCCGGCAAACATCGTCGGAGTGACAGCAGGAGCTTCTGCTGTCGCTGTGTCATTTGGCACAGTCCTAGATGTCGACGGTTGCTCAGACATTTTAAGTCTATCCAATAAACTGCCTAACGATTCTACAGGAACTTCCACTGGCGATGGTGTGATTGGCACTGCAAATGCAAAGTCAACACGGGATTCGTCTAAGAAAACCCGTAAGACTTCGAATCAAAATGCAAATGAAGAACTTCTTGCCTCGGAAGTAAGTGCCGTGTCGGACGACAAGGGCAAACAACTGAAGCAACCAGGAGACAAGAAGAAAAAGAAAGGGAGAAAAGGGAAACCCCCTTCGGGGTGTCATATATGCGATGAGGATCATTGGACAGCAGATTGTCCATGCAAAGCTGAGCTTAAAAGATTCTTTAAGAGTCCGAAAACCTCAGCTGTGTTGACTGATCCGTTTCCTAATCCTGGTCAAAATCTGGTTGCTAATCAAAATGCTTCCCGATCCCAAGTGCTTATGTTGTCTACCTCAAAGCAACAGAATAATGCTTTGACAAGGAATAAAGATTACGGGAATCCATGGCTGTCAAATAACAAGGCTAATGAACAACCTAGTAGTTCGACGACAGCTTTGACCAAAGTTGTGCCACCCATCATTCCTGAACCAATGGTAAAGTTGCCAAAGGGAGTAGTACACAAATCGACATTTAATCCTCGTGCCAAAATAGCACAGAATTATAATATAATAGAGGACCTGGCCCAATCGCCGTCCGCTATGTCGACACTTGAGGTACCGCAAAATTGCCCCTCCCAAGAGCAAACTTTATTATCAGCAATAGGTGGGAGTGGCCCAATGGATTCCAATCTTGTGGCCTTTGATCATAAAGGATATGACCCTAAGTTACCAGCTCAACTAGCTTTCCTTATTCAAGTGAAAGCCCTCAACAAAACTGTTCATCGAACAATTATTGATGAGGGGGCATCTACATGTCTTATGTCGATGAGTTGCTGGAAAAATTTAGGCTCACCACCCTTGTCGAAATCGTCAACGACCTTAAAATCATTTGATGGACGATCATACACTCCCTACGGGATTTTAGGTAACTTGCAAGTTGAACTGGGGGGCAAAACAGTAGAAGTCGATGTTGAAGTAATTGATGGAAACCTCGATTACAACATCCTACTAGGAAGGCCCTGGATATATGCCATGGCCGCAGTCGTGTCGACCTACTTCAGGAAGATTGCATTTCCCTTTCAAGGAGGGATTACAGTCTTCGACCAACAAACTTTCCTCCCCGACAGTTCACAAGTTACGGGAAGCATTCCAATGACACATGGAAGCGATCATTCGCTTCAAAATATTGGAGTAGGTCTCCTAAAAGACCCTGCCTTAATGGGTACTTTTTCCCTACCGCCTGCAAGTAATCTGGCGGAGGTGGCCACAGTGGAAACCTACAATATGAAATCTTCTATATCTAATGGATTCGGAAGATTCCTAAACATTTTGTCAGCATGGATCATCGCCCTAATAGAAATACTGTAAATACAGTGGGCTTCGAGGATAGTTCCTATCTCATGTCAACCTCGTTAAAAAATGAAACAAATCCCCTTTCCAAATCTCAAAGGTAAACCTTCATTCCAACCACCGAGTTGAATGCAATGAAGCTTGGGGGGCATGCACCTCGATTTTCATTATTATGCTGGGGGCATGCAAACTTATCATCGAGCAGTTTTAGCACATAGTTCATGCTCGTTAAAAAATAAACGCAAGATCCGAGCAGTTTTAGCACATAGTTCATGCTCGTTAAAAAATAAACATAAGTTTATGAGCAGGCTTTCCTTCAGAGTTCAAGCTCATTCAGAAAAAACGAACCGGTAAATAACCTTTTGAGATCGTAAATTCATCAGCCATAAAAGCCTTGGTCGTGTTTGTGCACCGTCACCTCCACTGTTCATTTGGCCGATCATTCACCTCCATTTGTGTGTTTACCTCTTTTGAGAAACAGCTGCGAAGAGTGATTTCACCTAGCCATCCTTGTGACACTGCCGTGATTGGAAAATTCCAACCTGTACCTGGAATCTGCTGCTATCCCTGTTTATCACTCGTTCCTCAAAAGACAAGTCTTCTTTGAGCTCTTTTCACTGACTCGTAAAATATGAAAAGTTTGCCGAGTTTTGGCCTTCCAGCTCGTTAAATGACCGGAACGCTATCCCTCCTCTAGATTTTAATCTTTTTTGGACCTGAGGGATTATTGCACAAAAAGATCGAGCGCTTGTTTTGTTCGGCTCGTTAAAGCAATCGAAAACTCATCCCTTCTGTATTGTTTTATACTTTTTCGGACTTAAGGGATTAGATGACGAAAAAGGAATTATGGAGTTAACTTTCTGTACCTTTTCAGACTCTCTAAAGATGAAAAGGACCGAGTTTTCTTTGTCGTTAGACTCGTTAAAATGATTAAATAGCGACAAACTTGTCTTTAGACGAGAACGAGTTTCCCTATCACTAAGCTCGTTAAATCATAGCGATGGGCTTGCCCGAAGGGCAGGTTATAGAACAAGCATATGTTATCCTCCTCAAGCTTGACAAAAATAAAGAGGTACTGGTCAGAAATGACTGGGGAAAAATTGGGAGAACATCAAAGTTTAATGGTAGCAAGTCACTCTTGAACATGACACTTTTCCTCCGTACCACATCGGGTTGGGTTGTTTCATTCACCGGTCTCATCACCATGGTCCTCGCCAAACCATCCACATTTGGGGTAATGCTACCGATCCATCGCATCAGTGTCGTTATATGTTCAAGAGGGGTCATTCTGAAAGTGTCAACCGCGTCCCATCCACTGCCATACATTATCCTTCATCCATTCATGATCGCCACCCTGAATCATATATCACAGTTTGTTTTCACCTCCACTAAAATCATTAGCCCCGTTCCGTGTCATTGATGTGGGATTCATTAAGGCCCTCCTTTGACGGATCGCTTCTTGTCGACTTCAGCTCATTATCCAAGAAGTTGATCTAGGAACAACCCCATCAGTACTTTGAAGCTTGCATGCCTCAATGGCAAGTTTCTCACTTCCGGCGACAGGTATACATCAATGACCTTCGACCAGAAGATTTTGCGTGGCGTTCGACGCCAAGTCCTTTATTCACGCCACGTGAATTGTACTGCAGTACCTTGAGGGTCATTATCATTATCGGTGATTCCTCTCGTGCTTGTTAACGGTTTTCATCATTGACCGGTAATCAAGCGATGTCTTTCCATGTTCGACTTCAGCGAAATTCTCACATGGATCGACTTGTACTTAGAGTGAAGATCGAACGAGTTTGAAGACCCCGGATCTAGTTTCATCCATCCGGGCTGCGATACATATTCAGGAAATATAAAAGCATTTGTCATGTACATCATTGCAGCAGATGATCATCCTACTCAAAGGATGATAATTTCAGCAGAAAATTATCAGTCTACCATCAGACGATCGTCTGTTCTATGTACCAAAATGTATTTATAAAGCTGAGCATGGGAATGCCCGCCTCAGCTAGATCATGAAAACAGAATGAAAAATAATGTATTGTATTGTATTGTATTACAGGGCACCTCTCAGCACTTGAATGAACTTCGGACCCTCTGGATAAAGCATTTCACCCGATAAACGGCCTCATACTTTAGGGGGCAACTGTTATAGACATTTTTGTGCCTCGCAACATGGAGCATGAAATGTCGATAATTACAGGGATCCTCAGTCCCTAAACATGTTTTTCTTACCCCTAGAAGAACAAGGTCAGCAAACCACAGCACTTCCCATCAGTTCTCCACCTGAAAACACTCAAAAACAGGCTATTTTTGGATCATGTCAGCTGCTCCACTGAGCATCTGCGCTGGAATGCAACTGCTCCTCCTTGTACCTGCGCTGAAAGTCAAGTCTAATGAAGGCTACCTGCGCTGGGCGAGATTGGCCAAGTGGCACAGTCATTCTGCAAGGTGTCAATTGCCCAGGAAGCTTCCAAACTGACACTTGGTTCATGGGATTCGCCCTGTGATGAGTAAGAGGTACTTGATCTCCATGTGTAAGCAAGGATCTCCAAGTGGACTCAAGAACTGAAGTTTAACTGAAGAGGGAGAGGACACAAGGCAGCTTTATGTCAGTCTCAAGCTGACTCATCCTTTCTTCTTCTCTCCTATATATAGAGCTCTTCTATGAGGTCTAAGGAGGCTGGAATTTTGTGCAAAGTAAGGAAGTGCTGTTGGTTTACAGTTAGAGCTATTGGGTGATTGTTTTTCCAGAGGTGAAGAGGAGACTTCTTGCTGCTGGGGAGGTGCTGCTGGATTGGAGCCATTGATGGTTGTAACCTTCTCAGAACCCTGTTACTTTTATCAATAAAGCTTTGAATGTTCTCCTATATACTTGTATTGCATTGATGTATTGTATTTACTTGTATATTTGATTCACTCTAATCCATGCATCAGTTATGAGTACATGTATCTTGTAGTTTTCTTCTCTCTGTTGTGCAGGATCTGTGTGTAGCTGGACCGGCAAAGGGAGCAAGGAGCTGGGAACAAGAGACAAAGAGAGAGGATAAGGATCGACAAAAACGAAAGACACCGGTTGGTTAATCTTTTCTTCCTTCTCTCTGTACTTTCATAAAGGAAAACATTAAAGCTTTACTTTCAGTTGTTGCTAAAGACTGTCACCTTTAGAGTAGGGATAGGGTCATCCGAGTCGGATACTTTTCCCCACAACATTGATCACAAGCAGGCTTGATGTACATAACCTCCTTTTGGATCTAATCTTTATCCTTTTGTCTCAATCCTGCTTGTTGAAAAAAAAATTGATCAACTTTATCATGCCACCATTCTTGGATTTCCCAGCCAAAATATCTTGGCCGCATGATCTAGATCCCCTAAGAATCTCAAGGTCTCGACACCAGAACCATTTGTTGGAAGAAAAATTAGAATGAATAATGACCAAGGGTTCATCCTAGGGTGCCAACAAAGATTTCCGCGTAGTCTAGCACTTCGTCGGCATTTTCACTCCCTTGGATCAAAGGAGCATCTCACCTGAGGCGAGCCAAAACCATAGAAAGATAGAAGGGGATCTAGAATTATATATTATGCAATCTACGCAACCATCCATACATTCATTCACAACAAGCTAAATTATGCATTTAAAAGAGAATAATAAGCATACAAAAATTTTAAAAGGGGGGTGCAAAACACATAAACATGTGACAAAACTCCCATTCTCCTTTTATTATTAAACAACAATCCTTCAGTACATTTTATGGCACATTATAGACTTTTGTGTAGATATTATAGCTCGAAATAGCTATCAAAATACATCATTACATAACTAGATCTACGTGAAAACAATCTTTCTTTCACATAGCTCAGATCTAAACTTTGCAAGGTCGTCTAAAATTTTGGAAATCCCTTTAAAAACTCATTTCTCACTACTTTAAATCTTATTTTATAGATCACATTCACTTGATCTGGTCTTCAATCCCTTGCTCGCTTGATCAATGGTTTTACAAAACCTCGAGCCATTACCATGGTTTCCTGTTGAAGGTATCAAAATCAGTTCCAACTTTTTTGGTGTGTGTCCTTACTTTCCGCTGCGCAAGTCCCAAAAAAAATATTTTGTTGCCGCTTTGATTTTTTGGTGCCCTTCTTCCAACGAATCTATCCAAAATGTCCTCTGCAGCTTTTATTCCTTCAAAAATGAAGGACCCAACATCCCTCCATGCTCATAATTCATGGTTGTATAATCATGAACCTAGGAGCATCTCATCTATTGAGGAATTTTTTGATGGATTTCTTAGACATTTTCAAGTATGCCCTTCACTAAACATTCAAGAGGAAGCCTTCTTTAAGCATCATGATGACCTTGGGAATCTAGATGATGAGAAGGGAGGGTCCTCCCTAGGTCCACATGATGAAAAGGGTGATGAAGATAATTTTTAGAACACATATGATAGGGAGCATGAGTCAATGGAAAGTGAAGTCGGTGTTAATCGTACCATTTCTGAGGGTAATATATCTAATAATCCACTCTTTGAAGACCTTGGAGAATTTGATCCCATAACCCCTTCAAACATTGATATCAGTGGTTACTTACATATTGAAGAAGAGAAATGGGGGGTTGATGGGAATCATTTTGACAAGGTCCCTATATATGACACTGAAGATGAGGATATCAATAGGACCCCTTTATCTCTTCACAATCCTATGGTTTTTGTTGAGTTGCATGTGGACCCTTTCCTCAACCCCTCTTGTAATAAATAATCCTTTCTCTCACCTGAAAATGATCATTATGAGGAAATCGCTTCTTTCGTCTCCCCGTGTCATCAGTCTCCCTTTATGACCAATCATGACCCTAGGGTGACCATAAAGCACGATATGAATGATAAGGACCATGATGAGGATGATATGCCTAAGGTTTCCTTCCATCAGAGATTTATGAGCTCGATTGTTGATATCACTATATTTTGGTTGGAAGAAAGGATCGTGATGAATAGATTACTTCCCTTTGTTCCCTATTCCCTCATAATACTCCATGTGTGGCCATTCTATTTTCCCAAATCCCACTCTTGTGACCTTTGATATAGTCATTCCTACCCTTGCCTTTAGATCTATTGCATGAGTAAGAATACGGGAAGTTGTTCTCATATTGACTAGATGATATGTTGGTTGCATTGGGTCTATGATTACACTTAGTATTTGTATGATGTAATATGCATACTAGAGTAGGATGCATTGCATGTTGATTTCTACATTAGAATTAACATCATATTCCTTTATCATGCTAGATTAGGTGCATTTAGAAATAAATTTGTATTTCTCATTTATTTTTATAGCCTAACAAAATCATGGGTGATCATAACACGCCACAAAAACATGTTGCCCCGTGTGCTTAGTCTTTGATGTGCAGGTAACAAGTTTGCAGTCCCAAGAGATTGTTGGTGTTCTAATGACCTCCCCATTTGAGTATGCTCTACACTCTACTGAGAGATCATGTCCCAGTTGGAGCCATATGTTTCCCACCACCAATCCCCTAGTTCCATATGTTTCCATTGGGTCCACATTTGTACATTGGGTCTACTAGTCTCCAAGTCAAGTTCCATGACCTTCGTCTTAGTTGAAAGATGATGTCTTGATCTAAAGAAGAAGAATCATCATAAGGGAGATCAATCTCCAACCCTATATCCAATTAAAATATGGGATATACCACTTTCCATTTCTAGTCAAGATTAGACACACCCTATTGTATGTTGATCTTCTCACCTTGAACCTAAAGAATCAAGTGGTAGAACACGTGCATCCACTAACTTGGGGGAGATACCACTTACCATGAGAGGTACATTACCCACCATCAATGGGTGACACCCATAAGAGGAAATTTTCTACTACATTTTCTTTAGCTAGTACCAACAACCCCTTGTAGCCACTTGAAAGCTTGATGTGCCACCATATCTACCATCGAAGCCAACTTCTATGTGCCCTCACCTATCTGTTATGATCATATGTTTGAAGGTGGGCCTTCCAAACTCGAAGGTATGGATTTCATTATGTAATTGGATATTTTGCTTACTTATCATGGACACATCTAGTCATGGATTAGTGGGGGGATTCAGTAGAAAGAATGGGCTTGGGCTATACACTTGTCTCCTTGTCCAACTTGGTGGTTAAGCTAGTATACTAGTCCCATGGGATCTCCTTTATTGGTTACTAGCTTTAGGAGTGGCACTACATCAGAAATCTTGATTTTGATCATGTGGTCCCTCTTCTCGACACCACATACATCACCCCCGTCCACTCATTATAGTCGCTTTTCACATCTTTCCCATGTGGGTCCACAAGGAGTTAGCCTCCCCCTCCCCTTGTAAACACTTTTGGTTAGGCATAGAAAAATAAACTGGAGGTTGATATAGCTAAAAATAAAGTTAAAAGCATAATTTGGCCACTTACAATAGAAATGTACCATAAAATGCAAAAGATGTTTGGGATAAAAACTTTAGCACATGGGCAAAAGCCAAACATGAGCTTTACCCCTTATCATGGTCATCACCCTGGTTCGTAGGGCCCCTATATGAGCTCCTTGTATCGTTAATGAACCCATGATTGTACCAACCCATAGTGGGCAATGAACTGCCTAACCTTAAGGGGGTATTCACTGCTATATCATTCACATCATTCTCTCATTCCCTAGAGCCTCGAGCAATTATAAAAATAAAAATCAATAAAACGAAAAAGGCATATGAAGAAGGGTGGGAAAACAAAGGTTGTGGTAAATCATGTACCACGATTCCTCCCTCCTACATATATACACCCATGTGTTGGCTTCCCTCATTATATCTACACTTATACCATGACATGTGGATAAAAGCCTTCCCTTGCTACTCACCTCTGTTTCACCATTATTTCACATCACACCTTCCATTTGAGCGATATACCATGGATTTGTCACTCACTTAGAGGTTGAAACCACATAATAGGTTCCTTGCTTAACCTCCTTCTTGAACCTAAGGACACCTATAAATTCTAAATCCCATAATGTAAGGACATGCCAATATGAAGTGCTCGCCTGGTTCCATGATTTGTAAGCTCATTTTCTCAATTGCACTAATGAATTATTGTACTAAGAGGTGAGGAGACACTTTGGATATTATACAATATTACACGTGGGTCTTCATATTAGGGTTTGGTCTCCCTATATAGGATCCAAGCCCTTTAGAGGATCTTAATGGCGTTTATCAAGTGGGTTTTGAGAGCCATATGTCTCCACTATAGCAGAGAGTTGATAACCACGCCATGGGATTCTCAACACCACTTATTTCTTACTCGTTTCCCACTTTCTTTGATGATGATGATGCACCTAGACCACCTTGACCAGTCGGCTACACACTTCTACAACACACTTGGCAGTTGATCCAGAGCCCATATGGGATTTTGTCTTTTTAAAACCTAGGGATACAAGGGAGGGAATGCATCATCATTCCAACCCCTATATATGGAGCATAGGATTATTCGACTCAATTGGAAACACATGAAGATGTTTTTTATGCCCCCATGGCCACTTGGGAGCACTATAGGTCATTTGCTTGGAGATCAATGGGCCACCCCCTGCATCACTATTATTAGAGCTCTCCTATTCATTATGACACATGAAGGACTTCATTTGGACTTCCAACGATCCTTCTAGCTACTTTTATATAATTTCGGCCCTCTTGAGAGGCTAATTATCCATGTTATGGAGCTATTTGGTGGGATTGTCACCAAAAGTATTATTATTATTCACATGAATGTTAATATATGGAAATCATTAGGCTAAATTAGGTTATTCGAACGCCTTAGAGGATTCTATAAATATAAGAGAGGCATTATCTCTCATTCAAGATCACTTGGATTTGTATCTCTTTGCAGAAAATAACTCAGACCTACTATTGATGGATGAATTTGAAGCTTATTGATTCATTTTGATGTTTGGATAATTGTTGTCTTATCTTGGAGCTCCATTGTTGCAAATAATTAAAGGATGGATATAACATTTTTTTCATGTAAGTGTTATGTTATGCGAAGATTTTCATGCATTATGTCTAAATTATGGAACGTTATGCTTTGATTATGTTTGTGCCCTAATTATTGATGTGAAATTAATGAACACTTGTAATCTTGGCTCGTTGCATATGTTACTCGTCGTGGTAACAAGATCAAATTATTCCTAGGGGTGGGTTGATACCTTTCACCTTGAAACTCCATAAATTTTGTAAAGTGAAGTATAAATTCCTTATTCTAACCTTGTATTTTCTTCTCTAGGGCTAGTGAAGTTGCAATAAGAAGAGAAAAAATCCTAAATCAAAATCACTTTGACTCCACTCTCCATAATTGACTAGGAACTGGTCTCAATCCTTGGTGATCACCCTATATTCTTTTCCTTTCCACAAATTTATTTCCTTAACCCTATATGACCTAGCTAGGGGATAACATAACTTCCTTTAGATCCATCTATTTGAGTTGCAATTTGGAAGAGGATTGTGTTTTTGTCTCCTCCTTTTTCCCTCCAAATTTGAATATCATCCCACAGTTGGTTTTAGGGAAACAAGAAGCCCTAGTCTCAAAAAAAAAATTGATCTAGGTGTTTCTAGGTTAGCAACATTTTAAAGGGTTTATTTTTCTTGAAAACTCGAAGGAAGTTTATCTATTATTGATCCATCCTTCACCCTTTCTTGAACTAGATATTTTCTTTGAATATTATACCATAAGCCCTAGGTCTTGTTGGGTATCCTCAGTCTCTTTGTGGTCCCATCCTTTATATGACAAATATTTTATAAAAATTCTAATATATTGTTCTCCTCTCCTTGGGAAGCCTTGATCTAGGCATAGCCATCATATTGATCCATAATTACCTAGGTTTAAGACCCCTTTGATCCCTTCTTACATATCCCCTTACCATGCCCTTTAAAAAAGAAATCTGATTATTCGAGTTTGTCTTGTGACTGGGTTTTAGAAATAATTAAACATATTGTCATTAACTTATCCTTCCTTGTGATTTCCTTATACTGGGACTCCTCCCATCGATGAAAGTCTGTAAAGAGAAACAGACACCCACTGAGGTGAGAGCGGGTCCTTGTCCCATTATTTCCACTTGATCTAGTAGTTTCCCCTTTGGAATCCTTCCTAGGACCCCTACTATATTGAGTGGTAACATTTTTGGCATCATTATCAAGGACAAGAGACGTATGTCTTGTTACCCTTACGACATCATTGATATATCACTCATGGTGTCACACGGAATGATTCGATCTTTCGGACAAGATAGACCTTCCTAGAATCTAAAGAAGACCTAGTGACAAGCAAGCCAATCACAAACTATCTTTCTCTAAATATGATTTTATAAACAAAGGCAAACAAGTGTTTTAGACCTACCTTGGGTCCAATGCAAGTTTGTAGAAGCCTCGCTCCTTTGATCCAAGTGAGCTCCCTTGTCACGAATTTGCAAACACAAACAAGCAAACAAATTAAATAGCACCTGAAAAGCTAGTATTATAAAACATATTTAACATGAAAGTCAAGGAATTCATGAAACAAATGACATAAGACAATTTATTGAGAAAAATGAATCTGATTGTATTAATTCAAATCAAAAGAAGAACTTTACAACCTGTGCCTTGACGCTGTACAAGCTCCTCCCAGGGTCCAACAAGAAGTCTCCTCTGCTTTGACAAGTTTCACTCTCTTCCCAATGAAGCCAAAAAGGTATGTGATCTCTCCTCTCAAGCTTAACTAGGAAGTCTTAATTCCACTAGCATTTACCCTAAAAAAATTTCAGCTTCTAACCTCCCCAGTAACTAGCCCAATGCCTGAATTTATAGTGCAATGGAGGGAAGTTACTAGGTCCTCCTTCAAAGGGATAGAGCCCTCCTTCAAAGGGATAGCTCCTCTTATCAAGGGATTAGCTCCTTCTCTTTTGGGATGCATGAACCACCTAAGAGCGGCCAATCCACGTCAAAATTCCTTCTAGAATCATATAGAATTAACCCAAAGTGAGTTTTTTAAAATAAACTTGCGCCTTTTTGACTTTCACAGGGGTCCGCACCCACACCTTTAGGGGCAGAGCGGGCAGGTCCGCAGTTTTTGTAAACAAAAGGTGCGGGACCGCAGGCAACAGTGAGAGAAAGTGCGGAACCAGAGCTTTTTTTATTTTCAATGTCTTTCTCTCATTTTCAAAGCTTGACTTGAAGAGCTGAGGTCTGAGACTTGCTTAGGAGGACAGTACAAGTGATGCTAGACCCATACTGACTGCAAATAATCATGGTGACGATATTTTTGTGTAACAGATTGCCCCCTAAAGTGCGAAGTCTATAGTAGATGAGGATTTCATTTATCATTTAGGAAGAGTGAAGTACTTTATCATTTCGAGGATCATCTTGTGGAGAGCCCGGTTGGAACCTGTAAAAACATTGAATGCAAGATATATATATGAGATCATATCGTCGCTGAGGTAGGCATTCTCGTACTTAGATCAAAACTGACTTAGAAAACTAACTACTGTTCTGATACAGGAATGATCTTGTAAGTCATCACAAGTATAGACTCATATGGACACAGTATGGACGCAGCCATCTGTTTATGAATAGTCCATTATATAATGAATACAAAATTCCTCGCAGCCTGGATTGTGGAAAATAGATCCAGGGTCTTCATTTCTACTTCCCAAAACAGTACGATTCTATCCATGCGAATGAATGTGTTGAAGTCGAACATGGTAGAAACCACTTGATTACCAGTCAATGATGTAAACTGTTAACAAGTGTGAGAGAAACCACCAGTGATGTCAATGGCTCTCAAAGTACCCAGTACAATCCATGAGATGTGAATAAATGTGTTGATGTCGAACATGTCACGGAATCCATTGATCGAAGGTCAATGATGCAACATGTCATCAAAGGCGAGAAACCTGCCATTGAGGCATGCAGATCCCAAGGTACTGGCGATTTCTAGATCATCTTTCTAGATAATGAGCTGAAGTTGATAGAAGGTGATCTGTCGCAGGCAAGCCCACAACACGAAATCATAGATCAAGTTGAAGAAATTTAGTTGCAAGGACTGACTCAGGGATGATCAAGATGGATGACAGATATTTTGCAGATGAATGGCTTATTGGCAGTGACCTCTTGAACACATAACGACACAACAGATGGCTTGGTGACAATTGACCCAAAGTTAATACCTAGAAACTGGCTGAAGACTTTCAATGTGGTTTGATCAACTATTAGGCAAAGGATTTCCCAACCCAGGTGAATAAAAGTGTCGTGTTCAAGAGTGGTTACAAAGTATGACAAACAGGCTCACTTTTCTCTCTTTTCCCCCACCATTTCTGGCAAGTACCTCTTTATTTTTGACAAGCTTGAGGAGGATAACATTTGCTTCATTATAAGCTCATCCTTCGGATGAGTCCAACTTAGTTTAAATTCGAACCCTAAGAAGCAGTGGTTTGTTCCTATTTGTAATTGAATAGGTCCTTTACTGTGAAATTTTAACGAGTCCAGTATAGGAGAAACTCGTCGTTTTTCAATTTTAGAGATTCTGAAAAAACTTAAGAAGACTCTAGGGTTGACCTTTTTCGTAAATTTGTGTCTCCCAAGCACGAAAAAGTATAAAATAATACTTGAGAGAACCGCTTGGTCTTTACGACCAAGGAGTACTTTTCGTAATTAGTGCCCCTGATCCGAAAAAGTAAAAAAGCGATCAACGACACGTTGTTTTATAACCAATATCGAATTTGAAACGACAAAAATCCAGCAATCTTTTCATGTTTTTACGGTCAGAAAAGAGCTGTAAGTGGACCGTCTTTTAGTTTCGTTTTAACGAGATTAAAAGAAAACTCGGTGATTTTTTCATGTTTTAGGAGTCAGAAAAGAGCTTAAAGGTGACTCTAAATGTTTTTGCATCGAAAATGATAGATTTCGCCTGAATAATCCGTTATCCTGAACAAAAACGCAAACATTACTCATACCTGTTTGAAATGGATAAAAATGCTGCAAAAATTACCTTTCCAAAGTGAAACATAAACAAATTTGCAATTTATTTACTCAAAAAACTTATAAAAAGGGCTTTCGTCAATTCAGTTTTACCGTTTGAGATTTGGGTGAGAAAATAGTGATTTTGTTCAGAAAACTTTCCATGAAGATTGCGGAAAATCCAACCGTCGGAATCGAACGCCGTCTTCTCCAAGTAATCCACATCATCCTACTCTTCATTTTTAACCTTTTCATTTTTTGTTTTAGGCTTTTATTTCATTTTTGGAAGGTTTTTAGGCTTAAAACCCGCGCGCGAGGGCCCGCAGGCGTAACATTGGCAGCTCACGGACCCCGACTTTTTCTCAACGGGGAAAAAGTCAGGGGTCTGCACCTTCCATGTAGGCAAGGTGCGGACCCATGCACTGTCTCTAACACAGAGGGTGCGGTCCCCGCAGCAAGGGTTTTTAACCCAAAAATTTTCAAATTTGACCCAAACAAATTAATTTCTAGCATTCTAATTTGTCTTTTTATTGGATGCAGAGAGTACATCATGATATATTGGCATGAATGAGAGCATGAGGACGTGGATCTTACCATGTTGAATCACCAACCTTCGATCGATGCATTGAAGGCATGCGACTTGTACAAATTCTGGGCCATACCTGGCATGAGGGCCCAGGTGGATTTCTTACAGTGGCTGGTTGACAGATGGAGCATACAGGACCAGTGCTTCTTCCTTGGTGGCCACCAGCTCGAAATTGAGCTGGCAGACATATATTTCTTGACCGGTTTGCCTAAGAGAGTTGAAGACTTGACTCTATTCGGGACTAGGCCAAGTGGCCAGTCTGTCGATAGCCTCCGGCTAGAGTTCTGCAACAGCCAGGCTAGAGACAAAGGGATAGAAATTAAAACCATATCCCTTCTTGATCATGGTGATTGCGTTTACTGTCACCAGAATTTGCGGGAGTGCCACATTACATATTGCCACCGGATCCCAGATGCGGATGGAAGTTGACTGCTTTCGAGGCACCATCTTCAACTGGTGCGATGCTGTGTTGGCCAATGTAAAAGGCCAACTGACCAGAGCCAAAAATGGACAAATGAAGACCTTTGGTTATGGGGCTTTGGTTGTGAGCTTTGGTCTGGAGAGGGTTCCCATGTTGATCCCGCAGCACCTTACTGTTGGAGCTGGGCTTCCTTGAGAGCCCAAATTGATGTGATGGGTTGCAGTTATGGCTCGTCATCTGGACGAGGGGACAGAGGTTGTTCGATTCAAACCTGAGTATTTCCAATGGTTGGAAAACCAGGTTTTTTCTATTCAGGACTTCCCTTACACTGGGGTATATTTTCGTGGTGACCCAGACATGGCTCTTCCACCAGGAGAGCAATGGGATGACTCAGGTAAAATCATTTTCAACATATTTCCTATTTAATTTTTTTTTATTATTTTTCTATCGTCCCAAAACTGATAGTAAAAGTTTCAAATGCAGATGTGGGTCCACAGCGACCAGTCACTCTCTGGCCTTACGAGAGGAAACAACCAGTAGCAGTCGTGCCAGCCCCACAGGACGAATCAACAGAGGTTTTGGCCGAGTTGGAGAGTCATCTAGAGCACTTGATAGGAGATATTCTGGAGACCACCATAGATGACATTCCTCGTCGACTTCAGCGCTATGTGATTGGGGTCCCAAGACCTTTTAGGAGGTTCCTTTGCGAGGTGGCCTGTGCAGTGGTTTCTTATCGAGATCATCACCAGTGATAGGATGATCGCCTATTGTGGGCACATATGACATTTTTGCTTTTTGTACTTATCATTTTTGCCGATCATAAGGTGTTTTTCAACCTATGATCGAGGATGATGTATTTTTTGACACACTCCTATATATATATATATCACTATTACCGGCTTATCTTGTAAATCATGTTATGGAATGGTTTTAAATTTACATGTATGGTTATTGCAAATGTCTACTTAACATTCGAGAAGCAATTGCATCTGCTAATGTATTTAAAGATCTTGGAATATGCTGATACTCAATATAATCAAATTCACGTTCCAAGAGACGCACTCTCAAAAATAATCTCAATAACACTGGATTTCTAATGGCATACACTCTATTAAGCTGTAATACAACGAGTTCAGAATCTAACCTCACTATCAAACTCCGAATCCCAAATGAAATAGATTCAGATAATAACTCAATCACTGCACTATACTCGGCAATGTTGTTCGTTGTTTGACCGAGGCTTACCCCATGCATGGATACCAACTCGTCAGAGGGCGAATAGATAACCCAAGCTGCGGAAGAAATGTTCTGTGTATTACGACAAGCACCATCAGCGAAACCCATGTATGTTTGGAGAGGCATTGACATCTGCAATATCAAGAGTAAAACCAAGATAAGAAGGAATGATGACGAAAAGCACTCTCTAAGCTGAGCACACTTTTTAAACTAAAACACACCAGCTAGAAAGAAAAACTATCCTAACTAAAAAAATCTCCATACCCATTCTTTAAGCATAATACCTCTTCAGGTAAAGACCATTTCTGGGTTTACCTAAAGAGTCCCCGTCAAAGTCTACAAATTCATAGGCCCCTTTTGCTAGCTTTCGCTTGACAACATAGGTACCATGCCACATAGGAACGAATTTTCCAACGCCTAATTTATCATTAGCTTGATCTTAAACTAAGACTAGATCTCCTTCTAAAAAATTTCGAGGGGTCACATTTCGATCATACTGAGCTTTCATACATTTTGCGTGAGTCTCGATCGCCAATGCAGCATCACATCGATTCTCATCTAAATGAGCCAAGTATAACAAATGTTTTTCCTCTTCGGAAGTAGCTGGAAGTAACTCGATGGCCATTTGCAATGACAGGATTTTTCATTCAATGGGTAACACAGCTTCCAGACCATAAACTAGTTGGAAAGGAGTGAACCCTGTTGATGTTTTTACTGAGGTTCGATACGCCCAAAGCGCTGAAAAAAGCATGTTATGCCAATTCGACCGATGAATCCCAATGATTCGTTGGATCATGATGACTAAAACTTTGTTTATGGATTCAACCAGACCATTAGCTTGTGGATAATAAGGAGTTGAACTATCGTGACGCAAACCAAGCTGGCCTGTAAGTTCGATCATCATAACGTTTCGAAAATGACGCCCATGATCAGTGATAATCACTTGTGGGACACCAAACCTAGCAATTATATGATTGAACACGAAAATTACAGCTGTCTTGCCATCTGCCTCAAATGTAGGCATCACCTCGGCCCACTTGGTAAAATAATCTACCGCAAGGATGATATACGCATGCCTCCTGGCCGAGTGAAGGTTACATGTAATAAAATCGATACCCCATTTGGCAAAAGGACCAATGGCAATTATAGGGTGGAGAGGAGCAGGTGGAGCGCGCATCTTTCGATCAAAAATTTGGCAGTTGTGGCATTTTCGGACCGCATTAATACAATCTTACAAAGACGGCCAGAGGTAGCTTGCGCGCAATATCTTTTGGGTTGTGGCATACCCAGACATATGACCACCACACGCTCCAGAGTGACAGTCATTTAGAACCTTTTCAGCTTCCTCGTGAGTTAAACAACGTCGAAAAACAGAATCCGGCCCTGTCACACGGAATCTGTCAAGGGTGCGGACACGACTGACCTTCCTAGAAGTCTAAGACATTCTAATGAAAAACAAGACAAAATGGAGTGATCTTTCTCTAAATACACCTTTTACAACATGAAAACTACAAGTGTTTAGGCTTACCTTATTCCAAAACGTTGTTGTTGAAGTCCGTTCTTGACGATCCGGATGAGCTCCTCCTTCAAGTCAATTCCTGCAACCACAAACAATCAAACAATTACCAAGCACTTGCATTTCATATAATAAAACATATATTCAACATGCAGACCAAGGAACACATGAAATAACTCATTAACACAAGCTATTGAGAAAAATAAACCAGTTTGTATTAATAACGAAACAAAGAAACTCTTACAACCTGGCCTTGGTGTTGTGCAAGTTCCTCCCAGGGTCCATCAAGGGTTTTCCTCTACTTTGACAAAGCTCACCCTCTCCCAAGTAGAATCAAGTGAAGACAATCTCTCCTCACAAAGGCTCTAATGGAAGACCTAAATCCTGCAGCATTTACCCAAAGAAAATGTATAGCTCCAACCTCTCCTCCTTCTGGCTCAATGCCTTTATTTATAGTGCTGTAAAGAGGTTATTCAGGTCCACTATCAATGGGATCATCCCCCTCTATGGGTGGGATAGCTCCCTTATTGATGGGATAAGTTCCCCCTTAATAGAGATACATGAACCAACTGGAGGCGCATCCATTTCATCAAACCGACCTCTAGAATGTTCTAGAAGTAACCACAAGTAACTTTTTCAAGATAAAACTCGCGCATTTTGCCTTTTACAGAGGGACGCACCTGTCCCTTAACATACAGAGCGTCCATGGACGCAGATTTTGTGAACAAGGTCCGCGTCCCCGCAGGTAAGGCTAGAGAGAACCTGCGACCCCAGAGATAAACATAGTTTTTACAAGACTTTCTCTCTTCTTTGAGTTTGAGATGGATAACAGAGGCATGAGACTTGCCTAAGAGGGTAGCATGACTGTTGATTTGAGCCATACTAACTGTAAGTAGTCAAGGTGACATTTTTTAGTGTAACAGATTGCCCCCTAAAGTGCGAAGCCTGGAATAGAATAGGGTTTTGTAATTCTAGGAAGGGTGAAGCGCTTTATCATTTCAAGGATTGCCTTGTGGATGGCCTGGTTGGAACCTGCAATTTTCAACACAAAATACATGGATAAGATTATATCATCACTGAGGTAGGCATTCCCATACTCAGATTCAAAACTTTAACTAATGGACTAACTATTCTGATACAGGAATGATCTTGCAGTACATCATTTTTATAGACTTTTGTAGACACAGTATGGATGCAGCCATCTGTTTATGATTAGTCTACATAGATAATGAATACAAAACTCCTCGCAGCCTGGATGGTAGAAACTAGATCCAGGGTCTTCACTTCTACTTCCCGAATTGGTACGATTCTAACCATGTGATTAAATGATTCGATGTCGAACATGGTAGAAACCACTTGATTACCAGTCAATGATGTAAACTGTTAACAAGCGTGAGAGAAACCACCAGTAATGTCAATGGTTCTCAAAGTACCAAGCACAACCCGTGAAATGTGAATAGATGTTTTGATGTCGAACACTTCACGGAATCCTCTGATCGAAAGTCAATGATGTAAACTGACGTCAAAGGCGAGAAACCTGCCATTGATGCATGCAGACTTCAAGGTACTGTCGATTCCTAAGTCATCTTTCTAGATAATGTGTCGATGTCGATAGAAAGCGACCCGTTGCAGGCAAGCCCGCAACACGAAATCATTGTTCAAGTTGAAGAAATGTTGCTGTAAGGACTGACTCAGGGATGGTCAAATGGATGACAAGTATTTTGCAGATGAAAGTTTTTGCTTGCAGACCTCTTGAACACATAACGACACAACAGATGGCTTGGTGACGTATAACTCAAAGTTAACCCCTGGAACCCGGTTAAAGACTTTCAACGTGACTTGGTCAACTGTGAGGTAAAAGATTTCCCAACCCAGGTGAATGAAAAGTGTCGTGTTCAAGAGCGGTAATAAAGTTTCTTCTGAGACAAAAGGTGACAAATAGGTTCATTCTTCTCTTTTTTCCCCCACCATTTCTGGCAAGTACCTCTTTATTTTTAACAAGCTTGAGGAGGATAACATATGCTTGATTATAAGCTCATCCTTCGGACGAGTCCAACCTAGTTTAAATTCGAACCCTAGGAAGGAGTGGTTCGTTCCTGTTTGTAATTGAACAGGTCCTCTACTGTAAAAATTTAACGAGCCCAGTATAGGAGAAACTCGGCGTTTTTCATTTTTAGAGAGTCTGAAAAAACTAAAGGAGACTCCACGTTGAACTTTTTCGTATATTTGTGTCCCTCAAGCCCGAAAAAGTATAAAATAATACCTGGGGGAACCGCTTGATCTTGCGACCAAGGAGTACTTTCATAATAGTGTCGTTAACCTGAAAAGTAAAAAGCGATCAAGGACACGTCGTTTTATTTCCTTATCGAGTTCGAAACGACAAAAACCCGGCAATCTTTTCCTGATTTTGCGGTCAGAAAAGAGCTAAAAGGGGACCGTCTTTTAATTCCGTTTTAACGAGTGAAAAAGAAACACTCGGCGATCTTTTCATGTTTTAGGAGTCAGAAAAGGGCTTAAAAGATGACTCTGAAATTTTGTTTGTGAAAAATTACAATTTCCCTCGAAATCCCTTTGTCCTGCACAAAAGCGACACATTACTCATACCTGTTTAAAATAGGCAAAAATACATTCAAAAACATCTTTTCATGGTAAAAAATGAACTAATTCATCCAAAAAACCTATAAAAAGACCTTTTACCATGTCATTTTTACCGTTTCACTGTTGAGGTTGAAAAAGGAGCTTTTGACAAGAAACTTCCCGTGGTCGCTGCGGAAAATCTGACCGTTGGAATCGAACGCCGTCTCATCCAGGTATTTTACACATCCCACTCTGCATTTCTATCCGTTTAGAATCAATTTTTAGGTTTTAGTTTCATTTTTTGGGGGGGTTTTGGTTTTGGAATGCGCCTCTCGGCGGACGCAGGTGCCCTTCGGGTGACCTGCGTCCCCCGACTTTTTCTCATACGGGAAAACGGTCGGAAGACGCAGCCCGCCTTCAGGCCAGCTGCGTCCGGGCGCCCTGTGCTACAAAGCCGGGGTGCGTCCTCCGAGAAACGCGCATTTCAAAACCCCAACTCTCTCAAAAAACCACCAAAAATTCCCAAATTAATTTCTAATGCTATTTTTGATATGCAGGGCATTAATCATGTTAGACTGGAGAGAAAGAGAGCATGTAGAGGAAGATGAAGCTGCAATAAATCATCAACCTTCCCTGGATGCCCTAAGAGCATGCGGATTATACAAATATTGGACCATACCGGGCATGAGGGGCCAGGTAAGATTCTTGGAATGGCTGGTTGAGCGATGGAACGTACAAGAACAATGCTTTTACATAGGAGGGCACCAGCTCGAGATAGAGCCCTCGGATGTATACTTTCTCACTGGCTTGCCAAACAGAGGTGAGCAACTCAGTCTTGCGGGGACTAGGCCGGGTGGCCAATCCCTTGATAGTCTCCGCGAGAATTGGTGCACACCTGGGGCTCACCATTCAAAAGGCATAGAGATAAAACACATCACTCTGCCGGAACTCAAAGTCATAGCGTTCACGGTTACCAGAATTTGCGGCGCGGCCGCTTTACACATTGCTTCCGGATCCCAAATGCGGATGGCAATTGACTGTTACCAAGGCACCATTTTCAACTGGTGTGAAGCTGTGTCGGCTCATATGAAGAGCCAACTGACCAAGGCAAAGAACGGACGACTAAAGACTTTTGGATATGGGCCTATAGTCGTGAGCTTTGCCTTGGAGAGAATTCCAATGCTGATCCCTCAGCAACTCACTGTTGATATCTTGGGTCCCCAGCAGCCAAAGCTGATACGATGGGTTGCGGTGATGGCCCGGCATCCTGACGAGGGCGCGACAGTAGTTCGATTCTCAGATAGTTATTTTGACTGGTTAGAGGGC
This sequence comes from Pinus tabuliformis, assembly GCA_031772625.1. Classification (NCBI taxonomy): domain Eukaryota; kingdom Viridiplantae; phylum Streptophyta; class Pinopsida; order Pinales; family Pinaceae; genus Pinus; species Pinus tabuliformis. The sequence continues at coordinate 46,451,380 of CM062810.1, read as the reverse complement.
CAGCTTTTTGTGATACAGGACTTTCCGTATGCCGGAATGGATTTCAGAGGTGATCCGGACATGGTTCTTCCACAGGGAGAACAATGGGACGACAGAGGTACTTTTTATTTTCACAAGTTTTCTAGTTATGTATTTTTTGTATTTTTTATATATATCGTCTCAAAACTAATAGTAAATCTTTCAAAATGCAGATGTTGGTCCACAGCGTCCAGCCAACCTCCGGCCTTATGATAGACTACATCCAGCTGCACCGGTACCGGCCCCACAGGATGCGACAGCAGAAGTACTAGCTGAGTTGGAGCATGATCTAGAGCGTCTCACGGCAGATATACCTGAGACTACTATGGACGACATTCCTATCAGGCTTCAGCGCTTCGTAGTCGCGGTCCCTGGACCGTTTAGGAGATTTTTGCGTAAGGTAGCCCGCGCAGTGGTGTCGTACAGAGAGCACCACCAGTGATTGACTAGTCACTTTTGTAGTCACATGTGACATTTTTGACTTTTTGTACTATCATTTTGCCGATCATAAGGTGTTTTAAACCTATGATCGAAGACGATGTATATATTTTTTGACACACTTCTATCTATATATATCACTATTACCGGCTTATCTTGTTTAACATATGTGATGAAATGTTTTTAAATTTACTTGCATGATTATCGTAAATGTCTGTCCAACATTCGAGAAGCAATTGCATCTGCTAATGTATTCAAAGACCTTGGAATATGTTGATATTCAATGTAATCAAATTCACGTTCCAAGAGACGCACTCTCAAAAACAACCTTAATAACACAGGATTTCTAATGGCATAAACTCTATTAAGCTGTAATACAACAAGTTCAGAATCTAACCTCACTATCAAACGTCGAATTCCAAATGAAATAGATTCGGATAATAATTCAACCACTGCACTGTATTCTGCAATGTTATTCGTTGTTTGACCGAGGCTTACCCCATGCATAGAAACTAACTCGTCAGAGGGCGAATAGATAACCCAAGCTGCGGAAGAGATATTCCGTGTACTACGACAAGCACCATCAGCAAATCCAATGTATGTTTGGAGAGGCGTCGACATCTACAATATCAAGAGTAAAACCAAGATAAGCCAGAATAATGACGAAAAACCACACTTGCTAAGCTAAGCACACTGACTAAACTAACACACTTGCTAGCTAGAAAGAAAATCTAACCTATCTAAAAATTTCTCCATACCCATCATTTTAAGCATAATACCTCTTTAGGTAAAGTCCATTTCTGGGTTTACCCAAAGAGTCCCCATCAAAATCAACTAACTCATAAGCCCCTTTTGCTAGCTTTCGCTTTACAATGTAGGGCCCATGCCACATGGGAACGAATTTTCCGGCACCTAGCTTATCGTTAGCTTGATCATATAATAGTACTAGGTCTCCTTCCGAAAAACTTCGAGGGGTTACATTTTTATCGTACTGAGCTTTCATTCGTTTCGCGTGAGTCTCGATAGCTAAAGTAGCGTCACGTCGAGTCTCATCTAATTTAGCCAAGTATAATAACCGTTTCTCCTCTTCGGAAGTAGCTGGAAGTAATTCGACAGCCATTTGAAGTGATGGGATTTCGCATTCAATAGGTAACACAGCTTCTAAGCCATAAACTAGCTGGAAAGGGGTGAAACCTGTTGAATTTTTCACTGAAGTTCGATATGCCCATAGCGCCGAAAATAACATGTTATGCCAATTCGTTCGATGGATACCAATGATCCGTCGAATCATGATGACTAGAACTTTGTTGATTGACTCAACCAAACCGTTGGCTTGCGGATAATAAGGAGTAGAGCTATCGTGGCGCAAACCAAGCTGGCTTGTAAGCTCAGTCATCATGACGTTTCGAAAATGGCTCCCATGGTCAGTAATGATTGCTTGTGGGACACCAAACCTAGTTATGATATGATTGAATACGAAAACTGCAGCTGTCTTGCCGCTTGCGTCGAATGTAGGCATCGCCTCGGCCCATTTTGTAAAATAATCAACCGCGAGGATGATATACGCATGCCCCCCGGCCGAGTGAGGGTTACAAGTAATAAAGTCAATGCCCCATTTGGCGAATGGACCAGCGGCAATTATAGGGTGGAGAGGAGCAGGTGGAGCGCGCATCTTTCGATCAAACACTTGACAGTTGTGGCATGTTCTGACAGCAAGGATACAATCTTTAAACATAGACGGCCAGAAATAGCCAGCGCGCAACACCTTCTGAGCTGTGGCATACCCAGACATATGACCGCCACATGCTCCAGAGTGACAATCATTCAAAACTCTCTCAGCCTCTTCGTGAGTTAAACAACGTCGAAAAACTAAGTCTGCCCCCCGGCGATAAAGTGTATCTCCAATAATTCTGTATTGCTGGGATCGAAACCGAATTTTTCGACGGTCTTCCTTGGAAGCTTCAGGCCGAAAGGTTTGGGTTTGGAGATAGATGATTATATCCCCATACCACGGATCTAAAGTGCTAATAAGAAACAAAGATTCGTCCACAATGGACTCCTCTGCCACAGTCTCTGTGTCAGCACTCGGGAAATCACACATCAATTCCGCAAAAACTAAAGATTTCTTAGACTTGGACTTCTCGAACTCCAAGTCGAACTCTTGCAGGATAACAATCCATTTAGAGTACTTGCCCCCTAGCAGTTGTTTTGTCAAAATATAAATCATAGGGTTGCAATCCGAAATAACTGTAGTCTTGCGGAGAAGAATGTAGTGACGAAAACGCTGGACAGCTTGAACGGCTGCCAGGGCCAATTTCTCCACATGCGAATATTTTAACTCAGTGGGATTTAAGGTTCTACTAAGATAATATATCACATGCTCTGCTTTGAATTCATCTTCTTGAACTAACACCATTCCAATGGTGGAATGCGAAGCTGCGAGGTATAAGAAGTAGTCCTGGTTGTAGTTGGGAGGATGCAATAACGGTGCATGGGTCAACGCGTGTTTTAGTGCATCAAAAGATTGTTGGGCAATCTCGTCCCAAAAGAATTGTGCGTTCTGTTTCAACAACCGTGTAAAACCTTTAGTGACCTCGGCGTAGTTTGGGATGAATCGGCGTAAAAAGTTCGCTTTCCCTTGCAAACTTTGGAGTTGGCGCAAACTCGAAGGAGGAGGCAATTTGATGATAGCCTCGACTTTCGAGGGATCGACGCGAATGCCGGCTTTTGAAACAACAAATCCCAGCAATCGACCTGTTTCTATACAGAAAACACACTTGTGGGGATTCAACCGAATTCGATAATGCCTACACCTCATAAAGATTGCTCGTAGGTGGACAAGGTGATCAGCTCGTTGTAAAGAATGAGCAGGCAAATCATCGAGATAGGGTTGCACAATGTGCTTGATGTCATGAAATGCATAAGACATCGCCCGTTGAAAAGTGGCCCCGGCATTCTTAAGTCCAAAAGGTAATTTGCAATAAGCAAATGTCCCCCATGGACAAATGAATGCCGTTTTTGGTTGATCGGCAGGTAGAATATTGATTTGATTATAGCCTGAGAAACCATCCATGAAGGAAAACATCTCACTTCCGGCACAATCATCAATGATTTGATCGATATAAGGCGTAGGATAGTTGTCTTTTGGACAAGCTCGATTGATATCCCTATAGTCGATACAGATTCTTATTGTTCCTTGTTTTTTATTGACGGGAACAATATTCGATACCCAATCCGTTAACGGGATCGGATAAATGAAACCTGCTTTCAACAGCTTTTCGACTTCTGCTTTAATCGCAGCCGCTTTTCGAGGGTGAATCTGACGCAACCGTTGCCGAATGGGTTTAGCATCCGGGTAGGTTTTGATTTCATGAACAACAATGGCAGGATCAATTCCCGGCATTTCCTCGTAAGACCAGGCAAACACGTCGCGGAATTCTTGGAATAGGGCCTTGTAAGTTTGGATTTCTTTTCAGTACATGCGGCACCTATATGAATGTTCTCCTCGATTCCGGGCTTCACTGAAATATCAATGGGAATAGTACGAGAAATATTCCCTAAATTCAGCTCTGAATCAGAATGTTTCGTTGGATCCTGAGCGTCTTTGACATATTCAGCGGTAAAGATAGATGAAAAATCATTTTCAAATGCATCATCCTTAGGTAAAAACGAAGATCTGTGATGGAGATCTTCCCATGGTAGATCATCTACACTTAGGATTTCGCGAAGTTGTTCGTCAGATGACACTTCTTCGGGAAACGTTATCCGTTCTAAGGGTGAGGTGAAAAGTGACTCTTCACTGACCACATTCATTTGGTCGGTTGAATGAAAGTCGGTAAAAGACATAAGAGCTTCATAAGCAATCTCATACGGACTCAACGGCATAACATCACCGAGTGAGTCTAGCTCAGAGTCAGAGGGAACATACCAAGGATCATCATAAATAATGTTTTCTGACGTGATCATATGAATTGTTGCGAACGAAGGGTCTGCATTGAGTGGAGGGAGAGGAAAAGTTCCCAGTAAACCGGAATCCTTAACTAAACCTACACCAATGTCCCTATAAGGGATTGTCGTTTTACCAACATGCTGGATAGTTTCTAAAGAGGTTGGGTCGGATGAAAAGTATGTCAGCTGATCAATAGTCACGATCTTACCGTTATGTGGAAACTTAATGACTCTGAAGACCGATGAAACGACCGCTGTCATAGCATATGACCAACTTCGACCCAAAAGAAGGTTGTAGTCTAGAGGGGCATCAACCACTTCCACATCCAGACTAACGGTTTTACCTTCGACCCCTATAGGCAATTCTTGTAGAATACCAAACGGACGGAACCCACGGCCATCAAAGGCCTTAAGGATGGTGGGGGATTGGTTCAACGAAGGAGAACCAAGCGATCTCCAACATTGAATCGACATAATACACGTAGAAGCTCCCTCATCAATCACAGTCCGATGAATAGGCCTGTTTTTGACTATCACTGGAATTTGGAAAGCCATTTGATGGGGGAGACGTGGTGTACTACTTTCTAGATCAAAGATCATTAGGTTCGGGTCCTGAACATCGACAGCTCCAATAGCCGACAAAAGCAATTTTCGTTGCGCTGGACATGATTGCAGCACTTCGAGTGCCGACATTGCTGAAGGTGAAACAGCTAAGTCTTCAACAATGTTGTAATTCTGGGCTGCTCTCGCATGTGGATTGAAAGCAGACCTTCGAAGTACACCCTTGGCGGGCGGCTTAATCACTAAGTCTGGGTTAGGTTTTTCGATCTGTAGTGGATCGGAACCAGGAGCTGAGGTTGATGGGTTAGAGTGAGAAGATTCTGCTTCCTTACCATCAACAGGAGCCTTACTACCATAATCTTGCGATCGAGTCGCAATCCTGACATGAGACATCATCAAAATGGGTTCTTCACTGGCATTCGAAGAAGAACCTATCATCTTATTCTCCTGCTCTGGAAATGGATTTTTTAACACAGCAGGAGTGGGAGAACCTTTGACTATTTTCACTACCTCGGCCCGATGAGGGCAGTCTCTCGTAAAATGATCTTCTTCACAAATAAGACAAGGATAGCGAGGTTTGCGCTTTTCGTCATTGGTTTCCGACTTTTCCGTTTTCTCCTTTGGAGCCTTGTCTGCTTTAGCCTTCTTCTTTCCTTTCTTCTTTCCACCGTTTTTGGATTTGGCCGTAGATGACTCTACAGCGTGAATGTCGGCGGTAAGTTCAGGAGGAGAAGACTCTCCTGTCGGAGAATCAGGCAAAGTGATAATTGGAGTATTGGAGGCCTTGGAAGACTTCTTCTTACTCTTCGTAGTCACGATACCGATCATACCATCAGCGGCATGAGATCCCGAAGGAGCAGCAGCGATTTGGTTTGACTTTGGAAGATCCGGAATTTTCTCGTGTAACGTACCCGACTGAGTGTAAACTAAGTCAAGGTATTGTGCCTGAGCAATGACTTGCTCCTCAGTAACTACTCCGGCCTTAGCTACATCTTCAGTAATTCTTGGTAATAATGATTTGACAAACCATTCAGCTAAGATTTGGTCCGGGATAAAAACTTTCACTAATCTTCTTCGACGTCTCCACTCATGGATGTGATCAGAAATGTACGTGGATGTCGATTGTTTTAGCGAAGTTAATAATTCTGTACCATTATCGTATCTGACTGGTAACTGAAAATGAGTTAAGAACGAGGTAGCTAACTGGCTAAAGTTGTAAAAAGAGGCCCGTGGTAACTCAATGTACCACTTGGCTGCGAGACCAATGAGTGTACGCTGGAAAAGACGTAAGCGGATGGAATCATCTGAGATGGAATTTGATGCACACCAGAGGTGGTAAGTCATCACGTGATTAGACGGATCCTCTCCAGACTTACCTTCGAACTTGGGTATATCGCTGGGCAACTTATTTGGCATTGGCGGCCAGAACGGAAGATATTGAATTGGATCGTTCGTTAGGCGCGTCAAGTCGGGTAAATCTAAAGTTGCAATAAATGGTAACTGCCGGTTAGGATCTCTAAAACTCTGAGTCACAATACCAGCCCCAGGAGGAGGATATCCAGGATAACTAGGAACAGGAGTCGCATTGGGGATATTATATCCTCCTGGAAAACCAGGATTAACCGGACCGTACTGGGGTTGCTGAGGTGGTTGATAAGTGTACCCAGGATACGGTTGATACTGGTAAACCGGTTGTTGGGCAGCTTGCCCAGGTTGATACTGTCCCTGGTACGGAGGTTGAACAAATTGAGGTTGAGTAGTAACAACCGTACTTGTACCAGGTTGGCCTGCAGGCATCTGGACTGTGGTTTGAACCGTGGGTCCAGACAACGGTACAGATGTCTGAGGAGTGGTTACAGGGACAGTAGAAACCGGAGCTGCCGATACTCCAGATGTAAGCATGGTAGATGAAGCGGTAGTTGCTGCAGCCGTGTGAGGTGGAGTACTAGGTGCAATTGGCGGCTGAGTAACTACAGAAGTTACAGGGGTCTGAACACTTGACTGGACAGGTTGCGGTTGCTGGGGTGGACCAGGAACTGCAGGTTGTCCTGCTTGAGGTACCGACTGTATACTTGGTTGCGACATCTGTTGACCCTGTGACGGATCCCATGTTAACATTCCAGGGTATTGACTCGTAACAGGTTGAGGATACTGAGATCCATAGCCGTATTGAGGATAGGGTTGATAACTGTAAGGTGCAGTCCCATATGATTGCCCTTGAGGTGGTTGATAACCTTGACCAGGGTATTGACCCGTAGGTTGATAACCTTGAGGTAAATACGAATACTGGGGTTGACCTTGACCTTGAGGTTGGTATCCTTGAGGTTGATACCCTTGGGGTTGATACCCTTGGGGTTGCCATCCTTGAGGTTGCCATCCTTGAGGTTGATACTGATACTGAGGTTGACTTTGGGGTACATATTGAGGCTGGGGTTGATACCCTTGGGGTTGATACCCTTGAGGTTGCCCCCCAGTCACGAATGAAGTACCTTGAGGTTGCCCCCCAGGCATTAACGAAGGTTGCCCCCCAGGCGGTAATTGGCCACCTTGAGGTTGGTTAATGGGAGTTGAACCTGACATCATATAAACTTCACCTATACTCAATGGTACATTACCACTGTTTCCAACTAATAACCCATGATCAACAGGTTGAGGAGATGCTCCCGCAAAGGTACCAGAAAGTGATTGATACCCAGTAGGAACAGAAGGACCGCCATGTAAAAATGATTCAGGACTTTGTGAAAACACAGATGACTGACCAGACATATTTACAGGAGAATGAATTCCTCTAGGTGGAACCGGAGTACGAGGTGTAGAAAAACCTACTGAGTTGTCTAAAAAATTGGTTAATGCAAGGTACCAAGATTCACTTCTAGGAGGACTGTAAAAGATGGATTCACGCTCCCTTAGATCAAGGGTAATTAGATCTTCAGAATCAGAAACGCCTATTTCTTCCTCTGGAACAAGTTCTTCTATAGCAATTAATCCAACAGGAAGATTTTCGGTGATAATTCTTTCTATTCTTGGTGAATCAGGAACACTAGGAGTTGGAGTAACAGGTTCTGAAATTTCAGGTTCTTCGCCTGTTTCACTGGCAGATGAAAAACTACCAGCAAGCTCGGAAACTGTAACAGCTTCGGGATTGTAACCTGTTTCTAAACTTTGGTAATCTGGATGGACTACCAAGGAAGATTCTCCTTCTTCAGGTGATCCTACTCTACTGCCACTAGGAGGAGTTACAAGGACCTTTAACCCTTCTAAATTACCTGGGTCGTCTCGAGGAGGGGATCCCCTAAGTCTACGGGATCTTCTCAACAATTCGGCCACAGAAACAACTTCAGGAGACTGGCCCGCAATTCGACGGGACCTTCTCGGTAATTCCGCCACAATTAAAGATTTTAACTACAACACACGAAAACAAAGTAAAAAATTTCAAATCAAACCACCTAAAGTCTTCTAAAGAACCAATCAAATTTGAAGCACACGCCTAAATAATCTAGAGCGTCAAACCACACACAAACAGTAGTCTTCCGGACCAAAAACGCTAGTTGGTGATTAGGCCCAACCTCGCAGGATTCAGTACAGAAATAGTGGGTGGAACAGTTACCCCGGCAACCTGCTTAATGAATAGACTGGACCAAGTTCCTCCACTTTAACCGTCTCGAAGTGAAGCGAACCCCCCAGAAAATCCAAGTGAGTATAACCGACGTCTGCTCCAGGTACAGTGGGACCTTCCCTCCACCGTCACCTTGGGTAGAATCCTAGATATTATGGCCACTAAGGTTACCAATCACAACAATTACACCTGGGGGAACAGTCTAAACTCCGACAGCACGCAAGGGCAGAGTAGCAAGCTCCAATCCCCTTACCGGCTCCTTGACAACAATCCAAGGTTTACCGATAAGTGACCCCTGGCTCCTCGACAATGGTTAATCCGAGGTTTACCGTTTGTAATACGTACTGCCTGGCGTCGTTCCCAACGAGGGAGGAATGATCCCCTCACTGGTTCGGACACGAGCTCGTGTTTCTCCTTTAAGAGGAGCTTTCCCAGAATGTAACTGAAACAATTGGATTTGTTCTACTCAAGATAGACTATCTGTTTGGTTTTGTAGTCTTGGAGAGTTAAGTACTCACCTACTCCAAGACCCTAGCCTAAGCTATGTTGGTGCTTCAGAGCCCTAGAAAAATAAAGATTACTAGATTGATTTTAATTTAAGCGTTACTTTTAAGGTTGTTTCTTAAGTCAAAAGGTGATGGAAGTGAAACTAGTGGTGTGTTGACTCGACTCGAAACCACTACAAAATGCACCTAGAATGATTTATCCACTACTTTACTTTTTCGATGAATTGCTTAACTAAAAAGTTGAGAGAATGCAATCTTTATAAAAGCAACTTCTTAATTGAAGACAATCAAAGAAACAATTCGTTTTTCTTTTCCAAGCATAAAAACATAACCTCTCTTTACATGCACGAAAAAACTCTTTTCTTCTTTCGAAAACAAAAAGCTACTTGAAACAAGACTTTTTAAGAAGATGTTTTTGTATTTTTCTTTTAATAAAGCAAGTAAATCTAATGTAACCAAAAAATCAATCTTAACAACTCTTAAAATCTATGAAAATGCACTCATAAGCAAACTAAAGGCAAATTTACTCTAAGCAATCTTAACGAGGCCAAAACTAACAATGATTATTTCTAAGGTGTTTTACTTGATCACAATCAAATCAAGGACTAGCTTATTGCAGAATCAAAAACTAGCCAAAACAAAACTCTAATCTTTTTGTTCTTTTTGTAAAATGGAAATCAATACTTTATAAACAAGTAATTCGAAATTTGACCCAAAACAACTCAAATGGCAAGTTGCTCACAAAAGGAGACTTTACGACAGGCCCGAATTCTAAGAAGGTTGACTAACCAGAGAGATCTAAGGCTGGACAACTTTCTACTATCAAAGTCACTACAAAGCCTTCCCAAAAATCAAACCCTAGGTCTAAACTTCGTTGAAAACCACTAAAACACTCAAAGCTTACAAAACTAGTTCAGGTGAAAATTCTTGACAGGGTACTAAAGGATCTGGGCAGAAAACACTAAGGAAAAACAAAATCTAAAAGCAAATTAAAGCAAAAATGGAATTTTCTTAAGTTTTACAGGAAGACGCAGGCAACCCGTTGTCACAGGTGCGGCCCCGCTCTGTGCAGACGGCAACAGCGCGTCCAAAGACGCACTGTGCAGTACTAAGAGGGTGCGTCCGTCTGGAAAAATGAAGAAAAACCAAATCTAACTAAATCTAAAGCTAAGCCACCCAAATACTAATTCTCACAGTCAAAAACCAGAAAATAAAAATGATTTTCTCAAAGCAAAGTTCATATAAAGGAAAAGACTCTCTCATTAATGGATTCCCCAGCGGAGTCGCCAATTTGTCACACGGAATCTGTCAAGGGTGCGGACACGACTGACCTTCCTAGAAGTCTAAGACATTCTAATGACAAACAAGACAAAATGGAGTGATCTTTCTCTAAATACACCTTTTACAACATGAAAACTACAAGTGTTTAGGCTTACCTTATTCGAAAACGCTGTTGTTGAAGTCCGTTCTTGACGATCCGGATGAGCTCCTCCTTCAAGTCAATTCCTGCAACCACAAACAATCAAACAATTACCAAGCACTTGCATTTCATATAATAAAACATATATTCAACATGCAGACCAAGGAACACATGAAATAACTCATTAACACAAGCTATTGAGAAAAATAAACCAGTTTGTATTAATAACGAAACAAAGAAACTCTTACAACCTGGCCTTGGTGTTGTGCAAGTTCCTCCCAGGGTCCATCAAGGGTTTTCCTCTACTTTGACAAAGCTCACCCTCTCCCAAGTAGAATCAAGTGAAGACAATCTCTCCTCACAAAGGCTCTAATGGAAGACCTAAATCCTGCAGCATTTACCCAAAGAAAATGTATAGCTCCAACCTCTCCTCCTTCTGGCTCAATGCCTTTATTTATAGTGCTGTAAAGAGGTTATTCAGGTCCACTATCAATGGGATCATCCCCCTCTATGGGTGGGATAGCTCCCTTATTGATGGGATAAGTTCCCCCTTAATAGAGATACATGAACCAACTGGAGGCGCATCCATTTCATCAAACCGACCTCTAGAATGTTCTAGAAGTAACCACAAGTAACTTTTTCAAGATAAAACTCGCGCATTTTGCCTTTTACAGAGGGACGCACCTGTCCCTTAACATACAGAGCGTCCATGGACGCAGATTTTGTGAACAAGGTCCGCGTCCCCGCAGGTAAGGCTAGAGAGAACCTGCGACCCCAGAGATAAACATAGTTTTTACAAGACTTTCTCTCTTCTTTGAGTTTGAGATGGATAACAGAGGCATGAGACTTGCCTAAGAGGGTAGCATGACTGTTGATTTGAGCCATACTAACTGTAAGTAGTCAAGGTGACATTTTTTAGTGTAACAGGCCCACGGCGATAAAGAGTATCTCCAATAATCCTGAATTGTTGGGACTGGAATCGTATTTTCCAACGTTCTGACCTTGAAATTTCTAGCCGAAAGGATTGTGTCTGGAGATAAACGATGATATCCCCATACCACGGATCTAAAGTGCTGATTAGAAACAAGGATTCATCCGCATTGGGCTCCTCCGCCATAGTTTCCGTGTCAGCACGCGGGAAGTCACACATTAACTCCGCAAAAACTAAAGATTTCTTAGACTTAGATTTTTCAAATTCCAAGTCGAACTCCTGCAAGATAACAATCCATTTAGAGTACTTGCCCCCTAGCAATTGCTTGGTCAAAATGTAGATCATAGGGTTGAAATCAGAAATTACTGTAGTTTTACGTAGTAAAATGTAGTGATGAAAACGTTGGACAGCTTGAACAACTGCCAATGCCAATTTCTCCACATGTGAGTATTTTAACTCAGTTGGATTTAAAGTTCGACTAAGATAATATATCACATGTTCAGTACCGATTTCATCTTCCTGAACTAAGACCATTCCAATGGTAGAATGAGAGGCGGCGAGATACAAGAAGTAATCCTGGTTGTAGTTGGGAGGATGCAATAACGGTGCATGGGTCAACGCGTGTTTTAGTGCATCAAAAGATTTCTGACCTATGTCATCCCAATAGAATGGAGTATTCTGTTTCAACAACCAGGTAAAACCCTTTGTAACCTCGGCGTAGTTAGGAATGAATCGTCGTAAAAAGTGTGCTTTCCCTTGCAAACTTTGGAGTTGGCGAAGACACGAAGGAGGAGGCAATTTGACAATAGCTTTGACCTTCGAGGGATCGACGTGAATGCCGGCTTTTGAAACAACAAACCCCAGCAATCGACCCATTTCTATACAGAAAACACACTTGTGTGGATTCAACCGAATCCGATAATGCCTACACCTCATAAAGATTGCTCGTAAATGGATGAGATGATCAGCTCGATGTAATGAATGAGCAAGCAAATCATCGAGATAGGGTTGCACAATGTGCTTGATGTCATGAAACGCATAAGACATGGCCCTTTGAAAAGTTGCCCCGGCATTCTTGAGCCCAAAAGGTAATTTTCAATAAGCAAATGTCCCCCATGGACAAATGAAAGCCGTTTTTGGTTGATCGGCAAGTAGAATATTGATTGTATCCGGAAAAACCATCCATGAAGGAGAATATTTCGCTGCCAGCACAATCATCAATGATTTGATCGATATAGGGAGTTGAGTAATTTTCCTTTGGACAAGCTCGATTAATGTCCCTATAATCGATACATATTCTTATTGTCCCCTGCTTTTTGTTAACCGGAACAATATTCGATACCCAATCCGTTAACAAGATCGGATAAATGAAACCTGCTTTGAGTAATTTTTCAACTTCTGCTTTAATAGTAGCAGCTTTTCTTGGGTGAATCTGACGCAAACGTTGACGGACGGGTTTAGCATCCGGGTAAGTCTTGATTTCATGAACAATAATCACGGGATCAATTCCTGGCATTTCCTCATAGGACCAGGCAAACACGTCGCGGAATTCTTGAAATAGGGCCTTATATATTTGGATTTCGTCTTCTGTACACGAGGCACCTATATGAATGTTCTCAACAATTCCAGGCTTAACCGAAATGTCAATAGGAATAGTTCGAGAGATGTTTCCCAAATTTAACTCTGATTCAGGATGTTTCATTGGATTTTGAGGTTCCTTGACATATTTAGTCGTAAAAATTGATGAAATGTCATTTTCAAAACGATCGTTCTCAGGTAAAAACGAAGATCTGTGATGGAGATCTTCCCATGGTAAATCATCTAGACATAGGATTTCATGAATTTGCTCATCAGAGTGAACAAGTTCAGAAAACATGATTGAATCCGAGCTTGATGTGAAAAGTGATTCTTCACGGACCACATTCATTAAGTCAATTTCGGTTGAAGATGGGTCGGGTAACGGTTGCACGGCCTCATACGCAATTTCATATGGACTCAAAGGCATGACATCACCAAATGAGTCTATCTCAGATTCAGAAGGAACGATCCATGGATCATCATAAACAATGGTGTCTGAAGAAATCATATGAATGGTTGCAAATGAAGACGATGCGTTGATTGGAGGAAAAGGAAAAGTTCCCAGTAAACCGACATCTTTAACTAGTCCTACTCCAACATCCTTATACGGGATAGTCGTTTTAACGACATGCTGAATACTTTCAGAAGAGGCTGGGTCGGATGAAAAGTAAGCCAGCTGGTCTATTATTACGATATTTCCATTATGAGGAAACTTTATAACCCGAAAGACCGATGAAACAGCAGCTGTCATGGCATAAGAACAACTATGACCCAAGAGAAGGTTGTAATCTAGAGGGGCATCAACCACCTCCACATCTAGATTAACGGTTTTTCCTTCAACCCCTATAGGTAAATCCTGTAGAATGCCAAAAGGATGAAACCCACGGCCATCAAAGGCCTTTAGAATCGTCAGGGATTGATTTAGCGAAGGAGAACCAAGAAATCTCCAACACTGTATCGACATAATACACGTTGAGGCTCCCTCATCAATCACAGTCCAATGAATAGGCCTGTTTTTTACTATCACTGGAATATGGAAAGCCATTTTATGAGGTAAGCGTGGTGTACTATTTTCTAGATCGAAAATTATTAGGTACGAGTCCTGAACATCAACAGCTCCTATAGCCGACAAAAGTAATTTACGCTGTGTTGGACATGATTGCAGCACTTCCAAAGCCGACATTGCTGAGGGTGAAACAGTTAAATCCTCAACAATGTTATAGTTCTGAGCCGCTCTCACATGTGGATTGAAAGTTGACTTTCGAAGTATACCCTTGGCGGGCGGTTTGATTACCAAGTCTGGATTAGGTTTCTCGATCTGTAGTGGATCGGAACCGGGAGCTGAGGTTGATGGGTTAGAATGAGAAGATTTTGCTTCTTTACCATCAACAGGACTTTTACTACCATATTCATGCGATCCAGTCGCAATCCTAACATGTGACATCATCAGTATGGGTTCTTCATTGGCACTCGAGGAAGAACCTATCATCTTACTGTCTTGACTTGGAAAAGGATCCTTCAAAACAGCAGGCGTTTGGGAACCTTTGACAATCTTCGCAACCTCTGCACGATGAGGGTAGTCTCTTGTAAAATGTTCTTCGTCACAAATGAGACAAGGATAACGAGGTTTGTGTTTTTCATCATTGGATTCCGATTTTTCAGGTTTCTCTTTTGAATTTTTGTCTGTTTTATTATTTTTCTTCCCTTTCTTCTTGCCACCGGATTTTGATTTGGCTGTAGATGACTCTACAACGTGAATATCAACGGAAATCTCCACGGAAGAATCTCCTGTCGAGGAATCAGGCAAGGTTATGATAGGAGAAAAATTCTTGGAAGACTTCTTCTTACTTTTAGTGTTAACCGTACCAATCATACCATCAGCGGCATGAGACCCTGAAGGAGCTGCAACGATTTGATTTTGCTTGGGAAGATCGAGGATTTTCTCGTGTAATGTACCTGACTGAGTATAGACCAAGTCAAGGTACTGTGCTTGAGCAATTACTTGCTCCTCAGTAACAACGCCGGCCTTAGCTACATCTTCAGTGATCTTTGGCAACAAAGATTTTACAAACCATTCAGCCAAGATCTGATCCGGAATAAAAACATTCACTAAATGCCGTCGACGTCTCCATTCATGAATATGATCTCAAATGTAAGTGGACGTCGATTGCTTTAACGAAGTTAGTAATTCCGTGTCATTGTCATATCTAACTGGCAACTGAAAATGAGTTAAAAACGAGGTAGCTAACTGACTAAAATTATAAAAAGTGCCTCGCGGTAACTCAATGTACCACTTGTCCGCGAGACCAATTAGAGTGCACTGGAAAAGTCTTAGACGGATTGAATCATATGAAATGGAGTTAGACGCACACCAGAGGTGATAAGTCATCACATGGTTCGACGGGTCCTCTCCTGATTTGCCTTCGAACTTAGGAATATCACTAGGCAACTTATTCGGCATTGGCGGCCAAAACGGAAGATAATTAATGGGATCGTTCATTAGGCGCAACAAGTCAGGCAAGTCCAAAGTTGCGATAAATGGTAACTGACGATTAGGGTCCCTAAAACTCTGGGTCATGAGACCAGCCCCAGGAGGAGGATATCCAGGATAACTAGGAATAGGAATTGCATTTGGGATATTGTATCCTCCCGGAAAACCAGGATTAACCGGACCGTACTGGGGTTGTTGAGGTTGTTGATATGTGTACCCAGGGTATGGTTGATACTGATAGACTGGCTGCTGCACAGCAGGACCGAATTGGTACTGTCCCTGGTACGGTTGATAAATAAAATGTGGTTGACTTGTGACAACCATACTTGAACCAGGTTGTCCTACAGGCATTTGAACTGAAGTTTGAATCATGGATCCAGACGGAGGTAAAGATGTCTGAGGAGTAGATACAGGAACAGTAGAAACCGGAGCTGTCGATACTCCAGAAGTAGGTGGGGTAG
Organism: Pinus tabuliformis; assembly: GCA_031772625.1. Lineage (NCBI taxonomy): Eukaryota > Viridiplantae > Streptophyta > Pinopsida > Pinales > Pinaceae > Pinus > Pinus tabuliformis. Next base: position 46,435,412 of record CM062810.1, on the reverse strand, counting down.
ATTGAATAGATGTTGTAGCAGTTGCAGCAGTCATTTGAGGCGGAGTATGAGGCGTACTAGGCCCAGGCTGAGAAACTACCGAAGGTACAAAAGTTTGAATAGTAGACTGGACAGGTTGCTGGGGTGTACCAGAAACTAAGGGTTGTCCAGTTTGAGATGACAATTGTACATTCGGCTGCAAGACCTGTTGAGTTTGCGATGGATCCCACACTAAATTCATTCTGGGGTATGGACCCATAACAGGTTGAGAATATTGAGGACCATAACCGGGTTGAGGGTAGGATTGATAATTCAAAGGTACATTTCTCGTTCCTTGAACATATGATTGATCGGAGGGTGGTTGGAAACCTTGGTTCGAGTACTGACCTTGGTGTTGATACCCTTGAGGCACGTACTGATACTGGGGTTGACCTTGAGGTATAAATTGATACTGGGGTTGACCTTGGGGTACATATTGAGTCTGGGGTTGACCTTGAGGAACGTACTGCCCCGTAGGTATGTACTGTCCTTGAGGTTGCCCCCCAGGCGCAAATTGGGTACCTTGAGGTTGCCCCCCAGGCGATAATTGAGGATTTTGAGGCTGCCCCCTGGGCGGTAACTGGCCACCTTGAGGTTGAGGATTAGGAATAGTACCTGACATCATGAGAATATATTCTACGCTCAACGGCTTAGTACCATTGCTTCCAGTTAATAACCCTTGTTCAATGGGTTGAGGAGATTCTCCCGAAAAAGTACCAGAAAGTGACTGATACCTAGAGGGAACAAAAGGACCACCGTACAAAAAGGATTCGGGCAATTGAGTAAACATGGACGACTGTCTTGACATATTTAACAGAGGATAATAACCTCTAGGTGTTGGGTGATAAGGAACACGAGGTGGCGAAAAACTTAACCCTGGGTTTTCTAAGAAATTAGTCAAAGAAAGATACCAAGCACTGCTCCTAGGTGGACTATAAAAAATTGATTCACGCTCCCTTAGTTCAATAGCAGGTTGATTTTCACAAATAGGGATGCCTACTTCTTCTTCCGGAGTAGCAAGTTCTTCGATAGCTATAAGTCCAGAAGGAAGATTTTGGGTAATTATTCTTTCTACCCTAGGTGAACCAGGACCACTAGAAGCTGGAGAAGCAAACCCCGATGTCGGAGTAGCAGCAAATTCACTTTCAGGTTCAGATATTTCAGGTTCCTCACCTATATCACTAGTAGATGAAAAGCTACCAGTAACTTCGGGAACAGACACTGATTGTGGATTATAATTTGCTACTAAAGCTTTAAAATCAGGATGTACCACCAAAGAAGACTCTCCTTCTTCAGGTGACCCAACTCTACTGTCTCTAGGAGTTACGAGGACTCTCAATCCTTCAGGCCGGCTCGGTGAAAACTCAGGAGGTTGGCCCCGAAGTCTACGGGACTTCCTCGGTAATTCAGGCACGATTAAAATTTTTTTAACTACTTCACATGCAAACAAAGTAAAATCTCAATGAAAACCACCTAAAGCCTCTAAAGAACCAAACAAATTTGAATCACACGCCTAAAGAATCTAGGAGATCAAACACACACAAACAGTAACTTTCCGTACTGAAAACACTAGTTGGTGATGAAATCCAACGTCGCAGAATTCAATACAGAAATGTCGGTTGGAACAGTTACCTCGGCAACCTGCTTAATGAATAGACTGGCACAAGTTCCTTCACTTAACCGTCTCGAGTGAAGAGTACCCCCCAAAAAATCCAAGTGAGTCTAGCCAACGTCTGCTCCAGGTACAGTGGGATCTTCCCACCACTGTCACCTTAGGAAGAATCCTAAAGAATATGTTCACTAAGGTTACCAACTGAAAAAAATATACCTGGGGGAACAGTCTACGATCTGATACGCACGCAAGGGCAGAGTAGCAAGCTCAATCCCCTTGAAGGCTCCTTGACATAATCCAAGGTTTACCAACAAGTGACCCCAGGCTCCTCGACAATGGTTAATACGAGGTTTATCGTTTTTAATACGTAAATATCTGGCGTCGTTCCCAATGAGGAAGGATTGATTCCCACACTGGTTCACACACGATCTCGTGCTTCTCCTTTAAGAGGAGCTTTCCCAGAGCATAAATGCAACAATTGGATTTCTTCCCTACCACAAGATACAGCTACTTGTTTGTTTTTACTGTCTTGGAGAGTTAATTACTCTCATACTCCAAGACACTAGCCTAAGCTATGTTGGTGTATCAGAGCCCTAGAAATAAAAATATTACTAGATGAATTTTACTTTAAGCATTATTTTTATTGGTTTTTGTTTAAGTCAAGAGGTGCGGAGATGAAATTCGTGGTATGAAGACTCGACTCAAAATCACTAAAAATGCACTTAAGATGATTAAACGATCTTTTCCCTTCAACGAACTTCTAGCTAGGAAAGAGTTTGAGAATGCAAATATTTGTAAACACAAATCTTTCTTAACAAACAAATTAAAAGAAGAGCTTTTGTCCTTTCCAATGCACTCAAAACGAGACAACTAGTTATTTTCACAAAAAATTCCCTTTTCTTTTCAAAGCACTCAAATACTACAAAAAAACAAACTTTTTCCAAAAGAGATTTTTTATTTTTTATAAAACACTCATAACTATGCAAATGACTAACTTTGAGATCTATAAATTATAAAAAACCTATTTGAAGTCAAAGCTTACAAGATGTCTTTTTTAAGGATGTTTTACTTAGCTAGATGTAAACTAAGGACCAATTTGTGCAGAATCACAAATCAATCAAAAACAACCAATTTTGTTTACTTCTTTAAAAATGAAATCCAAACTTTGAAACACAAGCTTTTCGAAGTTTTGTAAAGAGAAAACACAAGGCGGATTCCTCAACAAAGGTATATTTCGCAAATGGTCAGACTCATAAGAAGGCTGGCAGAAACCAAGGTGATTTGAGGTTCCTACAGCTTCTAAGCTCAGAGCTACTACAAGACCAAAATGAAAAACAAACCCAACAAGCAAAACTTCTAGGAATTTCACCTAAAACCCTAACACCAATGAAATCAACCTAAGGAAAGCTTCTCACAGGTTATATGCAGGTCTGGGCAGTGGATAATAACTTCTAAACAAATACTAAGCTAACTAACAGAGGAAATCTTAGGTTTTCCAAAATTTTGACAGGGTCCGCAGGCCCACAATTAACACAGGTGCGGTACCACTCTGTGCTAAAAGCAAAAGTGTGGATAAGTACACACTGTGTCAAAAGGCTAGGGTGCGGTCCTCTCCCAAAGTTATGAAAAACAAAAAATAACCCTGGATCTACTATTTCTACCCAATTCCACACACAACAAGCCAAAAACAGAAACAAAAACACAGTTTCTCAGGTCAAAGTAAAAAAAAGGAAAAAATCAAGTCCCTAGTGGAGTCGCCATTTTGTCACACGGAATGAGTCGATCTTGCAGACAAGATAGACCTTCCTAGAATCTAAAGAAGACCTAGTGACAAGCAAGCCAATCACAAACTATCTTTCTCTAAATATGCTTTCATAAACAAAGGCAAACAAGTGTTTTAGGCCTACCTTGGGTCTAATGCAAGTTTGTGGAAGCCTCGCTCCTTTGATCCAAGTGAGCTCCCTTGTCGCGAATCTGCAAACACAAACAAGCAAACAAATTAAATAGCACCTGAAAAGCCAGTATTATAAAACATATTTAACATGAAAGTCAAGGAATTCATGAAACAAATGACATAAGACAATTTGTTGAGAAAAATGAATCTGATTGTATTAATTCAAATCAAAAGAAGAACTTTACAACTTGCGCCTTGACGTTGTACAAGCTCCTCCCGGGGTCCAGCAAGAAGTCTCCTCTACTTTGACAAGTTTCACTCTCTTCCCAATGAAGCCAAAAAGGTATGTGATCTCTCATCTCAAGCTTAACTAGGAATTCTTAATTCCACTAGCATTTACCCTTAAAAATGTTCAGCTTCTAACCTCCCCAGCAACCAACCCAATGCCTGAATTTATAGTGCAATGGAGGAAAGTTACTAGGTCCTCCTTCAAAGGGATAAAGCCCTCCTTCAAAGGGATAGCTCCTCTCATCAAGGGATTAGCTCCTTCTCTTTTGGGATGCATGAACCACCTAAGAGCGGCCAATCCACGTCAAAATTCCTTCTAGAATCATCTAGAATTAACCCAAAGTGAGTTTTTTAGAATAAACTTGCGCCTTTTTGACTTTCACAGGGGTACACACCCACACCTTTAGGGACAGAGCGGGCAGGTCCGCAGTTTTTGTAAACAGAAGGTGCGGGACCGCAGGCAACAGTGAGAGAAAGTGTGGAACTAGAGCTTTGTTGATTTTCAATGTCTTTCTCTCATTTTCAAAGCTTGACTTGAAGAGCTGAGGTCTGAGACTTGCTTAGGAGGACAATACAAGTGATGATAGACCCATACTGACTGCAAATAATCATGGTGACGATATTTTTGTGTAACACTTGGTGACTCCATTGAAAGAATGAAGCCCTAGTTCTACATTGAACTTTAAGTTCAATGGTTGCAAAGGGGGAGCAAACATTTCTCTATGTTGGACACCTAATCCTCTAAGGGTTGGTGTGGAAGTTGAACAACCAAAGGGAGTCCAAGAGACCACTTGGAATATGAATCCAAGGATCACATCATGTATTATAAATGCATATCAAGTCAATAATAGATGCAATCTAATGCTTATTATTTACCTTGGTTGTCCACATTCCATGTATATCTAACATGGTATCAGAGTGTAGGTTAGGCCTAGGCATTTTTAGAGCTTGTCAGCCCTGCATTATTTCCAGAATTTGTCTGCCATTTCTCTATTTGGCCAGTTAGCTATAGAAATAAAGTTATTCTATTCTATAACATTACTCTGCTCCGCCTAGGCACTCCTCTAGTTTTAAACTTGAACAATCTTCCTTCTCCTCAGCCTATGTGTTACATTTACCTTAGAGTGAATCATGTTGGCTATATTCTAGCTGCGATTTTTGTCCAAATCTGTAGTACGCATTGCATCCATTTTATTATTCTTGATAGAAGATTTTAAAGTAACCTCCAATTATGAATATGTTACATCCACCACTCAATCCATAGGCTATCAATCCATGTGATAGAAAGGTTCATCTCATTACTGCCATTATCGCAGTTGTCCCTAATCCTATTCATGTTGATATCCCTCCATAAATATTTCATAAAAAGTGAGACACGATCAAAGACATCGACAACGGATTCATCCTTTAGAAATTGGTAAAAAAAAGTGGTTGAATCTTTCTCCAGTCTGCTTAATGATCTTCATCCGCTCCTCTTCTTGAGAATTGTTAAAGTCCTGCTCTCTGAGACAAATTAGAGGCTCTATAGAGATGAGAAGTTATTGAAGCAACGTTGGTCCGACCTTCATATATTTTGTAGATAAAAATCAATACGTGCCTATGTTCTGTGGTCTGTTACTGGTTTGAATGTTGGCCAGAGCAAAATTTGCATGTTTAATGTCTCTTCATAATTGAAGGTTGGATAACACTACTGGAGTCGAAGCCCAAGGAAGCTCTCTTCGTGCAATACTTTTTTTTGATTGACTTGAAGGAGTATTCAACGTAACTACCATATCGTGGCATTGAAATATGGCTCTTCAACTTCAAGATCTTCAAATGCTGAAGTCGAGAGGTTTGAAATTCTAGCCGGCGCCGATTCTTTTTGTTGGAGAACTGCAAGTGCATTGTTTATATGAAAATTGCAGGTGCTATAGGTTAGTTTTCAGTTGTTCCTAGACTCTTGACCCATGCGAATGTATATGAATGATTCATTCATCATTTTACATATCTGATGGACCAACTTTTGCGTCTTTGGCTACGATGCCCAATGCAGCACTAAGGAAAAATAACATTGTACCTAGGCAGATTCCGTAGTTTAGCCAACTCCAAACAGATTCTAAACAAATTCCAAACAATATTTGCACTGGCTAACTAAAGATTTTACATCAACTGGTTGTGATGTCTCTGCGTTGTCCCCGAGCGGAGTCCATGGTCATATTTATGTTTTTTCATTGACTAAACTCCTATGCATTGGAATTGTGCATTTTGGTTGGAGTTGCAGAACAACCATTTTCCAAAGACCATAGAGGCATTCCCTTAACGTTTTGAACTAGAGATGTGAAACAAGTTGTGTGGTGTCTAAGCCCAGGTCTCCACGGGCTCCATTCCACTCTACATTGTCACTAAATCCACTGCCTCTCGGTCCTCTCCAATGCGTGTTTAATAAATCCACTGCCTCTTTTCCCTGGTATCATATGTGTTTAAAATGGTATGTTAATACCATTACAACTCCAGTTTTGAAGATCTTGCAGAAGGAGAGCCTGCTTTGGTACAAAATTTTAGTAAATTATATGAAGACTTGACGGCTGGTTTTTGCAATCTTGAAGATGAATATCGATAAGTTTATAACTATTAGTGGTGCTTGCTGCATCATTTTTATTTTTCTTTTCTAGTTATTTCCAAGAGCATATTGTTAATCTAGAGCAGCTTAATCTTTTTCACATCTGTATTTTTCAATGTAGGGTGATTTAAATTATTGAAAACAGCGAACATATTTCTTGATGTGCCGCAAGTTTTCTCATAGTGATTAATTTTGTAAAGAAAACAAGCCACTCTTTTGTTGTAAGTGAAAATGGCTTTAATTAGTGATGTATTAGATTTATTAAATACCTTGATACATTCCACTGCTGATGGGAAGGTAAACATCAACAAAGGCTCTCTCTCAGAAATTCAGACATGTCTACAATATGCACAAGAACAGATTGATTTTTTGCAGCTTGAATCACAGCTACAGCAAGAGGAGTTACAGAAGTATAGTCATGATTTTGAACTTGTTTCTATTCAGAACAATTCTCTTTTTGAGTCAGAAATTGACTCCCATCAACATGCAGAAACTAATCAAGACAGTAAAGTTGAGGTTGATTCAAGGGCAGATGTGAATGCAGATTTAGAAATCCAGCCTACACTTCCCAACCCAATCATCAGACCTTGAGAAGAGCTTGTCCATAACAAGCACAAAACCGAACATGGATATGATAAGGAGGTTTCCTTTCAAATTCTAGATTACTCAAAGCCCATCCAATTTCAGATTGTTGGATTCCTTCATGACAGTTCACCTTCAACTGTTTCAGATTCTGTACCTATTCCATAGCAACAACAACAGAATGTTAAATGCTAACATTGTGACTGAGTTGGCCATGTGAAAGATCATTGTTTTTATCTTCATCCATGTAAGCACTGTCATAAAACTAGTCATTCTTCAAACAAATGCTTCACAAACAAACCTCCTGCAAGAACAAAGATTCATATTGGATGGATCGCTTCTTGGTAATGGGCTTCAATAACCAAGAAGATATTTCTCTCATACAACAATATTTGTTCTTGAATATTGAACAGTCTTGCAATTGAGTTTTCTCCATCATCTCACCTTGTATCTGACAAGGGGGGAAATGATGGTCATCTACAAGCTTCAAAGCCACATCAAGCGAGCCTGAGCCACAACCTGCCATACCAGATTCAGAGTTGTAGCCAAAGACAAAGATTCCCTTGAATATGCCTTCAATTGGTGATGCCTCTCCAAATAATTGGCAACACTTACTATAGTAGAAGACTTCAGCTTCTTGCCAGTTTTGGAAGAGTTCCAGGAATTGCATAAAGCATTCCAGAGTTGGTGGTAATCCTTAAACCATCATAAGTCGAGACCTCCCTTTTCAGGTTGAGGTTCTCCCTTTTATGTGGGGTGATACCTCCCTTTCATGGTTGAAGGTTTCCCTCTTCAAAACATCAAGAGCACTTCCTCTAGCAGAATACCTCAGCTTCTTGCCAGACTTGGAAGAGTTCTGGGAATTGCGCTGAGCATTCCAGTGTTGGTGGTCATCCTTAAACCACCTCCCTTGATACCAGAATTTCAGAGAGCACATTCAACCTAGTTTTGCCATGCATTTTTTCACATTTTGTATTACAACTCTCTTCTTGGACTCATACATAACCCTTTGGATTAAGGGGGGGAATGTTGGATACCTAATCCTCTAAGGTTTGGTGTGGAAGCTGAACAACCAAAGGGAGTCCAAGAGACCACTTGGAATATGAATCCAAGGGTCACGTCATGTACTATAAATGTATATCAAGTCAATAATAGACGCAATCTAATGCTTATTATTTACCTTGGCTGTCCACATTCCATGTACATCTAACACTCTAGGAATCTCTAAAGTCACCCTGACAAATCCTACATAATCTACATGTATATCTCAATAGGATGTGTTTCTTTGATTATTCACCCCCTTTGGATATCCTTAGCATCCTTGGGAACCCTATGCATATCACAGGGAGGATGGTACATGGGGTGCCCATGATTGAGGGTGATTCACTCTCTGCAATTGATCATATAGAAATATTTATTGTGCATACTTCAAAGATGAAAGTGGTCCGCTAGGATGTCCCTATATTGTTGTTGATGAGATCCCTCCATGGTAATAATTCATGGTTGTATAATCATGAAACGATGATATATTTTCACCCCTTCCTTCCAATTTATGTCCTTGAATTCGGCCTTCAAGAAAAATGGGACATCAATTCCAGCTAGAACATGGCTTTTGAAGACCTTTCCCCATCTATCGGAAAATCTGTAACTTGTGTGATCAATTCCTCTGTGACTAGGAACAAAGTCCTCATACCTCGACATGTTTTCCATCAAACCCCTAGGCGAATGCTCGAGCTACGACATCATGGTAGTCAGTACATCAATGGAAAAATTCCTGCCACCCAGCCCGTTGAAATTGTTGTTGAATGTCTAGATAAATCTCTAGAAGGTCGGGACCTTTGGGCTCATTTCGATTTAGATTTCCGCTCCCCTCCCCCCCCAATTTTTCCTATGATTTGATGATTACACAAACAGGAAACCAGGATCGAATGATGTATCTTTACCAATAAAATTGAAACAAACAACCCTCTAGTGCTCAAACTGGCATAGCTTTTGTAAATGACAAAGGTGAAAATAACATGCGGTAAAAACAATGAGAATTTAAAAAAAAAGACTAACTAGTTGACAGGTGAAATGATTATTCTAACTTGTTGATAATTAAAAACTCACACCATAGTCTTTGGCGACAAAAATTTTCACTTTCAATACATACCTTTCACCTCTAGGTAAATCATGGTGTGACTGAGCAATAATTACCGTATCACTGATGTGGAATTTGTTAGCGCGTTGTAAAAAATCGAAATTCAAATTTTATTTTGGCGTTAATATTCCCGCTATCAACCAATATCTGATAATGCTAACACTCTTCTTGTCAAGATATTACTGTTAATCATTTTTCTAAAAATGATAAATGTTGATAACCCCATTGTCGACATTCTCCTGCTTATTACAAATTGTTTCGCTGACACTGAAATTGTCAGCGTTTACAAAAAAAATTTCAAACTCAAACTAAAATGTGATAATAGTTGGCTCCATGGGGATGTTTTTGATCATATATGGTAGCAAGAACACCACAAACCAAAGGCCTTACTTATTACAAAAAACCTTGCAAAAATCAGTGCTTAGCTTGACTTTAAATAAAGAGGAAGCATCTATCTAAAATATGTTCTTTTACAGACTCTGCAATTTTTAAAACAGAAACATAATTGTTGTGAAAAAAATTATTGTCTAATAAACATCATTGAAACTTTAGGGCCTTCTCCCTAGGCTTCAAGTTCTTTAGAATGTTTCATCCACACTTGCAAATACTTTAAAAAATATATGGATATTTACAATGGAATTTAAAACATTCTTTGTTCAAGAAATGTAATGTTTCAGGAAACGTTCATTGATTGGACCTCCTAGTAGCAACACTCCTTCAAGATCTTCCAAAATGAAATTGTTCTTACCACGGAAGGTTACGATTCTATATGGACCCTTCCAAATGTTGTCAAAGTTTTTGTGCTTACCTTTATCGTCAATGTGAGCATCCCATTTCAAAACTAGGTCTTGGCACTTAAAATCATCTTTTGTCTTTTTATCAAAAACCATCTTGATTTGATTCTAAACTTCTTGAGCCTTTTCATACACCTTATCTCTTTCCTTTTGGACCTCTATTAACTAATTTATCCTCCTTTGCAGATGATTCATTTCTTCTCCCAATTCTTGTAAATATCTCATAACAGGGATTCCAATTGAAACCAGGAATGTTTCATTAACACCATAAACTAACTGAAAATGGGTAGTACCTATTGAACTTTTAACATTGATCATGTCTACCCACAAATCAAATTTAAGTTTTGTATGCCAAGCCTTCTTGTTGTCTTCTAACAACTTTTTAATAATTCTGATAAGACTTTTATTTGAGGACTTAGGCAGTCCATTACCTTGAGGGTAATAGCTTGTAGAATGACTAAGTTTAATATGATACTCATCACATAATTTTATTAGTATATTGGATTTGAAAGACTATGCATTATATGTAATAATTCTTTTTGGACTACCAAACCTAGAAAGAATGTTTTCTAAAAAATTAATAACAACAAGATGAATAGCTTTCCTACTTGGAAGTGACTCAATCCATTTGGTAAAGTAATTTGTTCCCATTAAGATCCATTTGTGTGTGTTGAGGATGTTGGATGAATTTCGCCAATGAAGTTAAGGCCCCATTGCTAGAATGATTCTTCTACATAAATGGGTTTCAAAGGTAGAGACATTAATTTGGCTTTACCTTCAAACAAGTGACATTTATGACATGTTGTAGCTTCCTTTCTAACATCAAAAAAAAATCGTAAGCCAGTAGAATCCTGACCTCAAAATCCAGTAGAATCTTGCTCTCAAAATCTTATCAACAGTAGCCTTCCAGTAATGATTTCTTCCACAGACTCCTTCATGAAATCCTTTGATCATTGCTTTAGATTCATCTTCTAATAGAAAGTTTAATAAGATGTCCTACGGGTCTTTCCAAAATAGATAACCATCCATAGGACAATAATTGACAGATTTTAGCCTCAAAAATAGATCTCGAGCTTTATTTGTCCTTGATGGAACTTGTTGGTTCTGCTGTATGTAAATGATGTCATTATACCATGCACAATTTCTAAAATGGTCATCCACTTTAAACACTGATTCATTCCCTAGCAAATCAGATAATTCCATAATTGTATTCACATCAAAAGTATCAATATTTTTTTCAATCATTAGCCTAGCTAAATCCTGTCCTTTGATTAATTTGGTAGGTTTAATTTCCAAATCAAATTCTAACATCTTAAAAATCCACTTCCCTCTCTTACCATCACTATCAGGATGAATCATAATATTTTTTATTGCAACGTTTGGTACGTAGGCAATCACATGAGAATTCAATATAAAGATCCTGAAATATTTGAGTGATTTTATCAACACATATGCTTGTTTGTTCATTATGTTGTATTTTAGTTAAGCATCTCTCAATTCCTTACTAAAAAATGAAATGGGTTGTTCTTGACCTTCCCCATTATTCTAAAGTAAAACACGAGAGATAGTGTGCTTAGAGGCAAATGAAAAAATTACAAAATATTTAGATAAATCTAGACTAATGAGTAAAGGATCTTGTCCTAAAGAATTTTTGATATCAATAAAGGATGCTTTAGCTTGTTCAGTCCACTTAATCTCATTTCCTTTCGTAAGAATGTTTGACATAACGTTCAAAATTTCTGCAAAATTTGGGATAATTCTTCACAAAAAATTCACCTTACCTAGAAATGGCTACACTTATTTCTTGTTTCTTGGTTGTTCAATCTTTTGTATTGATGTCACTTGGCTAGGATCTATTTGAATTCCCTCCTTTGATACTATTTGCACCAAAATATTTCCTTCCTTCATAGCAAAATGGGATTTTTTCTCACTCAAACAAACTCCGAATTTCCTGCACTTAGTGAAGACTGTCCTCAAATGTTTTAAATGAGTAGATTTAGATTTTGAAAAGACATTTATATCATCTAGATAAATTACAAGAAACGTATCTCTTTCATCAACGAAAGTGATATCCATCGCTCTTTTGAAGGTCACTCTGACATTCATAAGTCTGAAAGGCATTTTTTAATACATAAATGTGCCCCATGGCATGGTGAAAGAACTCTTGTCCTGATATTTTGGATTAACCAGGATCTGATTATATCTAGAAAACCTGTCCAGCATGGAAATCCTTTCTGAGCCAACCACTTTTTGCAAAATGTGATCCATTTTTAGTAAAGGATAGTTATCCTTCAATGAGACTTTATTTAAATTTTAGAAATCGACACAGGTGAATTTCCCTGCTCTTTTTCCTGATTGGTACCAAATTTTCTATCCAATTTGAAAATCTCAGTGAGAAGATGATTTTTGCACACAATAGTCTCTTCACCTCTTTTTCAATTCGCAGCAGCAGCTTTGGATTGATCCTCCTCAACTTTTTTTTAAAGGGCTTCTCATTCTTTTTGAGTGGTATAGTATGTTGGATGGCGGTTTTGTCATAGACATTTAACTCTTCATATCTCCAAGAAAATACATTTGCAAACTCCTTTAACAATTATACATACGTCAGCTTATGCTCTTGTTTCAAAGTGTTAGAAAATTTGACCATTTTTGGATTATATTTAGTTCCCAAATTGTAATCTTCCATCTCCCCATCAACTAGCAGGATTCTAGGCTTTACTACTACATCATTTGAATCAAACAATCGCTCTAAAGGAACTAAACCTCTAGGGATTATGTTATTACTTAACTGAATTATATCATGTCCAACAATAGTATTCAAAAAGCATGTTGTTTCAATATCTTTCTTTGTGGTCTCAACTTCATCTTTGTCAATTGGAGTGCTAAGAAATTCATCAGTTCTTTCAAGAAATATTTTAATTTTTTGATCATCTTCAAACACTTGCCATTGCCTGGTATTATCCATAATAGATGGCCTATGTCTCACATTGATCTCATATTTTTCATTAGGATAAATAGGAATTATGAATGCACTATTGGTTGTTGCTAAAGAGTCTACAATTTTGTTTTCTTCTCTAGGAACGAGAGAGATTTCATGCTCAAAGAAAAAGTTTGAAAAAAAATCTCATACCTCATTCTGGTAGACTCTCATGGTCAACCTCCTTTAAGTCTAGAAAATTATTAAGCTTTTCTACATGATGTTGAGTTGTATAATACCCAGTTCCATCAAACTGGATCAAGCATTGTCCATAATTCAAATGGAGGTCATGTATCGGACCTTAAAGGTCCAAAGGTGCATATCTGGCAACCACGGCGCTGGGATATGAAATTACACTTACAACAGGAGTTTGGACAACAGATGTCAAGGGCATTGAGACTGTTGAGATAACAGTCGATAAGATGGGATTTTGGACACCCAAAGAGGACAGAGGAGTAGTTGAAGAAAATAAATATGGGATGAAATAAGGAAAGGTTGAATATTTAGTCGCAACTTCCTCGAGTTCCTAGACTTTTTGTTCTAATTTTTTAAAATGAGACCAAATCTCGAAATATTGTGGTAATAGCTCTAATTCTGGGATGAAGGGACCAGGGGTAAAGGTCTTTAGATCTTTTGGATCAAAGAAAATATCTGAAAGACTAATTTTATACTTAGATCTGCATAAATTACTTTCAAATTTAATATCTAACAACAAATCCTCAAAAGCTTTAACCCGTGCAGGTAGAGAATAAGACCTTTATAAGTAGATCGTACCGGATTCCTTTGGATATTTTTTCCTGAACAACTTTTTTGGGCTTGAAAAAAATTGGGGTGGATTTTGATCATGGTTCCTCTAAGTATAAACACCTGTGTGAGCTAGAACTTCGTCAATAAGGACACTTCAAATTATAATGTGGAGTCGCCATAACAAACACCTTGCAGCCAAACTGATATATAAATCTTTGTTTGCCCTTAGAGATTTGATATTCAACAATGAAATTGTTTGGGTAAAATATGCCTTTCACTCCTTGACAACAATGTAAAAATGTTATCTCTTAGAGGAAACCTGGCTGCGGGAAAACCTCTAAAATAACCTCTAACCTCTTTGAGGTTGAAAGTTGGCCCTTCAACTTGGAAATGGATCTCTCCCTAAAAACTCAACTACTCTAGGTCACTGTAGTAGTAGGTTTGCAATTGAGCCTTGTGGCCAGATTTATCAAAAAATGAAGTTTAGTTGAGATATGTGAAAAATATTACCATTAGGCATGGAGTCTAACCTAATCAGGTACATATAAACACAGTTTCGATAAGTAAAACACAAAAGCAAGGTAGTGATAATTCCTTTGACACTTTAAGGAATTTGGAAAGAAAATGAAGGAGATTAGTGCAATAATTAAGTGAACAACATTTATTAAATCCTCGAGAATAAATAAAAAGGAGCATAAGCATACGAATCCCAATTTCTAACACGTAGTATTGTTGAAATGTGGCGACAATAATATTCCAATTTTAATTTGTCCTTGAATTAAAATTGAGAATTAAAATTTGAATTTAGTCTCACCAACTGCTTGAAAAATAATTAATTAATTCATCTTGGATTAATTAGTTGGATAAATTCAAGCTAGAAGTCTTTGTGAAGTCATGCAACAGTTATCCCTTAAATTAAGGAGATTATCCCTTAATTAAGGAGATAAGGATGAGTTGTAATTGAGTTGTAATTAGTTAGCTCAGTTAAATGAGTTATGTCCAGTTAAATTAGTTCCAAACAGTTTGAGGAACTAATTGTGAGTTCAATCAGTTAATGCATGCATGCATCAAACTAGTGTACTCTAGATAACTGAAGATTCTCTCATAAATAACTCATGCATGTCTATTCAGAGAAAGACCCAGTTGAGATTAAAGATAGATGTTAGAGCCTAGATTGACCTCAGGCTAAAGGAAGGCAATTCTAGGTTAACCACAAACCAAGCTTAACCTAGTAGCTGCCCTACCAGGTCGGGAGAGGGCTCTCTCCTTATGAATCTCAGTCAAGATGACTGGATCATGAACAAGATTTTATGCTAGCTATAGTAGCTTAAAATGTTTTGATTGAATTTGTTGGTTTTTGTTGGATCAGATGGAGCTGGGCAATTTAGGTCCGGGAAATTAGGTTAGAATGTAGGGTGTTTTATGGGGCAAGGTAGGTATAGGCTTTATCACTTGAAATTGAGTGAGGTGAGATGTATAATACTGGTGAGGAGCTGAGAAGGGCATGTAACAATCGTGTATCCTTCTCAAACAGCAAAAAACATAGAATACTGAATGTTTTCCCAAGGTAGAGCACTGCAAACAATGAATTCTACCTATCTATCTTGATATCATTCAGTTAGACGCAGTGAAATAGATGATGGCATAAATAAAACATGTAAACAATTGATAAAAAAAGAAGAAACTATGAAAAATCACCATACCACAGGAATCCCATAAAAATAGTTGCAACTCCTATTAATTTCCTTGCCAAACTGCTTACAATGATGTACAATATAGTTCAGAGCATCCAAGTGAATCCAACCCTTGAAAATGAGAAAGAAAATACATAATATAGACATTTCAATCCCTCATCCTAACCATCAGGGGTCGAAACCATGAGAAGAGGATTTGTTTCAACCATTTCCAAACAAGGACCAGGAATATAGGCAGTCAAACAACTTGCCTCTAAAAGTAGGGAAACTTATTCATTTTCCTCAAAACCACCTCTAACTAATGAATCTACCCTCTAACACTATTTTACCATTACATTTACATGCCATGTCATCAATTACATGAGTGAAATCATCCATGAGGAGAAAGAAAACAAATTTACAGTCAAAACAGGCAAAATTTTGATTTTCTAGGCAAACTGGTCAAAAGCGCAATGCCGCTTTCCACCTGCTTTTGGAGGCCTTCCCCTTATCCAAATTGAGCCCATGATAGCTCATTGGAAATTTATTCAAGTATAGTTTTTGGAACACTTGGAATTTTTGAATTTGGAGGTCACTTTCCCCCTCAAAATTTTAATCTCCCAAGACTACTTCTGTGTGTCCAAAAAGAGGCAGAGAGGTCATTTTTTAGTAGTTTTTGGACCTTTTAGTGGACCAGATCTACTCCAAAACTTCTAAACTTTCCAAGGTGTATGTCCTCATCATGCTAAATCTAAAAATGCAAACCTTTTCTCCATCTGATGCCACAAGAAGAAGCGCAGTGCCGGTGGCGCTGCGCTTCTGGGCAAATTTCCTATGTTAAAAAATTCAAAATTGCAAAAATGTAAAACTCTTCAAAATTTGCCCAAATTTGGCATGGGACACCACCATCAACTACTTTGATGGACTAGGGAGGCTTCAGCCAACATTCTCAATCTATCTTGCTTCTTTTTTCCCTCCAAATCTCTCCTTAGCCTTACCTTCAATTTTTTAATCCTCATGTTATAGATTTTGTTGCGGGTCATGTAGTGATATGCCATGTGCCGGAGCATTTTATTGTCCCTGTTGGCCTTCTCAATTAATCCTTCAAGATGCATGTTGACCCTCTCAAGCCAAGTTTCCTGATATTGTTCAGTTTCTTGCTCAATGGGAGTCAAAGTGAAATGAGCCTCTTTGTCTTATCACTTTGCTTCTTTAGTTTCAGAATTTCAAGCTCCATGAGGCCCTGTTTATCATTCAACTGTTTGTTCTCCTGTTCTAAATGTGTGATGATATATTTAGCTCTTGCTAGTTTTTCCATCAACCTTTGAATATGTGCATCCTTTTCCCTCATAAGCATGTTTTGAGCTAAATTTTCATATTGATTTTCTAAATCAATGATCTCTACTCCATGATGGGTATGGTGCTATGGGTAATCGTTTGGAGGAATGGGTGTAAATGAAAGTGTGGGCAAAAAAGTATGAGTGAGGGGGTTTGGGGAGTGACATGTAAATGATAGGAGAGGATATTAATAGTGGGGATGAGGGTTTTGGCTTATGAAATGAGTGGTAGGAAAACTATGGTTTACCATAGAAATTAGGGTTTTAATTTCAAAGATGAAAAACCAAGAAAATCTTGACATTAACACACTAAACAACAAGATACATGATCATACTTACTTGTAAAAAGGGAAAATTGAAGGAAATTTGATGAATTTTAGTGGCGTGAAATGTTTCTAGGCTCTACTAGTCAAAGCGCAATGCCACCTATAGGATCACAGTGCCGGGCCAGAAGCACAACGCCCCTGTAATTTAACATTGAGCAGAAACTCCAGGAGCGTAGTGCCACTTTCCAGAAGTGCAATGCCTTTTGCAGGAAACTTTTAGAGGCCTTACCGGTGTCCAAATTGGGCATGGGATAGCTTTTTGGAAAGCTTGTTGAGTCTAATTTCCATAGAATCTTGAATTTTTCAATTTGGAGTTCATTTGACCTATCAAAAGTCCAATCTCCCAAGACTGGTCAAAATGTGCAGAATGAGGCTGCCAAAATGCATAATGCTGTTGTAGTCAACTTTTGAAGGTCTTACTAAACTCCAAATTGAGCTCATGATAGCTCATTGGAAATATCTTTGTGTCTACTTATAATTTGACTCATCAAGCAAGTCATTTGGTCATTCCATCTAGGAGAAAAAATGGTTTTACCAAGGTCACTTCAGAGGCGCATTAACCCTCTTGAGGCAAATAATGTTTTCAACATTTCTCCCATACCATGAAACTTGTGTAAAAAATGAAAGAGATTTTTCTTCTTGGGTAAATGATGGAAAAAAAAAAATCTTCACTTTTGTCAAATTCATCTTTTCTTGCTCAGAAACACAGTTTGAAGAAAAATTGTCCCTTATGTGTGGTGAATGGCTTATTCCTTGGAATGACTTCTCTACAAATGATGGAGACCTTTGATGATATGAAATGGCCTCATACCTTCTAATATCCCTTATTCCCCCTCTACTCAAAATTCTCTTCTCTCATAGCCAACCCTAGCTCAGTGGGAGAGGAATTTAGGGTTTTAGTGCTTGTTTCTCTTTTGCCTTTGCAGGTGAATTGGTGCTCATGATGACTTGATTTTTGCAGTGGCAGGTGCTTGGCAACATCATTAGATGCTTAGGAGCAACTGGGAACCAATATTACATATGGAAACATAACATTACATAAGAAATGAAGATAAAAACAAAATACTATGTTTTCACCTCAAAACAAGTTTTGAGGTGAGAACTACCTTCGGCTTTCAAAATGATAAATTATGTCTTTACCAATCATTATTGGCCTCCTCATGTCCTTGTTGATCATTATTGGCATGTAATTATTGGATTTGACCATAGTGGGACCCTAAAAACTAATGAGACCAAACCCTAAGACCTAATGAAATGAATTGCAAAGTGAACATAAGCCATGACTAAAATATATGAAAGAGGATCAACAAGTATAGTTTTGAGGGAAAAATTTGAAGAAAACCCTACCATCAATGAATCCATGACCTAATGGAATGCAAACTCATCAGTATGGGACTCCTAATATGAAATGCAAAAGAGCAGATTTTGATCATTGATGGCAGTGTGAAGACACTGACACTAACAACAGGGATAATGTAATATCAGTTGCAAGAATTTTCCTATAAGGAAAACTCCTGCATGCAGAAGGAATTCATTCCCTTGAGATTTGTGCGGTTTTACAGGGTGTAAGATCAGTGTGAGTGTTCAGTTTTACACTTGGTAACAACTGGATCACCCAGGAGAAACAATGCAAGGACATAGGATCTTGGAGGGTAGAGGAGAAGGCATATGAGTAGTCTATTTTGTCTATGAGCATTAGTGAGGGATTGTACTGAGAGTTGGTTAGCTGTGAGAGCTAAAGCTTTGTGTAATCCTGATATATTTTCACTTATATGATAATACAAATAGCGCGGTTTTTAGCTGAGGCTTTCCCCAAAGTATTCTTCTGTGTTTCATGTATATTGATTCTTCTTTTGGTTATATGTGTTCTACTTGATCTTGCTCAAATCTATTAAGATTCTGCAAGTTTGATTGTAGAAGTAGATTAAAGTATTTTGCTTTAGTTATATTGCATTATCAGGTTAATCTACAGTGAGAATTTCTACATGGTATCAGAGCAAAGGTTATCGGAACTGTGAATAGTATACAAAGAAGAGAATTCAAAGTTTGAAGTTCGGGATTGCAGGTACAAATCGAATTCATCTCATACTTCAGGTTGGTCAATGGCATTCTACGGCTTGAGACTCGAGTATGCCTTGGAAGGCAGCTCAAATTACATAGCATGGAAAGATAGAATGGAAGTTGTATTAGAAGACAATGGTTTGAAGGATTTCATTAATCAAGAAATCCCCAATCCAACTGCATCTAATGCACAAGAATTGGTTGAATGGAAGAAGTGTGTGGCGAAGGCGAGACAGATTCTTTTAGAGGGAGTTTGAGACCATATTGTCTCAAGTCTCCGTGGGAAGGATACTTTATTTTTAATGTGGAAGACGTTGAAGGACCTCTATCAGAACAGTAGAAACCAAAGGAAACTGGCGCTCAAGGTTAAGCTTCGGAAAATCAATATGGAGAAGGGCGATACTATTTCTACATATCTAAACAAGCTCACCACCTGCAGAAATGAGCTTGGTAATGTGGGAATAACTATTACTGATGATGATATGGTGAGCCTTGCTCTCCTCGGTCTTCCAAAAAGCTGGAATAGCTACCAAGACTCTGTAAATGGAAGAGAGAAACTGCCAAATTGGGAATGACTGTGGTCAGATCTCATGCAGGAGGAGATCAGGAGGAGCACTCGAGATGGTTCTTCATCAAAGAATGATGATGAAGAAAATCTAGCCTTAGAAAGTAAGGCAAGGAAAGGGAAATGGAAGGCTTCCCATTCCAAATCGAATTCTTCTCATGGAGGGAAGAAGGGTGACAAATCTAAAGTGAGATGCTTTAATTGTCACGAGATGGGACATTATGCAATTAATTACCCATCGAAGCAGTCCAAGAAGGGATCCAAAAAAGGATCGAAAGGTAAGGCATTAGCCTCTCAGTTCGAAATGGACTTTACCCTCATCACATGTATGGCTTCATCAATGGTGGGTTGTGTTTGGTATCTTTACAGTGGAGCCTCATTCCACATTGTGGAGCACTTGGAAGGTATGCTTTTTGACAAGCAATCTAGTGGTTTTTCAATAATATTTCTAACCTTTTCTACATTATGAGTCTAAAGAATATAAGGGTTTTGATAAATTGTGTGAAAATGGACAAACGAAGCTCAATCACTAATAATTGATGTTTTCTATGCAGAAGGACGCGGAAACAGGGAATCATCGAGTAAAAACAAGAAGCGAAGGGAAAGTAACTGCTGTCCCGTCGACAGGGAACCGGATGCGGACAAGATCAAGTAAAATTAGAGCCGAATAGTCCAGGAAAAGAACGCAGGATACCGAGACGGAGAACGCAAGAAAGGAAAGAGAAGAACTGAACGATTAGCGAATCCCTCAGGATCTTCGATCCTGAGGGATCGCTGCTTTAAGCTTATCTTTTGTATCTAGATATCTCCGTCATTTCTGTTATATAAAGGTACCACGCCATCGAGCGTGGGGGACGACTGTTGTTGTAATTACAAGCTTCAGAACAACTTTGATCATTAAGATTTGTTAAGACCTGATTTTGTACACTTTTGTTAATGCAATCAATATAAAGGACTTGGTGTTCACTTCGTTTCTGCATCTGAAGTAACTTTAAGCAGTGTACCATTGGTAGCCAAGGGCCCAGCTCCGACGGTCACTTGCTGTTGTATCATACGGTGATTTGTGTGGTGTGCTTATTTCTCTTGTTTCAGTAATCTGATATATCTTTTATATGATAGACTATGCTTCCTAATTAATATCTGAATCTGAATAAGTTCTTTAACCCACGTCTCTGTATTACACAAAGTGAATCTATTCGAATTGCATCCATTTCTATAGCAAGATATTGGTATGAATGTTATCATCATTGGATTCACATAAAATAAGTATTTGCGAGGCTTGAAAATAATATTACTTTGTTTAGAAACACAGTCACATCATACATTACTCTCGGATTGCTATAGTAGTCTAGAACGTGTACATACATCGGAGTTTGCTGTTCCATTTGAGTTTGCTGTTCCATTTGAGTTTGTTGTTCCATTTGAGTTGGATATTCCAATTTATATGATTGACGTTTCCTATTTATGATAGTTTGTTGTTCCATTTAATTACTGCTGTTCCATTTGATTACTGTTGTTCCATTTTAGAATTGTTGTTCCATTTTACTTTCGCTAATCTGCCTTTATTGCTTTTGCGTGATAGCAGGCCTAAGGCTGTCGTGAGCCCAGCAAGACGCTGCCTAGCTCCCAGACCTATAAGTCCATGCTTTGGTTTTCTTTCTTTATCAGTTTCTAAAGGGAAGGGTTATTGTTTCCGTACCCTTGACTGATCAACTACTTTGTGTGATTTTATCTTTTGAGTTGGTTTAGTTACAGCTTAGTGTTTGTTTCCTTTCAAATCATTAGAACGCTATACTACCGAGCATTACTTGGACAAAACAGCCTCGGATTGAGTTACTCCTTGAAAGAACAAAACGATCCCGGATTGACTTAATAATGTGGAATAATTGGTGGTGTGAGAGACCCTAGTTATCGCTCTACATTTTGGCGCCGTTGCCGGGGAAGGGGTAATAGCCATTTGTCCTTTATAGAGTAGTGCGCAAATCTGCTAGGAGGGAGTTGGATTTTAAAAACGGAAGGTAAGAACCTGCGTACGGAGCATGTAAAAGCCCTGCTCCACCATCCGCTCTCTTAGTAGAATTGCTGGTTGATAGGATTTAGTAGTTTTCCTAGAGTGCATGACTAAGCAGAAAAAGATAGAAAAGAATATAAAACTTCCAGTTAAAGCCAAAGGACTGGTGACCCTTGGTAGGACAACCTTTATAGACGAAATCTACAAGAAAACTGGATCTCAGCCGTCGGTAGGCTTTAGAAAAACTAATTCTATGTAGCCTACCAGTTCCCTTCAGGCTAAAGCATCACCATCTGGAGCCTTTGCTGAGGTCCACAGCCAGACTAATGAACAGGACTATCAAGAAATTGAAAATTCTGTGACAGAACGGCTGCAGGAAGGGAACTTAAGTAACCTTTGTGAAGGAGAAGGGGAAACAGGGGAAATAGAAGAACCAAGGTCTCCTTCTAGGATAATCCAACTGTTAAACAGCCCAGATAAGGGGAGACAGCTAGAATTAATATTGAAGGCACCCCATTCCTTCAGATAGATATTCCAGCTGTAGAAATTCCAGATAAGGGAAGCGTCATTAAACCAACCCCTGCCAAGTCCGTCCCTTCCCAACCTAGGAACACCCTCCTAGAAATCCCGGAAGGATATTGGCACATATTTGATCCCATGGCGCAGAATCAGCCAAATACCCAAACCTCTACCTTACAATATCCTATAGTAGATTTTGCTGTGAATGCACCGATGAAGGCAATTCCGCTTCAACCCATCCCAACGTTTCATGGACTCACATCAGAAGACCCTGATGCATTCTTATTCGAGTATGATGTGTTATGCAGGGGGTACGATTACACCACTGACCCCCAAAAACTAAAGTTGTTCCCCTCTACTTTGAAGGGAGCAGCTCTGAGATGGTTTATGGGTTTAGGTGGTGGAGTCATAAACAATTGGGAAGAGATGAAAGAAGCCTTTCTCAAGAAATATCAGGATTACTGTAGGTCAAGGGAACTGAAAGATGAGTTTTTCCAAATGACGGCCAAACCAAATGAAACTTTAGAAGAATATGTGGAACGCTTCCAATATAATTTACAAAGATCCCCCTATGCATCACTACCTTTGCCTGACAATGTGTTGAAAACTGCATTAATCAGAGGTATGAAAGAACAGTGGATTGAAACATTGAATATCATGGGAAAAGGGGACATTTACCAAGAAAACTTTGCTGATATTATTAAGTTATGCATCAGGAGTTCAAGGGGTAGCACAAGAATAAAACCAACAGAATACGATCGGTTTGTTAGAGATAATAAAATTTCAACAGAGGGGGTAACACGTGTAGAGCTTGGGAATTTATTAGAAAATTTCAAAACTGATATTTTAGGGACATTAACTACACAGCTTGATATTGTGCAGGCTAGACAAAAGCAAATGGAGGCAGAACAAAATCTGGCAATTTTTTGCCCCCGATGCAGAAAAAAACACAGCCACAAGGAATGTCCACTAGATTCAGTCCAAGCATGTGCTATTTGTACAAAGGATCATCCTACTGAAAGCTGCCCCTCACTCCCTGGAGTGAAGGCAATATACAAAGAAGCAGAAGAGGAACCAGAGCCTGCATACTTTGTTAACCAGTGTCGCCAATGGCAGCCTAAGCAACTAGGTATGTTTTCGGATCCAACCTCTTCCTTTCAGCCTCCACAGTATAATACTCAACAATATGGTATATGGCAAAATCAATCTGCACCCCCATTTTCAAACTGGCCATCACAATCATTTCCCTCTTCAAACCCATGGATGAATCAAACAAACCAATTCGGTTGGCCAAATTTTCCTTATGCCCCACCATACTGGCAAAATAACTCATATCCCCCGCAGTGGATTCCCCCTACTTCACAAGGTTCACCCTGGCAGACCAATTGGCCAAGATCGACATATCAATCAACAGGAACTATCCCACTCCCTCAACCAACTCTGCCAGCTTTACAACAAAATCCCCAGTCTAATCTGAGACCGCAACTCCCAGCCCAACCCAATCCCAATCCTAATAATAGGCCAGTCCAATCCATCCAAATCATAGACACATCAGAGATTGGATCTGACCTAAGGGAGTGCAATGATCTTCAGTTAAGATCTGGACGAATAATAGAAACAGAGGGAGACAAAACAATTCGCATTGAAGATCAGTTACCAATAGAACAACCCCCACAACAGAAGGATGAAAACAAAGAGCAAAACAATAAACAAGCAAGTACATCCTCTCCTCCTTTCCCAGAACGATTAGTCATATCTCGACCTATACAATCTCCAGACTTCGACATTTTGGGAGAATTACAAAATTTGTATATAAAGATTCCATTCCTCCAAGCCATACAAGATATTCCTATATATGCAAAAACCATAAAAGAATTGTGCATCAAAAAATCAAGGAGGAATACAAATACTAACCCCAGAGTCCAAGTAGTTGGTACTTTATCCGACCTATTATCAGGAAAAGAGGCACCTATCAAATATGAAGATCCTGGGAACCCAATTGTAACTGTCCAAATCTATGGCCAAACCCTGACTAACGCTCTAGTTGACCTGGGAGCTGCAATCAACATTTTGACAACCTCCACCTGCCAAAAGCTTGGCATCACGTCAATAGAACCTACCTCCACTCTGTTAGAATTGGCAGATCGATCTGTAGTTCGACCAGAAGGTACTCTGAATGATGTCATGGTTTCCGTAGATTCCTGGGAGTATCCCACAGATTTCCTGGTAATTAATCCTAAAACCCGACTAGATGGACATCCGTTAATCCTAGGCAGACCCTGGCTTGCTACTGCCGATGCCTACATTGGCTGCCGGCAGGGAAACATGACTATAACTAAAGGACCAGATGTTAAAAATTTAATTTTATATCCTCCAGCACATCCAAGCCTGCCAATGATTAAAACTAACTCTTATCCTGTGTCATATCTTGCTAACAATATCAGATCTCCATTAACTATACAGAAGGCTTTAGACTTTAAAGATCAAACAGAAGATGACGCCATTAACAATTTTATTAGTCAAACTGAAGCTAGAACACATATGCAGTGTTTTATGATAGAAGCAGCATTTGACAGTGAGCTAGAAGAAGATCCTTTAAAAGATCCACATGACCAAACAATACCAGTAACTGTTGTTGCCAATAGCAAAGTAGTGAAAATTGAACCTGGTAAAACTCTGAATATTAACGCCAACCTTACATCAGATCAAGAAATAAAGCTTGTTAATCTGTTACAAAAATACAAGGATGCATTTGCGTGGGATTATCCTGACATGAAGGGGATTGATCCTCAATTATGCACCCATCACATCTATATAGAGAAAGATGCAAGACCTGTCCGTCAGCCACAAAGAAGACTCAACCCTCACCTAAAAGAGATAGTAAAAGACGAACTTCAGAAGCTCTTAGATGTTAACTTTATTTACCCTATCTCTGACAGTAAATGGGTCTCTCCCCTTGTGGTGGTACCCAAGAAAAATGGAAAATGGAGGATTTGCGTGGATTACAGGGAGTTAAACAAGGCTACATAGAAGGATCACTTTCCCCTCCCATTTATAGACCAAGTATTGGACACGTTAGCAGGGAAGAAATTTTTCTCCTTTCTGGACGGCTTCAGTGGATATAACCAAATCCAAATTGCCCCTGAAGACCAGGATAAAACTACCTTTACGTGCCCCTGGGGAACGTTTTCCTATCAAGTATTACCCTTCGGCCTATGTAACGCCCCTGCTACATTTCAAAGGGCTATTCTCAGTATTTTTGCAGATCTAATAAATGATGGACTTGAGGTGTATATGGACGACTTCACACCGTATGGGGATGAATTTGATCCAGCTCTGGATACCCTGGAAAAAGTTCTACAACGTTGCATTGCTACCAGACTCTGCCTGAGCCACGAAAAATGCTACATGATGATGACGGAAGGGCTCATTCTAGGGCACTACATTTCAGCAGCTGGCATCCAGGTAGAACCTGCTAAAATTCAGATTCTTTTGCTCATCCCTACCCCCACTACTCAAACAGAGGTACGTAGTTTCCTTGGATTTTCTGGATATTACAGACGATTTATAGAACATTATTCACGAATTGCAGCACCTCTATATGCCTTAACTGGTAATGTTGATTTCTTGTGGACAGAGAAATGTGACCAGGCTTTTAAAGAATTGAAAAAGTTGCTGTCAATAGCTCCAGTCCTTCGAGGACCAAACTGGAATTTGCCATTCCAGATCTCATATGATGCCTCGGATACAGCAATCGGTGCAGTCCTAGGACAAGAAGAGGATAAGAAGCCATACGCTATTTACTATATTAGCAAAAATTTATCCTCTGCCGAACTCAATTATACTGTTACTGAAAAGGAATTCCTGGCTGTAATTCATGCTGTTAATAAATTTAGGCATTATATTACAGGTTACCCTGTTGTGTTATATACAGATCATTCTGCTATCAAATATCTAGCAAACAAACCTGTCACGAATGCTAGAGTAACTCGATGGTTGATCCTGTTGCAGGAGTTCGACATCACAATTAAGGATCGACCCGGCAAGGAGAACCCTGTAGCCGACTTCCTCTCAAGAATACCCAAATCAATCGAAACAGCAGCAGTAGAAGATCAATTCCCTAATGAACATCTGTTTGCCATTGCCATTCGAACACCCTGGTATGCTGATGTCGCCAATTACCTTGCAGTGGGTAAGTTACCAAAACACCTAACCCCTCAGGAACGAAAGCAAATTGTTCAAAAAAGCACTCGATTTTCGTGGATTGGAGACCATTTATTCCATACAGGGGCAGACATGAAAATCAGGAGGTGTATTCGAGAGGATGAGATCCTAGACATCTTAAAAGCTTGTCATAATGGACCATGCGGGGGGCACTTTGCCGACAAAAGAACAGCACATAAAGTACTACAGGCAGGATACTATTGGCCTACAATTTTTAAGGACGCGAAAAAGTTTGTACAAGCCTGTGACAGCTGCCAGCGAGCAGGAAAACCTGGTAAAGCTGATGAAATGCCTCTGAGACCACAAGTGGTTATTGAGCCATTTGAACGATGGGCTCTCGATTTCGTCGGGCCCATTAATCCACCATCAAACCAGAGGATATACATCCTGGTAGCAACAGACTATGTTACTAAATGGGTTAAGGCTGAATCATTAGCTAGGGCTATAGAAGATTCGGTAATACAATTTTTGTTCCATTTGTTTGTACGTTATGGACTTCCGAGAGAAGTAATTACAGATGGTGGACCACAATTTGTTGGAAATAAACTAGCTGCAACACTTAACAACTATCATATCCAACATAAGATCACTACTCCCTACCATCCGCAGGCAAATGGACAAGTAGAAAACAGTAACAAGATAATTGAATCAATCTTAACAAAGACTATCGCATCACACAGGCGTGATTGGGCTGCTCGGCTACCTGAAGCATTGTGGGCTTATAGAACCACATGGAGAAGTACGACAGGCTATTCACCTTATCAATTGGTGTTTGGGAAACAACCAATCTTTCCTATCGAATTTGAGATCCAAACACTACGAACTGCACAAGAGGTCGGCTTAGATCTGAATGAGGCACAGATCAATCGACTACGACAAATCAACGAATTGGATGAGATTAGGCTCTCTGCATTACAAAACACAGCATTAATCCAACAGCAGCGAGCTAAGTGGCATGATGCACTTATAAAGAATAAAGTCTTCCATGAAGGAGACTGGGCTTTGTTATACGATTCTCGGTTCCAGGATTTCCCGGGGAAACTCCAGACTCGCTGGCTAGGACCATATGAGATCCAAAAGGTGCACGACAATGGGACCCTCACTCTGATCACAATTGACAGTTCTAGACATACGTTCAAAGTAAATGGCCACCGAGTTCGTCTCTATCAAAGACCTCTTACTCGGGAATCCTTTTGTCAACAGCTATAGCAAGATATTGATTTGGAGATCTTAGGAGAGGAAGCGAAATCTTCCTCACCTATAACTTAAGCAACTCGTTTTTCATAATTTGTACATAACATCCTGTACATATGTTCTTTTCATCTTTGTTTGTAGTATTTTTGTTACCTTATTTTGCACAACACTTTTTGATTTTGCTGTTCCTTTTCAAAAGGAACAGCACTGGTTTGATTTTGCTGTTCCTTTTCAAAAGGAACAGCACTCGTGTGATTCTGCTGTTCCTTTTCAAAAGGAACAACACTTTTGGTGTTTTGTTGTTCCTTTGCGAAAAGGAACAGCACTTGGTGTTTTGTTGTTCCTTTGCGAAAAGGAACAGCACTTGTTGCTTTGTTGTTCCTTTGCGAAAAGGAACAGCACTTTTTGCTTTGTTGTTCCTTTGCGAAAAGGAACAACACTTTTTGCTTTGCTGTTCCTTTGCGAAAAGGAACAACACTTTTTGCTTTGCTGTTCCTTTGCGAAAAGGAACAACACTTTTTTGCTTTGCTGTTCCTTTGCGAAAAGGAACAGCACTTTTTTGCTTTGCTGTTCCTTTGCGAAAAGGAACAACACTTTTTTGTTTTGTTGTTCCTTTGCGAAAAGAAACAACACTTTTTGCTTTGCTGTTCCTTTGCGAAAAGGAATAGCACGTGTGGATTTTTGCTGTTCCTTTGCGAAAAGGAACAACACTTTTGTGTTTTGGAATTTTTTTTGCTGTTCCTTTGCGAAAAGGAACAGCACTTTTGTGTTTTGGAATTTTTGTTGTTCCTTTGCGAAAAGGAACAGCACTTTTTGCTTTGCTGTTCCTTTGCGAAAAGGAACAACACTTTTTTGTTTTGTTGTTCCTTTGCGAAAAGGAACAACACGTGTGGATTTTTGTTGTTCCTTTGCGAAAAGGAACAGCACGTGTGGATTTTTGCTGTTCCTTTGCGAAAAGGAACAACACTCTTTGTGCTTTGCTGTTCCTTTGCGAAAAGGAACATCACTCGCATATTTCTTTTTCCAAGATACAGAATTTGGCTAATTCTGCTATTTCTTTTCCACAAGATAACTCATTTACATGCTTCTCTCAGAGAGGACACCATCAGAACCTTTCTGCTCCTATTGGGACGTTTTGCGATTATGCTCTCCTAAATCCTTTAGATATAGCAATGACATTATGCAATGAACATAAAGCATGATATACCGAAACCAGCATATCATAAATCGCTACTATTTTAACAGTCAGTATATATAAGAAGACAAGAGGAGGGACATTAACTTTCGTCTTCACTGTCATTATCTTATTCCCGAACCGTGGTTTGGTAATTTTTATCATGTCGATCTCCCTAAAAACTTTCTTGATCATTACTGAGGAATATGAGCAAACGATTTATATCTGTTTGTTGGGATTGTAAGACTTCTTCCACCATTCCCCACTCTTAAGGAGTGAGGAACCACCCTTATGTGTAATTGAACAAAGAAAAAGAGAAGTGTGCTGCAAAAGAAGAATAAAAGAAAAAATAAAAACAAGATATGAAATCGTCAAATGCAGGATAGGGGGTCTCATTCAGAGCCAGCCTACCATGATCATAAGGATGGAAGCGAAGTGGCATTCCCATTACGGCCACCACACCAGGGATATGGTCCAAAGGTAAAATAACAAGCAAACCTTGGAACAGGAGGTCTCATCACGAGCCGGCCTGACCACGTTTCGTGCCTACCTTGTGAATGGCATTATGGTTATCTGGTCACCAAGCCAGCATAATGGCCTGCATTTTGACAAAGCACTCTTCAGTAGATACACAAAGGATAATGGTTCCGGAGGGTGAGATAAACAACTTTGCCAAGGTTATGAACACCTGTTGGCAGCAGAGCTCTGTTAATGGCATTGGAGTCGTAATATTTACACCAACAGGTATGATATTAAGTCTGTTTGTCTTTTATATCCTTTGCATGTATCATATGTCACACCCTGATATAATTGTCGCATGAACATTATCACCAATCATGGCAACGGAATTGACAATGACTACTGGAGACTTGGTACAGTTGACAGACGTCCAACCCCTCGGTTCCTCATTATATCACACTGGCTTATCTAAAAAGCGATCCACTTTTCTGCCTCGGTTTCGGTACTCCATTGTCCTTTTACAACATGGCATAATTCTACCTGCTGTACTTTGTGATTTGACTCCCGACTGGCTGCTGCTCCTCTCGTTGACGGTTGGGGGCAGCCTATCAGATCGCGGGGGGGAGGTAACCTCATTACTCCAATGGTTACGTGGCTGCACACCATTCGGGCAAAATAATGACACGATTTAATGGTATGATGATCTCATTCTACGGACTGCCATCCACGATCTTTCTCTTTGCTGCATGCTCTGCGAAGATCCTTCCTAAAATTAGCATCGAGTATCCTCTCTGCTTGGTAAATACTGCAAACAGTTGCTGTTTCATTCCTGAGTCTATTTCTGGAGTAAGCTATGGGCGAGAGGACAATCCGAAGTGAACCGCACAAGCTGACCGCGTCCGCTGCTGCCCGCGAAATTCTGGAAAATGCAGGATGGTTGAATTACTTCAACCGCCTGCAAGAATCGAATGAGGCTGTAGCGTTGGAATTCCTGCAAAATTTGCAGGAAAACCACTCTATAGTCGGAGGAAAGCGGATAGAAGTTACGGAGGACATTATCGCAGAAACCTCAGGATTACCAGCTGTTGGACCCAGATGGGAGTTGAAGAAGGAAAGATTGCAGAAAGTAATGGAAATTTTCCAAAGCGAAGGCCAAAGTCTGACAGTCAAAGGGAAAGGAGTTCTGCCGACAACACTGGGGGAACCCTGGACCGAGCTGGCGAAGATAGTGCAGAGCTATATCACCTGCGAAGGGAGAAAAGATGTGGTAAGGGCTCGTCACTTAAAACTTCTAGCTGTTTTAAAGGGAAAATGTTCTGTAAATCTCCCTGCCCTTTTAAATTCGTTATTACATGATGCGGCCCGAAGCCTGAAGAAGGCTCAGCACACAGATACGGTTGTTAGCCACCACGGACTGATTCGGCTAATAATAAGCCACAGTCTTACCCAACAGCAAGGCACCTGGGAGGAATTGGTCGAAACAGTTAAAGAGGGACTGGCTGTACCACCCCCAAAATCTGAACGAACTTCCAACACACTGGAACGTTCAGAAAAACATAAGAAACCAGCAGCAGAAAAGCATGTTGTTTCAAAACGAAAGCAGTCCTCCAGCACGCCGGAACAATCAGAGAAACGTAAGAAGTCGGCGGCAGAAAAGCATGCTGTTTCGAAACGGAAGCAACCCTCCGATACGCCGGAACGACCAGAGGAACCTAGAGAACCTGTTGGCACTCCCAACCTACCTGAAAGACCTAGGAAGTCAGCTCGATTGGTTCGAATACGGGGAAGGTTGGAAAAGATTCAGAAAACTGCGGCCCAACGAATTGAAATCGAGGACGAACCTCCGGAAGTGGAAGGTGAATTACCCGAAGGAAATGCTGAGCAATCAGAGGCTGGAACTAACCAGCCAGAAGGAGGAATTGAAGAAGGACACGACCAATCTGAAGGAGAAGAGACCCCCAAGCGAGACAATCAAGAAGAAGAAAACACATAATCTATGGGTAGCCCGTTGCAAGACCCTCCAGGAGAAGAGGAATTGGCAGCAGTTCTGGCCAATATGAGAGGATACGGCCAAGCCTCCAGTACAGGAGGCGTCCTTGATGGCCCCACAGAAGAAGAATTACCCGAGGAAAGGCATGCAGAAGAGGCAGGGGAAGAAAACCTGCCTGGCTATGGTAATGAAGCAGAAGACATCAATCCGGGACAATCTGTCCCCAGGACGCCGGAAGATGTTCCAGGAGAGGGAGAAGAAGTAAGATTGAAGGCCAAACCCTCTGCCGAGGCAAGGGAAATTGAAAAATTGAGGAAGAAGCACCAGAGGATGCTGGGCACGATAGCCAGACTCCGGCAACAAATTAGAATGTTGAAAGCCAGTCTGAGAATACAAAAAACTGCAAGGAAAAGGAAGAGGACCACGGCAGCAAGAACCCCGAGGGTTAGAGTTCGTTTTGATGGACGAAACCCCATCAGGAGACCTATTGTCGAGGAACAGTCTGCTGTTCCAAATGATAATGAGGAACAAGGTGTTGTTCCAATAGAAACTGCTGTTCCATCTGGCCCGGAGGAACGAATGGACATTCCAATGGAACAGCAAGAGGCTCCGGTGGTAGGAAGACCACATCAACCCTTTGTTCGCATTAAAAAGGAAACGGATAACAAAGAGGTTCAAACAGAAGCACCCCCCTCGGGTGTAATTCAGGTCCGAAATTCCAAACAACGTAATAAGAAGGTCCAGGTTAAACTTCCAGCTTCTACGGCTGTGTGGAAGAAAGACCCAAAAACTAGAACCTTGCAAAAAATGATGAAGGAAGCCCAGCAGGAGGCCGAGCAGTTGCGAGAACAGACGGTCCCCAAGGAAAGATATGAAGAGCTCCAACAGCAACTTCGAAACATCAGTTAGTTTGAGAGCCAGGCCTTTGAAGGATGGCAGAAGGAGCAGGAAAAGGTTGCTAAGGTAACTCGTCGACTAGATAGTGTTGTTAAGCAGATGGACACCCTGTGTTCCTTGTATACTGATGTTTTGACTTGTAGAGCCCCTGCTAAAAATTATGCTTTGTTTTTTCTTGAACGATATTTGAGATTAAAAATAAAAGCTGTTAGGGCGGGAGCACCTATCCATATCAACATTGTTAATGATTTTATAGACTGCTGCAAGCACTATGGAGTTAAAGTTCAAAGGTTGTTATGTGAATTTTACCTGCACAATCTTGTCTTAGACCAGGAAACTGATTTGAATCCTGGCCCTTTCGTTGGCGATATACAATTCCAAGCCTTTATCTCATTTGGGGTGAATCAGTTAAAATGGCTTAAAGCTTACAACATCTTCCAGAGGCAAAAAAATAGTTTAGACCTATGGGTACGAGCTGAACCTAGGGACCCAGCAGCATTATGGAGAGAGCATAGGAGTGTGATGAGGATCCCAGGTGTCATGAAGATATTAGGTCCCATGCATGGAGACTTGATCCGAAATGGTCTGGAGTATTTCCTGACTATTAAAGACCATGCCCTCCATGCTGCAAAGTTTCGCTACCGAACCTCTAACCCAAACATCCAGCTCAGGGAACCCTTTAACTTTGAGAATTTTGAATTGGATGCCAGTCGATTGAGTCTCTATGGGGAACGGATTCTTCGAGCAGGACCATTCTGGTTGGGGTATCGGTTTCGCAGCTCAATTATTTGGCATCCTGCACCTGGATATCAGGCCCTATATGAGATGCCTGCAGATCAGTTAGATCAGTTCTTTGACCATCTAGTTGCTAATCATGGTTGTCGACCTCTTCGTGAGATCCCTTCTCCGGCCTACTCTCTCACAGCCTTGCATGTCAATTATAACGTTTTCATGAGGACATGAAACAGGGTAAGCAGGGGGGTGTGTGGAGCACTTGGAAGGTATGCTTTTTGACAAGCAATCTAGTGGTTTTTCAATAATATTTCTAACCTTTTCTGCATTATGAGTCTAAAGAATATAAGGGTTTTGATAAATTGTGTGAAAATGGACAAACGAAGCTCAATCACTAATAATTGATGTTTTCTATGCAGAAGGACGCGGAAAAAGGGAATCATCGAGTAAAAACAAGAAGCGAAGGGAAAGTAACTGCTGTCCCGTCGACAAGGAACCGGATGCGGACAAGATCAAGTAAAATTAGAGCCGAATAGTCCAGGAAAAGAACGCAGGATACCGAGACGGAGAACACAAGAAAGGAAAGAGAAGAACTGAACGATTAGCGAATCCCTCAGGATCTTCGATCCTGAGGGATCGCTGCTTTAAGCTTATCTTTTGTATCTAGATATCTCCGTCATTTCTGTTATATAAAGGTACCACGCCATCGAGCGTGGGGGACGACTGTTGTTGTAATTACAAGCTTCAGAACAACTTTGATCATTAAGATTTGTTAAGACCTGATTTTGTACACTTTTGTTAATGCAATCAATATAAAGGACTTGGTGTTCACTTCGTTTCTGCATCTGAAGTAACTTTAAGCAGTGTACCATTGGTAGCCAAGGGCCCAGCTCCGACGGTCACTTGCTGTTGTATCATACGGTGATTTGTGTGTTTGCTTATTTCTCTTGTTTCAGTAATCCGATATATCTTTATATGATAGACTATGCTTCCTAATTAATATCTGAATCTGAATAAGTTCTTTAACCCACGTCTCTGTATTACACAAAGTGAATCTATTCGAATTGCATCCATTTCTATAGCAAGATATTGGTATGAATGTTATCATCATTGGATTCACATAAAATAAGTATTTGCGAGGCTTGAAAATAATATCACTTTGTTCAGAAACACAGTCACATCATACATTACTCTCGGATTGCTACAGTAGTCTAGAACGTGTACATACATCGGAGTTTGTTGTTCCATTTGAGTTTGATGTTCCATTTGAGTTTGTTGTTCCAATTTATATGATTGACGTTTCCTGTTTATGATAGTTTGCTGTTCCATTTAATTACTGTTGTTCCATTTGATTACTGCTGTTCCATTTTAGAATTGTTGTTCCATTTTACTTTCGCTAATCTGCCTTTATTGCTTTTGCGTGATAGTAGGCCTAAGGCTGTCGTGAGCCCAGCAAGACGCTGCCTAGCTCCCAGACCTATAAGTCCATGCTTTGGTTTTCTTTCTTTATCAGTTTCTAAAGGGAAGGGTTATTGTTTCCGTACCCTTGACTGATCAACTACTTTGTGTGATTTTATCTTTTGAGTTGGTTTAGTTACAGCTTAGTGTTTGTTTCCTTTCAAATCATTAGAACGCTATACTACCGAGCATTACTTGGACAAAACAGCCTCGGATTGAGTTACTCCTTGAAAGAACAAAACGATCCCTGATTGACTTAATAATGTGGAATAATTGGTGGTGTGAGAGACCCTAGTTATCGCTCTACACACATGACTGGTGATAAAATTTTATTTAGTACCTTGGATGCGAAAGACCTCAAGATGCGCATAAATATGGGTGATGACGGAAAGTACATTGTTTCAGGAGTGGGCATGGTTGCTTTTAAGAGGGAGCATGGAGCTCCTCTCACCTTGACAGATGTGAAGTATGTGCCTAGACTGAAGAAGAACTTGGTATCAGTCGCGATGTTGGAGGACAAAGGCTATGATGTTGTCTTCCGTAAAGGAAAGGCGTTCCTAAGACACATAGCCATGGGTTAGACCAAGAGGATCGAGATTCGAGTGAAGAATCTTTATAAACTATAGGTACATGATTGTGCTGCATTGAGTTCAAAAGTAGAATTGGTGCAAATCCAAGACATTGGGGAGTTATGGCACAGATGGTTGGGCCATTTGCATCATGGGGCCTTGAAGATAATGCAACATATATCTACAAGAATCCCCAAAGGTAAAATTGAGCAAGTTGACACATGTAAAGGTTGCACCTTGGGAAAGTACGCCAAGTCTTCCTTTCATGATTGAGATAGTCAAGAAAAAGCGATCGTAGAGTGAGTTCATATTGATTTGTGTGGACCATTCTCGACGACATCCACAATGAAGCAAAGGTATTATGTGATTTTCATTAATGATTATTCTCGTAAATGCTGGATTTATTTCATGCAAAAGAAGGATCAAACCTTCTAAAATTTTTGTGAGTTCAAAGCTTTGGTTGAGAAAGAATCAGGGAAGAAGATCAAGGCCTTGAGAAGCGACAATGATGGTGAATATGTCTCTCAAGAGTTTAAGGACTTCTATGCAGCGGAAGGAATTAAACGGGAGTTGATGGCACGTCATAACCCACAGTAGAATGGGGTGGCTGAGAGGAAGAATAGAACGATTGTAGGGGCATCACGGGCGATGCTTCATGACCAAGGCCTACCACTTCATTTGTGGGTTGAGGCATGCAACACAGTGGTCTATTTGTAGAATAGAAGCCCGCATCGCATACTTGGGATGAAAACACCAAAGGAATATTTCTCCGGTAAGAGACCAAATGTGGGTCACTTCAGGATCTTTCGCTCATTGGTATATTTCCATGTGACAAAGGATGCACGGAAGAAGCTTGAGCCGACTTGGGGATACTTGTCGGGTACACTAATACACCCCACAACTATCAAGTGTACTTGCCTATGTTAGGCCTCTATACTACTAGTGTAACCCCTTATTGTTATTAGTATAACCCACTTATTATATTGATTTACCCATGTAGTGCCCATATTGTTACTATTGTGCCCCATAGAAGCCCACTATTGTTATTATTGTGCCCTTACATTATTATTGTTATGTCAGCTCTGATTATGTTATGACCCCTTAGACTCCTATATATAGAAAGGAGGTCTTTTCATTTGTATCATCCAAGAATTGTTCATTTATGTAATGTAAAGGAGGTTGCCCCCTCGAAGAGGCTGAATTCTAAGTCGTTGATCTATCTTTTCTATCTTTTCTTGAGCTAGTTTCATAACATTTGGTATCAAAGCTTTGGATTTTAGGGTTTCGCTGCTCCAAACAAGTCATCGTGGAATTTTCGCTATAACTTTTTTTTTGTGATGTTTCAGAAGGTGCAAAAAAAACCCATTTGAGAAGAAATCGCGCTGAACCTCGGGTCTGAATTTCAGAGCTTTTCGTCATATATTTGCGGAGATATGGTCTGAGGAAGTTGGTATTTTTGTAGACTCCTGAATTACATTGCAAACAGGTGACCTGGGAAAATCGTCATAACTTTCTCTCTGGGGATTGGATTGAAATTTCGTAAGAAGTTACAGAAATAGGACGGACTATAGTTTTTTGTATATCTTTTTTAGATCCAAAGGTCGAAACAGTGACACGTGGCACCTCATACAAGTTCGCTCTTCTAGAAAGGTCTATAATCAGGTCATCTTGGGAGATTGTGCATAACTCTTCCTTGGAGAATCCAAATTGGATCAGACTGGTGGCATTGGAAAGAGGACACAGAGGGCTACTATAAGTCACAATTTCAGAACTTAAAGATCCAAAATTACAGAGTTACAGTCGTTTCAAGGTCGAGCTTCTAAAATCAAGAAAAAGCAAGATGAGGAAGTTTGATGGCAAGGATCCGATAAATCAGATACTTCAGATGGAGCAATATTTTGATCTACATGGTGTAAAACTATTACAAAAGGTATGTATTGCATCTTCATATTTAGAACCAGATCAATTTTTATGGTACAAAGGGCTTTTTTCTCGTAGACAACTTGTTACGTGGTCAATTTTCACGGAGGAAATGATAGCACATTATGAGGATACAAAGAGCAACACCTTCTTTAGAGCAACACCACAACAATTGGAAAGAGTAAAAGGGCTTTGTGACATAGTGGGAAGCAAAATTATGGAAACCAGGAAGCGTACCCCTCACAACTATAAAGATGGAAGTGTTGTTTCTCCTAGCCTTCCACAACCTACAAGGTTTACACCACAACAATTGTAAGAAAAAAGAGAAAAAGGGATTTGTTACAATTGTGATAGAAAATGCACTAAAGGTCATAAGTGTGCTGAGAAGAAATTATTTTACATAGAATATGAAGATGAGGAAGAAAAGGATCAAGAAACATCAAAAGAAGAAGATATACACCAGGACCCCACCCCAGAGAAAGAAGAAATGAATCAGACCATATCTTGTAAAGCATTGGCAAGAATTACCACTCCTCAAACTCTCAAGATAGAAGGACATATCAAGAAGAAAAAGGTGCAAGAAGTGAAAGATCACATCGAGAAAGAAGAAATGAATCCAACCATATCTTGTAATTCATTGTTCGAAATTACCACTCCTCAAACTATCAAGATAGAAGGACATATCAAGAAGAAAAGTGTTCAAGAAGTGAAAGATCACATCGAGCATCAAGAAATGAATTCGACCATATCGTGTAAAGGATTGGAAGAAATTATCACTCCTCAAACTCTAGAGATAGAAGGACATATCAAGAAGAAAAATGTTCAAGTAGTGAAAGATCACATCGAGCATCAACAACAAGTTCTCCAACTTTTAAAGGATAACGCCACTTCGGTGCAAAATCAAACGAAACAATAGGTAGATCAACATCGTATTGAAAAATGTTTTGATGTAGGTGATTGGGTATTTTTACTGCTACATCTCAAGCAAGCTATTTATGAGAAGGAAATGTTGGCAATACTACATGCACTTAAAAAATGGCGACCTTACTGAATGGGAAGACTCTTCAAGGATGAGGATGTGGAAGCATTGTTTTGTGCTATTTATATTATCCAACCAGATTGGATAAACGAAGCAAGGGATGAATGGAAGAAGGACGAAGAAGTATGGCCACTTATTCAAAAGTTGCAAAAGATCCCAATTCAAACAATATTTCTAGAAATTGAAGAGGAAGGAAAAATCATATTAGAACCTGGAGCAGTCACAAAAACAAGAACCCGACAGCTACGAAATCGATCAATTTCAGAGTATCTCATCAAGTGGAAGAACTTACCCACTGAATATTCCACATGGGAGGACAAGAATTTTATACAGAAGCCTCAAGAACTACTCAAGCGTTGAGGACAACGCTTTTTGAAGGAGAGGGGCATGTTAGGCCCCTATACTACTAGTGTAACCCCTTATTGTTATTAGTAAAACCCACTTATTATATTCATGTACCCATGTAGTGCCCATATTGTTACTATTGTGCCCCATAGAAGCCCACTATTGTTATTATTGTGCCCTTACATTATTATTGTTATATCGGCTCTGATTATGTTATGACCCCTTAGACTCCTATATATAGAAAGGAGGTCTTTTCATTTGTATTATCCAAGAATTGTTCATTTATGTAATGTAAAGGAGGTTGCCCCCTTGAAGAGGTTGAATTCTAAGGCGTTGATCTATCTTTTCTATCTTTTCTTGAGCTGGTCTCATAACAACCTACCAGTCGGAGGACAGTGGTTCACAGAGATCTCAATTTTGATGATCAGAAGGCCATGTGAGTTTCCCTTGAGAGGGAGCTCCAACTAGAGGTTATGGAGGAACTTTTGGTTCCTAAGGAGGAGTAGCCTCAGAATAATGCAGAGTAGCAACATTGTAGAGGATCCAAGACTAGAGACATCCACTCAAGCAAAGTCTTCAAGAGATGGACGGAAGCGCACAATAGAAGCTGACAGATTGTTGTCAGATGCGAGAGAGAATGTGGGAGAACCATCTTCTCATCGCAGACAGAGGAGGTCACCTGAGAGGTACACTGGATACATGGCCCTTATTGGGGAATGTGTTGAGACCGAGCCATCTTCCTTTGAGGAAGCAGTGCAGTAGCCGATTTGGGTTGATGCTATGGTGGAGGAGTATGACTCCATAGTTCAAACAGTGTTTAGGATGTGGTTCCAAGACCGTAGAACAATTCAGTTGTCAGTTCCCGTCGGCTTTACAAGGTAAAGCAAGCTGTTGATGGTATTGTGGAGAAACATAAGGCAAGATTTGTTGCCCGTGGTTTCTCACAGGTCGAGGGGATTGACTATGATGAGACTTTTGCTCCTGTAGCAAGGTACTCATCTATCAGATCGATTTTGGCACTATCAACACAGACGGGTTGGAAGATCCATCAGATCAATGTGAAGACTGCATTCCTCAATGGAAATATTGAGGAAGAGGTGTACATAGAGCAGTCGGAAGGTTTTAAGACCTTCGATCGTCGGTCGCATGTGTGCCGACTCAAGAGAGCTTTGTATGGGCTGAAGCAAGCACCTTGTGCTTGGTACACCAAGATCGACAACTACTTCACTGGGTTGGGCTTCATAAAGAGTGAAGTGGATGTGAGCCTATACCACATCATGGTGAAAGGTAAGCAGTTGATAATTGTACTTTATGTTGATGATCTCATATTGACAGGTGATGATCAGTTGATCATGTCTTGCAAGGAGGACCTTGTAAGAGAATTCGAGATGAAAGACATGGGTCTCGTGCATTACTTCCTTGGCATGGAAGTATGGCAGAAGGATGGGGAGTTGTTTGTGTCTCAGGGAAAGTATGCCAACGAGATACTCAAGAGACTCCACATGGAGAAGTGCAAGCCCATGCAGACTCCTCTAGCAAGTAATTGGAGGAAGGAGGATGCTACTTCAGGAGAAGTAGTAGAAGCTACTGTGTACAGGTAGCTTGTGGGTTCACTGATGTACTTAGTGAACACACAACCAGATTTGTGCTATGCGGTGAACCAGCTGAGTCAAGATATGGTTCAGCCTACCAAGATGTTTTGGAAGGCAGCAAAGCATGTATTGAGATACCTTAGAGGCACATCTCAATATGGATTATAGTACAGACGGACAAAGGGAGTGCAGCTACAGGGCTTCACTGATGCAGATTGGGCAGGGAGTCCATCAGACCAGAAGAGAACATCAGGTGGAATTTTCAACCTTGGGTCGACGACAGTTTCTTGGTACAGCGGGAAATAGAGGTCAGTTGCACTCAGCATGGCAGAGACTGAATACATGGCTGCAAGTCAGGCAGCATGTGAGGCCATATGGATGCGAAAAAATTTAGTTGGTTTGTTTGATCAAAGGATGGATCCAACTGTAATCTATTGTGATAATCAGGGTTGTATCAAACTCTCTGAGAATCCATTATTTCATGATAGGTCTAAGCATATCGACATTCGGTATCATCATCTCAGAGACTGTGTGGCGAGGAGGATCATGTTGTTGCAGTTTATTTCAACGGAGGAGCAAGATGCTGACATTTTTACTAAGGCATTGTCAAAGTGTAAATTCGAGTTCCATAGAGACAGGATTAGGGTGGCAGATAGTACCTTTCCTGTTGAGAAGGAGTGTTGAAATGTGGCAACAAGAATATTCCAATTTTAATTTGTCCTTGAATTAAAATTCGAATTTAGTCTCACCAGCTGCTTGAAAAATAATTAATTAATTCATCTTGGATTAATAAGTTGGAGAAATTTAAGCTAGAAGTCTTTATGAAGTCAAGCAACAGTTATCCATTAAATTAAGGAGATTATCCCTTAATTAAGGAGATAAGGATGAGTTATAATTGAGTTGTAATTATTTAGCTCAGTTAATTGAGCTATGTTTAGTTAAATTAGTTCCAAACAGTTTGAGGAACTAATTGTGAGTTCAATCAATTAATGCACGCATGCATCAAACTAGTGTACTCTAGATAACTGAAGATTCTCTCATAAATAACTCATGCATGTCTATTCAGAGAAAGACCCAATTGAAATTAAAGATAGGGATATTGTACTATCAGTTGCAAGAATTTTCCTATAAGGAAAACTCTTCCATGTAGAAGGAATTCATTCCTTCAGATTTTCACAGTTTTACAGGGTGTAATATCAGTGTGAGTGATCAGTGTTACACTTGGTAACAGTTGGATCACCCAAGAGAAACAGTGCAAGGAAATAGGAGCTTGGAGGGCAAAGGAGAAGGCATATGGGCAGTCTATTTTGTCTATGAGCATCAGTGAGGGAATGCACTGAGAGTTGTCTAGTTGTGAGAGATAAAGCTTTGTGTAATCTTCATATATTTTCACTTGTATGATAATACAGATAGCAGGGTTTTAGCTGAGGCTTTCCCCAGAGTATTATTATGTGTTTCATGTGTATTAATTCTTCTTCTGGTTATATGTGTTTTGCTTGATCTTGCTCAAATCTATTAAGCTTCTGCAAGTTTGATTGTAGAAGTAGATTAAAGTATTTTGCTTTAGTTATATTGCATTATCAGGTTAATCTACAATGAGAATTTCTACAAGTATTTCAGACATGAGGAAGTATAAAACGAATAAAATACATATAGGGAATCATAACATGAGAATTTCTGTAAACTGCTTATGAAGATTGTTTTCATTAAAATCTGCTCAAAAAACACAAGGGATGATATATCTCAAATAAAATCCAACCCTTTTTCCTTCTACAATCTTACTTATATAGATAATACAATAATTGAAATATGTTTAGAGCTCAAAAAATAATTACAATAATCCAAAAATAGAATAAATATCCTAGGTACATGCATCTTGAAAATGTCTTTTAAACATATAAAAAAGTCATAATAACTTGTTAAAAATAAGGCTGAGAAAGTGTATCATGATTTTGTTCTCCTCACTATAGATCAGCCTTTTCATTCTCCAAAAACAGGTTTTGTTTCGTTTTCTTCTCGGTCATCCTTGTTGCAATATGTTGATACCGTCATTGTCAGTCCTGTAGCTGCCTAAACCAATGGTTTCACTAATAAGCTGACTATTAGCACCTTTGTTGGCTTGATGGGGCCTAACCCAGGTTCAAAGTTATCTGTGACAACCAACACAACCCTAAATTGTTGGCCCTTTCGGCAAAAACCCGCGCAGCACAGGCTGTAGTGTCACCTGAAGTAGTATTGGGGATGACAAAACTAGGTTTCTACATCTAGAGGCCTATGTGATATATTCTTGTGGCTCCTAGGTCTTATTTCTATTTTCGCGAACCCTAACCCTTCCAAGACAGATAATTATAGTAATTCACTTAAACAGTATCTATACCTTTGCGAAGGTCATGCAATATTAATAGCATGTATAAATTATATTGATTTATCACTTTCGCGTAGAAGATAAACATTTATTCATATAAATTACGATACATAGCGAAAATACATAAACTTGCAGAAGTAATAAATAATACACAGATGCACAAGTATTGGATCAAAACAATATTTATTACATGTAATCATTCAGATATAGACTCTTTTTCCCTGTGCACTCAACCTACCGACTTACAAAGGTCTCTACGCACTTAGCTGTAGAAGCCTTCTCCTTCGCTTAAGTACAGGGTAAAAACCTTTCCTACCTTAGCTTACTTTCCCTTCCAAATATTTCTATCAATGAGATTTTCTCTAGACTCGCTATGACTCTTCTATTTATAGTCTTTTCAGTTACAATACCATGGTTTGCGGACCATCGACAGATCTCAAAACCTACCTACCCACCTAAGGTACTAAAGTCCCTTTTGACTTTTACTACCTTCGCGCTCTTCTTCCTCAAATTGTGGAGACTTTACATCTTTACAAAAATAACTTACAAAATCTAACAAGATTTACCCCACAGACCGACACAATAGCATCTTAATCCAATTCTTCAAATATTTCAGGTACTTACCTCTTGGTCCTTTGAAGAAATTGCGCTCTGCTTCACTGTAGCTGGTGGATGTATCAATCGTGAATTCAGTGATGAATACTCCCAGAATATGGTCAATCCAATGATTGATGGCCCGCGCAATTTTATTTTCTAAAGCCTCCAAGCGCCTTACCAGTTCAGAGGTCCACACAATATGGATGTCAAGCTTCCACGTACCCTGACTATCCACTAATTTGGGCAGGTGCTCGTGAAATTCATAGGGGAAAGAGTAGAAAAATATTTTGTGTTCATCTGTATATAGGTATCTATTCAACCACTCTTCCTTCAATAACTATATATTTATGTTCTCCTGAGCTGCAAACACATGCAGTTTTCAATTGATCCAATTCTCAATTTATTTTTTAGTGGGGAACCACTTATCACACATCCCTTTAGCAAGATCACAGTCACGGAAAAAAAATCATTTGTTGGCTTGGTGGGGCCTGACCCAGGTTCAAAGTTATCTGAGCCAACCAACAAAACCCTAAACTATTGGCCCTTTCGGAAACAACGCGGGTAGCGTAGGCTGCAGTCTCACTCGAAGCAGTATTGGGGATGTCATAACTAGGTTTCTGCATCGAGAGGTCTGTGTGATAGGTTCCTACGGCTCTTAGGGCTTATTTCTATTTTCACGAACCCTAACCGTTCCAAGATAGATAATTACAGTAATTCACTTAAATAGTATCTATACCTTCACAAAGGTCACACAATATTCATAACATGTATAAATTATAATGATATATCACTTTTGCACAAAAGATAAGCATTTATTCATATAAATTGTGATACAGAGTGAAAATACAGAAACTTGCAGAAGTAAGAAATAATACATAGATGCACAAGTATTGGATCAAAACAGTCTTTATTAGATGTAATCGTTCAGATACAGACTCTTTTTCCCTGTGCACTCAGCTGCAGGGGCCCGCGCACTCAACCTGCGGACTTACCAAGGTCTCCATGCACTCAGCTGCAGGAGCCTTCCCCTTCGCTTAAGTACAGGAAACATACATTTCTTGCCTTAGCTTACTTTCCCTTACAAAGATTTATATCAATGAGTTTTCTCTAGACTTGTTATGACTCTTCTATTTATATCCTTTTCACTTACAATACCATGGTCCGAGAACCATGGGTGGGTCTCAAAACCTTCCTTTCACCTACCCACCTAAAGGAATAAAGTTCCTTTTGATTTTTACTACCTTCACGCTCCACTTCCTCAAATCACGGAGACTTTACATCTTTACAAAAAGAAGTTACAAAATTTAACAAAATTTACCCCAGGGA
This sequence comes from Pinus tabuliformis, assembly GCA_031772625.1. Classification (NCBI taxonomy): domain Eukaryota; kingdom Viridiplantae; phylum Streptophyta; class Pinopsida; order Pinales; family Pinaceae; genus Pinus; species Pinus tabuliformis. Next base: position 46,391,388 of record CM062810.1, on the reverse strand, counting down.
CCCTATCCCAACAACCTTTACCAAACTATTTCCTTTTGGAATGCGCTGACAATGGAAATGTCAGATCTTTCTATGAAAAATTTGTTGAAAAGAGAAATGTCATCTCTGCTCTCTGTTGCTTTGTATCTAAATGCTGACAGGTGTGTGATCAGTGATAAATCACCAAAAAATCATTGTAACAATGACTTGATCAAAAGTCAAAAAATGCTCATCAACCTCCTAGCTAAGGGTGTTGGTTGCCTCCAAAAGAACATCCACCTTGTCCATTCTATTCCTCTTACTCTGTCTAGTCTCCATATGGATTTTCTTCTTAGTTTCCTTGGCCCTTAACCTTTTAGAACTTGCAGTTTTCCCTTTGTTTATTATCAGGTATTTTAATGGGACATTGTCCACATCTATCACTTCCTTAGTGAGGTGAGGATTTTGTTTTCATTTTATTTTCAACCTTAATTTGTTTAAAGGCCTGGTGTGAGGTTTCTTCCCCCCCTTGAACATTTTAAATATATAAGGTTCTTCCTCATCTTGGGGTTCAATTTCAATTTCTTTTCCCTTGGTCTATTCTGGTGGATCAGTTTCTGCAGGGGAAATCTTATTGGGTGGCTCTTCAGTATGAGGGGGATTCACATAATTAGGTATATTTTCAATAGGATGGTTTTTTACAGTAGGCTGGGTTTTCTTCAGTCTGCCACTTCTTCTAGCATACACCTTAGGGATTGTAGGATTAGAGGATGAAGGAATCTCTCTCTCTTTTCGGATTTTGGATTTAGTAGAGGTTCCATTAGTAGAGGTTTCCATCTGAGTTTTCTTACCCTTCTATCTCCCTCGTTTGGCCTAACGGGGCTTGTGTTATGAAACCAACTCACAAAATAGAAGAAAAGATAGATAAATTCCTTCAAAATCAGCCTCTTCGAGGTGGAAACCTCCTTTACATTACACAAATGAATAATTCTTCGATGATACAAATGACAAAACCTCCTTTCTATATATAGGAGTCTAAGGGGTCACAATATAATCAAAGCCGACATAACAATAATCATATAAGGGCACAACAATAACAATAGTGGCCTTTTATGGGGCACAATAATAACAATATGGGGATAATAAGGGCACAACAATAACAATAAGGGATACAATGACAATAGTAATGGGGGAATCACTAGTATTATAGGGATCTAACATGCCCCTCTCCTTCAAAAAAGTGTTGTCCTCAATGCTTGAGTAGTTTTGGATGCTTCTCTATAAAATTCTCATCCTCCCATGTGGAATCTTCGACGGGTAAGTTCTTCCACTTGATGAGATACTCTGAAATTGATCGATTTTGTAGCTATCGAGTTCTTGTTTCTGTGACTGCTTCAAGTTCCAATATGAGTTTTCCTTCCTCGTCAAGCTTTGGCAATATTGTTTGAACTGGGAGCTTGTCACCTATAACCTTGTTTAAGCATGAAACATGGAAAACTGGGTGCACTCAGGAAGCTGCAGGAAGCTCCAATTTATACGCCATAGTACCAATATTTTGCAATAGCTTGTATGGACCATAATACTTTGGTGATAATTTATTTTCCTTCTTAGCTTGCTTGAGGGACATTTGTTTATATGGTTGTAGCTGTAGAAATACCCAGTCACCTACATCAAAACTTCTTTCAATGCGATGTTGATCTTCCTGTTGTTTCACTCTATTATGTGCCAAAGTGAGGTTATCCTTTAAGAGTTGGAGAACTTGTTGTTGATGCTCGATGTGATCTTCAACTGCTTGAAACTTAGAATTTTCTCTTAAATATGATGTGACAGACAGTGGATGATATCCATAAAGTGCCATAAATGGGGTCATTTTTGTTGCAGTATGGAAGGAAGTGTTATACCACCATACATCTAGAGGCAACCATTTGACCCATTGTGTTTTTTTATGAGATACAGAGCAATGAAGATATCCTTCCAAAAATTTGTTTACTATCTCATTTTTCCCATCAGATTGAGGATGAGAAGATGAGATACGAGCTAACTGAGTACCAAGACAAGAAAACAATTTTGTCCAAAAATTTCCAGTGAAAATGGGATCTTTGTCACTTACAATAATCTTTGGGTTTCCATGTAGATTTTGAATTATTTCCATAAATGCAGTAGAAATTGTACTAGCTTTAAATGAATGAGATAATGCACAAAAGTGTGCATACTTGGTACTCTATCAACTACCACCATGATGACACTCTTTCCTTCATACTTGGGTAAACCTATGATAAAATCCATTGAAACCTCCTCCCAACGTTGACTTGGAATGGATAAAGGTTGTAATAGACCTGGGGTCTTAATTGTTTCAACTTCATCTTGTTGGAAAACCAAACATTACGCCACAAACTTTTGAATATCAAATTTAAGGCCATCCCAAAATAATTCCTTCTTAACCCTGTGGTAAGCTTTTAAAAATCCTGAGTGCCCTCCTAAGGGAGAGGTGTGCAATTCCATAAGAATATTTTCGTTGAGTTGGGGATTCTTACATAGGTATAAGTTATATTTGTACCATAATGAATCATTTTTCCAGCTAAATGTATCAGATGTACTGGGATCTTGTTGTAGCTTTTGAATGAGTGCCAAAACTTCTCCATCATTCTTCCATTCATCCCTTGTTTCTTTTATCCAATCTAGTTGGATAATAGAAATGGCACAAAGCAATGCTTCCACATCCTCATCCTTTCTTGAGAGTGCATCTGCCACAACATTTTGCTTCCCTTTTTTGTAGATGATTTCAAAGTCATAACCCAACAACTTTGTGACCCATTTTTTCTGCTCTTCTAAAGATAATCTTTCTTCTAAAAAGTATTTAAGACTATCATGATCCATTGTTATCTTGAAGTGTCTTCCCATTAGGTAGGGTCGCCATTTCTTAAGTGCATGTAGTATTGCCAACATTTCCTTCTCATAAATAGCTTTGTGTAAATACTTTCCTTTGATTGGACAACTTTCGAAAGCAATGGGTCTTTCTTCTTGCATTAAAACAACACCAATTCCATTTCCTGAGGAATCACATTACACAATAAAGGTTTTTGTGAAGTCTGGTGTAGCTAAGACCGATGCTTGGCACGTTGCCTCTTTAAGATGTTCAAAGGCCTTCATTGCTTCCGGAGTCCATGAAAATGCATCTTTCTTCCATAATCTTGTTAGAGGTGCTACTATTCTCCCATAATTTTTAACAAACTTGCGATAATAGCCTGTCAACCCGAGAAATCCTCACAGATGCTTTATGGATGTGGGGATTTTCCATTCCTTAATGGCTTTAATTTTGCTAGGGTCTACCTTAACACCTTTATGAGATATAATATGACCCATATATTCCACCTCTTGCACTCCAAAGAAACATTTGGAGCTTTTTGCATATAATTGTTTCTCCTCCAATAGTTTGAGCACCCTGTCAACATGTTGAACATGATCCTTCCAAGACTTGTTGTAGATTAGTATATCATCAAAAAATACAAACATAAATTTTCTAAGGAAGAGTTTGAAAATGGAATTCATCAAACCTTGAAATGTAGAAGGTGCATTGGAAAGTCCAAAAGGCATGACCAAAAATTCATAATGACCCTCATGAGTTTTAAATGTTGTTTTTGGAATGTCTTCAGTCTTCCTTATGATTTGATGATATCCTGAACGAAGATCCAACTTGGTGAAGTAATTTGATCCATTCAATTCATCCAATAATTCATCAATGACAAGAATGGGAAATTTATCTTTAATAGTAAGTTTTTTCAGCTCCCTATAATCCGGACGCATGCGCCATGATCCATCCTTCTTATGCACCAATACTAATGGAGCAAAGAGAGAACTTTGACTAGGTTGAATTATACCAGCCTCCAACATTTCTGCAACCATACGTTCAATTTCACTCTTTTAGGCATAGGGATATTTGTAAGGCCTGATGTTTGGAGGAACACTTCCTGGAATCAAATGAATAGCATGATCATGATCATGAATAGGTGGGAGGCCTTTGGGAGTCTCAAATACCTTGGAATGATTGTCCAAGACTTTTTGGAGATTTGGAGAAATAGATGATTTCGATGTGGGAACCTCTAGTGAACATAATTGTGCAATTACGCCTCGTTGTTCTTTCTTTAGAAGCTTTGTCATTCCATTAGAGCTGATTATCTTTCCCGATTTCCCCGCGATACCCCTTAATTCAACTTCCTTTCCTTCCAAAGAAAATTTCAAGAAAAGTTCTTGAAAATTAAAAGCTCTCGTACCCAAAGATTGTAGCCATTGGACTCCTAGTACAACATCAACACTGCCCATTGGAATGGAAAGCATTGGGCTATTCAATACATATTCTCCCATGGATATCTTGATATTATGGCACTTTCCAGAGAAATTTATGGTTCCTCCACTTGCAACCATCACTTGACACTTTGGTGCTGGATATAGGAAGCAATTCAATTCCTTGGCTATCTTATAATGATTAAAATTATGAGTACTACCCGAATCAATCAACACTATTACCTTTTTCTTCTTGATATGTCCTTTTATCTTGATAGTTTGAGGAGTGGCAATTCCGACCAATGCATTACAAGATATGGTCGGATTATTTCTTCTTTCTCTAGGGTTTGTTCCTAGTGTATATCCTCTTCTTTTGATGTTTCTTGTTCCTTTTCTTCCTCCTCTTCACAATCTATGTAAAATAATTTATTCTCAGCACACTTATGACCTTTAATGTATTTGCTATCACAACTGTAGCAAAGCCCTTTTGCTCTTTTTTCTTCGAATTGTTGTGGTGTCAAACTTGTAGGTTGTGGAAGGCTAGGGGAAACAACACTTCCATCTTTATAGTTGTGAGTGGTAGGCTTCCTTGTTTCCATAATTTTTCTTTCCATTTTTCTTGCCAACCCGAATGCCTTCTCCAATGAATCAGGTTCCCAAAGGCGAACCTCAAGTTGGATGTTATCCTTTAAAGTCCCCATGAACACATCAATCCTATGCTCCTCTGAATTATCTTTTACCCTTATATTCAATTTTTGGAAGTCCTCAATGTGCTCCATCATTGAACCCTTTTGTTTGAGATTTATCAATTGGCTAAAAAAGGTGTTGCTTTTTGTATCCTCATAATGTGTTATCATTTCTTCTGTAAAAATTTCCCAAGTGACAATTTGTTTATGAGAGCAAAGCCATCGATACCATATAAACTGATTTGGTTCCAAATATAAAGTTGAAATGTGTACCTTTTGTGTGTTTTTCACATTATGGAGATCAAAATATTTCTCCATGTGTAGTATCCATGTTACGGGATCCTTTCCATCAAAATTCCTCATATCGATATATGGAACATGGTGGGTCTTCAATCCAATGTTAGATTCTATGAAATCATGATTAACATTTCTTTTGTTCTCATCATGAGTTTCCTTTACTACCATTTCGCCATTAGTAAGCATTTCTTGTAGCAACTTTGTCTAATCTATCTTCAAATCTTCCATGTTTTCTTTCAGTTTTTCTTCTATACCATCCATATTAGCGTCCACGCCATTCACCTCATCTTCCATGCCATCCATCTTAGCTTCCACTCCATTCATCTTAGCTTCCACGCCTTTCTTTAAACCATCCATCCTAGCTTTTGTTACCTTTTGTGAGAGTGAAATTTGTTGCACTTGGTCTCGTAATTTTGAAATATCATGTTGCATTTCTTCCTCTTCTTCATGATTCATGCTAGAGCTTTCAGGTTGCTTACTAGGTTTCTCCATTTTCTTTCTTTGGGGCATCAATTAATGATAATTCTGCTTCACTATGCCCTTTGAATCACTTCAAAATAATTTTTCAACCCAAACTTATGCAAAATTTTAAAAGGACTACACACATTTTTTTCGCTTTGTAGGAGATCAATATTGAATCTGTTGTATCTCTGTAATTGTGGATCTCCAAGGTCTAAAATTTCCTCCTACGGTAGCCCTCTGAGTCCTCTTTCCAATGCCACCAGTCTAATCGAAATTGGATTCTCCAAGAAAGTGTTATGCCCAATCTCCCAAGATGACCTGATTATATACTTTTTCAGTAGAGAGAACTTGTATGAAGTGCCACGGGTCACTATTTTGACCTTTGGATATGAAAACGATACACAGAAAACTACAGCCTATCCTATTTCTGCAAAGATCTGAAATTTGGACCCGAGGTTCATAGAGATTTCAGCTCAAATGGGTTTTAATTTCATCTTTTGAAACATTGTAGACAAAATGTTATAGCGAAAATGCCACAATGACCGGTTTGGAGCAGTGAAACCCTAGAATCCAAACCTCTGATACCAAATGTTATGCAACAAGCTCACAATAGTAATGGGGGAAATCACTAGTATTATAGGGACCTATCAGCTAGGGTTGAAACCCTCCCAAAACAGGAAATGGCTCAAAGTCTTGCCAGCTTTGGCCAACTGGTTCTCAATTAACAATTTAGTTAAAGCCTTGTGGTAAAGAAAATGAGGAGATGGGTCTGCCCTGGCCTGGAAACAAGTAGCCAAGTGCCTTAGACTCCCCAGTAAATAAAAACAATTGTTCATTCTTACTTGCCTTGATAGATGAGCTAGGAAATAAAAATGGTAAATATTTACCCAGTTAAAACGCCCTTCACATGTGAAGTATGATTGGGTAATGTGTAGAAGCCCATGCCATTTATCCTCCAACCATGATCTCTACACCCCTGCCTCCCAATTTTTGTCCTTGAATTCGGCCTTCAGGAAAAATGGGACACCAATCCCAACTAGAACATGGCTTTTGAAGACCCTTTCCCCATCCATCGGCAAAGTTGTAACTTGTGCGATCAATTCCTCTATGTCCAGGAATGAAAGTGCTCCTACCTCCACATGTTATCCGTCAAACCCCTGGGCGAATGCTTGAGATATGCCATCATGGTAGTTGGTGCATTGATGATCTGAATGGAAAATGGCATCAACCCATGGTACTCATCCACCCATATTATTCATCGACCCATGGAATTTACCCATGGTATTGTAAATGGCATCCGCCCGTGGTATTGTAAAATCCACCCATGGTATTCATTCACCCATGGAATTGACCCGTGGTATTGTAACTGAAAAATACTATAAGTAACAAGTTACATTTTGTAAAAGGACAGATTGTCTGCCACAATGTAGCCTTTACAATTATTATCAGTTTTAATAAAAAGTTTCTTTGTGGTTTTGTTTATTGGGCATTCTCCTCTTTTTTTCTTCTGGCAATTCAAGTTTTCAGATCTTGGGGGTCTCTACCCCAAGATCCATTTCAATTTTTTTAGATCTTGGGGGCCTCCCCCCCAAGATACGGATCAGTGGTATTAGAGCAGGTTATGATTCCGTGGGAATGAGGGTTTGATGCATATTTCAGTTTCAAATTTTGCAGCAATATTCAACAAACTTCAGGCATGTGCTACAACCTCCACATAGCACTTTCTTGGGTCAAGCAGGAAGAATTTTTCTTTTCTCATTTTTTTGCAGGAATTTTTTTGGGTGGTGACTTTTCAGATCAGATCTGAAACATTTGGTACAAAATTTACAAAAACAAATACCAGATCTAGATTCCTCTCAAAAAATCACCCAATTTCAAAAAAAAAAAATGGGTCGAATCAGAGTTCGGATGCGGGAGATATCGCTAATTTAAAATTAGCTATTTTATCAGAATTTTTGTGATGGCAGAACTGTTGCAGCGCGAATCTGAGATCTCAGAGTGTCCAGATAGGGATTTCCAACTCATGGGAAGATGCAAAATGATCCTTCTACTTCTAAAAACAGGCTATAATAAATATTATGAGTTATATTGGCCGAGTTATGTCCATTTTAACTTTGGAGCAGCATTCGGAGTGGGTTTCCATTGGAGACGTGCTCTCCCACCCCACTTTAGTAGGCACCTGCTTCACATTCATCAGTTTCAACATAGCAGCATTCGGCTTGGGTTATTTGGAGACGTGCCCTCCCACCCCAGGCTATGTAGGCACCTACTACTTCATCAGCAACCAACATCATGGTTATGGGTCAAATGCATAAAATCCTTGTCATCGAAGTCCATTTGCTAGGCTGCACACTGTCAGAATCACAGTTGGTCACAAGCATTATAGGGTATCTCTATCCTCGGATCTTCATTTATCAGGGTTTTGGGTTAACCACATAAAACCCTTATCTTCAGTGGCTCTTCATATTCCACAAAGGCTTCGCAGGAGGGAACTTTACACAATGGAGACCAATGCTTCTTAAGGAGGGAGGAATGATCCGAATGGAAAATGGCATCAACCCATGGTACTCATCCACCCATATTATTCATCGACCCATGGTATTGTAAATGGCATCCGCCCGTGGTATTGTAAAATCCACCCATGGTATTCATTCACCCATGGAATTGACCCATGGTATTGTAACTGAAAAATACTATAAGTAACAAGTCACATTTTGTAAAAGGACAGATTGTCCACCACAATGTAGCCTTTACAATTCAGAGGCATGTAGCCACCACATCTCTTCTCAGAGATAAGCTACCATCGCCCTAGCTGGTTTATTTCCATTTCTGGTTGTAAGCATATTTCAGTATTTTCCATTAATGAAATGAAGTATTATTTCCGTTGCACCTTTGTGTATATGGTTATCTCTGTAATTTGTTGCGTTCCTGTTTAAGTCCGGATCAATTTAAATGCCAGGAAATCTAGATGATTGGCTACTATCAATGTTTTTGAATCTGAGATCAAGTAAATTAAGGGAAAGGAGAATAGATTTGGAGATGCTCTCATTAGGAGTGTGCAGGTGAATCATATTTCAATTATGATATATTTTGTGACAAATTTACAGGAGTAGATCTTACATGCAAGGCATCATGATGAGAGGTACCAACAACTGAGGCAGATATTGCAACAATACCATGAAGGTGATAGGGGTGAGGAGTATCACCTCATAGCAAATGGCTTGGTTAGATTTAGGAACAATATGCAAGATAACAATGAGCTCAAGAATCTTATCTTGAGGGAATTTCATGTCAAGTTGTATCCAGGCCACCTGGGATACTAGAAGACTTTGACAACTACTAAGAAGTTATATCATTGGTTGAACTTGAAGAAAGATGTGGTTGAGTTTGTTGCAAGATGCTTGGATTGTCAATAGGTGAAAGTTGAATGAAGGCATACACTTGGTCTATTGCAACCTATTTTGATTCCATAATGGAAATGGGAGGTCCTTTCCATGGACTTCATTACATGATTGTTGAGAACATTGAAACAACATGATTCCATCATGGTTGTGGTTGATAGGTTGAGAAAAGTAGCTCACTTCATTGCAGTAAAGTCTAATAATTTGGCTAGTGAGGTAGCTCAAATCTTCATCAAGGAGATAATGAGGTTGCATGGTTTTCCCAAGAAGGTTCTATCAAATACAGATGTCAAGCTCACTTCTAGGTTTTCGAAGGAGCTGTTTATAGGCTTAGGGATAGAGTTAGCTTTCAGTACAACTCATCATCCGTAAACAAATGGACAAACAAAGGGGTTAACATGATTCTTGAGGATATGTTGAGGATGTAATGCATCAAAAAAGGAAGTGGAAGGAGTATCTTCCACTGATAGAGTTTGCATATAACTATGGGTATTAGGAGTCCTTGAATATGAGTCCATTTAAGGCTCTTTATGGATGGATTTGAGTGATCCAATGAGCAGGGTGCTGATTGGACCGAATCTATTGGCTGAGAAGGAGTAGGATATGCATGTTATTAGAAGGAATCCGATGGAAACACAAGACAGGCATAAGAGCTATGTTGATAAACATAGATAATTCAAGGAGTTTCATGTTGGAGAGCATGTGTATGTGTGTGTCAAGCCCAAGAGGAGTTCCTTGAGGATTGGGTCATGTGCCAAGTTGGCACCTCAATATTGCAGGCCTTTTGAGATCCTTGAGAGGATAGGAACAACGACCTACAAACTTGCACTGCCGCCAACAGTGAAATTCCATGATGTTTTCCATGTTTCATTACTTATGAGATATGTCCAAGATGTTGAACATGTGATTGAATGGTCTATATTGTAGGTGGAACTAGATGGAGAGTTTCAGCCAGAGCCATAATGCATATTGCATTAGAAACAACTAATGCTTCAGAACTGAGCAATAAAGTAGGTTAGAGTACAATGGAATCACTTTGGGCCCAATGAAGCTACATGGAAGATGTTGATTAGATGCGGGCTTTGTATCCTTCCTTATTTGTTGGTTGAGTAGATGTGTTTGATTTATATATATGCATATGTGTATTGTAAATACTGCAATGAGTTGTATTATAAAGCTCGAAGGAGTAGTGTGTTGTACTAAAGCGTGTTGTGTTATAAAGATCCATAAGTAGTATGGTGGTCATGTTTTTAGTAGTTGGTCATTGTAAATACTACAATGATTTTTGTTATAAATTTCCATAGGCAGTATGATTTGTTGGTTGTGAGCATCATAAAACACTGAGGACAGTGTTCCCCCAAGGGGGAGGGGTTTGTAACAACCCCTGGTTTAATTTCCATGTAAATAAAATAAGACCAAGGTCATGTGACATGCATTCCAAGTTGAATGGTGGGAACACATTATAATGGGCATTACTTTATATTTATTAATGGCTATGGAAATTAGCAAAGGCATTGACAGAGGCAAATAGACAATAAATGAAAATTTAATTAAGGAAATAAAGGAAAATAAGAGAAAAGGAAGGTGAAGAGACACAAATATGCATGCAAGGGAAATCAGAGAGAAAATAGAGGAAAATGAAAGAAAAGGGAAAAAGGAAAGGAAGAGACTAGACATCAATGATAAAAAGGCATTAGAGAAACAATTCACAACTTTTGGTCATTACAGCTTTTGTCGGTTCAAATTTTGGCTCTCTTACACTCTTGCACACTTAGAGCATTCTTGGAGTATTATATCATTCACTTCGACTTAGAGAGAAGAAAGTAAGCAAGTAAAGGAATTCTTGGGCATCAGGAAAAGAAGGTTGGATCTAAAGCTACAACAAATGTACATTGCAGGTAACAAGTTGCATGTGTGATTTCCTTGCTCATATCTGGATGCATGGTACATGCATGTGGTTCTATGGTTGTTTGTTGTCATTGGCATGGAGATTTTCCTAGATTGATAGTGGTTTCAACCTTGCCTTGCTATTTCCTGGATAGCCATGATGTAGTGGGTTCCCTGTTTGGATTTTTTATTAGTTTTCAGGTTCCCTGAAGGTTGTGGGTTGGGATTTTGGAGCGCTGAAATAGCTTAGGTTCTCTAGAGGCTATGGGTTGAGATGGGAGATATTTGGAGCCCTGCAATAGCGTGGGTTCTCTAGAGGCTGTGGGTTGAGATATAATCCCTAGATCCCTGAACAACTTGGGAAGAGACCAATCTGATCCAGATTCCTAGACTAGATAGGTGAAATCACTATGGTTGAGGGTTAAGGTGGTTTGGCCTTTGGAAGCCTTAGTTGGCTCTATTTTGGTTTAACCAATATGATCCCACATTCATGCTTAAAATATGGTGTGAGGATGATTGGTTGAAAGAGAGATTTTAGTTTAGCTAATCTATGGTCGAGTGGTACGTGGAAGTCCCTAAATTGGTTGGTTTCTAAATATGTTAATACGAGTTAATTTTCCATTGTGATATATGAGCATTTATACTGATCATTATGTTGATTTTATGGTCGATTGTCATGGATTTTATTTTGGTTATATGCTTGGTTAGATGATGTGCACTTACTATGGATCTCGTTCATGATATTATAAGTTATTAAATGATTGGTGAATGCATGGGCTAAGAAGTGTTGTTGCAACCAACTTGAGAGGGAATTGAGCCTTCTTGATGATTCTATGGTGAAGTTAAGACGATCATGATAAGATATGCATTCATGACTTGTAACAACTATGTTTAATACATGTTTGATGAAATGTTTATCATGAGGACTGACATATTTTGAGTGAATTCTAGCCTTAGCATTCATTATTTAGAATTGTTAGCATCTTAGACTTGATTTTGGAGAGTTCTGGGCATTTCTAGGCAGTGCACTATAGGCCATACCTAAAAAATGGCACATATATCGCAACCGCAAGCATAGAACAGGGAGATCTCAGTTATAACCGCATGCATGAAGGCTTATGGGTGTGTTTGTAGCCACCCAATCGCATGCACAATGTGTTATGGGTGTGGTTTGGGTGTCAAGATTGTGAAAATGAGTTCCAACTCAAGGATTGATCACTAGGGGTGGTTGTCAGGTTATTGAGTGATTTAGTGTCCTTAAGGGGTGGAATTATGTGTTCTGATTTGTAGGCCCCACTTCCATAAGTAGAAATTGGAGGTTGGGTCACGTCATAGTAGCACTCAAATCATGTTTACCTTGGAGAGCATGTAAAAGTGAGTAAATGTGGGAGGAGGTAGTTACATGAGGCTACTCGACTTCCCATTTGAGTGGGTTTTTGGGATAATTTATATTTTATTTTAGTGATTTGTTGGGACATTGATGTGGAATTGGAACGTCTGTAATAGGGTTAGTCTGAGCCAAATTGATGCAAACCATGTGGACCTATTAAAACCAAGCTCTTGATCTGAACCTCCATAAAACAAGTGAGATTAACGTCTTATTTATACAGTTCTTTGCGGCCTTAACAAGCGAAGCAAATCTGGCATGGAAGGTCGAGATTCTGAACACAAGTTTCTATCTTTTGATTGAGTCTTTTTCTATAGGTTCTACTTGATTTAAACTCTAATCCTAGAGAGCACTTCCTAGAGGTATCTGTGGAGGAATTCCAGTAGAAGAAAATAATAAATTTCGTGTGATTCGTGGAACATTCTAGAATTTTCACAAAAGCAATTATGGGTAGTCCTTTTTCTCTATTCCATCACTAAACGATAACATCTACTTGAACCTTTTTTCCTTCTTGATGATAATATTGCATCGGTTTGGTGGTAAAAATCTTGGGTCTCTCAATCAATCTAGTACATCATTCGTTGGTTTCTATTGTGACGTCTCAGTGCATGATCTTCAAAAGGGTGAGTTTAACTCCTTTCTGAAACAAATTTGAATGTGTCATGTAGCATCCTTCATGAGTTGACACTTGTATATATATCAGAAGTATATTTGACTGAGACACATTATCTCTGAAATATTTATTGTGTATCTAAAGTTTGGTTAAAATTACCTGAAGAAAATCTCTTTGGACAACTCTCTTCTTACACTAGCCAAAATATTGATTTATTCTTCCTAGTGAGGAGCATACTTTGGAAACAATTCTGAGGCAGACCTAAGAATTGTTATAGAATATACAAATAGTCAACTTTTGATCACTATTCAAAGGAGAAGTTTGAGAAGAAAAATATTATTGAAGGAAAGACCCTTCATCTTTAGACAAAATATTTGACAAGTCCTAAGGAAAGTTACATTGGTATATCTTCATCAGTCAATAGGAGAAGAATAGCATATTAGCATCCTTAATCAACAAGATAAAGCAAATTTTATAGTGGCACTACATGTAACATCAGATCTAAAGGCATCTTCAGTAGCACATGGTTCTTCAACATACATCCTCAGGTACTACAATTGTATACCTACACCAACAGACACCTTCGAATTTCTTGTTTCAACATGATTTGATTGAAAAGTGTTATATTTTCAAGAGGTAGTTTAGTGGCACACTAGATATTTTGAGTTTGGCACTATTCATATATTGAGCAGAGAATGAGTATCTAAGTTGTAGGTGGTTGTATGATTGATTGGACTACACAACAATAGTTATTGAGCAGAGCTGCCAAGGTTTAATGTATATGTTGACTAGAGATATATTTGACATTGTATGTATTATTGAGTAGTGGGGATGGGTTGCTAGCCCATTGATTAAAGATGAGAAAGATGTATCATGATTTACTTCTTGTTATATTACATATTTATATTGTCACACTTGTTTCCAAACGCTGAATGAAGATATCAGAGTTTATGTTAGCATACTAATGACTAAAGTTGTTGATGTTAATGTCTGAAGAAGTATAGTTGTTAACGTTGCTAGAGGACTGATAGTAAAAGGATTTACAATGCAATTAAAATTGTAGCAAGCAAAGAGACATTTGACAATATTGATGTTTTAGGGAAAGCTATGGATTGGCTTGATGAGGAAAGGTTCGTATTGTTTGATTTGATGATATGCAAAGAGTTATTTTTGCTTTATATTGACTTTGAGCACATGTGGATTTTGTCTGAAAATTGTGAAACATGGTCTATCGTGGCAAACTTGTTATGAAACCAGCTCACAAAAAGATAGAAAATGTAGATAAATTACTTCAAAATCAACCTCTTCGAGGGGGAAACCTCCTTTACATTACACAAATGAACAATTCTTGGATGATACAAATGACAAGACCTTATTTCTATATATAGGATTCTAAGGGGTCCCAATACAATAAGAGCCTACATAACAATAATATTGTAGGGGCACAACAATAACAATAGTGGGCTTCTATGGGGCATAATAATAACAACATGGGGACTATATGGGCACAATAATACAATAAGGGGGTTGCACTAATAATAATAAGGGGTTACACTAGTAGTATAGGGACCTAACATGCCCCTCTCCTTCAAAAAGTGTTGTCCTCAATGCTTGAATAGTTTTGGATGCTTCTGTATAAAATTCTCATCCTCCCATGTGGAATCTTTAGCGGTAAGTTCTTCCACTTGATGAGATACTCTGAAATTGATTAATTTTGTAACTGCCGATTTATTGTTTTTGTGAGTGCTTCAGGTTCTAATATGATTTTTCCTTCCTCGTCAAATTCTGGAAATATTGTTTGAACTTGGAACTTCTCACCTATAACCTTATTTAATCATGAAATATGGAAAACTGGGTGCACTCGAGAAGATGCAAGAAGCTCCAATTTGTATGCCATAGTACCAATCTTTTGTAACACCTTGTTCGGACCATAATACTTTGGTGATAATGTATTATCCTTCTTAGCTTGCTTGAGGGACATTTGTTTGTATGGTTTTAGTCGTAGAAATACCCAGTCACCTACATCAAAACTTCTTTTGCTGCGATGTTAATCTACCTATTGTTTCATTCTATTCTGCGCCAAAGTGAGGTTATCCTTTAAGAGTTTGAGAACTTGTTGTTGATGTTTGATGTGATATTCCACTGCTTGACCCTTAGAATTTTCTTTTAAAGATGATGTGATGGATGGTTTATGATAAGATAAGTTATGACCTAACTGAGTACCCAAATATTCGACCTCTTGTACTCCAAAGAAACATTTGGGGATTTTTGCATATAATTGTTTCTCCTCTAATAGTTTGAGCATCCTATCAACATGTTGAACTGTTGGAAATAATACTGGGGGGGGGGGGGTGAATTAGTATTATCAAATCAATAATTTGATTTTCAAAACTGATTTGTATATGCTACTTCAGCTCAGTGAACTAGCGTGCATACGCAACTATACTTAATGAAACCAACGTATATGCAGAGATCTTTTGATTTACTCAAATTATCATGTAGTGAACTTTGATCAGTATATCAGGAATTCATTAGACAGTGCAGTAAAAGCATAATAAAGCATCACACATAAGCAACACACATAAACACCAAGATATAAGGTGGAAACCAATGTGGGTGAAAACCACTTGCTGCAATTGTCTCTGTCTTCTTTTAATAATAAGAAAATTCAGTTTACAATTTTTGTATTGGTGCATCGTTATACCAGTACGCATGCTTCTACCTACAGAAGTGTTGTTGGGAAAAGTATCCAATACGGAATGACCCTATCCCACTCTAAGGGTGATAGTACCTCAGCAACAATCAAAGCAAAGCTATTTGAGATTACTTCTTTATGAGATGTAAAAGAGGGGAGAAAGAGATCCACTAACCGATGTCTTTCGCTAATGATTGATCCAATCTTCTCTCTTTGCTGCTTGCTTCTAGCTCTTTGCTCTTTCACTGGCCCAGCTACACCAAGATCCTGCAAAATGGCAAGAGAGGGAAACTACAAGAAGCATACATTCATAATTGATTCAAGGATTAGAATAAATCAAATACACAAGTATAACAATACACCATTGAGACACATGCATATAGAAGAACCTCAAATGCTTTATTAATGGAAGAAGTAAAGTTCAGGAAGTGATACAACCATAAGAGGCCCAATCCAGCATCACTTCCCAGCAGAAAAAAATCTCCTCTTCACCTCCTTCAAAGCAAGTCACCCAATAGTTCTATACTCAAACCAACAACAATTCTTTACATTCACCAGATTCCAGCCTCTCTAGACCTCATGAGAGAGATCTATATATAGGAGTTTTGGAGAAAGGATGAGTCAGCTTGAGAGCTGACTAGTGTCCTCTCTCACTTCAATTATTCTTCAGTTCTTGAGTCCACTTGGAGGTTCTTGCTTCCACTTGGAGATCTAGACCCTCTTACTCATCACCAGTCGAATTCCTTGATCCAAGTGTCATTTTGGAAGCTTCCTGGGCATTGACACCTTGAGGAATGACTGTGCCACATGTCCCAATTCGCCCAACGCAGGTAGCCTTCTTTGCAGTTGACATTCAGCGCAGGTAGACAGTGGAGCAGTTGACATTCAGCGCAGATGCTCAGTGGAGCAGTTGACATGATCCAGAATTGCCTTGTTTTTGAGTGTTTTCAGGTGGAGAACTGTTATTCAGTGCTGTGGTTTGCTGACCTTGTTCCTCTAGGGGTAGGAACAACATGTTTAGGGACTTTGGATCCCTTATATTATGGACATTTCATGCTTCATGCTGTAAGGCACAAAAATGTCTATAACAGTTGCCCCCTAAAGTATGAGGTCGTTTATCGGGTGAAATGCTTTATCAGGAGGATCCGAAGTTCATTCAATCGCTGAGAGGTGACCTGTAATAAAATACAATACAATACATTATTTTTCATTCTGCTTTCATGATCTAGCTGAGGCGGGCATTCCCATGCTCAGCTTTATAAATTCATTTTAGTACATAGAACAGACGATCGTCTGATGGTAGACTGATAATTCTCTGCTGAAATTATCATCCTTTGAGTAGGATGATCATCTGCTGCAATGATGTACATGTCAAATGTCTTTATATTTCCTAAATATATATCGCAGCCCAGATGGATGAAACTAGATCCGGGGTCTTCAAACTCGTTCGATCTTCACTCTAAGTACAAGTCGATCCATGTGAGAATTGCGCTGAAGTCGAACATGGAAAGACATCGCTTGATTACCTGTCAATGATGTAAACCGTTAACAAGCGCGAGAGGAATCACCGATAATGATAATGACCCTCAAGGTACTGCAGTACAATTCACGTGGTGTGAATAAAGGACTTGGCGTCGAACACCACGTGAAATCTTCTGGTCGAAGGTCATTGATGTATACCTGTCGCCGGAAGTGAGAAACTTGCTATTAAGGCATGCAAGCTTCAAAGTACTGAGGGGGTTGTTCCTAGATCAACTTCTTGGATAATGAGCTGAAGTCGACAAGAAGCGATCTGTCAAAGGAGGGCCTTAATGAATCCCACATCAGTGACACGGAACGGAGCTAATGATTTTAATGGAGGTGAAAACAATCTGTGACATATGATTCAGGGTGGCGATCATGGATGGATGAAGGATAATGTATGGCAGTGGATGGGACACGGTTGACTCTTTCTGAACAACATCTCTTGAACATATAACGACACTGATGCGATGGATCGGTAGCATTACCCCAAATATGGATGGTTTGGCGAGACCATGGTGATGAGACTAATGAATGAAACAACCCAACCCGATGTGATACAGAGGAAAAGTGTCATGTTCAAGAGCGACTTGCTACCATTAAAGCTTTGAGGTTCTCCCAATTTTTCCCCAGTCATTTCTGACTAGTACCTCTTTATTTTTGTCAAGCTTGAGGAGGATAACATATGCTTGTTCTATAACCTGCCCTTCGGGCAAGCCCATCGCTATGTTTTAACGAGCTTAGCGATAGGGAAACTCGTTCTCGTCTAAAGACAAGTTTGTCGCTATTTAATCATTTTAACGAGTCTAACGACAAGGAAAACTCGGTCCTTTTCATTTTTAGAGAGTCTAAAAAGGTACAGAAAGTTAACTCCAAAATTCCTTTTTCGTCATCTAATCCCTTAAGTCCGAAAAAGTATAAAACAATACAGAAGGGATGAGTTTTCGATAACTTTAACGAGCCGAATAAAACAAGCGCTCGACCTTTTTGTGCAATAATCCCTCAGGTCCAAAAAGATTAAAATCTAGAGGAGGGATAGCTCTTCCGGTCCTTTTAACGAGCTGGAAGGCCAAAACTCGGCAAACTTTTCATATTTTACGAGTCAGTTGAAAAGAGCTCAAAGAAGACTCGTCTTTTGAGGAACGAGTGATAAACAGGGATAGCAGCAGATTCCAGGTACAGGTTGGAATTTTCCAATCACGGCAGTGTCACAAGGATGGCTAGGTGAAATCACTCTTCGCAGCTGTTCCTCAAAATGGGTAAACAATCATATGGAGGTGAACGATCGGCCAAATGAAAGTGGAGGTGGCAGGTGCAAAACACGACCAAGGCTTTTTATGGCTGATAAATTTACGATCACAGTGGTTATTTACTGGGATAGGTTCATTTTTTAACGAGCTTGAATGCGCCAAAACCCTGCTCAATCTTATGTTTATTTTTTAACGAGCATGAACTATGTGCTAAAACTGCTCAGATCTCGCTTTTCTATTTTTTAACGAGCATAAATTCCGCGGTAAAACTGCTCGATATACCAGTCATAAAATAAGAAATGTCTCCTGTGAGATCTCTATTTTTTATGGAGCTTCATCTTCACTAAGCTTTGCTCCCTTATCCTTTCTTTATGCAAGTTTGGAAATGGCTAATCCTACGAGTTTAAAGGGTTAGACCTACAGGTTTAAAGGGAGGACCTAAAAATTAAAAAAAAAAAAATAGTCACCCCTTGCTTGCACTCCAAAAGGTTGCATGCCCCCAGGTATAAAACAGAGTTTCAAGGTTACCTCTACTTACCCTCCGCCAAAACATTTGTTTTAATCGAGAGAGGCTTACCTCTTTCAGGTTACCCAAAGATTGTCTCGTTAATCTTTCAAACAAAACACTTCCTCGGCAATGTCTACCGAAATAGACAAGGGTGAATGACCTTTGTTAAACACGTAACTTTGACAAAAGAATCCTATTCTAGAACAACCCCTCTTCCATCCATGGATGGGGTACGAACTAGTCATATTCTCCCGCGGAAATTCTACCTTATACCCAAAGTTTTCTCTGCCCGAAGTAGACCAGGATGCATGCCCCCTAGGTTCCAGTCCCATCTTTCCGAATCACTCGCACTCATCGGGAAGGAGGACTGGGGGTGGAGACATTTCTTGATTGAATAGACCATTCAGGGTTGGTATGTGACTATTTGCGATGCGTGATCCTGGAAATGAAAGTTGGTCTACGAGCTTGACCATCCTTCCTTCGTGTGGAAAACACATTACTCTAAAGAGTGAGGAGACTATTGCTCCCATGCAATATATATAGTCTCGTCCAGGGAGTATGTTATAATCCAAGGGTCCTTGAACAACCATCACGTTCATTTGAACGGTCTTCCCTTTCAATGTAACAGGCACATTGGGGAGGATCCCTAATGGTCGACTGGTTCCTTTATCAAAACCCGAGAGATTTCTTATCTCAGGCAAAAGCGCCGGGGAACCCAGTGCTTTCCAAGCAACAGAGGAAAGGATACTCACAGATGCCCCTTCATCAATGATAGTGCCAGCCATTACCATTCTATAAATTTGGACTATAATTCTGAATGGTACACTGGCTGGCAACCAGGGTCTGCCTAGTTGGTTCCAATCAAAGGACACAACTAGGTTGCTTGGTGGTGGGACCAAATACATGGCCGGATATGACCCTGATGATGTTCCTTCCTGCGATAAAGGAATGGGCGCATTGCCCTGATGCTCATCAGAGTCGGTGTTGATGAAAAGAATCTAGATGGTGTCATCCTTACTCTCTTCAGTGAGGGTGTCATTTGAAGATGAATCTTCAGTGACGGTGTCATTTGAGGATGAAACCTCTGAAGGGAGAACCGGGTCAACTGCCACTTTGACCTTTGGACTTTCGTCCGGTCTGGATTCAGTAGGTTCATTTCCAATGACTGACGCTTCAGCCGACCACTTGAGCGGGCCAGCTGTATTTTCAACCAACGAAGGACTTGGCACGATTTTTTTGTATCCAGGAGGAAGTCTCAACGGTGAAACCAGGCGATCTTCCAAAACTCTCTTCGCTTCATCTAAGAAGGGACAACGGTGGATGGCGTGATCGCCTTCACACAGTCTGCAGGGGGATCTTTCTCCCCTTCTTTGTCTTGAACCTTCACTTTCGCTGGTTGACGGTAAGCATTCAACATGGCTATCAGAGGTTGATGCTCCCGAACTGTGCAACCGAGGGGACCAATTGTTTAGTCAATTTAGTGTTCCTAAATTGATGTCATTAATTGTCAACCCGGGGCTCGTAAGCTGATGAAGTGAAGGTGTACTATATGTACTTAAGTAACCGCTTAGATCTTTTGTCGTTTGGGGTGTTGTTTATGGTTAACTTATCTTCCTAAGATGGAGTGATGATTATAGACAGATGAGTTCAAGTGTGTGAAAAGTGAGTTCTAGATGAGTGAAAGTGTGTGATTGGTGATTTCTAATTACTTGCTGAATTTGTAAAGGAAAAGAACTTGAAAGAAATGAATAACTTGAAATGACTTGAAAGCAAATGACCACGTTCTAATGGCATTAGTCTCTACTCATATTGCTGCAAATAAAAGAAACAAGAAAATCACTTCAAGGACTGATGATAATGGTTATCTCTTCCTAACTCCCTGCTTCTACCACATAGTACTGTGTAAAACACGATTAGGAAGTAGCTGAAGACAAATCCAAGAATTGATAAAAACTCTAAATGACAAATTATAACACTACTAAGCCTTTTCCATCATACTGCTTCCTACATATGTGATTATGTGTAACAAGTGGAAAAAGTATTAGTGCCACAAGCCAAGACTACTTAAAAACAAGCTGCAATTAATTAGTGTTCTGTTCTCTGAAAGATAAACCATTCATGATAAAGAGAGCATAAATTAGTTAGCATCCAACTTGTAAAACTAAGCTAAAAACTAATCTAGAAAACAGAGTAAAAAGGGCAGCATTACGAATAAGACAACTGCAATTACCATTAGATATTAAAGCAAATACAACACACTCAATCCCGGGTTAAAACCTGCAAAGAAGCAAATCTGATCAGTGAAAATAAAGGCTGCAGCAATGAAAAGAAATCAAGCTGTACATAACTCAAGAAAAGGAAATGTTGTATGTGAAATAAAGAAATTGCAGAAGTATAAACATGAAATACTTATACAAGGGCAGTCATGAACGGGGGCCCTCCATCCATACAACCCACAGAAAACTCAGATGCTTTAAAACTTCAAAACAGCACTGTTTCCATTACTTCATATGCAGAAATACATAGTCAAAAGTGCTGGAACAACTCTATAAAAACAGAGTTCAGAAAGGTGCTAAAATTCTCACAAGTTCATAAACTACAACAGCTAAAAAGTTAACATAAGCGTACGCAGACGCAAGTATTTATAGGCATCTGCAAGATGGCCTAATGCGTAAAGCATAAAACAGAAAATAAACTGAATATCATGCGTATTAAAGGTGCAGTGAACACGTCATATGCTTCATGGTCGAGCTGGAGGTCCTGGTCGTTATGGGCAATGAATCCAGCATTGGATCATGTTCCCCACGGCTTACAAAACACGGACAAGTCATCTTTTCCACCGACGTGACCAAACAGCTTACGCATCAACGTTAAGCTGCCTTTATTTGACCGTAACTTGACCCCCTTTGACCGGAGGTACAGATGACGTGGCTGGCTGAACTGATGGCACAGGAACCTCGAGCACATATATTCCAACATGCCCATGTGGCTCGTTCTGCAAAATAGCACGTGGAACCTTGAGATCAACAAAATGGCTGCGGAATCATCAGATGGTTGCGGAATCGCTGAATGGCTGCGGAATTGCCAGACAGCTGCGGAATCTCTGCAAATATGTCAAAAACTAAACAAAACAGTCACCCATTAGCAAAGCTCACTTGATCATGTTTAATGACAACTAATGTAATGATCTGGGTGGAAAATGAGGCAAAAGAGAGAGGAAAGTGATGAAAACAGTAGGTAATGATGGATGATAAGGTGTAAAGTAGAGGCTCTACACCAGTCCCTTAGTATCCGGGGAATACAGGGACAATCTCTATGGAAGTGGTCTCCTCTACATATGACACATGGTGATTTAGGCCCGGTTTGTGCTGTGTGTGGATTTTTGTCAGATGTCTTTTGCTTGCCCCCAGTCGCCTTAGGCTCCTTCTTCTTCTTCTCTCTCTTCTTCTTCTCCTTCTTCTCCATGGGAGCTTGGCTTTTGCCGGCTCTACCTTGCGAAGATGAAGGATCGAAGGAAGATTTATAGGAAGTAGAAGGCTGGTGGGCAGCTCTAGACTAATCTAACTGTTGACTCGACTGTTCAGGAACCATGGTGTTCTGAACTACATTGGTTGAGAATAGCCAAATTGGCAGGCCAATTGTCAGTCCTGGAAGCGACAATGTGGCCGTGTGGGGCGCACCAACTTCTCCCCAAAAGGAGAAAGGACTAGGATTTCCATCATGTGGAATTCCTTGGTTGGTGCGTTCCATGTTCTCAACCTACAGATCAACGCAGGAATAGGAGGTGATTATGTTCTGCTTAAAATAAATTTTATAACGACGCTTTAGACACAACTTGCTTTTTCACTTTTTAAGAGTCGAGAAAAAGCTAAAGATGACTCTAGTCTCCTTCGATGTTTTAACGAGCCCGAAGTGACAAATGCTCGGGTGGACTTTTTCAGTTATAGAGTTTGAAAAAGGCCAAAAGAAACTACTTTGGAGATCTAGGCAGAGGGTGTGCCAAACTTTTCGCAAAACCACAGAATACGTTTTACGGTACGAGTGGTCGATCTTCGTGAATGTTGTGTTCACTGCATTGCGATCAGTAGGGCGGCCGACACGGCTTCCTATGGATAAAGGCTTTGTTCCTATAGGGGTCTCCCAATATATACGCGACGGTACGTGGGAGCACAAGTCCGTATTGATACTTATCGCTTCACCGTGGAGGAATCACCCAACCACTCAACGCTAAGATATCACGTTTAACGACGCCGGAACACGTCTCTAGCTTAGACCTCTATGTGTTTGCGTTATGTTTCAAAGCATTGTTATGTAAATTCAATTTATTTTAAGGTTGATCTTGTTTAGTACTTTGCCTTTATGGATCACCACGAGATGTATGGTACAACTCCTAAATGCAGTCTAAGATGATAAGCAAGCTTTTCAATCTTTCAACTTTGAAAATCTTAACTACTGAGGGAAAAGAAAAACATCATCTTTCCACACAGATCATAGAGCACACACTAATGCACTTTTTCCTAAATCAACATGCACGCTGTCAAAATGCACATGCACAATGCAGGTATTTCTTTTCTCTTTCTTAATGTTGATGTACTACAAAAAGAAAGTTGTTGTATAATTTTGAATTCAATTTCAAGTGAAAGAAAACAAGCTTGTCCAAAATCAAAAGACACCTTAAGATTTACTTGTTTCGACACTAGAAATATATAAATTCAAACCATATGACGAAAGCAAAATCTCAATCAGCTATGAACATCAAACAAACTAACTCTTAAGATCAAAACGACACTTATCACAGGTCTAGATCTAAGAGGCCACAACAAGACTAGTTCACTTTCGTTATGGGAAACTGCAAATGATGTAAGAAATACACAAAGAACAAATATAGTTTCTTTATACAACCGAGGCGGAATAGTGGCAAAGAAAGGTGGTTTCAGATAGGTACATTGACTGATAACAGGCTGCAAAAACAGGGATGAAAACAGGGCAACAGAAAGCAGGGAACCCCAGTTGCTCAAGGCAAAACTGGTTCAGCGCAGGTAGTACACTGTCAGTTTGACATTCAGCGCAGGTAGCCCCTTCGGGACCTGCGATGAAATGCAGACTACCTTCACAGTGCCTGCAATGAAGAGATAAACTTTCGTTTTTCTCAGTTTCCGGGTTAAGGATTGCTCAAAAATCAACAGTTTTTGGACAAATCAGAAGCTATCAATCAAGTACACACTAAGGGATGAAAAGGAGGATGAAAAGCTATCACTAAGAGCTGTTCAGAGTCCTTGTGGATCAGCTCTTCAAATCATAAACATGCCCAGAAACTGAGCCAGAGTAGCTGCCCTCTACTTTGCACTTGAAAGATCCAATTGCAGTTCGATTCGGTACTCCCTATGTTTATGAAATGAATAGAAAAAAACACAAACAAACAACAAGATACGATCCCCAGTGGAGTCGCCAATTTGTTGTTGGGAAAAGTATCCAATACGGAATGACCCTATCCCACTCTAAGGGTGATAGTACCTCAGCAACAATCAAAGCAAAGCTATTTGAGATTACTTCTTTATGAGATGTAAAAGAGGGGAGAAAGAGATCCACTAACCGATGTCTTTCGCTAATGATTGATCCAATCTTCTCTCTTTGCTGCTTGCTTCCAGCTCTTTGCTCTTTCACTGGCCCAGCTACACCAAGATCCTGCAAAATGGCAAGAGAGGGAAACTACAAGAAGCATACATTCATAATTGATTCAAGGATTAGAATAAATCAAATACACAAGTATAACAATACACCATTGAGACACATGCATATAGAAGAACCTCAAATGCTTTATTAATGGAAGAAGTAAAGTTCAGGAAGTGATACAACCATAAGAGACCCAATCCAGCATCACTTCCCAGTAGAAAGAAATCTCCTCTTCACCTCCTTCAAAGCAAGTCACCCAATAGTTCTATACTCAAACCAACAGCAATTCTTTACATTCACCAGATTCCAGCCTCTCTAGACCTCATGAGAGAGATCTATATGTAGGAGTTTTGGAGAAAGGATGAGTCAGCTTGAGAGCTGACTAGTGTCCTCTCTCACTTCAGTTATTCTTTATTTCTTGAGTCCACTTGGAGGTTCTTGCTTCCACTTGGAGATCTAGACCCTCTTACTCATCACCAGTCGAATTCCTTGATCCAAGTGTCATTTTGGAAGCTTCCTGGGCATTGACACCTTGAGGAATGACTGTGCCACATGTCCCAATTCGCCCAGCGTAGGTAGCCTTCTTTGCAGTTGACATTCAACGCAGGTAGACAGTGGAGCAGTTGACATTCAGTGTAGATGCTCAGTGGAGCAGTTGACATGATCCAGAATTGCCTTGTTTTTGAGTGTTTTCAGGTGGAGAACTGTTATTCAGTGCTGTGGTTTGCTGACCTTGTTCCTCTAGGGGTAGGAACAACATGTTTAGGGACTTTGGATCCCTTAGATTATGGACATTTCATGCTTCATGCTGTAAGGCACAAAAATGTCTATAACAAGAAGTCTACAACCTTCCCTCATTCTCCAGCTTCTATTGGAAGGGAGCTACAACCCCCTAGCTCTTGTACTAGCTGATATGTTTACTAGTACGTAGGTGCCAACCTACAAAAAGCTACAACCTTCTCCTTTCTTCCAGGGACCACGTTTCATAAATTTTTAGACTGGATCCATCAACAACATCATTCAATCATTAAATATATCTACATCAACCAATCTCCTATTGAACCAACCACAACCAAATCATTAAATCACTTTGACAACCCATCAATTTGATATTTCAGAATGTTGTCACCAAAATACAGTAACCGGAACCCAAGCTAGAACCCAGAACACTGCAACAACAAACAACAGCAACTAAAACATATATTATAAGGTATACGCTACTTTCATGTGCCGAATCTACGTGTATATTCGCTTTCCTCAAAGCCAACCAGCGTATACATTTGCAAATATTAATTCATAATTCTGTAGTTATACCAGTCTTCAGATATACTCAGATCATATCATTTACAGAATAATATATGCGTCAGTATTCATATCTAGAATATTCATGAGAAAAAACACATAATGATATTTCATTTTACGCCTTAAGATCCTGATCCATTATTACATCCTATCCTCCATCAACCGCTAAGGTTCATCCTTGGTTTAGATCTAGCAATGCACCATAACCCAATAACCTGCATACTAGATCTCACTCTTCATCAGATATTAAATGCTTGAGTGCCTTGGTCTAATGATTTTCTCCTCCTTTTATAGTTTTAGGCCTTTCTCGATACCATGGACCAAAACCACTTAGGACCAATACTTTTGATCAAATACCTAGGGTCAATACCTCAGACCCAATACCTTGGACCAATACCATGGATCAAAATACCATGGACCAAATAATTTGACCAAAAAATTAGTTTTCCAAGGTATACGTTCTTTTCCTTTTGTGAAAGTGTGTGTGTACATACACGCGACTTGTATACAGTGAACCTGCATGTACCTCTCTTTCTTCATTCTGTGAAGTCTGATCTGTAACTCTGAGTTGTTAACCTGCTGTATTGTGATCTGTCATTTGAGGGAGTTGCCATCAAGGACAACACCTATGTCATAATGCCAACAATCTTCCCCTTTGGACTTGATGGCAACAACCACACCAAGTCACTCTCCCCCTTTGACATCAAGGGCAAAGGGTCATGCTCCCCCTGAGTGCATGCTGAATTCTCTGATATGTTGAAGTGTGCTGATTGAACTCCCATGATCGAGTCCATGCTCCCCTTGAACATAAGCAAGGTCTGCAAAAAGATGTTCTAAAAGAAGAACATGACTCTATACATGCATCACAAATGACCTTCCTATCACCAATGACTCATACATACATCCATCTCCCAACCAAGTGGGGATATACCAAATTTGACTCATCCACCCAACCAAGTGGGGATATACATCTCAAAAAAAAGAAACATTACATCATCCATCCCATGCATAGTGGACTTACAAATTAGGTCTTTTTCATGACCATTACATTAAAAGATATACATGACATATATAATAGAGACCAAATATCTTAAACAAGACCATGATAGTCATCAACAACTATCATCAGCAGCATCTATCAATCATCATCCAAAGCAGCAACCATGTTCTCCCCTCAAACCTGTTCCACCTGAAACAAGATCTGCACCGAGATCTTCTAAGGTAATGCCAACTATGCATTATTAGAAGCATACGCTCCCCCTGAACCTGTGTCAGATGTTCACTGTTAGATTTGATCATTTCATATATCAAAAGAGTTATCAAGGCATCATCATCAATCAGATATATATCAAGTTATCAACAACTTATGAGAGCCAACATATTTCCACATGTCATCAACAGATTGTAACCATCATCAAGAAGAGCAGATAATTCACTGAACCACATTAGACCCCTTTCTCCTAAGTCTGGCCCATTGCTTTTCCTCAAACCAACATATACATGATTGTGCCCACAGAAACCAACGTATATATGCAACTATGCTTCATGAAACTCGCGTATAACCACCTTTCTCTGAATAAGATAGAATTTAACAGCAGGATGATGCAGCAACTACTCCCAGCTTTTATCTAAGATATTCAAATGTCTCTCTGGGAAGTGGTTTAGTGAATATATCAGCAACCTGTCCTTTGGAGGAAACATACTCCAATTTGACCTTTTGTTCAAGCATTTGTTCATGGAGAAAATGATATTTGATGGGTATGTGCTTGGTCTTGGAGTGCATGACTGGATTCTTTGAAATACTGATGGCGCTTGTATTATCACATAGAATGGAGATGGGTGGAGTACATGTGATTTGAATGTCTTGCAAGGTTTGCATAATCCAAAGTAGTTGTGTGCAACAAGATGTAGCAGCCACGTATTCTGCTTCAGCTGTAGATAATGCAATTGAACTTTGTTTCTTGCTGAACCAAGACACTAACCTGGAACCCATATAGAATGCACCACCACTAGTGCTTTTTTTGTCATCAACACTTCCTGCCCAATCTGCATCTGTATATGAATGAAGTGTAAGATCTGTATCTCTAGGACACCATAAACCAAAGTTTTGTGTTCCTTGAAGATATTTGAAAATCCTTTTGACTGCCTGAAGGTGTGTTTCCTTAGGATTTGCTTGGAACCTTCCAACTATTCCCACTACATGCATGATGTCCGGTCAGGTACCTGTTAGATAAAGCAAACTTCCAATCATGGATCTGTAAGTTGGTTGATGTATTGTTGTTGATTCATCATTTGAGCTAAGATTGCATCCTATTACCATTGAGGTACATACTGGTTTAGAATCTTCCATGCCATACTTTTTCAGGATCTATTTGAGATATTTGGTTTGTGAGAGAAAAATACCATCTTTATTTTGTTGAACTTATAGACCAAGAAAGTAGGTAAGCTCACCAAGCAAGGACATTTCAAATTCTTGCTGCATCACTGAGGCAAAATTCTGACTCATGGATTCTTCATTGCTACCAAAAATGATATCATCAACATACACAACAATTATTAGCAATTTATCAGTGTCCACCTTTGTATATAGATTTCTATCTACTGACCCCTTTGAAAAACCCTGTTGGTGGAGATATTTGTCAAGACGGTAATACCATGCCCTTGGAGCCTGTTTTAGACCATAGAGTGATTTTCTGAGTTTGCATACAATTTTTTCATCATTTCCAAGAATGAATCCTTCTGGTTGTTCAATATAGACTTCTTCTTCTAAGGCTCCATTAAGAAAGGCAGATTTTACATCCATTTGGTATACTTTGAATTTCTAAAAACTAGAAAGGGCAAGAAACATTCTTATGGCTTCAATTCTAGCAACAAGTGCAAAAATTTCTTCAAAATCTAACCTTCTTATTGAGCATATCCTTTACAAACAAGTCTGGCCTTGTTTCTAATAACTTCTCCATTTCCGTTCAACGTGTTTTTGAATATCCATTTAGTTCCTATGATATTCTTATCATAAGGTCTAGGAACTAATTCCCAAGTATTATTATTTTCAATTTGCTCAAGTTCTTCATTCATGGCCTTGACTCAACATTCATATTTGCATGCTCCATTTACATTTTGAGGTTCGGTGGAAGATAGTAATGCTAGATAGCTTGAGGAATTGACAATGGTTCTTCTTGTCTACAGACCTACCCCTTTTTCCCCTAAAATTTGAGTTTACGGATGATTTTTCTGAACATACCTGGACGGAGCCTTTTCTTCTAACATTATCTCTTCTTCTGGTGCTTCATTGCTTTCTTCTTTAGAATCAGTGTGATTTGATGTGGAAAATGTTCCTCATCTTCTTCATTATCATAACCTTCGGTTTTTACCTGTTTTGGATTTTTTCATGCTTCATCAACCACAACATCAATACTTTCAATAATTTTCCCAACTCTTTTATTATAACATTTATATCCTTTACTTCGGGAAGAGTAGCCAAAAATAATACCTTAATTTGATCTGGGTTCAAACTTACCAAGTTTTTCATCGGTCCTTTTGATGTAACATTTGCTTCCAAAAACTTTGAAGTATTTTACAGTGGGATTCTTACCATACCAAAGTTCATGTGGAGTTTGAGTGTTGTTTACCCAAACATTTTCTTGGTTGAGAATAGTGACAATTGTGAATGCAGCTTCACCCCAGAAGGTTGCAAGAGTTCCAAATTCATCTAGCATAGCACGAGCCACTTGTTGAATAGTTGTGTTCATCATTTCTACCACTCCATTTTGCTGAGGAGTCCTTGCGGTGGAGAACTGCCTTTTTATTCCATGTTGTTCACAAAAGTCAAAGAATTCATCCGAGGTAAATTGCCCTCCTCGATCAGATCTGAGGCATTTGATTTTGCAATCTGATTCATTTTCAACCAAAGCTTTGAAGGCTTTGAACTTTTCAAATGCTTCATCTTTATGCTTTAAAAGACCTATCCAACACATTCTGGAAAAATCATCAATGAATAATATAAAGTATTCTTCTCCACGAGGTGACTTTTTCCTTGATGGTCCACATAAATCAGTATGAACAAGTTCAAGATGCTTACTAGCTAACCCTTCCTTTTCGATGAAGTGATATTTGGTTTGCTTACCAAATTGACATGATTTTCATATAGCATTTTCAGGAATGTTGATATTTGGAAGATCATGAACAACCTCGAATCTGCATGTTTTTCTTATTTGAGAAAAGCTTAGATGCCCCAATCTTCTATGCCATAGCCAGTTTTAATCATTTTTGCTTAGATAACACTATTGTTGTCCTCCCTTGAGTATCTATAGGTTGTTTGGAGTTCTTGTACCTTTGATCACAATTTCTCCTATATCAAGCTCACAAACAACACATCCATTTGATCGAAACACTACTTCATTTCCTTGATCACACATTTTACTTACACTCAACAGGTTATGATTTAAGCCATCAACATACATAACATTCACAGCTTTAACTTTTTCTTTCAAAAAAATAGAGCCTTTACCTTTTATGACAGCAAGAGTGTCATTTCCAAATGAGACACTCTTTTCCTTTTCTAAGGCATTATATGAGTGTAGTTTTTCTTTGTCACCTGTCATGTGTTTTGAGCATCCATTGTCGATGTACCACTAGTTTTCTTGTCCTTTTGCATATGAGGCTATACCACATCTTTCTGTTCACGGTTATTTCTTTCTCCATATTTTTGGATTTAATGGAGTTTGCTCCTTTTGAGATATTTGCCGAAATTTACTCCTGCATTCATATTCTTCATGGCCAAATTTGTTACAGATTGAGCATTCTATTTCATTTTCAAGAAGAGAAAAGTTATTATAGGAACTTTTCTTGATCCCTGTCACATTCCTTTGATTTTTTGCTTCTCTAGTCATGATGGTTTTGTAAGCAATACATTGAGCAGATTTGTGTCAAAAATTATGACATGAGAAACAATGACCATTAAAGAAGTTCTTGCGATTATCGAATCTACTGACCTGGTGATTGTAGTTTATATTGATATTTGTCTTTGAAGAAAATTGAGTATGATTTACCTATGGTCGATTGTGGCTTCTGTTCATCCTTGAAGTAAATTGAGCCTGATTTACCTGGTGATATGCTTTATGCCTTTGTTGACAATTGTCAAACTATTCATTGCTCTTTGCTGCATCAAGATAGCTTTTAGTGCAGGTTGAAAACTTCTGTGATTGAGATGCTTCTTCAGTATATCCAAGACCTGTCTTTATCAGAGGAGAACACTGCACTTTGATAATTTCATTTAAGGTTTCTGATCCTTTAGCAAATCTAATATTGAGAGCTTTTGTTTTCTCAAGATCCTTTCTTAGACCCACAATTTCACATTCTAGTTTTTCATTGTGTTTTTCTCTTTTAGCAAGTTGGTATGTCAAGGTATCTATAATCATATTCTTTTCTTCTAAACAGATTTTGAGTTTAGAGATTTCTTCATAAAGGTCATCTTCATCTAAAGCATCCAAAAAGTCATCATCTTCATAAGCCATCAGAAGTCTATAGTCATTATTATTTTCATCTTCATCACTATTTGATAGACCATCGCTATCTTCATGAGTATAGTAGCTCTTTTTACTTACACTTTATTTTCTATTCCATTTTGCAGATTCCTTCCCTTTATCATATTTATCTTTATGAGGACATTTGGCAACATAATGACCGACTCTACCACATGCAAAACATTTGAAATGTAGTTTACCTCTGAATCTTTCGGAACCCCGCTGAAGCTTCTTGGCAAAGTTTACTTCCTCTTCTTCTTCTTAAATATGTCCCGATTCATTAAGTTCTTCTTTTCCTTTTGTTGAAGCTTTAAATGCGACTTCTCTCATATTTGATGGACCTCCTTTTATCATCTCAAAGGCAGTTAAGATTTCTTGAAGCTGTGTCATAGTAATAGTCTGTAGATCTTGCTTTTCTTCTATGGCAGATACTTTTGATTCAAATTTAGCAGATAAGGATCTTAAAAAAATTTCAACTAAGGTAACTTCCTTTATCTCTTGACCCAGATTCTTCATGCAATTAACAACCTCATCTATATGTAAGAAGTAACTAGCTATACTTTCATCATTGTGCATCTTGAGAGTTTCATATTGAATTCTGAGAGGTTGCAGTTTAGCACGTTTGACCTGAGAGTCTCCTTCGTAGCTTAGACTGATTTTGTCCCATATTTCTTTGGCTGATTTGAGTTGCGTAACTTTGACAAACTCTGATTGTGACAGACTTCCTAATAATGTATTGACATCCTTGGCATTGGTTTCATATTGCTTTTTACCTGCTGTATCTGTAGGAATTGCTGATGGAAATGTATAACCTCCTTCAACGATTTCCCAGACATCTGTTCCAAGAGATTGAATATAGGTTGTGGTTCTTACCTTCCAATAAACAAAGTTTCTCCCATCAAATATTGGCAGTATGATGGATCCCCCACTTTCTTGATTACTCGTGATGATGGATCTACCTTCAAGCGATCAAGCTTCTTCTGAAGGACCTGCTCTGATACCAATTGCTGGAAATAATACTGAGAGGGGGGGTGAATCAGTATTATTAGATCAATAATTTGATTTTCAGAACTGATTTGTATACGCTACTTCAGCTCAGTGAACTAGCATGTATACACAACTATACTTAATGAAACCAGTGTATATGTAGAGATCTTTTGATTTACCCAAATTTTCATGTAGTGAACTTTAATTAGTATATCAGGAATTCATTAGACAGTGCAATAAAATCAAAATAAAGCATCACACATAAGCAACACACATAAACACCAATATATAAGGTGGAAACCCAATGTGGGTGAAAACCACCTGCTGCAATCATCTCTGTCTTCTTTTAATAATAAGAAAATTATGTTTACAATTTTTGTACTGGTGCAGCCTTATACTAGTATGCAGGCTTCTACCTGCAGAAGGCTACAACCTTCTCTCATTCTCCAGCTCCTACTGGAAGGGAGCTACAACCCCCTAGCTCTTGTACTAGTTGATATGTTTACTAGTACGTACGTGCCAACCTACAGAAGGCTACAACCTTCTCCTTTCTTCCGGGGACCACGTTTCATAAATTTTCAGACTGGATCCATCAACAACATCATTGAATCATCAAATATATATGCATCAACCAATCTCCTATTGAACCAACCATAACCAAATAATTCAATCACTTTGACAACCCATCAATTTGATCTTTCAGAATACAGTAACCAGAACCCAAGCTAGAACCCAGAACACTGCAACAACAAACAACAGCAACTAAAACATAGATTATAAGGTATACGCTACTTTCATGTGCCGAACTTGCATGTATACACGCTTTCCTCAAATCCAACCAACATATACATCTGCATATATTAGTTCATAATTCTGTAGCTATAGCAGACTTAAGTTATACTCAGATCATATCATTTACAAAATAATATATGCATCAGTATTCAGATCTAGAATATTCATGAGAAAAAAAACATAATGATAGTTCATTTTACGCCTTAAGATCCTGATCCATCATTAGATCTTATCCTCCATCAACCGCTAAGGTTCCTCCTTGGTTTAGATCCAACAATGCACCATAACCCAATAACCTGCATACTAGATCTCACTCTTCATCAGATATTAAATGCTTGAGTGCCAATTGATAAATTGATGTGTTTCTCTTTGTATCAATAAATAAATTTCAAACAAAAGGATACAAAGAGAAACACATTTTTTAGCCAATTGATAAATTTCAAACAAAAGGGTTCAATGATGGAGCATATGGGCATTGGAGCATCCTTCTAGTTAGAGCTGGTAAACACGGTGTTGGAGCTGATAAATTTAGAAGTTGGAGCTTCCTATTGATGTAAATCATTGAAGACAAATATTAGGAAGTGTTCAGTGGTTTTTCTCTCAGAAGGGTTTCCACCTAAAAATATGTCGTCTATTGTCTTGATGTTTGTGCATTGTTGAATGGTGTTGTTTATTGTTCATGTGATGTGATGATAATTTATTATTAATGTGAATTTAATGTTCTGAAGATTAAAACTTAACTAATTGGAAGGAAATATTGGTTCACCGCCCTCTTAGTATTTCCAGTAGATTCACCCCTCTTAGTGTTTCCAACACTTTGTATATCAAATTGGTGGTGAACTTGCTTCTTTGGACTTCTAATTTATTTATTTAATTATTAAAGAAAACAAAAGAAAAAATACAATGCAATGTGATAAAGAATAATATTTAATCAAACTAGATAATATAATTTTACATTTAATAAAAGTGAAACGTTTTTAAAATAAAAAATGAAAAGTCGACCTTTTATTATTCTCTCTCATTTATAGGTAATCATAGTTACAATAACTGATTTTGATTTCTAAGAAAGTTAATCAATTGATGAACTAGGTGGTTTGTCCCTTTTTTTAGATGACACTCATTGGGGAAAATCCTTGAGTACTTCCTCTCATTTTGAGGACGGTACCTAGAGTAAACCCAAGAATCTCCAGGGCACAACACCAATCAACAAAAAGGCTTGAAGTCATTACAATAATATATTTATTGAGAGCTCAACATGTCACTTGTAGTAATCAAACTTATGTAGGGAGTATAACAATCATTTCTCCCAACCACTTGGGCTAAACCCAATTGACATGTGAGTTGTCCTTATCTAAATATTCAATAGCATTTTCCATTATTATTTTTTTATGAATATGACTAATTCTATTATCGTACAAAACAAAGATACAAAATAGAGTACATTGGGCAAGGCTAAGAAATTTTGCCTGTCAGCCCTTGCCTTGCCCTGCTATCAGTTCCAAAATTGAAAAGTTCAAAATTGGAGTTGTTTCTTGACCATTGCCGACACAATTACATAACATGTATTAACTGAACAGACACCAGGGCCTTGGACTGACCTGGACAAAGACAAACATACAGCTGGACAAAGACAATCGACACCTGAACAATTACAATTGACACCTGAACATTACAGCCGACACATTGACAGAGATAATGCCGCCACTTAGCCGAGTTATACAATGAAATCCCAACAAAAATAGCAGAGATTACCGGGGCGAGTTCAATCATCTTCAGTAGTCTGGGGCGCCTCTTCAATTCGGCACCTGAAACGGAGCGTGTCCTCGGAGTCAGAAAGCTGGATGACCTCGTCTGGGCTTCCCTCTTGGGCTGGCCTGCTCGGACCAGTAAGTGAATAACCAGCATGCGTAGAAGGGCCAGCGTCCGGGTCGAAATTGGTTGCTGGGCGCTCAAGATCCGACCCATGTTCACGTCCAGGTGCCAACCAACCCGTTCCAGCTCCAACCAGAGGGCACGCAATTGGAGATTCTTCTCTGCTGGAGCGCTACCCATCCGGCCGAGGCTCGGCCTCCATGTTTTGAGTGACGCCAGGCTCTATCATTATAGAAACAACCAAAGTGGAATTAAGTTGAGGGAAGGGGAGCCGATACCTGAGCATTGGGAGCTCCATCTGACCTTCTTCAGAATTTGGGCTTCTGCCATTATGCCCTCCCTCCTCCTCATTGCTGCCCTGAAATCTCTGAGGCAGCGACGTTACCTCAATGGAGGAAGAGGGTGAATTATAATCGTTCTGCTGCGGGAGGGCCCTGCCTCTAATTCCCCCTCTTCGGCTACCCATTCGCGGCCTTTCCCTCGGCATTACAGCACTCCTTCCTCTCTGGAAACCAACACAAGCACTCTAAGCTCCTACAGCTGCAAGAACCAACACCAGCGCCCTCAGCTCCACACCGTTGCAGGTGGTGTGCTTACCAGGCTCATAAACCGGCGGAATACCCCTCAGATTCTCACTCCCATTTCTATCTGAGCGGAGCAGGGTCTCACTGCAATGTGCGCACATATTCTTCTGCCGATCCAGCTTGCTCTGTTTTAAACTTTTCTCTGCATCGAAAACCATCTTTCTCCCTCGAACCGAGTAGACAGGCATTAATGCCGTCGGTCGTCTGCATTCAAGCGGGTTAATACCCTGCTGCTCGTGGTACCATCGGACACCGTAGGCATGCCACCTTCCCACGTGATGGCGCGTGTCATTACCATATCCCCTATGCACCCGCATCCGGGATGATGGAATCCTTCTTCGCCATAGAGATGCAGTCATTGTTGAGCTTATCATCTTCTGAGGTATCCAGTGGACCTGCAAAGTAAAGAATACACTGGGAAGCACCTTGGTTGGCTAATCTATCAGCCACCTTGTTCGCTGTTCTTCGTACGGGCTTGAACGTTAAACTTTGGGGAGTTTGTAGCTTTTCCTCCATAGATTCCAGCCTGCTTAATAGTCTCCAGCTTGTGGCGACCTTGACCGCGGGCGTACCTGCCTGGATTCTTTGGGCAGCACTGATAAGGATTAAGGAGTCTCCTTCTACTTCCAAAGGGAAGTAGTTATTCTGTTCTGCAAGGCATAAGCCCCTCCATAAGCCTTCTAATTCAGCTACATTATTAGTATCTTTGCCCAACGAGCCATAGAAAATCTGCATTATTTCCCCTGTGTGATTTCGAAAGAGCCCCGGATTACCTTTGGCTGCCCCATCGAAGTTTAACTTATAGGTGGCATAAGCTGGAGGGGACCAGCTGGAAGGAGAGGCGCTGCTGTTAGAGGATTGGGTGCCTTCTTTCTGTATCGCTGAGAGGTTTATGTTCCAAGCCTTCAGGATCCGGCATTCCAATGGGGAGTTTGGCATATCCGCATCTGTCCAGGATTTGAGGGCCAGAGTTTCTTGCAGCTGTTTGTTGAGGATTAACCATAAGGCTTCAATGGGCCGGGAAGAGTTGTTGAAAATTCTGTGGTTTCTTTCTTTCCAAAGAGTCCAGTATATGAATCCTGGTAAGAGTCTCCACAGAGAGTTGAGAAGCTGACTCTTGAAGGGGGAAGTAACCCAATTCCTTAAGTTCTCGGCTATGTCTTCTATTCTGGCTTCTGATCTCATGTTACAGCTCTCAACTTTCCTCCATATTTGCTCAGCTAGCGGGCAGGTTTCCATGAGATGTCCGATTGTCTCAGAGTGAATATTGTAATTCGGGCATCTTGATGGCCCCATGAATCCGCGCTTTACCAGGTTGTCCCAAGTGAGTATTCTTATTTTGCTGAGCAGCCATAAGAAAGTGGAGATTTTGGGCCAAATTCCTGGTTGCCAAATCTTTTCCCAGATTTGGTCCTTGTTGAGCTGGTTTCCAGTGTATCTGAGCTGGTGGGCTTCTTTAGTGGTAAATGTACCTTTATGCTTATGGCCCCATCTAAGGCGATCCTGTAGAGTGGAGTATCGAATTGTCCTGAATGATAATTCTTGCTCTATGTCCTCATAAGTTTCTCCTTGCCAATCATTTTGCCAGAGACTGGCCTTCTTCCAGTTTCTGTAGTCGGTGCTTGCAGAATGTTGCCAAAATTGATTGACTTGAGTGAGGTGTGCTTGCTGCATCTGCTCTTGCCAGAGAGGCTTGTGAAATACTGTGGCAAGCTTTTGGAGCTGCTGCCACGAGTCCTCCCAAAATCTTGTTGTAGTACCAGAGTGTATTTCCCAGAAACTATGCTCTTGAATGAATTTGCTGTGAGGTTTGGCTGCGTTCCATATAGGTGATCCTTGAGTAGTGGAGTTGATTCTAATTAGATCATTCCATTGACTGCCTGGTGCATATTTGGCTTGCCATAGTTTGGCCCATGGTGTGTTGGGCTTAGTGATCCAATTCCACCACATTCGAGGTCTCATATTATTGTTGCTCCGTAAAGGGTCTCGAAGTCCCAGGCCTCCATCAGCTTTGGGTTTGCAGACATCTTGCCAATTTACGAGCGCCCATTTTCTGTTCAGGCCAGAAGATCCCCAGAGGAAGTTACGTTGGAGATTGCGGATAGATTTAAGAACCCATTTAGGTGCGGCCAACAGTGAAAAGAGGTACAATGGCATGGCTTGAAGGACCGATTTGATCAGGACGAGCCTGCTGGCAATATTGAGAGCTCGGAAGGTCCAAAGGGAGAGTTTGGATTCAAGCTTATCTAAAAGAGTCTGCCAGGAGGAGTGTTTGATAGCTGCAGCAGCCAAGGGGGCCCCTAAGTAGGTCGACGAAAGCTTGGAAATAGTGAACTACAAAATTCGGGCTATGTTCCTTTGAGTGGAGAGGGGGGTATTAAAGAAATAGAGCTGAGATTTCGACGCATTGATGGAGGTACCTGAAGCTTTGGAAAATATAGAGAGCAGGGATTTGAAGACAGAGGCTTCTTGTGAGGATGGGTGGCCAAAGAGCATGGTGTCGTCAACAAATTGTTGGTGGGATTGGGGGGGAAGGCCATGAACAGAGATGCCTTTGAGCATTTGAGTGGAGACGGCTGCCTTTAGCAATCTACCTAGCCCTTCTGCCATAAGAACAAAGAGAAAAGGTGACAATGGGTCCCCTTGTCTTATGCCTCTGGAAGGCCGAAAAGGATGAGAAGGAGAACCATTTAACAGAACAGAAAAGCTTGGAGAGGAGATCAAATTGGTGACCCATCTTGTCCAATTATGACTGAAGCCAAAAGCTATAAGCACTTTTTGTATATAGTTCCAACTGAGCTTGTCAAATGCTTTGGATAAATCTAGTTTTAGAAGCATACCTGGCTTTTTTAGTATCTTGAGTGAATGAATCACCTCATTTGATAAGACGATACCATCCATGATCTGCCTCCCTTCAACATATCCTGTTTGTTCTGGTGAAATGAGTAAGGGTAGAAGTGGTTTGAGCCGATTTGCGATGACCTTAGAGATAAGCTTGTATATGACATTGCATAAAGCAATGGGTCTATAGCTTTCGGGCTTGCTCGGTTCAACACATTTGGGAACTAGTGCGATGAAGATAGTATTGAGGGCTGGAAGAATCCAATGCGTGCTTCTTGATTCTTCCACCAGCTCCTAGACCTCTTCTTTGATTAACTCCCAGAATTCATGGTAGAAATTGGTAGTAAAACCGTCTGGCCCCGGCGCTTTTCCGTCCTTGAGCTGGTTCATCGCTTCTTCAATTTCTTTTAGGGATGTGGGCTGAAGTAATTTGTTGTTGTGCTCATCAGTTATTATTCTTGGAATATGCTGTGTGATGGCTCTGATTTCTACGTCCCTGTTTCCTTCTGGCTCTTTAAGGATGTCTTGAAAGTAATGAGGTAATTCCTTTTCCATGTCTTCGTGGGCTTCGACTCGCTCTCCTTGTTGGTTGTTGATGAATGTGATGTTGTTATACATGCACCGTTGAAGAGCTGTTCTATGAAAAAAATTTGTATTCTTTTTGCCCTCTTTTAGCCAGCTGATTCGTGATTTCTGTCACTAGATTATTTCTTCTTGCTTTCTCCGTTCTTCTAATCGATGCCAGAGGATTTGCTCTTGTTGGGACTGTTCCTCCGTGCGGCCTTCTTTGATGATAACTTGCTGAAGTGCTTCCATTTGCTTTTCCAACCTTTGTCGATCCTCCTGAATGTTGCCAAATTGAGTTTTGTTCCAATTCTTGAGTACTTGCTTTAGGTTTTTCAACTTTTGCTGGAATTGAAACATTTTGGCTCCTTCTGGTGGCCTGTAGGACTTCCATGCCTCTTCTACTATCTGCCTGAACTTAGCGTTTGTGAGCCAAAATGCTTCAAAGCGGAAGGGCCTATTGCATCTTGTGCTGGGCCAAGACCATTGAAGCACGATGGGCCAGTGGTCCGAACCTCCGTGTGGCAAAATTGATGCATTGAAGTCTCCTCCTAGATGGATTGCATTATCTGAGAGGAGGAACCTGTCAAGCCGAGAGGAAATATGATTGGCACCACTGCGCTTGTTGGTCCATGTGAAAATCCCATTGGTGGTTGGAATGTCCATTAAGTGGTTGTCCTGTATAAAATCTCTGAGTCCTTTGCTATCATTTTCTAATCTTGTTCTTCCCCCTCTCTTCTCCTCCAGTGCCTGAATGATGTTGAAATCGCCTCCACTAATCCAGAGCGGGAACTGTCTGTGCTCATTTAAACTGGAGATCGTGTTTAACAAGTCTAATTTCTGCTGAATGCTTTGCGGAAAGTAAACATTGGAAAAGTGCCCGTGTATGTTTGTTCCAATGAGATGAAAGGAAGCTTGAATGAGGAAATGGGTGGCGTGGAAATCATAAAGATTGAGGATCTGTGGATTCCACAAAATTGCTAATCCACCCGAAGCCCCTGAAGCGTCTACCGACATTGAGCTGCTACCAGCCTAGATCTTGTTTCTTGCTTTGTCCATGGCAATTGTGCTACTTTTGGTTTCTTGAAGAAAAACTATAGAAGGTTTTTCTTGTTGTATCAAGTTCTTGATCATCCTAATTTTTGAGGGACTGTTGAGTCCTCTCATGTTCCAGGAGATAAGCTTCATTGTAAATGGGATGTAGGTTTGTAGTACTTGGTCAGCTTAGGGAATATCCCTGATTCCATAAGCAATTCCCCCACTGCAATGGTCCTCTGCAAGTCAGTTTTGCGCCCCCTCTTCTTGGTTTCTTTGAGATTTTTTTTTATATCCCATGGACTTCCTCCCTGTACGCCTAGATGTTTGTTGTGCTGTACCTTGGCTAGGACTCCTTCCAGCCGATCTATTTGCTAGGGAGGAATAGTATTGTATTCCTTTTGCTTGCAGGCTGTTTCAAGTTTTAAGATGTCTATTCCTTCGAGGATAATGTTCTCCGGATCTTGTTCCATGTTGCTAGGGGTATTTTGTTCATCTTCCTCTATGGTGTTCTGTAAGCTTAGCGCTAATGCTGCATCCATATCCATGTCGGAGGCCAGTTGCTTAGGATCTATTTTTGATTTCCCTTTGCCATCGGATGGATCACTAGGATCGGTAACCGCCTTTGGAGCATCTTCAGAAGGTGAGAGGGGAGAATGAACAGAGCTGGGTTTAACTGATGGCTTGTGAGTTTGGGGATTAAGGGATGAAGAAGTCTGAGAGTCTGAGTCCAAAGGCTCCCCACTGGGAGATTCTTGGTTGGCAAGAGGCGAAAACTTGTTCCGAGAGTCTAATCTAGTAGAGATTTCAGGGGCTGCCTGATTTTTCTTGGGATGCCGGCGGCGGTTGGGGATTATGGTGAAGCCTTCTGAGTCAGTCTGAGTTTCTGAGGTAAAGGCTTTGGATTGCTGATTAATAGGGCAGTCCCTGAACAGGTTCCCATGAGCATGGCACTTACGGCAACGAAAAGGGATGTGTTCATAATCAAGAGTTTGATCCCATTCGAAATCTTCGTGAAAGAGACTTATCGTGTCTGCCAGAGTCTTGGCAAGGTGCATCTTGACACAGATCCGTGCATAAGAAGTATATTTGCACTTCTTTGTTTCCTCAGCAACTTTGATGAAGGTTCCCAGTCTATTTCCAATGTCTGCAAGCGTTTCTTCCTTCCAATATTCCACCGGGAGCCCGTACATTCTGATCCATACTGGAGCTCAGCTGAAATCTTCTTTATCAGGGTTAAATCGTGGCTTCCATTCTGTGAGGTACAGTCTTGATGAGTTGAAGAAGTATGGGCCTCCCTCAAATACCTTGGTTTTGTCCTCCAGGTAGTTAAATATGGCCGTGAAGAAGCCTTTTGGACCCAGTTGCAGTGTAACTTGTCCCTTTGGTTTCCACTTTGATTCGATCCAGCCATTCAGGGCTCTTTCTGTCGGCCAAAAGCCCAAAAATTTGCCTATCAGTGCATGGTCCTGCATGTACTGTATTTCTCCATTGCTTCGGTGACTGGGCAGTTCTATCCTGATGCGCTCTGTCGACTTGGGAATGCATGTAGCCGAGGTCGCCTTTGGCTGTGACGAAGAGGCGTTTTGGCGCTTTTCAATTTCTGGATCTGTGGCTGCAGTCTAATCTGCAGGGATCTCCTTATGTTTCAAACAAAAGGGTTCAATGATGGAGCATATGGGCATTGGAGCATCCTTCTAGTTAGAGCTGGTAAACACGGTGTTGGAGCTGATAAATTTAGAAGTTGGAGCTTCCATTTGATGTAAATCATTGAAGACAAATATTAGGAAGTGTTCAGTGGTTTTTCTCTCAGAAGGGTTTCCACCTAAAAATATGTTGTCTATTGTCTTGATGTTTGTGCATTGTTGAATGGTGTTGTTTATTGTTCATGTGATGTGATGATAATTTATTATTAATGTGAATTTAATGTTCTGAAGATTAAAACTTAACTAATTGGAAGGAAATATTGGTTCACCGCCCTCTTAGTATTTCCAGTAGATTCACCCCTCCTAGTGTTTCCAACACTTTGTATATCAAATTGGTGGTGAACTTGCTTCTTTGGACTTCTAATTTATTTATTTAATTATTAAAGAAAACAAAAGAAAAAATACAATGCAATGTGATAAAGAATAATATTTAATCAAACTAGATAATATAATTTTACATTTAATAAAAGTGAAATGTTTTTAAAATAAAAAATGAAAACTCGACCTTTTATTATTCTCTCTCATTTATAGGTAATCATAGTTACAATAACTGATTTTGATTTCTAAGAAAGTTAATCAATTGATGAACTAGGTGGTTTGTCCCTTTTTTTAGATGACACTCATTGGGGAAAATCCTTGAGTACTTCCTCTCATTTTGAGGATGGTACCTAGAGTAAACCCAAGAATCTCCAGGGCACAACACCAATCAACAAAAAGGCTTGAAGTCATTACAATAATATATTTATTGAGAGCTCAACATGTCACTTGTAGTAATCAAACTTACGTAGGGAGTATAACAATCATTTCTCCCAACCACTTGGGCTAAACCCAATTGACATGTGAGTTGTCCTTATCTAAATATTCAATAGCATTTTCCATTATTATTTTTTTCTGAATATGACTAATTCTATTATCGTACAAAACAAAGATACAAAATAGAGTACATTGGGCAAGGCTAAGAAATTTTGCCTGTCAGCCCTTGCCTTGCCCTGCTATCAGTTCCAAAATTGAAAAGTTCAAAATTGGAGTTGTTTCTTGACCATTGCCGACACAATTACATAACATGTATTAACTGAACAGACACCAGGGCCTTGGACTGACCCGGACAAAGACAAACATACAGCTGGACAATGACAATCGACACCTGAACAATTACAATTGACACCTGAACATTACAGCCGACACATTGACAGAGATAATGCCGCCACATAGCCGAGTTATACAACGAAATCCCAACAAAAATAGCAGAGATTACCGGGGCGAGTTCAATCATCTTCAGTAGTCTGGGGCGCCTCTTCAATTCGGCACCAGAAACAGAGCGTGTCCTCGGAGTCAGAAAGCTGGATGACCGCGTCTGGGCTTCCCTCTTGGGCTGGCCTGCTCGGACCAGTAAGTGAATAACCAGCATGCGTAGAAGGGCCAGCGTCCGGTTCGAAATTGGTTATTGGGCGCTCAAGATCCGACCCATGTTCACGTCCAGGTGCCAACCAACCCGTTCCAGCTCCAACCAGAGGGCACGCAATTGGAGATTCTTCTCTACTAGAGCGCTGCCCATCCGGTCGAGGCTCGGCCTCCATGTTCTGAGTGACGCCAGGCTCTATCATTATAGAAACAACCAAAGTGGAATTAACTTGAGGGCAGGGGAGCCGATACCTGAGCATTGGGAGCTCCATCTGACCTTCTTCAGAATTTGGGCTTCTGCCATTATGCCCTCCCTCCTCCTCATTGCTGCCCTGAAATCTCTGAGGCAGCGACGTTACCTCAATGGAGGAAGAGGGTGAATTATAATCGTTCTGCTGCGGGAGGGCCCTGCCTCTAATTCCCCCTCTTCGACTACCCATTCGCAGCCTTTCCCTCGACATTACAACACTCCTTCCTCTCTGGAAACCAACACAAGCACTCTGAGCTCCTACAGCTGCAAGAACCAACACCAGCACCCTCAGCTCCACACCGTTGCAGGTGGTGTGCTTACCAGGCTCATAAACCGGCGGAATACCCCTCAGATTCTCACTCCCATTTCCGTCTGAGTGGAGCAGGGTTTCACTGCAATGTGCGCACATATTCTTCTGCCGATCCAGCTTGCTCTGTTTTAAACTTTTCTCTGCATCGGAAACCATCTTTCTCCCTCGATCCGAGTAGACAGGCATTAATGTCGTCGACCGTCTGCATTCAAGCGGGTTAATACCCTGCTGCTCATGGTACCATCGGACACCGTAGGCATGCCACCTGCCCACGTGATGGTGCGTGCCATTACCATATCCCCTATGCACCCGCATCCGGGATGATGGAATCCTTCTTCGCCATAGAGATGCAGTCATTGTTGAGCTTATCATCTTCTGAGGTATCCAATGGACCTGCAAAGTAAAGAATACACTGGGAAGCACCTTGGTTGGCTAATCTATCAGCCACCTTGTTCGTTGTTCTTCGTACGTGCTTGAACGTTAAACTTTGGGGAGTTTGTAGCTTTTCCTCCATAGATTCCAGCCTGCTTAATAG
This sequence comes from Pinus tabuliformis, assembly GCA_031772625.1. Classification (NCBI taxonomy): domain Eukaryota; kingdom Viridiplantae; phylum Streptophyta; class Pinopsida; order Pinales; family Pinaceae; genus Pinus; species Pinus tabuliformis. Next base: position 46,347,068 of record CM062810.1, on the reverse strand, counting down.
TCTCCAGCTTGTGGCGACCTTGACCGCGGGCGTACCTGCCTGGATTCTTTGGGCAGCACTGATAAGGATTAAGGAGTCTCCTTCTACTTCCAAAGGGAAGTAGTTATTCTGTTCTGCAAGGCATAAGCCCCTCCATAAGCCTTCTAATTCAGCTACATTATTAGTATCTTTACCCAACGAGCCATAGAAAATCTGCATTATTTCCCCTGTGTGATTTCGAAAGAGTCCTCCATAACCCGCGAGCCCCGGATTACCTTTGGCTGCCCCATCGAAGTTTAACTTATAGGTGGCATAAGCTGGAGGGGACCAGCTGGAAGGAGAGGCGCTGCTGTTAGAGGATTGGGTGCCTTCTTTCTGTATCGCTGAGAGGTTTATGTTCCAAGCCTTCAGGATCCGGCATTCCAATGGGGAGTTTGGCATATCCGCATCTGTCCAAGATTTGAGGGCCAGAGTTTCTTGCAGCTTTTTGTTGAGGATTAACCATAAGGCTTCAATGGGCCGGGAAGAGTTGTTGAAAATTCTATGGTTTCTTTCTTTCCAAAGAGTCCAGTATATGAATCCTGGTAAGCGTCTCCACAGAGAGTTGAGAAGCTGACTCTTGAAGGGGGAAGTAACCCAATTCCTTAAGTTCTCGGCTATGTCTTCTGTTCTGGCTTTGATCTCATGTTACAGCTCTCAACTTTCCTCCATATTTGCTCAGCTAGCGGGCAGGTTTCCATGAGATGTCCGATTGTCTCAGAGTGAATATTGCAATTCGGGCATCTTGATGGCCCCACGAATCCGCGCTTTACCAGGTTGTCCCAAGTGAGTATTCTTCTTTTGCTGAGCAGCCATAAGAAAGTGGAGATTTTGGGCCAAATTCCTGGTTGCCAAATCTTTTCCCAGATTTGGTCCTTGTTGAGCTGGTTTCCAGTGTATCTGAGCTGGTGGTAAATGTACCTTTATGCTTATGGCCCCATCTAAGGCGATCTTGTAGAGTGGAGTATCGAATTTTCCTGAATGATAATTCGTGCTCTATGTCCTCATAAGTTTCTCCTTGCCAATCATTTTGCCAGAGACTGGCCTTCTTCCAGTTTCTGTAGTCGGTGCTTGCAGAATGTTGCCAAAATTGATTGACTTGAGTGAGGTGTGCTTGCTGCATCTGCTCTTGCCAGAGAGGCTTGTGAAATACTGTGGCAAGCTTGGGGAGCTGCTGCCACGAGTCCTCCCAAAATCTTGTTGTAGTACCGGAGTGTATTTCCCAGAAACTATGCTCTTGAATGAATTTGCTGTGAGGTTTGGCTGCGTTCCATATAGGTGATCCTTGAGTAGTGGAGCTGATTCTGATTAGATCATTCCATTGACTGCATGGTGCATATTTGGCTTGCCATAGTTTGGCCCATGGTGCGTTGGGCTTAGTGATCCAATTCCACCACATTCGAGGTCTCATATTATTGTTGCTCTGTAAAGGGTCTCGAAGTCCCAGGCCTCCATCAGCTTTGGGTTTGCAGACATCTTGCCAATTTACGAGCGCCCATTTTCTGTTCAGGCCAGAAGATCCCCAGAGGAAGTTACGCTGGAGATTGCGGATAGATTTAAGAACCCATTTAGGTGCGGCCAACAGTGAAAAGAGGTACAATGGCATGGCTTGAAGGACCGATTTGATCAGGACGAGCCTGCTGGCAATATTGAGAGCTTGAAAGGTCCAAAGGGAGAGTTTGGATTCAAGCTTATCTAAAAGAGTCTACCAGGAGGAGTGTTTGATAGCTGCAGCAGCCAGGGGGGCCCCTAAGTAGGTCGACGGAAGCTTGGAAATAGTGAACTACAAAATTCGGGCTATGTTCCTTTGAGTGGAGAGGGGGGTATTAAAGAAATAGAGCTGAGATTTCGACGCATTGATGGAGGTACCTGAAGCTTTGGAAAATATAGAGAGCAGGGATTTGAAGACAGAGGCTTCTTGCGAGGATGGGTGGCCAAAGAGCATGGTGTCGTCAACAAATTGTTGGTGGGATTGGGGGGGAAGGCCATGAACAGAGATGCCTTTGAGCATTTGAGTGGAGACGGCTGCCTTTAGCAATCTACCTAGCCCTTCTGCCATAAGAACAAAGAGGAAAGGCGACAATGGGTCCCCTTGTCTTATGCCTCTGGAAGGCCGAAAAGGATGAGAAGGAGAACCATTTAACAGAACAGAAAAGCTTGGAGAGGAGATCAAATTGGTGACCCATCTTGTCCAATTATGACTGAAGCCAAAAGCTATAAGCACTTTTTGTATATAGTTCCAACTGAGCTTGTCAAATGCTTTGGATAAATCTAGTTTTAGAAGCATACCTGGCTTTTTTAGTATCTTGAGTGAATGAATCACCTCATTTGATAAGACGATACCATCCATGATCTACCTGCCTTCAACATATCCTATTTGTTCCGGTGAAATGAGTAAGGGTAGAAGTGGTTTGAGCCGATTTGCGATGACCTTAGAGATAAGCTTGTATATGACACTGCATAAAGCAATGGGTCTATAGCTTTCGGGCTTGCTCGGTTCAACACATTTGGGAACTAGTGCGATGAAGGTAGTATTGAGGGCTGGAAGAATCCAATGCGTGCTTCTTGATTCTTCCACCAGCTCCCAGACCTCTTCTTTGATTAACTCCCAGAATTCATGGTAGAAATTGGCAGTAAAACCGTCTGGCCCCGAGGCTTTTCCGTCCTTGAGCTAGTTCATCACTTCTTCAATTTCTTTTAGGGATGTGGGCTGAAGTAATTTGTTGTTGTGCTCATCAGTTATTATTCTGGGAATATGTTGTGTGATGGCTCTGATTTCTACGTCCCTGTTTCCTTCTGGCTCTTTAAGGATGTCTTGAAAGTAATGAGGTAATTCCTTTTCCATGTCTTCGTGGGCTTCGACTCGCTCTCCTTGTTGGTTGTTGATGAATGTGATGTTGTTATACATGCGCCGTTGAAGAGCTGTTCTATGAAAAAAATTTGTATTCTTTTCGCCCTCTTTTAGCCAGTTGATTCGTGATTTCTGTCACCAGAGTATTTCTTCTTGCTTTCTCCGTTCTTCTAATCGATGCCAGAGGATTTGCTCTTGTTGGGACTGTTCCTCCGTGCGGCCTTCTTTGATGATAACTTGCTGAAGTGCTTCCATTTGCTTTTCCAACCTTTGTCGATCCTCCTGAATGTTGCCAAATTGAGTTTTGTTCCAATTCTTGAGTACTTGCTTTAGGTTTTTCAACTTTTGCTGGAATTGAAACATTTTGGCTCCTTCTGGTGGCCTGTAGGACTTCCATGCCTCTTCTACTATCTGCTTGAACTTAGCGTTTGTGAGCCAAAATGCTTCAAAGCGGAAGGGCCTATTGCATCTTGTGCCGGGCCGGGACCATTGAAGCACGATGGGCCAGTGGTCCGAACCTCCGTGTGGCAAAATTGATGCATTGAAGTCTCCTCCTAGATGGATTGCATTGTCTGAGAGGAGGAACCTGTCAAGCCGAGAGGCAATATGATTGGCACCACTGCGCTTGTTGGTCCATGTGAAAATCCCATTGGTGGTTGGAATGTCCATTAAGTGGTTGTCCTGTATAAAATCTCTGAGTCCTTTGCTATCATTTTCTAATCTTGTTCTTCCCCCTGTCTTCTCCTCCAGTGCCTGAATGATGTTGAAATCGCCTCCACTAATCCAGAGCGGGAACTGTCTGTGCTCATTTAAACTGGAGATCGTGTTTAACAGGTCTAATTTCTGCTGAATGCTTTGTGGAAAGTAAACATTGGAAAGGTGCCCGTGTATGTTTGTTCCAATGAGATGAAAGGAATCTTGAATGAGGAAATGGGTGGCGTGGAAATCATAAAGATTGAGGATCTGTGGATTCCACAAAATGGTTAATCCACCCGAAGCCCCTGAAGCGTCTACCGACATTGAGCTGCTACCAGCCTAGATCTTGTTTCTTGCTTTGTCCATGGCAATTGTGCTACTTTTGGTTTCTTGAAGAAAAAATATAGAAGGTTTTTCTTGTTGTATCAAGTTCTTGATCATCCTAATTTTTGAGGGACTGTTGAGTCCTCTCACGTTCCAGGAGATAAGCTTCATTGTAAATGGGATGTAGGTTTGTAGTACTTGGTCAGCTTAGGGAATCTCCCTGATTCCATAAGCAATTCCCCCACTGCAATGGTCCTCTACAAGTCAGTTTTGCGCCCCCTCTTCTTGGTTTCTTTGAGATTTTTTTTTATATCCCATGGACTTCCTCCCTGTACGCCTAGATGTTTGTTGTGTTGTACCTTGGCTAGGACTCCTTCCAGCCGATCTATTTGCCAGGGAGGAATAGTATTGTATTCCTTTTGCTTGCAGGCTGTTTCAAGTTTTAAGATGTCGATTCCTTCGAGGATAATGTTCTCTGGATCTTGTTCCATGTTGCTAGGGGTATTTTGTTCATCTTCCTCTATGGTGTTCTGTAGGGTTAGCGCTAATGCTGCATCCATATCCATGTCGGAGGCCAGTTGCTTAGGATCTATTTTTGATTTCCCTTTGCCATCGGATGGATCACTAGGATCGGTAACCGCCTTTGGAGCATCTTCAGAAGGTGAGAGGGGAGAATGAACAGAGCTGGGTTTAACTGATGGCTTGTGAGTTTGGGGATTAAGGGATGAAGAAGGCTGAGAGTCAGAGTCCAAAGGCTCCCCACTGGGAGATTCTTGGTTGGCAAGAGGCGAAAACTTGTTCCGAGAGTCTAATCTAGTAGAGATTTCAGGGGCTGCCTGATTTTTCTTGGGATGCCGGCGGCGGTTGGGGATTATGGTGAAGCCTTCTGAGTCAGTCTGAGTTTCTGAGGTAAAGGCTTTGGATTGCTGATTAAGAGGGCAGTCCCTGAACAGGTGCCCATGAGCATGGCACTTACGGCAACGAAAAGGGATGTGTTCATAATCAAGAGTTTGATCCCATTCGAAATCTTCGTGAAAGAGACTTACCGTGTCTGCCAGAGTCTTGGCAAGGTGCATCTTGACACAGATCCGTGCATAAGAAGTATATTTGCGCTTCTTTGTTTCCTCAGCAACTTTGATGAAGCTTCCCAGTCCATTTCCAATGTCTGCAAGCATTTCTTCCTTCCAATATTCCACCGGGAGCCCATACATTCTGATCCATACTGGAGCCCAGCTGAAATCTTCTTTATCAGGGTTAAATCGTGGCTTCCATTCTGTGAGGTACAGTCCTGATGAGTTGAAGAAGTATGGGCCTCCCTCAAATACCTTGGTTTTTCCTCCAGGCAGTTAAATATGGCCGTGAAGAAGCCTTTTGGACCCAGTTGCAGTGTAACTTGTCCCTTTGGTTTCCACTTTGATTCGATCCAGCCATTCGGGGCTCTTTCTGTCGGCCAGAAGCCCAAAAATTTGCCTATCAGTGCATGGTCCTGCATGTACTGTATTCTCCATTGATTCGGTGACTGGGCAGTTCTATCCTGATGCGCTCTGTCGACTTGGGAATGCATGTAGCCGAGGTCGCCTTTGGCTGTGACGAAGAGGCGTTTTGGCGCTTTTCAATTTCTGGATCTGTGGCTGCAGTCTGATCTGCAGGGATCTCCTTATCACTGGACTTCTGTCCTTCTTGCTCTGTTTCATGATTTGTGTCAGGAGGAGTCAGCGGCGTACTGTGCGTTTTCTCACCGGCGGTAGAGGCATTCGAAGGAGGGGGGGCAGAGCCCGCCCCTCCTGTAGGCGTTGCCATGGAAAGACTTCAGTAAAGGACTGGCGGCTTAACGAGCTCTGTCAGGAACGAGCAGGTAGTAGGGTTCAGAAATGGCGGCAGGTACACAGGCATCCATAGGGTTGCAGATCTCAATAGCATTTTCCATTATTAACATAAGCTTTTACATAGTTTTATTTGAGGAAATATATGTTGATTAAGTGGGGCTTGCAAAAAAAATAAAAAAATTCTTAGAACACCTTTTTTAACCCTTTTATGTATTTCTCTATTTTGGAAAAAAAAAGGTTAAATGTGAGCTACCTTTGTAGTTTGATTTGTCAAAAGCGTCTTCATGTAGCTTTTATTCAAATATGAAATACTTTGAATATTGGTTCTTCTTTGCTGCAACATTTTCTCATTAGATTTTGTTGGGAAAAATATCCTTTGATGATTCAAAGGGTGGAAGTTTAAGTTCTTCTCTAAAATCTCCAACAAAATCACATATTATTAAACATGCTATTCACCCATAGTTCAAAAAGTCGAGGAAAGATTTCCACATGGAGGGATTTAATTCCTCTCTCGATTTGATAAATGTCGTGTTAAGAGGGGTCTAGGGTGGTTTGTTTTATTAGTTTACGACACACACTCAATTGATTTTTCCAAAGCAAGAAAAAATGTCAGCTAGATCATTTGGTGGCGGCCATCTCCTAATATCATAGAGATGCAAACACCTACACAATTAATTAATATTCTTTTCTTATCATTTTTATTTTTTTATAGAAATTAGTCATGGTGTATGCACAATGATGTCAACAATACCCATGAGACATATCTACCCAACACTAGGTTATAGAGTGCACCTCTCAATGCAACAATTATTATCAAGGAGGTCAACGTTCCCCTTGATTGTGTTACACCTTTTATTGATATGCTTCTTGCTGCTACATCTCTTAGTTGGGAATTTTGAACATTCACATGGTTACCCACTTTCTTTGTGATTCCTTTTTACTCTATTGGATGGTTTGAGGGCAATGGAGGTTCTTGTGAAAGCCATTAGTGGTCTTCCTTTGATATGATGGAAGGAAATGCTCCCCTTTCTAGAGTGAGATATTTTTTTTGTCCCACTTATTAAAACCTTGAGGCCTTTCATGGGTAATAACCTATGCATGAATATTCATTTAAAAATGAGTCTAGCCTCTAATGTTATTTTTTTCCCTTCCCGACCAAAAAGACCTCAGTGTTTTGGAAAACACCCTTCAAATTACTATGCTATTAAAAAACTTGCTATAACCTTTAGGAATATTGTTTTCTCTTCCTACCCTAAAGAAACTTTCATGTTTGAACAAACATTCTTAAAATCACTATATTTCTAATAAACTTTATATATGAAAGCCATATTTTCAAGAATTGATTTATTCATTTGAAAAAAGTATCTCAATATAGGAATTTTGTTCCACATTAATACTTTTGATTTGGATCTCAAGGGCTAAATCCAAAAGGCTTGAATGTTGAGAGAGGAGGAGAGAAAACATACAGATTTTCCATGAAATTGATCACAAGAACATTTATAAAAATGCAATAATTGAATACATAACAAAAATATGGAGAGAGAGAGAGAGAGAGAGAGAGAGAGAGAGAGAGAGAAAGAGAGAGAACCATTACATGCAATGAGGCCAATTTTGGGACCTGTACTTCTTGACTTTCACTCTTTTCCTATTATCTTCTTATAAGGTATCTTGTCGACAGAGTCAACTTTAATTAAGTTTTCCTCAATCAATTACATATTTATCAAGTTCACTTTTATGTAAAAATGACTTTATGACTTGTATATTTGAACTTACATTCTTTCTTTTGAAACCACAGTTTAAACTTTATTGTTCTCAAGTTTTGACCAAAAAAAATCAAATACATTAGTGATATATATATATATATATATATATATATATATATATATATATATATATATATATATATATATATATATATATATATATATATATATATATATATATATATATATATATATATGCGCACACATGCACTTTCACGATTCTTAAGTTTTATTGTGCATATATTCCCTATTAAGAGGTAAGACACCATTTGCCTTGTAAAGGATAAGTCTATTAAGAGGTGAGACACCATTTGATTTATAAAGGATAAGTCTAGAGTCAACTTTAATTAAGTTTTCCTCAATCAATTACATATTTATCAAGTTGACTTTTATGTAAAAATGACTTTATGACTTGTATATTTGAACTTACATTCTTTCTTTTGAAACCACGGTTTAAACTTTATTGTTCTCAAGTTTTGACAAAAAAAAATCAAATACATTAGTGATATATATATATCTGTGTGTGTGTGTGTGTGTGTGCGCGCACACATGCACTTTCACGATTCTTAAGTTTTATTGTGCATATATTCCCTATTAAGAGGTAAGACACCATTTGCCTTGTAAAGGATAAGTCTATTAAGAGGTGAGACACCATTTTATTTATAAAGGATAAGTCTAGACCCAACTTTACACAGTAACGTAGCAAAGTGTTTAAATCTTATTTGAAGCTATAACAATTTTATTTTATTTTTTTATTAGGTTATAAAGTTTGGGGAGAACCCAAGTACTTCTCCTTGAATCCATTATAACAATATACTTGTTATGAACTTAACATATCATTCACAATGATTAAAATTAATTAGGAAGATAACAGTCATTCCTCCTCAACACTTGAAATAAATTAAATAAATTAAAGTGACAATTTTTTATTTTTTTTTGTAAGCTAGTGTAGGATCTTCTCTATTATATTCAACCAATATTAATATGTACAATCATTTGGTGACCTCAACCCACCCCGGAGGGAAACTGGGTTTGTTGGTCACCATAAGTCTGTAAATGTCAACCCATATCATATGAACATAAACCATCAAGTCTATAACATATAACATACCCTATCAACAGACTACTCTGGATTCCTATAAGCAATTACAATTCAAAAACATTTCCAAAAAAATTGATTCTCATAGGCCTAATAGAAGGATCATTAGAAATCAGAACTGTAAGGTTCAGTCTACCATGGTTTCCGGCTTGATCTCCTCCTCGCTCTGCACAATAGTTATTTTTTTCAACAGAATTTGAATTTCCTCTAGCCTGTTGTCCTGCATCAGAAGAGTGAGTTGGAGGTTTTCCATATCCCTTTTTAGGATTGGGATTCCTTGAGCCATTTCAGTCATCTCCTCGGCAATATATTCCATAGCCTTTGCTAATAAACGTTTCGTCACCCAATAAACATGCAGAGCTTGTTTGTACAGGGATAAACGTCCCCTTGTGTTTCCTGGGTCCGGTAATAGAATGCCCCAATCCTCCATTTCCAGGTCTGAGGCCTCCTCCAGTACATTATTTTCCAACTCCTGGATAATTCTTCTAATCTCCGCATTATTCCCTTCTTTATATGCCCTTTCCACTTCCTGAGCCATCTGCTCCGATGTTCTTCGACCTCTTTTCTGTCGGGTTGGTGATGGCGCCTCAGCTTCATGACCGTCTGTTTTCCTAACTCTCCCACCACCCCTGCGTCTTTTGCCTTTGCCTCTTCTGGAGGGTCTTCCTCTGATGGTACCCCAACTGCCCTGTCCAACCTCGAACGTCACCTTCTTCATGAACTCCTTCCTGCCAACTTCCATTCCCTCCTCACCTCGAATTTCTTCCTCTTTTGACTGCTCCTTCTCTGGCTTATTAACCCTCACCGCTCTTCCTTTGGATAGCTGATGCTTTTTTGCCTCCTGAGGACTGTCTCTCTCCTCAGCCCTCTGCTTATCATTCTCTCTTACGTTCTGAACTCCCTGCTTATTCTTATCGTGGCCCTTCCGTCTTCCTTCCTCTTTAGTGTTTTCTCCTGCCTTCCTTCTTCTCTTCGCCATTGCCTTCTGCCCTCTTCTAATCCGGTTACCAGGGTTTCTTTGCCTAATAATCTCTGCCTTCACCACCTTACTTAACCTCGGATTGTCTACTACTTTGCCTTCACCAGCTCTTATTGATTTATCGACATCTATCCTACGCTCCACCAACCAAACACTGTCGTCCTTTTCCCTTTCCTTTTCCATTATTCTTTCACCTCCTTGCCTCGGGTCTCAAACACACCTGCATGTCGGCTCTGCATATCGGAGCATGATTAACTTAGGAGGTGGCTTGTGCTTCCACGCACTGACCTCCATCATTTCTTCACACAGCGTCCTTTTCCCCACCCCGATCGGGGTCCGACTGTAGCTTTGATCATGAGTGTATTGTGTCATTATTTTCCTACTTGATGATTAGATTTAGGTTCTCCCATCGTGTTCCTACCAGATGAGTTGGCCATATACTGTCCACTTTCCCGTCTGATTCATTACAGCCCCAGTTAGCTAGGAAATCTGCAGCTTTATTGCCTTCTCTCCTAACATGGTGGATAATCTTATAGTCTATACGCTTCATAATTTCTGCCAGGTCCTGGATTAGACCCGTCGTCCTCCAGCTCTTTGCCACATGTTCCCATTCCTTTCCATTATTCAATTTTCTGATAGTTTCAATAACTAAATTTGAATCACCTTCTATTTCTAGCTTTGTATATCCATTTCTTATTGCAACTCTGATTCCTTGGTAGGCAGCCATAAATTCTGCTTCATTATACCTCCTCTATCTGCATAAATCCACCTGGTGTGACCTTGGCTATCTCTAAAAATCCCTTCGTATCCTGCTGGCCCCGGGTTTCCTTTGGAAGCCCCATCAAAGTTTAGTTTGATGAAGCCATCCTGGGGACGAATGAACACTGCTGGGCTTTGGATCTGTATGCTCTGGGTTTTTTGCTTCTGAGGATGAACCATTCCTTGTTCCAGATTTAACCTTATTAAGATTCAGTTTTCTTCCGCAGTAGTTTTCCAATCCTCCTGGTCCCAAGCTTCCAATAGAATTGTTTCCCTTATAAGACTTTGAGTTCTTTTCTATGTCGCCTCCGGGGAGTTGGTTTTATTTTGAAATATCCTTCTATTTCTATCTTTCCAGATAAGCCATATGTTGAATCCTACTACCAGACTCCATGCTCTCCTCACCACTGGGCTTTGAAATTTGCCTTTCCCCCATTGGAAAATGGTTTGTTTTATGTCCTAAGGATCACGATTTGTCTTTCTAAATACGTTTCTGGTCTCTTCCCACTGTTGTTGAGCTACCGGGCAAGAGTTTAAAATATGTTCTTGGGTCTCTATGTCTTGTTTACATAAGCTGCATGTTGGTGGTCCAAGGAACCCTGGTCTCTGAATTTGATCCCAAGTCAGGATGCATCCTCTTCCTACTAGCCAGGTGAACATGGTGACCTTTGGCCACCACCTGTTCTTCCATAATTGTTTCCATTCTTGAAGTTGTTCTTCCTGCTCCTGTTTGGACTTTAGGAGGTATGCTTCCTTAATCGTAAAGGTACCTTTCGTAGATCCGCCCCATCTAAGAATGTCTGGCCCTGTTCTGATTTTAATCCTTCTTGAGTCCATCTCTTTTACTAGCATTGCTTTTAGATCATCATTTATGTTATTATCCCATTCTTTTGGTTCCTTCCATTCTCTCCAAGTTTCATTATCTCTTCCTTCCTTCCAGTAACTATTGACATAATTTAAGTCTTTGGCTTTGGCTTCCCTGTATGAGTTTTGCACATCCTGAATCTCCACCATTCTTCCCCTTTGCTGCCAGACTTCCTCCCAAAATTTAGTTGTCTTTCCATTTCTTATTGTTAGGATATTCCGACACATAAGAAATAGTTAAGTACAATTTGGTCTAGTATAGAGTTAGGTAAAGTGTGTTTCTTTACCTTGTACATTTTGTAACTTACAATCTGACGGTCACGATATGTAGTGATCCGAAGGTTCATTCTCTCTCGGTATTACCGACACTTGATCCGTGGCTTAACACTCGATTGGTCCATGATTTCTATTTAAAGCGCATGGAGGGTCATTTGTAGGGTAATCCGTCTATGAGAGAAGCATATGTAAATTTTCATTCTTTTATTAATAAATTGCCTGAAGTGGCCGCGTTGGCTCAAGCCGTGGACTGTTTCCCTCTTTAAGGGTTTTAACCACGTCAAAATACTGGTGTATTGATCTGTGATCTGTTTGTGAGCGGTGTCCTTTGGTGTTCTGTCTGAGGAACTTACCCTGTAAATTCCTACATGGTATCAGAGTTATTTGAGGGCAGCGTTCGTTGGTGATCCAAATCTGAAGCCGGTAGAACTGCATCCGACTGTTGTTTCCCAGATCTACTGTTTCTGACTGCTTTCGGGCCAAGAGGACTACTCTGTTGTGTTGGGAGCATCTGTTCCAGTGAGGAACCCCTTTCGTTTCACGCGAAAAGGTTTCCGGTAGCCCCAGCTGCGTCATTTTTAAGATCTGGAGGTATACAGTGTTTATTTGCAGTTTACAGTTATTTTCTCTCTGTTTATTTCAGTTTCGGTTTATTTAGCTTTTTCATTACCGGATCTATACCTTTCATTTCTGCGTATGCTCTTTGCCTTGTGACTCTGTGCGATCTGGGAAAATCAGAAATAGAAAGGAAGGATTTTTCTCATGCGTATGCTCTTTTCCGCTGCGCCTTAGTGTGATCTCAGAAAATCAGAAACATTGAGGAAAATATTTAGTTTCTGGCTAAAGCTAACTTTGAGACGCAAGGTTCATTTTTGAAAATATTTAGTTTTTTGGCTAAAGCAAACTTCGAGCCGCAATGTTCGTTTTTTTTGTATGTCCGTGTTGGGTTTTCTGTTTTTTGTTTTGTAGAGAAAAAGAGCCTTCTCAAAGCAAGCACGCAACCCAAAGCATCAACCCCCCCCCCCCCCCCCCCCACTCTCTCTCTCTCAAACTTTTTGTATAGCTCACTTGGTGCAAAGCTAATTTATGAGAGTAGAGGTCTTGGGTTCAAGTCTCCATTTTTTGGGGGCGGATTTTTTTTTCATTTCCGCACATTCCCGCACTTCGTCGGCGACTTCATCATTTTTTTTTCAAAAAGCCATAACTTCTTCATCCGGAAGCCGTTTTTAGAACCGTTTTTTTTAAACGGCCTAATTTTTCGAGATCTTTCCATTAGTACACTTAGTTTCAGCATCTACAGCTTCAGTTTCTGTTAAAAATGGAAAGGCCATGCCAAGTCATTCTTGATAGCACTAACTACTTCCAATGGTGGTCCCTATATTGTGGATTTACTTAGAAGTAAAGGTCTTTACAGAATAGCCACATGCCAAGAGACCAAACTGAAAGATGAAGATAAGGCAGCTAAATGGGAAAATAGGCAAGACCAAGCACGTGGGTTGATAGGGATGTCTATTTCTCCAGATCTTAGATTCCATATTGCAGAACTTGATACTCCTGATGAAGCACTACAACAAATTATTAAAGTCTTTGGAATTAAAAATGAACTTAAAGCCCATCAACTTGAAAATGAATTGCTTACATTGGACCCCAATAATTTTTCTTGCATTGAAGATTTTTTGTCCAAGTTCAAGACCCTTAGACTTCTCTTGGAAGGTGTTAAGGTTAATAAAGAAGATAGTAGCCTTATCTACTCCATTCTTACTAAGTTGGGACCAGCCTATTCTGTGTTTGTTTCCACCTTCCATTCTACAAGAGAAGCCTTCATTTCTCAAGGACAAACCTACAAGTCCCCTTCCTTTGATTCCTTTTGTGATTCTTTAATAAGAGAACAAGAAAAACTCTTACACCTTGGTCTTCTTCATCTTGGAAACTCTTCTAAGAAAGCATTAGCCGCCCAGCAGCAACCAAATCCAAAGAATCCTAAGAAGTTGTATCCTAAAAAGAATGGTCCTAAACCAAACAAGGGTCCTAAGCAATTTCAGCCTCAAAATGAAAAATCATTTCAACAAAATGATAAGACAAATAAAAACAAAGGGAAAAAGACTGATAGACATTGCAACTTTTGTAATCGAGATGGCCACTGAGAATCCGAATGCTTTAAGAAGATGGAAGCCTTGGAAGCAGCAATGAAGAAGCATAACATCCATTTGGAGCAATCTTCAACTTCAACTTCATCTTCAGGAATGGCACTTTTTGCATGTGGTTGTCAAGCATCTCGGTCTGGCTATGCACTAAATGTATCTTCTTCTTCTCATTCTCATGAGTGGCTCATTGATTCTGGAGCTTCTTATCACATGGCCAAAAACAAAGCCATGTTTTCTTCTTTAAATGATTGTAACACCAAAAATATATATGTTGGTGATGATAGATCTCTAAGTGTTGTAGGGACTGGAACTGTTCATCTAGACAATGGTCAGTTTAATGATGTATTATGTGTTCCAACCTTATCCTGCAACCTTCTATCTGTATATCAGATAACCCATTCAGGTGAAGGTAAAATCGTTGAATTTTCACCTCACGATGTTGTAATTAAGGACCTAAGAGATCCTAGACAGATTTTAGCTACTGGCATTGCTGATGATTCTACAAGGTTGTATAAGTTTCACAACTTTGGGTCATCAAATCTTCCCTCATATTTGTTGCTCATAATTATGAAGTGAGCAAACTTTGGCATGAGCGATTTGGTCACTTAAACTATCGCTCTCTTTAAAATCTATGTAAAGAAAATATGGTGACAGGTCTTCCCATGGTATCTTGCAGAGATGGTGTTTTTTCCGGATGTGTACTCGGAAAACATCATCGGGACAGTTTTGAAAAACGTGCCTCTTGGCACGCCTCAGCCCCTTTACAGCTCGTGCATAGTGATTTATGTGGTCCACTTCCAGTTGCTTCATTCTCTGGCTACAAGTATTTCTTAACTTTCATTGATGATTTCTCCAGACGCACTTGGGTATACTTCTTAAAACTCAAGCGTGAAGTATTTAACATGTTCTTGGCCTCTAAGGCGTTTGTTGAAAAACAATCTGGACATCAAATTCTTAAGCTAAGATCTGATAATGGCGGAGAATATGTTAAAAACACATTCATCAACTTTTGCACTGAGAATTGAATTCAAATGCAACATACTGTTCCATATACTCCACAACAAAATGGTGTAGCTGAAAGGAAGAATTGCACCTTAAAGGAAATGGCTAATTGTATGCTTCAATCTAAAGGACTTAGTCTTAATTATTGGGCAGAAGCAATTAACTGTGCAAATTACATAATAAATTGCACTCCTACTAAGGTTTTAAAGAATATCACTCCAGAAGAAGCATGGAGCTCAATCAAACCAGATGTAAGTCACTTTCGTGTTTTTGGAAGTGAAGCATGGGCCCATATTCCAGATGAGAAACATAAAGCTTTAGAACCAAAGAGTGAAAAATGTATTTTTGTTGGATATTCTGAAGATGTCAAAGGATATAGACTTATTCCACTTAAGTCCAAAAATGTTATCATTAGAAGAGATGTAAAGTTTGCTGAAAATATATCAGCCTGCGAGCCTAGTTCGGCGGATGTGCCACCTCTCCTATCTCTTCTACTTTTGAAAATATTTCTTCTTCAGATGATGAAAGCGAGGATGAAAATCCTCCCCCACCTTCTTAGGATCCTCCTTCAGCTCCTCAGCTTCCAAAATGGGTTCGTGCTACTCGGGATGCAGCAGGTGATCTTGTCGGTGATCCTACAGATCAGCGACATACACATTCTCAGTTGGAGAGAGCCTCTTCTTTACTGGCTCAAGCTTCAGTGAATTATGATCCTGACACCTTTGCAGAAGCTTCAGGCCATCCAGATTGGGAAGCAACTATTAATGAAGAATATCATTCATTATTGGCAAATGATACATGGGATCTTGTTCCTCTACCAAAGGGACGAAAACTTGTTAGATGCAAATGGGTTTATAGAACCAAGTATGGACCAGATGGGAAAGTTGATAAACATAAAGCTCATCTTGTTGCTAAGGGTTTTTCACAAGTTGAAGGCATTGACTATACTGAAACCTTCTCCCCTGTTGCCAAAATGAGCTCTATCTGCCTTGTTCTTTCCCTTGTTGCTTCTTTCAAATGGGAAGTCCATCAGATGGATGTTAAATCCGCCTTCTTGCATGGGGACTTGCATGAAGAAATCTATATGGAACAACCTATTGGCTTCATACAAACAGACTCCAGCCTTGTATGTCGGCTTAAGAAATCCCTTTATGGTCTCAAGCAAGCTCCTCGAGCTTGGTATGCCAAAATGGATAACTTTCTTTTAGAATCTGGCTTCTCTAGGTGTCATTCTGACAATACTGTCTACACCAAGAAAGTGGGCAAGTCTCTTATCATTCTTGTTCTTTATGTTGATGATCTTATCCTGACTGGTAGTGATCCCAACCTTATAAACCATGTGAAGTCTAGCCTTAAAAGGAAGTTTGAAATGACAGACTTAGGACACTTACATTATTTTCTCGGTCTTCAAGTCTTGCAATCCAAGGAAGGTATTTCCCTTTCTCAGTCCAAGTATGCCTGTGATATTCTACGCCATTTTCACATGGAAGACTGTAAGCTAGCCCCTTCTCCCTTTCAGTCTGGAGTCAAACTTTCAGTCACTTGTACTTCTCCTGAAGTTGATGCTACCTTATACCGTCAACTTGTAGGAAAACTTTTGTATCTAACCCATACTCGTCCTGACCTTTCCTTTGTTGTTGGCCTTGTTGCTCGGTTTATGCAAAACCCACGTGAAAGTCATTGGAAAGCAGTTAAAAGAATACTTCGTTATGTTCGAGGTACAGTTCAGTTTTGGATTCATTACAGTGCCGAAGCATCTCCTCTATTGGTTGGTTTCACTGATTCCGATTGGGCTGGTGACCCTGATGATCGGAAGTCTACTGCAGGTTATGTGTTCACTCTTGGTTCAGGACCTATTACATGGGCTTGCAAGAAACAAGGTGCCATTTCTCTTTCTTCAGCAGAAGCAGAATATCGTGGTGCCGTAAAAGCTAGTAAGGAAGCCTTGTGGCTTGGTCAGATCCTGTCAGAGTTTGGCTTTCAGCAGTAGCATCCGACTACACTTTGGTGTGATAATCAAAGTGCCATTCAGCTATGCAAAGATCCAGTCCAACATCAGTGCAGCAAACACAATGAACTGCACATGCACTTCATCAGAAAGCTCATTCATGACCATGTTCTTGAAGTGCAATATTGTTCAACAGATGATCAAGTTGCAGACATCTTTACAAAGGCTCTCACAGAGGCGAAGTTCACTAAACGTAGATTTATGGTTGGAGTTCAGGAAGTTGTCACTAAGGGGGGATAGGCTCTAGTGCCTCCTTCCTTCTCCTATTGTGTCATATTTGTAAATCCTTCAATCCTATCCCAATTTGTTCTTAAGGGGGGATGTTAGGATATTCCGACACATAGGAAATAGTTAAGTACAACTTAATCTAGTATAGAGTTAGGTAAAGTGTGTTTCTTTACCTTGTACATTTTGTAACTTACAATCCGATGGTCACGATATGTAGTGATCCGACGGTTCATTCTCTCCTCGGTATTACCAACACTTGATCCGTGACTTAACACCCGATTGGTCCATGATTTCTATTTAAAGAGCATGGAGGGTCATTTGTAGGGTAATCCGTCTATGAGAGAAGCATATGTAAATTTTCATTTTTTTATTAATAAATTGCCTGAAGTGGCCGCGTTGGCTCAGGCCGTGGATTGTTTCCCTCTTTGAGGGTTTTAACCACGTAAAAATACTGGTGTATTGATCTGTGATCTGTTTGTGAGCAGTGTCCTTTGGTGTTCTGTTTGAGGAACTTACCCTGTAAATTCCTACACTTATCTCCCAAAAAGCATGCTTATTTATGATATCTTTGTTCTGACTTGCTAGATCCCATATTGTAGAGCCTTTTGGCACCTCTTCCTTTCTCAGAATTTCTTCAGCAGTTGTAGGCATGTTATATTTTTAAGTCCATATTTTTTTCCATAAATCGTCACCCCCTTTCATCCAACGCCACCATAGTTTCGCTCCTAAGACTTGGTTCAGGGTGAGCGGATCTCTAAGATCTAGCCCCCCTGCCTCTTTTTCTTTTGTTAGACTATTCCATGATAATAAAGCCCATTTATTCTGTTGATTTGGCCCTCCCCCTAAGAATTTTATGAAGATTTCAATCATTTTGGTACACACTCCTTTAGGGACAGCCATTACTGATAGAGGGTAAATGGGTATTGACTGGAGAATCG
The DNA here is from genome assembly GCA_031772625.1 of Pinus tabuliformis. NCBI lineage: Eukaryota > Viridiplantae > Streptophyta > Pinopsida > Pinales > Pinaceae > Pinus > Pinus tabuliformis. The sequence continues at coordinate 46,329,293 of CM062810.1, read as the reverse complement.
ATTTGAGGAACACTAGTCATGCTGCTATATTCAGAGACCTGAATGACCAGTTAGCTACTCTTTTCTTGAGTTTTTCTAAGGTGGGTTGCCAGTTAACTATCCTCAGAGGATTTGCCGCTGGTAAAGTGCCCAAGTATTTTGTAGGTAATTCTCCCATTATAAACCCCAAAGTTCTAGTTAGGTGGGCTTTAACCATTTCAAGTGCATTGAAGATGAAAGTGCTCGATTTGTCCTTGTTAATTTTTGTGCCTGAAGCTTCCATAAATAACTCAAGGATTCCTTTCACTCTTTTGACTTCTCTCAGAGAGACAGTACAGAATAGCATAATATCGTCCACGAACTGTTGGTGGGTAACAGGTAGGTTGTTTCCCCATGGTCTCAGGCCTTTTATTTTCCTCTCTCTTAGCTCTTTTTTGAAGTATCTTCCCAATCCTTCAACCGCTATAATAAACAGAAATGGTGATAAGGGGTCACCTTGGCGTAATCCTCTTGTGGCATTAAAGACTGAGGTTGGTGTACCATTCAAAAGGATGGAGAAATTTGGTGTATAGATCATGCTATGAATCCATTTCACCCATCTGTTGCAAAACCAATAAGCCTATAATATTGAATCCAAGTAGTTCCAATTCAGGCGATCATAGGCTTTTGAGAGATCAATTTTTATCATCATTCATGGTTCCTTTTTTTGTTTCAGGGTATGGATTTCTTCCTGAGAAACTACCAGACCATCTAAGATTTGTCTCCCTTCCATAAACCTTGTTTATTCTGGGGAGATTATACTGGAGAGGATTGGCTTTAGTCTTTTGACCATTAAAGTGGCAATAATCTTGTATATACATTACAAAGAGAAATTGAGCGGAAACCCTGAGTTGTTTCCGAGTGGGCAATTTTTGGAATAAGAGTTAAAAGAGTAGAATTTAAGCCTGGCCATACCTTTTGGTGTCTGCGCGATTCCTCAACCACTTCTACGATATCTTGTCCTAGGAACTGCCAGCTTGCTTGGTAGAATTCTGTTGTGAATCCGTTTGGGCCTAGGGCTTTGTTTCTTTTCAGACCTTTCACTATTTCCTCCACTTCCTCCAGGGTTGCTGCCCTCATCAGAGCTAAGTTTTGATCCCTAGTGACCAACTTTGGGATTTCCTTGCTTATCCTGCCTATAGCCTCTGTCTTGTTCCTTTGAGGTTCAATGAGAATATCTTTAAAATGTCCTACCAGCTCCTGTTCCATTTCTTCGTGCTGGGTTATGCGTTGACCTCCCTCATTTTTAATTGAAAAAATCCTATTTCTTTGTCGGTGTTGGATCATGGCTTGATGGAAGAATTTCGTATTTCTTTCTCCTTCTCTGAGCCACTTTACATGGGACTTTTGTTTCCATAAAATCTCTTCCTGTTTTCTGTGCTCCTCAAGTTGGCCTATTACTATGCCCTCTTCTCTACTTCTCTCCTCGTTCCTGCCTTCTGATATAATCGCCTGTTGCAACTCACTCATTTTTTGCTCTAAGCATTGTTGTTCTTTGAAAATATCCCTAAATTCTTCTTTGTTCCAATTTTTAATTTCCCCCCTGAGTTCTTTCAATTTTAATTGGAATGTTTGCATCTTACTTCGCCCACTTTGATGACTCATGGTCCACCATTCTTCTACCTTTGGCATAAACTGATGGTCCCTGAGCCAGAATGTTTCAAACCTGAAAGGTCGTCTTTTAGGTCCCTATTTAAGGTCAATTTCTAACTTGATTGGCCAGTGATCTGAGCCTATTGCTGGAAGGATCATAGCCTCAATGTATACATCTCTATTCATGATTTGTTCCGAAACTAGGAATCTATCCAATCTCGAAGCTATTTGATTTGATCCGCCTCGACGATTATTCCATGTATGGGTACCATTTATTGTTTGAATATCCACCATTCTTTGCTCCGATATCATGTCTCTAAAGGCTTCCATGTCTTGGTCTATTCTTCTCAATCCTCCTCTCTTTTCTGCTAAGGTCGTGATCATATTGAAGTCACCGCCTATAATCCATGGCATCTCTGGGTAAAGTCTTCGGATTGATTTCATATTTTGTAGGAATCCTTTGCGTTCGTTTGGTGAGTGCGGTCCATAAACTCCTGAGAGGACTACCCACTCAGATGACCCTATCAATCTGAAAATGCCTGAGAGGATCCGAGGGAAGCTTGTCCAATTTCCAAATTGGATTTCCTCAGGATTCCATAGGATTGCCAATCCTCCTGCACTGCCTACCGCATCCTGCCCCATTATTTCATACCGAGTATTCCACCTGCTCATTATTTCTTCCATTTTTTGCATGCTAATCTTTGTTTCTTGAACTATCATTATACTTGGTTTGTCTTTTTTCAATCTGTCTCTCAGATGTCTCTGTTTGCCCCTGCTGTTAAGACCTCTGATGTTCCAGCTTGTAATTATCATTTTAATAATTTTGGGGATTGTTGAAATACCTCTGATAAAGGTATTACTCTTCCTGAATTCACCAGCATCTCTCCCACTTCTTGAATTGTTTCGCTCATTGAGCGCCTGCCTCTTTTTCTTCCTCCTTTGCCAGAGCTGCCCATTCCCGAGTTCTGAGCCCCTTGCATTTCTATCTGTTCCAGTTTATTTGCTGCAAATACCCCTGCCTTTTCTTTATATTTTTGAAATGCCTCTTTGTATATTTGCTTCTGTTCCTCAGGAATGAATCTTTCATCTAAAAACCTCCATTCCTGCAACAGTTTCCTCATTATGTGCTCCTCTTCTCCTCCTTTATCTTTACATGGATCTATCTCCATTTGAATTTGTTCATTTGTCTGTTCTCCCTTCTCTTCTACCTCTCCTTGTTCTGCATCTCCTTGTCCTGTTTCCTGTTTTTCTGTTTCTTTTAATATTTCCATTGGCTCCTCATCGCTAACCTCCTTTTCCATCTTTGATTCCTCTTCCTAGAGGGCTTTGAACTTATTTTGCGTTTCCAAAGGTATATTTTTATTGGGTAGTTGTCACTGAGGTGTACTTTTCCCTGATTTCCTTTTGTTCTGCACTTCTTTAAATCCCTCTTCCTCTCTTCCTGAGTCCTCTGTTGGTGTTCTCTCCTCTTCTTCCTTGTCCGTTGATTCCTTTGTTCTATTTAAAGGGCATTGTCTATAAAGATGGCCATATTCATGGCATCTTCTACACCGGAACGGAATATGTTCGTAATCCACTGGTTGTTGCCAGACCTCATCATGATATTCCAATTCAATAAATTCTGGGAGGGGTTCAGTTATATTCATATACACACATATCCTGGCGTAGGATGTATATCTCCCTCTTTTGGTAGATTCTGCTACTTTCACGAATGATCCTATTGCATTACCTATCCCTTCTAGAATCTCCAGATCCCAAAACTCCATTGGAAACCCAAAAAGTATGATCCAGACAGGGGCTACTAGCATTTTCTCCTTGTCTGGATTGTAGCAGTCTTCCCAGTGTCGAATGAATAGACCACCATTGTTCATAAAATAGGGACCTCCCTCGAAAATTCTTTCCTTATCCTCTATATTGGAAAAAATTACTGTAAAAAACCCCTTGGCCCCCAGTTTTAGTTCCACATGGCCCTTAGGTTTCCATCTCTATTGTATCCATTTGGAAAGAACTTTCTTTGATGGCCAAAACCCCACAAACTGACATATTAAGGCATAATCTCTCATGTAGCTTCTATACTCTTCAAGTTTATTGTTCGGAATTACGAACCTGGGTTTTTTCAATGCCCTTGGGTGGCATTTTCTGCTTAATCTCGTCTGCCAGCTGGTTCCCTTTGTTGGGTTCTCTCCGTTGTTTTCCCTTGGCCCATTCCGCGTTCGATCCCTACTTGACTCCCCTGCTGTCATGTTCTTGTAGGAGGGGATCTCTCCCCTCCCCGCATTTGCTGCCATTAATCCTTCAGTGCCAACTGTTTTCTCGCCCTCTCCTCTTCTGATGTCGGCAATTCTCCGGCTTGGTCCGTCGTAGGAGGATGCGAGCTCCCTGCTTTTAGTCTTAGCTCCCACGCTGCGGACAGGGTAGTCTGATCAAACCCTCCCTATCTCTGAAACCCTAGCTCTTCTTGGTCCATCGATAAGCCACCCTTCATGTTCAAAGTGACAATTTTGAATTTTAACTACTTTTTCTATATTGAAGATGGATTTATAGATTTTATTTTCCTTTATAATTCCACCCTAATCATGATTTAAACCTTACCACTCATACAATTAATCAAAAACTATGAACTTTTGAATGAGGTGTAGTAATGAGAATGGTTGAGAGGTGGGTTTGCACTCTCATCACTACCCCATTAGTTATAACGCAAATCAACAAATTACCTAATTAGTAATTGGGTGTAGTTATTGATGCGAGATAGTGCTTATGTTAGGAACCACTTGGATGACCAAACATATAAATTTTATAATGTTTTGTTTGGGTCGATTGGGCCGATAGGTGGTTTTGGTTAAACCCCGGGTCGGCTCTCATCGGCCCGGTTCGCTCGTTTGGGGTGTTGCTATAAATAAATATCTCGCTGAGAGAGGGTTGTGGGTATTTTTTGTTTCAGGGTAGTAGATAACATCGACACACAGAGGCTCAGGTATTGGTGGAAGGAAGGAGCTTAGAAGAAGTGAAGATGAGCATAAGCTTGAGGAAGGCCAATACTCGGCTGTCGCCGGAGGTGAACAGGGTTGTGTATGTCCGGAACCTGCCATTCAACATAACGTCGGAGGAAATGTATGACATATTTGGCAAATATGGAGCCATCAGGCAGATCCGAATCGGCGTCAACAAGGATACCCGCAGTACCGCCTTCGTCGTTTATGAAGACATATACGACGCCAAGAACGCCGTCGATCACCTCTCAGGCTTCAATGTCGCCAACAGGTATCTCATCGTCCTCTATTACCAGCAGTCCAAGATGACCAAAAAGGTCGACAACAAGAAGAAGGAGGACGACCTCACCAAGATGCAAGAGAAATATGGCGTCTCAACAAAAGATAAATAAGCTTGCCTCTTTTCTGTCTGCATAGGCTTAAAAAATTGTCTATTCAGGGCTTTCAGGGGTTTGCTGAATTGGGGTTTTTCTGAATTAGGGTTTCTCAAATGGTTTTACCTGAATTAGGGTTTTTTTGTAATTGGGGTTATCTCGATTAGGGTTTGCCTGCATCCCATCAGCCTCCTTTATAATGGATAGTTGCTATTTTCTGTATTAATATGCATACGAGGTTCAATTGCATTTTCTCTGGACTCAATGTAACATTAATGAATTGCAGTAGAGTTCATACGTTATTTGCAATAACAACATAAATGAAATGCACATCTTTATTCAAATCATCGTAAATACATCACAGGTTCGAGGTTGAATCAAGTGAGATTGTGATTTCGGAAAAAACATTGTGATCGAAAATTAAGAGTAATAGGAAATCATCCACATTAGCAGGAGAAAAATTTCCTGTGTTTTTATATAAAGCAAATAATTGATCTCAGGACAGACGAATGTTGCTACGAAACAGTATCACTGCTGAACTCATTTTCCATCATCTGGATAAAGGGCGGGTAAATCTAACAGGAATCTGAGTAGATTCAATCATTAATACTAGCTGCTAATCTGACCCAAACTGGTGGTTTCTTTTCTGACAATGAATCTCATTGATGACAGATAATGCATCCCAGATAAGCAGTACATACGGTCATAGTCAGTGCACTCATTAATTTTATCTGGGAAAAATGAATTTGGCCCATTTAATTGTCTAGGCAAAACTTTTTATAAAACTTGTAAACAATGTTAATGGTGTTTTATTTTTAAAATTGAGGATATTGTTATGTGTTGGCATTTATCAATTTTGACATTCTTTTGAATCATATATCTATGTATTTTCGTTTCTCTAATCATGACATTTAATTTGTCACATTTGTGGTCAAATTTGGATTTAAAAATGTCTGTTTTGTTTTATTTTTAGAATATAAGAAGTTTTAATGGAATTAGCTTGATTCTCATTGTTGAACAAATGGCGAATTTTATCATATCTTTGATCTGCAAACTATTTTCTGACTTCATTTGTCCCTGAATTAAAATACAAAAATAAACAGGTTCATTTTGGTGATTTCATTTGTCTCTTACTTAAAATACAAAAATAAACAGGGCCATTTTGGTGGTTCTCAAAGAGAAGCTCCTTTGAAAGAGTTACCAGTTCAAATCAAGTCATTTAGATCCACACATGGATCCAAAAGTGCATCTATTTAGCATAGCAATATGGACTACAACAACATTTCTAAAGTTGGCATTGTAGCTGATATTGTCTGATGATAAAAATGCTGTAGGGAAAAGACTTGCTTAAGGCCTCTACATCGTTTAAATTTGTGCTATAAAACCTCAAACATTCTTCATAAAGGCCTTGACATGATTATACGATTTTGGCAGTCCATCTGAGGTACTTGCATGGGATTTTATGATTTACAACTTTATATTGTTTGAACCTTCATTGGTTTTTCTCTCTCCTCGTTGAGAAACTAACTAAATCCAAAAACTATATCTGGTAGTTCACATATTTGTTATTGTCATGCTTCTTGACTATATGATTGATTGCATATCATGAATTGGGTTAAAAGATTATGTAAATTGATTTGTTGTTCTCTTCAACCATTTGCATCACAGCCAAAAGGATAAGTTATTTGTAGTTATTGCTAACCATTCTCATAGGTGAGAGCCAGATCAAATTGTCTTGTTTCCAGAGATAATAGAAGAATATCCCCTAGTATACAAATAAAATATAATAACACTACGGTGCTTAATAGACTGCAGGTATCGGTTTAGATGCCTGTTTGATGTAGGCTCCATCCTTGATTGGCAACAAGAGCAATAATAGATCAAATAGTGGTATGTCAAGCAATCAATGCAAATACTTTGTCATACTCCACTACTTCCTTTTTAGAGACGAACTTGACCTTTGTCATAGTCCACTACTTCCTTTTTAGAGACGAACTCTCGTCAATTCCATGTCTGATTTTGTAAAGCCATTTTGTTAATTTTAGGTATGTTCTATGTTTAGAGAAATTTATTTCAAATTTCATAGTTAGTTCAATATCTTTTACAGGTTAGCAATCACATCAACATTAAAGTAAATTGCAGATAGAACATAAACATAAATCACAGAAGACAAGCCAAGACAAGAGGACACAAGATGTGGCGCTAGCTAGGGACAAACCCCAATGTGGTGAAACCCTTGATTGATTCTTCTTATATGTTCTTCAATAGTTCAGCAGAGAGAGAGAAAGATAGTACGTTTACAACAGAAGTCAACACTTTGATTTATCTAGATAAGAGCATAGATAATCTCTAAGAAGATGATACATGAGATCAGTTGAAGAAATGCTGCTTAAACTGATTCTCCAAGGTGACTCCTTCACCTATTTTTGTGCTGCATTCAGCATGCTGCACCTCACCGTGTTGTACCATACTGCACCCATCATCACTATGTTGCATCTCATCATGCTTCGTTAATCATGACTGTACCCATCACTGTAGTGCATTATGTGCCATTGTTGCACCATGTTGCCATACTAACCTATGCGTTGGCTGCATCTTGATTGCGTGTTGTCGCTAGCATGCTTATTTTCCTTTACATGCTAGTTTGGCAGTTCTTGGCAATTCCGGCTTCTGCCTTCTGTGTCAGCTTTCCTGGCAGTTTCGGCTATTCCTGATAGTTTTGACAGCTCCCGACGATTTCGGAAATTTTTGCTATTCCTGGCAGTTCCGGCAATTTTGGCTATTTATGGCAGTTCTGGCTTTTCGCGGTAGCTCTGATAGTTCCCGGTAGTTCCAACTATTCTTGGTAGTTCTGGCTTTTCCCGGTAGTTTTGGCTTTTCTCGGCAGTTACGGCAGTTTCGGCTTTTCCCGGCAGTTCTAGTAGTTCCAGCTTTTGCCCTTTGGATTAGGGCAGTGTTATCCCTTAGGAAGAGATCCCACGTGTGTTGAAATGACTTGAAGGCCACCTCTATTTATACTAAAACGTTGAGCACAAGTGGGGTTTATTTGGTTGTTGGCCGACTTGGACAAATTGTCCCATAACACAAATAAATTCATATCTCCATGAATACTTATCAGAATCGAATGATCTTTAGATCAATTCTACACCTCTTGATGAGAGGGATCCAAGAAAAATATCAACTTTCATTAATAAGATGACCCACATGGAGTTTGGCCCTAGTTGCCAATTTTAACACTCCCTCTCGACTAGGGAGAACTCCATCCGTTGATCCATATGTCTCACTGTACTATCTCTGCCATCAGTGCCTTGCACTGCTCTGCTTAGTTGAGGTCTGCTTTTCTTTGCTTTGCGCTGCTAAACCATGAAGAAGAAGAATTGATCGAGAATGTCTCATACCATTCTCTACTGACCCGAAGTCAGTTTCATTTGGAGTGTGTCACATCACTCTTATTGGCCTGAAGTCAGTTTTATTGATCCCAGATCAATATCACAAGAGAGTCTCAAACCACTCATATTGTTCCCAGATCAATGGAGGTTATCCTAGCATAGGGAGTACGGTAGATACATCGATGCGTCCATCGATAGTACTACTATGGTCCCTAACCCCATTTCCCTGCTCATTGATCAAATGAGAGGTACTTCCCATGAGTCCCAGATTGTATGGGTAGGATGCCTTGACATGAGAACTAATCATCCTATCCACAGGAGAATGAATCATCTTGCCCCATAGTTGCCACGAGAGAACTAATCATCCCAGCCATAGGAGAACTAATCATCCTGTTTCACAGTTGCCACGAGAGAACTAACCATCCCGACCCACAGGGGAACTAATCATTATGTTCCATAGTTGCCACGGGAGAACTAATCATCCTGGTCCACAGGAGAACTAATCATCCTATTCCACAGTGGCCACGGGAGAACTAATCATCCCGGCCCACGGGAGAACTAATCATCCTGTTCCATAGTCACCACGGGAGAACTAATCATCCTGTTCCACAGTTGCCACGGGAGAACTAATCATCCTAGCCCACGGGAGAACTAATCATCCTATTCCACAATTGCCACGGGAGAACTCATCATCCCGACGCACAGGAGAACTAATCATCATGTTCCACAGTCACCACGGGGTATCACAAGGGAAGGTTGAACCTGTCATCTTGTACATAGCGCACCGCCAGGAGAGGATGAGTCACCTTGTGGTCATATGTTGCTCTAGTAAGTACCCCAAGCCCCCCGAGCTCAATGCATGCAACATGCAGGACCCTATAAAAAGGTCTCTCAATGACTCCAAGTCATTCGAGAAAGTCATAGATTTGACCTTTCCCTAGGGCTTTGACGAAATGTCTGTGACTTGTACATCAGGCTCAATGCGATGGAGCCTCCTCGCTCATTGACTTACCATATCCTAGATAAGGCAATATCTGATGTCTATCTGCTAGAGCAACCATTGAATATGGGATTCCTCAATAATCAAATCCCCCCACGGGTTGTCACAGAGAATCACAGTGGTATTCATCATGTGTACAAACAACTCACTTAAGAGATTCTGCAACCATGTGGCTTCACACGAGATCATACTCGTAGCTATGTATTTGGTCTCAGAGGTGCTTATAGCAACCGACTTTTGCTTCTTGTTCATCCATGATTACAAAGCAAAATACAAAGAGAACCAGCACTGAGAAGTGCTCTAGTGATCCTCCACATTGTCTGCCCAGTCAACATTCGAATAATCATGCAGTTTCATATTTCTGGCAGTGTATCTCAATCCATAAGAGATTGTGCCCTGAAGATATCTCAGAAGATTCTTGGCACCAATCCAGTGAGGCTCAACCAAATATGAGCTCACCATGCTAACTGCAAAACATATATCCGAACAGAAGTTCACCAAGAACATCAATGCGAATGAGTTTATGAAACTTAGAGGCATTTCCCAAATCTGGTCCAACATCACTACCATATAACTTCTAAAAGTTAAGATCCTCAAGGTAGTCACAGGCTTGCAATTTATCATTCCACATTCAGAATCCAACTCCCTCTTACTTCTGCAAATGAGAGGGTCTACACCTGTCAGAAATAGGTCGTCCTCATAAGGTGCTGGTATGAGAGGTCTATCATCCACAACCTTCAAACAATGGTTTGGATCGGCTTCACTCTTAGTGAATCTCGGCTTCATTTGATAGCTATCAATCCTCTCATACTATGCCCGGGGAGTTTTGATTCAAGCCATAGAGGGCTTTCTTCCACCTGCATACGTGAGATTCCTGATCATCAATCTCAAACCCCTCGGGTTGTTCCAAACCTGTGGACCTGCTACATGAGGGGAATGGTCCCTTTGTAAGATTTTCCTTCGGTACATCTCAAACATGTACTTTCATGCTCTTTTTGAATTTAGGCATCCCTGTCACCATCTGACTCACAGACCTCCGGTGTTATGTGTCAATGGACATGGTCCCCAGTGGACTTCCTGCAACTTGATACAACCATGAACTCAAAAACATCTTTGAAAATTCTATTTTCAAACACATACCTTTCCATCAATGAGTGCCACCTCGTAACCTTTGACTTCCATTGCTGAAATGGACACCAGGTTCTTCTTGAGATCAGGTACATAAAAGATATTCTGTAAATGAATCAAGTTACCCTCATTCAATTGAGAGGTGACATCCCCTAGACCCTTTTCGGATAGGTGTCATTGGCTCCAAGTATAATCCCACGATTGTTTCCATCTCTACCAAATTAGAGAGTGCACCCTTCTATCCGATGAAGTGCCTTGAAGCACTACAATCAAAAAGCTAGATTCCCAAAGAATCTGAAGGAGAGGGCCAATACAAGATAACGCTTCTTTATCTTATCAAAAACAACATTTGATTCTTCATACATGGGGTTCCTTGCTTTCTTTGAAGAGTCCGCTATTTCCTTGATGACTTGCATTACCTGTCATTCCTTTGATCATTGAAGATGTCCCTGGAATGATTGTTATCTTCATAAAGAGATGTGTCTTTGCCATTCAAACACTCCTTCACATAATGGCCGAACTTATTGCAACCAAGGCATCTGCCTTTCCTTTCACCCTTAGATTTGGACTTCCCAATGAAGTGTTCTTTAGGTAGGCCATCAGAATCTTTTGCTGCGCTATTCTGATAATATTCTCTGCTTTGAATTCACCCTTGGTGAATTTGAAGAGGAATGAGGAATCCACTGATCCTTTTGTCCTTTCCCAGCTGTCTTCAGTAATTGCTCTTTCACTCTTGCTTGGGCATTGTCTTCACCTCAGCTCTGATACCATGTTAATTTTATGTATGTTCTATGCTTAGAGCAATTTATTTCAATTTTCACAGTTAGCTCAATATCTTTTACATATTCGCAATCACATCAGATTAAAGTAAACTGCAGATAGAACATAAACGTAAATCGCAAAAGACAAGCCAAGACAAGAGGACACAAGATGTGGTGCTAGCCAAGGACAAACCCCAATGTGGGGAAACTCTTAATCAATTCTTCTTATATGTTCTTCAATTGTTCAGCAAAGAGAGAGAGAGATAATATATTTACAACGGAAGTCAACACTTTGACTTATCTAGATAAGAGCATAGATCATCTCTAAGAAGATGATACATGAGATCAATTGAAGACATGTTGTTTCAACTGATTCTCCAAGGTGACTCCTTCACCTATCGTTGTGCTGTATTTCGTCATCATGTTGCATCTCACTATGCTGCACCATGCTGCACCCATCATCACTACGCTGCATCTCATCATGCTTCATTAATCATGACTGTACCCATCACTGTACTGCATTATGTGCCATTGTTGCACCATGTTGTCATACTAGCCTATGTGCTGGCTGCATCTTGCTTGCTAGTTGTCCCTAGCTTGCTTATTGTCCTTTGCATGCTTGCTGTTGCATGCTAGTTCGGCAGTTCCGACTTCTTCCCTCTACGTCAGCGTTCCCGGTTGTTGCCGATAGTTTTGGCTATTCTCGATAGTTCCGACAGTTCTGGTAGTTCCAGCTATTCTCGGTAGTTCCGGCAGTTCCCAGCAGTTTCGGAAATTTCGGCAGTTTCGACAGTTCCGGCTTTTCCCAGTAGTTCCTGACAGTTATGGCAGTTCTGGCTTTTCCTGACAGTTCCGGCTTTTCCCGGCAGTTTCGACAATTCCTGGTAGTTCCAGTAGTTCCGTCTTTTCCCGACAGTTCTGACAATTTCAGCTATTCCCGACAGTTCCAACAGTTTCGACAGTTCCGACAATTCCAGCTTTTCTCGGCAATTTTGGCTATTCCCAACAGTTCTGACAGTTTTGGCAGTTCTAGTTTTTCCTGGTAGTTCCGACTTTTCTTGGCAATTCTAGCTTCTACCCTTTGGATTAGGACAACGTTATCCCTTAGGATCTCTCCTCCTACTAAAACTTAAAGACAAGTAGAGAAGAAGAGATCCCAAGTGTGTTGAAATGACTTGAAGGCCACCCCTATTTATACTAAAACGTTGAGCACAAGTGGGGTTTATTTGGTTGTTGGCCGACATTGATGAATTGTCCCATAACACAAATAAATTCATATTTCCATGAATACTTATCGGAATTGGATGATCTTTAGATCGATCCTACACCTCTTGATGAGAGGGATCCAAGAAAAATATTAGCTTCCATTAATAAGATGACCCACATGGAGTTTGGCTCTAATTGCCAATTTTAACACATTTTGAAGTGACCACGGACTTGTCCTTAGGTCTAGGAACCACGCGTTATACATCATTCTTCATATTGATTCATATTCCTCATTCATCGCATCTTTCTATACTTGGTTCTTTACAACTTATTTGAACATGCAAGGTTCAACTTGAACAATACTACTCACAACAACCAAATACCTTTGATACCTGTTCGACTTCTTTCTTTCACGAAACGTCCCTCTTGGAGCAGTATCTCTTTCAACATCTTCGAGAGTATCTTTGAGCTATAGTGGTCTTTTATTTGAGGTAGAGCTATAGTTGTATTTTCTTTGAGGTAGAGGAATCACTAGGAGGTGGATCAATAGGATCCATCGAAACATGAACATCGGGCATAAGCTCATCCATTAGAGGTTCATCTTGTTTTTCGGAAGAATCATCATCATCTTTCCTTGGGATAGGGAGATATTTGGCTTTCCCAATGGTAGTGTCTTCATCAAAGGTAACATCACGACTTACTTCCACATCTCTTTTTCTAGGTACATAGAGGCTATATGCTTTTGAATTTTCACTGTAGCTGACGAATATTCCTTTCTTCCCAAAAGATTCCAAATTCTTCCCTTTCTCTTTAGGCACATGAAAATATACAGGAAAACCAAACATTCTAAAATGATAAACATCAGGTTTCTTACTAGTGAAGACTTCCTCGGGTGTCTTGAAATCCAAAGCTTGATGCGTGCTTCTATTTTGAACATTACGACAGAGTTGGCAACTTCTCCCCATAAGAACTTCGATAGACCTTGATCATAGATCATAGCACAGGTGGCTTCTATAATCATTCAATTCTTCCTTTCAACAACGCCATTTTGTTCAAGAGTGTGTGGAACAATTGTCTCCCTCTTAATGCCAACCTCTTTGCAAAAGTCATTGAATTCAATTGATTGATATTTGGTTCCATTGTCAGTCTTCAATGCCTTGATCTTCTTCCTTGTTTGATTTTTTGCTAATGCCTTGAAAGAACCGAACCATTTTAACACTTCATCATTTCTCTTCAAGAAATAGATCAATGTTTTTCGTGAGTAGTCATCCACAAATATTGCATAGTATATGTATCCTCCCAATGAGGTTATGGGCAGGACACCATATAGGTAATAATGGACTAGTTTAAGAATATCGATCATTTTGATTTCACTAGAAGGGAATGGTCCCTTTGTATGTTTCCTAGCTACACAACCCTTCATGGTTCATGTTAAACTCAGACATACCTGTGACCATCCTCCTTACCCTAGGTTGGGCTTTGTAGTGTAAGTGGACAAATCTTTGGTGCCATAATTCACATTGAAGAGACCATCAACCTTAAATCCAAGAGTAAATTCGTCTTTAGGGTTTCTGTTATGAATATAATTCATAACAAGTAAACAAATAAAATAAATATAAATATTAAATAATCAAATATTAATTAGGTTAAATATTCATTAAGTTAAGTGAAAAGGCATGTCTAAAAGACATGCCCAATCACGAAAGGACACCTGCTGAGGTATAAAAGCAGGGTCTTCATTGTAACATTTATATTACTTATATATTTTTATATATAATAAATTATTATTTACAAATACCTCTGTGTATTTGTACATTCAAGTTTTCAAGCTATCAGTTTTCTTGCTTCAGCATCGGTTTTTATGCTTTAATTTCTATGCCAAATACGTACCTTTCCATTAATGAATGTTACCTTGAAGCCTTTATCTTCCGTTGCTGAAATAGACACCAAGTTCTTCAAATCAGGCACATACAACACTTCTTGTAGATGAAGGGTTTTACCTTGACTCAAGTGTAGAGTGGAAGAAACTATTCCATTCACGGAGTAGGTGGCATTATCTCCAAGTATAATCTTTAGATTAGTTTTCATTTCAACCAAATTTGAGAGGGCCTCCTTGTATCCAGTGAAGTTCCTTGAGGCTCCACTATTAATCAACCAATGATCCAAAGTATCTCGAGGAGAAGCAGTAGATAGAGCAGAAGTAAGATAAAATTCATCTTATTTTTCGACAACATTACTTTCATCATCCCTGACATTTCTTGTCCTTTTGGGAGGTTGACCATTTCCATTTCAAGTAGCGGAAGCATTCCTATTTTCTTTGTTGTTAAACTTGTTGTTCCTTTTATTGACAATGCCTTTGAAATTGTTGTTGTTGTTGTTGTCATCATCCCTTGGAGTTATTCTTCTTGTGAGGACACTCTCTAACATAGTAGTGGTCGAACCTGTTGCAATTGTAGCACATTCATTTTATTCCTTCTTTGAATCCCTTCTTAGATCCTTGACCCTGTTTCCTTGGAACAATATTATTCTTCCTTTGGAGGGCTTATCTCTCTCCATCATCCTAGTCTCCTCTTGAGTGCATTTAGCCAATAACTCATCAAAACTAGGTATTTTGTAATTGTTAAGAATGGTGGTGGTAAATACATCCCATGGTATTGAAAGACCTCCAAGTGCAATGAGAGTGAGCTCCCCGTCAGCAATAACTTCTTCAATAGATAGTAGGTCATTCTTGATTTTAGTTATTCTCATGAAGTAAGATTGGATAAACTCCCCTTTATCCATTTTGATATCCTTCAATTTGTTTTTGAGAAAGAGGACCTGACTTGCATTGTTCACTTTGAATATTCGAACCAACTTACCATATATTGTCTTAGAAGTTACCAAATCAAAAATATAGATAACCAAATGCTTTTGAATGGACTTAATCAAATTTTAGTTAGCTTTGACTTCACTTTTTCTATACTTCATTTTAGCAGCAGCCAGTGCATTTGAAGGAGGCTCCACCACTTTTCCCTGCACATAGTCCAATACTTCATGTTCCTCCAAGGTTAGGTCCAAAGTCATCTTCCATGCATGATAGTAAGATTTTTCATTGACCTTGTCCTCAATTTTGAAGTAGGATGTAGAAGCTATTGAGACTTAGTGATTTTTTTTCTCTCTTGCTTGGGTTTTGTCTTTGTAAGGACCAGTTGTATACTCAAGTGTAAGGACCACATCCAGACTACATAGATTTTTTTTTTATCACAGCAAAATACAACCAGAAGAGAAACACATTGGGAATTCATTTTAGGAAACATATCATAACATTTACATACATTTAACTAAGACCAAAATAGTATTGCAACACATATGTACCGTTCACCAGAAGACGAGACTCTGTTTGCTTTGCTGTTGCTAGTATTCCCTTGTTGTCGGCCACCTTCGTGAATGAATGGCGATGTACTTGATCCGAATGCGATGACCCACTAGTTAACCTCCCAGCCTACTCCTTGGGTACTCTTTTTCCCCGCGGACCCCCGAGCTGCAATGGGGTTGTACAATGGATAATTGCAATAGCTGGTAGAGGAGAGCACTCCTTGGCTCAAGAGTCCCCTCTCTAAAATCCTCTACCTTACCAAACTCACTATAGGATCGTAATCACTGCTTTGACATCATCTCCTCCATCCAACAATAGGGTTCCCAAAAAGTGCCTTCTCTCATGGCTTGCCCCTTCTTTTATAGGAGTCTTCATAGGTGACAGTTGGCATATCATGCATAATTAGTTATTTTTTTTATAATTCAATAGCTTGATTATTCACCCACCCAAGTGTCATTCTCTCATCAAGGGTCTCCCAAAATTATTTACTTAAATTTTAGTTTAAAACTAATATTTTCCTCACTTCAACATAATTCCTATTTCTTCTCCTAGTTGCCTCTTTATCCCCCTTTTTATTCCTTAATTTGGGTTCATTACTAAAGTCAATTAATGAGTCAAGATTTGATCCCCTATCTACCCCCTAATTTAACTCAAGTTATCTCTTAGATGGATATTCTTATGTTAGTTGTTGCCACATGGAGATTCTCTACATTTCTCTAAATTTAATTTATTATTCTTATTTTAATTCACCTTCCTCTTCTCTTAATTAGGCTTAATTAATTTAAGATTAATCTTTATCCTTACAATTATGTCCCTCTTTCCCCTTTTACCTAATTAAACTACATAATCTACCTAATATTTTCCAACATGGGGAGGGTAGAGTTTTTAAGATAAAATATTTTATTTCTTCCTATGATCCTCCTAACCCAAGTTTTATTCTTGATTTAATTACCTCGGTTTCTAACATCATTTACCCTTGATGTAAATTTACCTAGTTTTCATTTCTTGATTATATTTATTAATTTATTTATTTTTAATGATTCCAAGGTGCCAAGTTTGGGTCATGCCCTTCAAGAACTTCCCTTGAAGCTCCAAGGGTGCCACGCCTTTATTTGTGATGCCAAGGGTGCAAAGTTGGTCGTGCCCTTCAAGACATTCCCTTGAAGTTCCAAGGGTGCCACGCCTAACATTTTATTTGTGATGCCAAGGGTGCCAAGTTGGTCATGCCCTTTAAGAAATTCCCTTGAAGTTCCAAGGGTGCCATGCCACTTGCCCTTCAAGCATTCAGTGACTACGAGGGGAAAGTATAGGTGCAACGTCATAGACCTCTATCATCTCTTATGTTGCCTGCTATTGTGAGACTAATGGTGTCGGGGATCAAGGAATCCGTCTTGATGCGCGTCCCCCGGTAAAATCCTCATGAGCGACACAACTTGGGGACCTGCCCTCGTGGCATCATGATCTTCAAGGTGAAGGTGTTTCAACCCTTCCAACCCAAGTCATGGCGGGAGTGCTAGTGGGTGAGATCAGGGACACTATCCCACCCTTCCCTTGTAGTTCCATCCACTTGTACAACCCCATCACCCATATGTGAGTCATTCGGCCAAGCAACTAATATGTGCCTGCAACCATTAACATATCATCAGAATATAGATAAACATATATAGCAGGTTTCAAAATCGATTAGAATTTCAAAGATAAAATAATCAAAATTTTCATCAAACCAGGTGTCGTCAACTCGTCATGTGCGAGTGCCTCTGGTGGTTTCTTGCCATACTCAATAATAATCAGTAACCAGTTTTCTCAGTGTTAGTCATTGTCATAATAGCATTATTACCATCACCTAGTCATTCACATCATTGTTCATTGTGAACCAGAACTAATGTAAGTAGCTAACATAGGGGATACCTCCATCATGGCTAGCATCATCATAACCTTAATGGAACCATACATATAGATCAAAGCTATCATCATTATAATATCAATAGAAACATGTCTATCCTTTACTACTATCACCATCATGATATCAATAGAGAGTACACATAACCATTAATTATATCGTAATCATAATATTAATAGAGAACATACATAACCATCACATTCACTAATAAGAGAGTCACGTTTTTGGATCCTCAACCTGAGTTCCTCATAGACTAAAGTATATAAGATAATGTCATATTAGGGTCAGGAAACTAGAGTGGGAACTACAGTCTTCACTTGAGTTCTGTTCCCATGTTAATTTTAGTTAACCAATCCAAATTGGATCATTATACTATTTATCACCCATCTCAATGCATTTGGAGTAGAAAAAAGTGGAGGAATCAACTCACGAGACTATTTTTACTAGTGAGACCCAATTTGGCAAAACAAATTTTGAAACTTTCTGGGAGCGTTTTGAGGCATCAAACGACATTTTTTGGCATAAAAATTTGTCGCTCTAGCACCACATCATATCATGCTATCCAATGGCGCAAGAAGCACGTCAAGCGGAATCCATATGTAAAAGTTATGCCACTTAGATGTTGACCTTCTTGTTTTCATGCCTATAGTTCAGGAGGATGTTGCGTCAACCCCCATTATGCATGGAAAAGGGGCTAGCCACATGATTATGACGTAAAAGGCTCTAGAAAAATATATCTTGTAACTCTAGTTAAGAGCTGATGTAATCAAAATTAACCACTAGTAGGATATCGGGTTGTGTTATAACCGAGCCACTAGGAAGAATAAACATTCCATTTTTTCGAGAGCATTTTGTTCCATAATTGAGCAAAGATATCCAAGAGAGATAGGAGGTAGAGCACACAGAGAGGATCTATGGACTTTAACAGCGCACGAGCCACAAACATTACTTTTTTGTACTTGCAGCCATATTTCTAGATAGAGAAAGAGAGCGGAGTGGCCTCACCTTCCAGCTGAGTTTTCTCCCTAAAGAGTTTCCTAGAGATCATATCTTGTGTCTTATTTGTGTGTTTGTGAGTTTGTTTTGTCGTTCTCTACTTTTCTGCATAATTTTCATTCGCATGCATGCACTAATTACAATTAAATCTATAGATCTTAAAGTTTAATAAATTTGTAATAGTGTAGAATCTCAGATTTTTAATATAATATTATTAGATATGTTTTGATGAATTGACCAGAGGAATATCCACAACAGTGTACGGATCATTTAGTATCAGAGCAATTTTCTTTGGATATTTTTTGGATATTGCAGGGATCTAGATTGGCGGCGCCGAAAATTGTAAAACCCTAATCATGGTTTATGAATCTGTAAATGAACCTCGTGATCCTGCAAACGTAAGGTTTACATGGTTGGAACAAAAAATCATAGATATCAACCACAATGTAAGCCTCCTCATGGAAGTCTTGAATAACAAGTTGAGATATCTGGTGAAGATGGGGGCTTGAATGCAGAGGAAAAATCAGAACGTGGATAAGAAGATTGGGGAGAAACAGAAAATCAGTGGAAGAAAGGATCCAAAAAATACCAACCCAGTTCGAGTGTTGTGAACCAATCATAGTCCATGTTTAAAATGGAAGCAAAATTCGACATCAATTCGTACCATGACGAGATCGACACTCTGAATCTGAACCATTGGTTGCAGTAACTGAAAGTTTATTTCAATGTCCATTAGATTAAGGAATGGCAAAAGATCTCATTCGCGCTACTAAAATTAGAGGTCCATGCATTGACTTGGTGGGAGAGCTACACAGAAACCCTAAGGTTGGAGGGAGAACCTCCAGTGGCTAAGTGGGAGGATTTTAAAACCCTCATTAAGTCATAGTTTTATCCAATTGGGTATGTGGAGAACCAGTGGATCCGGTGGCATTACTTTAGGCAAAAGTCTGCCAAAGCGTGCATGAGTACACCATGGAATTCAGGAAAATGACTATAATGTTGTGTATCTCTCCAAAGAACCCAGATGTACTCCTCAAGTATTTGGGGGGTTCGCAACACCATCTCTGTGTGTAAGTGATGTTGTTCAAATCCAAATCAGTGGATGAGGCTTGTGTACAAATGTAGTACCTAGAGAACATAGGTTTGAAGAAAGTGTAATCAATTGGATCGAAACATAAGGAGCAACAATAAGCTTCTAAGGAGGGGAAGAAGAAGAAAAAAGGGGGAAACAATAAGAAGATAGGAGCAACAACACACGAGTGCAAAGATCCTAGCAATCACTGCAACCATTGCAACATTGATGGCCACACAAAGGAAACATGTTCGAAGTTGCATCCAGAGCTAAACCCGAAGAACAATAAGAAGAATCACATGACCATTGATTCAAGCAACCAAGTTGAAAGCAACGTGAATGTGGATGAGAAGATCGTTTGTATGTCAATACAGAAGGAGGCGAATTTGAGTAGACTTCAGCAAGAAGACGAGAAAGAAATGACCAAGCTCTTCCATATAAAGATAGAGGTTAAGAAGACAAAAATTGATGCTCTATTTGACTTAGGATTGCAGGAGAAACTCATTGCAGCAGAGCTGGTCAAGAAGTTGGGGTTGGAAGTTTGTGATCATCTAAACCCATATCCATTGGGATGGGTAAATAAGGATGCAGAGTTGAAGGTAACAAAAAGTAAAATTAGATTTGTTATCGGTGTTGATTTTATTGATGAAGTAGACCTATATGCGGTTCTCCTCGATGTATGTGGAGTCGTGTTTGGGAGTCCATAAATGTACATGCATGATGCAATATTCAGGAGGAGAGCCAACTAGTATTAGCTCGTCAAGGATGGAAAATCGTTCATCATCAACGTGTAGAAAGACATTGAAAATCTCACTGGTAAGTTCCAACCAAGACAAGAAATTGATTAGTTCCAGAAAGAAGTATATTTTATTGTTTTTAAGAAAAGATTCGTTTAAAGAGGAGTCAGTAAGAGGAAAGACATCCCTAGAGGGGTGTACTAAGAAACATGATGATGATGATGATAGTGGTTACCGTCCACTGAGACCAAATTGGTCTATCGGACCTATACTTTTCTTAGTTTTTAATTTTCTGGCTCCTCATCTTTCTTGGCGAGATTGAAGGAGTTTTTACAAGCACACAAGTATGTGTTCCGAGAGCCTAAAGGGTTTATCACCTAAGAGAGAAGTAGAACATGAAATCCAACTATTTCTAGACTCCCCATTTCCAAATATTGGCTTGTACAAACAGTTTGTTATAGAAGCAAGTGAGGTGAAGAAACCGTTGCAATGACCACTGGAACAGGACATCATTCGACATCACCATGTGGGTCACTTATCATCATTGTGTTGAAGAAGGATAAGACTTGGTGGATATGTATAGATTATAGGGTGAGAACAAAATCACGCTCAAGAATAAATACCCCTTACCTAGGATAGATGATATGCTAGATCCATAGCAACAAGGAAAGTACTTCACCAAGTTAGAGTTGAAGTCTAGATATTAGCAGGTTCGAGTTAAAGAATAAGATACATGGAAGACTACCTTCAAAACCAGGTAAAGTTTCATTAGAGAAATTTTGAGGTATAAAATGGGCCTCCTAAGAAAAATGTACAACCAAAACAAACTTTATAAGAACCAATAAGATTCAAGATGATGATGTTAATCATGGCGGATGATTCACCAATTTTGGCGTAAAAAAGTAAAAAGATTAAAAAATAATAAAATAATAAAACTACTATTTTCAACTTATCTCCCTAAGGTTTTACTCAAATTTTGAGCGGGAGTATTCGTTGGATGCAGAATTTGATTCTTCATCCTGCTACACGAAAAATGAGAAATACATTAAAATCCTTATTGTAATCATGTTTTTTGTTTGTTTGTTTGTTTTTTTTTTAATGAATTTCTCCTTTTTCATGTAGCAGGCTCCATCGAAAGTATGCAACATGGGTACTCCTTAGATGAGGAATCAAATTCTGTATCCAATGAGTGTTTTCGCTCGAAATTTGAGTAAACCCATAAGGAGATAAGTTGAAAATACGAGATGAAAAAATAGTTTTTCCTTTTTTCCCTCTAAAATTTGATGATGTAATCTAATATAATCTTATTTTATTATTTCCACTTTAGTTTATAATTTCCTAAGGAGGCCCATTTTAGACCTCAAAATTCCCTTAATGATATGAGTGGTTAGTCATGCCATTTGGCATATGTATGCATTGCCTACGTTTATGAGATTAATGAATGATGTATTACGCTATTTTATAGATTCATTTGTTATTGTCTATTTGGATGATATACTGGTATATAGTGCTACCTGGGAGAAGCATATGTCACATTTGACATAGGTGCTGGAAACATTGAAGAAGCACTAGTTGCTAGCAAATCTCAAGAAGTGCGAGTTTGTGCAATAGTTTTTGGTGTATCTAGGGTATGTGATCGATGGAGAATTGAAGATAGATCCTTCCAAGATGGAGGTCATCATGAAATGGTCGGTGCCGACTAATGTTTTCAAGGTCAGGTGTTTCATTGGCAGCACACTGCCTAAGGAAGTTCGTAGCCTCATTTTTAGTGGTAGCAGCACCGCTTCACGCCATAACAACAAGTGGCAAGAGTTTCTAGTGGGGAAAAGGTTAGCAAAGGGATTTCGAAGTACTAAAGATCAACCAATCACTAGTTTTGGCATTATCAAACTTGCAACGACCCTTTGAAGTGGAGATAAATGCGAGTGGGTATGTTATGGTATATGTCTTGATGCAGGGAGAAAACTTGTATGCTAGCATTTTAAAGTATTTCATGGGGTAGTCCTTAACTACCCTACCTATGAAAATGAACTTTATGCCATGGTGTAAGATGTGAAAAAGTGGAAGCACTATTTGATGTGAAAGGAGACATTAATCCACACATATCACCAACCATTATAATACTTGTAGGCCCAAAGTAAGATACAACAGACCATGCATTACAAGTGGATGGGGTTTTTACAACAATTTCATTTGGTGATCAAGTATAAGAAGGAAAACACAAACAAATTGACCAACATGCTCTGAAGACCATCCATATCAAAGATCACAGCTTTGGGAACTCTTATTCACATGGAGCCATTCACCCATGATGTATACAGAGAGACATATTCAAAGGATGAAGACTTCAATGAGGTGTATCAATAGTTGCACAGTTAGAGTCGTGCATGATGGCGACAACACCGTTGACTAACATCTCTAGGATGAGTTACTTTATAGGTTGGATAAGTTATGTGTTTCTAAAGGTGAGTGGTTGTAACTAAATTATAGAGACTCGCACCTCCAAGGTTGCAAGGCACTTTGGTGTAGGGAATATCGTGGCTAACTTGTAGAGGTATGTGTATTGACCCAAGATTCAAGAGCATGTAGATAGATTCATAAGAGGATGCATGATTTGTTGTACCAACAAGTCTAGCAACATGAAACAAGGTCTATATCATCCCTTGCCTGTACCTACTCGTCTTTGGGAAAACATTTCCATGGACTTTGTGGGAGGTTTACTAACAACCAAGAAGGGACATGACTACCTGTTCATGGTAGTTGACACATTCAACAAGATCTGTGTTCTGATGTCATGTAAAAAACCATTAGCAGGCAAGAAGAAACAAACTTGTTCTTTGGATAGGTCTGGGTGCACTTTGGGATACCAAGGAGCATCATTTCAGACAAAGATACAATATTTCTCAGTGCATTCTGGACGTAGGAGAATATGGACACAAAGTTGAAGAGATATAAAACATTCCATCCACAAACAGAGGGGCAGACAGGAGTAGTCAATAGGACATTGGTGCAACTTCTGAGGGGATATTTCATATGTGAAACAAGGAGGAGCGAGGGAAGATATTAAAGGATATCCTTTGAGGGATGGAAAATTTATAGAGAAGATTAGGCAAATCCATCTACATGTACAAGAAACACTGCAGAAGTGATAGGAGATGTATAAGGCTAGGCATAATCAACACAAAACAAATAAGTCATTCAAGGTGGGAGACAGAGTATGGTTACAATTGAACAAGGAGAGGTTGCAGGGGCCTAGTAAGAAAATCAAGGTTCTGAGGTATGGTCCCTCTGAAATACTAGAAAAGGTGGGTGATAATGCCTATCGATTCAGTTTACCACCATATACACGCATTTACTTAGTTGTGAATGTAGAGAATTTGAAACTCTATGAGTCTTCCATGCTAGAATATATTGTTTTGAAGAAGAGGTCCAGAACTACAAGATAGAGGCAACATGACCTTTGACAGATTGGACTAAAGGGACAACTTCCAGGGAAAGCTAAATGGTACACCAGAGAGGTGGAGGAAAATTTATTCACCTCATTTAGTAGAATATTTTGGGTACCAAAAACCTCCCAAAATGAGGATGTGTGATTTGGATTGGATCATTATATTGTTTGTCATTCATCTCAATGTATTTGGAGTGGAAAAAAAAGTGGAGGAAACAACTTTCGGGACTATTTTCACTAGCAGGGTCCAGGGGGAAAAACATGGTCCAATACTTTTTAGGAGCGTTTTGAGGCATCAAATGATGATTTTTTGGGGGTAAACTTTTGCCGCCTTAGTCTCTGCACCATTTCATGTTATTCTACACACAAAGATATTTTCAACAACGCAAGAAGCACGTCAATCAGAGTCCATATGCAAAAGTTATGCCACTCAGAAGTTGACCTTCCTGTTTTCACCCCTATAGTTAGGGAGGATGACGCATCAACCCCCATTATACATGGAAAAGGGGCTAGCCACATGATTATGATGTAAAAGAATCTTGAAGATTCTATCTAGTAGCTCTAGTTAAGAGTTGATGTAGTCAAAATTAGCCACTAGTAGGCGATAAGGTTGTGTTATAACCGGACCACTAAGAGGAAGAGAAATTCCATTCTTTCGATAACATTTTATTCCATAGCTGAGAAAAGATAGCGAGGAGAGATAGGCGGTAGATAACACAGAGAGGATTTATGCACTGTAACATCCCATGGGCCACAAACATTACTTCTTTGTACATGCAACCATATTTCCAAACAGAGAAAGAGTGGAGCAACCTCACCTTCAACCTAGGTTTTCCATCAAAAGGGTTTCCAAAAGAGCATATCTTGTGTCTTTTGTGTGCGTGTGTGAGCTTATTTTGTGATTCTCTACTTTTCTGCATATTTTTCATTCACATCCATGCACTAATTACAGTTTAACCTATGAATCTTAAAATTTAATAAAACATTAATAGTGTAGAATATCATATTTTTAATATAATATTATCAGATATGTTTTGGCGAATTGACCAGTGGAATGTTCATGACAGTATACAAATCATTAACAATGGTATGTTCTATGCTTGCAACAATTACTTCAATTTCCTTTAGTTAGCCCAATGATAATTTCCAATAACAATCACAGTAACCTTCACGTTGATAGTAATTGTAGATAGAACATGAAAAATAAAAGTAGAAGTCAAGCCAAGACAAGAGAACACAAGGATTTGGTGAATGCCAAGGAAAAACCCCAAGATGAAGAAAACCCTTTTATCAATTCTTCTTATTATAAATATCAAATGATCAACAAAGAGAGTACAATAAAATCAATATTTACTTGCCAATAGATGATCAAAACCATTGTTCAAAACAACCTAGTTAATATGTGATTTTCCTACTTCTAGATAACAACAATCAACAACCCTAACCAGAAAGTCAGCGTTGGTCAACATATCAAAAAATAGTCCACAATGTAGCTCATTCAAATTGAGTCAAACTCGACCTCGTTTGCTAGTCAAATTCATCCCAAAACAATGAACAAAACAATGGTCAAACTTAGTCAACCTAAAGTCAACTTTGCAGTGAAACAGACTAGCAACCAATGTAGGTCAAACAACCCAGAAAATATCGGTATTTGTGCTAATGAATGTGACCTGCCAAAACAAAAAGTTTCCCACAAAAATTGCAGTGAAACTCAACGAACAACCCTTGTCAACGTTGATCAAATCGGGCATCAACTCTGAAATTCGGCCTCCTTAATTTTGTCCTCTTTTAGACACGTGTGAGAAGAAGCGTTGCCCCTGGAATTTGTACAACTCAATCAGATGAGGAGAGGGAAAAGATTTATGATGATGCCAAATGAGGTTGGAGGTCTCTCTTATTTATACAAGTCGTTGAGGGTCAAGAGACATGTCCACTAGGCTTCATGAGCCTACATGATGATGTGGCTGACCGTGACAATTTGTAGAGGTGTGGGCTTGACTTTAAAACATATTTCTCCTCGTCCAAATTTGATGATCTTTAGGTCGATTTTGGTCCTCTCGAAAAGAGGAATTCAATACAATAATCATCTCCATCAAATGAGCTGTCCAAAGTGGAATTTGGCCCTAGTTGCCAATTTTAACAGTATTTCAAGGTAGAGTTGAGGCAAAAATATTTGGAAAATTTCTGCTTGTCTGACACAAAATCCAAGGCACTATCAGAGGGTTTTATGCACAGATTCTGAGGCAAATCACATGCTGAGTATATGATTGCGTGAGGCTCAATTTTCTATGTGAATCTGGGCAGTGATATCAACAAGCTAAGGGAGATAAGTTTGTCTAATTTTTTTTTGTAAATAATTTATTAAAGAACAATTAAATCCTCCTTTAGAATTGGTTTTTTCCTTGTGGTTTTTTCTAGGGTTATTATACCAAATTTGTTAATGTAAGTGGTCATTGATGCCAATATGGAAGTGGTCGGGATGGAAAACATTCTTGAAGATGCCAGAAGATGACTACAATTCTTGTGCCCTACCTCCAATGATCTTCATGAAGACAAACTTACAATAATGTTGAAGGAAACAAGGTGATGAAGAAGGCAATCAAGGACATGATGGTGTCCCTACATTGAAGAAGGCAAGAATGATGGTGTCCCTATATTGAACAAGGCAAGCATGATGATGACCCTACATTCAAGAAGGCAAGGACATAATAATGAGGACCCTATGAAGACAAGGACATAATAAGGACACAATTGGTAATAAAGGAATCACCATGAAGAAGCCATACACTCCATTTCTATACTAATAAATAATCAGTCACATTAAGAAATATTTTTTGCTCTCTTAGAGGTATAATTCTTCCATGAGACCAACACTGTTATGAATATAATTCATAACAATTAAATAAATATAAATATTAAATAATTGAATATTATTTAGTTTAAATAGTCATTAAATTAAGTGAAAAAGACATGTCTAAAAGACATGCCTATTCACGAAAGGTCACCTGCTAAGGTATAAAAGCAGGGCCTTATTGTAACATTCAAACTATCATATATCAACTTATACATTTTTATATATAATAAATTATTATTATTAAATATCTCTTGTGTATTTTTACATTCAAGTCTACAAGCTATCAAGTTTTATTGCTTCACTATCAGTTTTTATGCTTCAGCCATAGTTTTTAAGCTACAGTGGTATTAGAGCCATGGTGCACGATATAATCATGCGGGAACGTAGTTTTCCGAACAATGTGCCATTACGTTCACATCCTGATTATGGATGTGAACAGTTTAGTATTCAAGAAGCATTTAAGCATTTAGAAAAATCATTTGCAGAAGTTAAAGCATGTCAAAAGGAAATTGATAATAAGGAAGAGAATAATGACAGTGAAGAAACAAAACAAAGTGAAGCAAAAAAAGAAGACTATCTTGAGAAAAAAGAAGAGGAACAATGTCATAATAATGAAGAAGACAATGACTATGATGACGATCGATGGGAATTGGTCCGTAAATGGCCATGGGAATTGTGGGATAAAAAAAAAAAAAAAAACTTTATCAGGCTTTTAAGGAATCTTCACTGTACCATGGCATGGCTTGCCCTACCGTTCTCAGATGCGATTACTAGGAAAAAGCTCAAGCAGGAATTTCATGTGAAACATATTCCCAACCTTGTTGTTCTAGATAAAGAGGGAAAAATTATAACCCCTTATGGCATGGAGGTTTTTGAAGATTTCGGAGTTGAGGGCTATCCATTCACTGCAAAGAGAATTGATGAGGCGAGGGCCAAATTGAAGGCTTTCAGGGATGCACAAACTCTAGAGTCCCTTCTAGTGTCGAATGAACGAGACATTGTCATTGGCCATGGAGAAAAAAAGGTTCCAGTAACAGAGCTTCTGCGGAAGACTGTAGTGCTTTATTTCTCGATCAACAGTCTTGTTGACTGTTGTATTTCCACTTCACAGCTTTTGGCGTTTTTCGCCTCTGTCGTTGCTGCAATTGATTTCATGTGTTTGAAGGCCAGTTGCAGCTTTAGCAAGGCGCTATTGGATCGTTGTTCTTCTGCTTTAGGTCTAAAACCAGACCCATATATTCCCCCACTTCAATGGCACCAAAAAGGTGACTCGACGAGGATGCCGAGGTCACTGAATCATAGGCGGGCCAAGAGAAGCAGGAATTTGGATCAAAATGTGGGCGAGTTGTATGTAGTACGATCTAGAAATAAAATAAGATTTAAAGAAATCAGGGACCTGCCGGAAGGGCCTAGTGATTTCCTAAACATAAGTGTGGCAATCATCAGAGAAGTTCTTGCTGGTGTATTAGCCTGTGGACGATTATCAACACCACTACCCCTACTCGTGGAGAAAATATACAGGCTTGTAAGGCCAATGTGTGACTTGGATATGGAAGAAAATCCTTGTCATTCAATACGACATCAGTGCACCCAACATATTCAGGGCCAATTGCGGAAATCATTTCAATTGTGTGGTGTGGAAAAAAGCCTCACATATCTTGTAAATTCTCTTTATCATGATATATATGAACAAATCAATATCATAGGCAACCTGGTGTTGTATCTCAACCAAACCTGTTCCTGCAGAAGAAATGTTCTTACCCTTTGCAAGATGGTGTTGGAGATATTGCATGAAACCATTGCAAATGCCAAGCACACGATTGCAGAATGGATATGGGACGTCATTGAGAAGCATAGAGACGATAATAATCAAAAATGTGTTCTGCGATCTACTTTCCCCCCTTTGTTCTCCATGATGACTAAGTTCGATATTTATCAGTACATTGAAAATCAAGTGTTTGAAAAAACAAAAAAATATTATGCTTCCGAGGCCGAGAGAATTGGAGCACTTCAAGAAGTTGGAAAGAATTGCCTTAAATATGTTAAGAAAAGATGTGATGATGAGCACAATCTTGCAATGTTCTTTAATCCAAGCAGCAGACAAGAGTTTCAAAAGATTTTAGCAGAACAACTTGTAAAGCGTGTAGTAGATAAATTTGGAGGGGTATTCAAAAACTCCTTGGAAAAAGAGGACAAACCATTGCTGCATTCTTTGTACACACTGGTTTTCGAAGCCAACACTCTTGAACCACTGAGGGATCACTTCCTTGAATATACCAAAAATAAAGGCAATGAGATTGTAACCATAGAAAATATTAAGAGCTATGGACATCTGCAGTCCCTTGCCTTATTGTACGAGAAATCGAGCTCCTCTTATGAGCAGCAACATAAGGCAAAATTTGATGATCTTATACGACTTTGATATCAACTAGAGATCTTTATGATTAATATATTAGAACTCATATCCTTGTCTGGTTATTTGGTAGAGATCAATATGAGTCAAGACCCTAACCCATCCAAAGATTCTAACGCTGTAAAGGGTGTAAACATTCTAGCGGAATACAACAAAAACTTGAGGAAAAGACCAACCGAGGTGTTTGAGGACTTGAGGGATAAGGATATTATTAGGAAGTTGGCTCAAGAATGTCAGAGTGTAGGTCCAACAAGTGACGAGGAGGAATTCATGGCGAGTGAGGAATCTACAAAGAGTGATGAACGTGTAGGATTCCCAGAGGCATATTTAAAGACTCCTGAAGGTCTTTATGATACTCCAACACCTTCACGTTCCCGGGAGATAAGCACCCCTGTTGAAACATTTGGATGCAACAGGTGCTTAACAATGACTCCTCACGCTTTTTATACCAATTGGGATGATTACCGCAATGCAATTGACAAGGATGGTCTTGTGTATCCTGAAGATCATATAAAAGTCTTGAAGCCCCGATTTTTACAAGCTTAGGGATTAAGTGTGCGAGATGCAATTATGTTCCTTGAAGGATTTAGTGCTCGTGCATCACATAATGAACAAAAAGAGTCTCTGATACTCAATAAGATATATGCTACAGCAGAGAAAATGGTTGGACAAACTAGGGATACTTCAAGAAACCTAGGATTGCTACAGTCGCAGGTGTGAAAGATGTGTGAAAATGGTGCTACCTTATTAAGTGAATTGTCTCGAATCATGCAGAATCAAACATCTTTACAACTTGTTAATACATCAACTCCATATGGTACTCCAAAAGACGATATGGTCATATCTCCTAAGAAGGAAATAGATGATTTACGAAGAATGTTATGATAATAATGATGTATTCCTCGGGGTAGTGAGCAACGCATATCGCATAATCTTATCCGGTGGAAAACGAGAGGCTCTTTATGCAAGACTATTTGCCGAGCACTTGGAAAATTTTCTGAAGTCAATTCTCAGCTGAAACCCTTTCCCTGTGCTTCCATCCGTCTCCTCTATTCTTGGCGTTTCCACCACTTCTCGCTGCCTTATTACCTGCCAAACGTCATAACCTTCCACAGTCGTATGGTTTCAATTACAAATTATATATATATATATATATATAGGTTATACATATAATTTTAATATATTAAATTAAAAAAAATATTAGAGTTAATAAAATATATGTATATATTATTATTATTAGAGTTACAAAATATATATATATATATATATATATATATATATATATATATATATATATATATATAAAATATATATATATTTAAAATATATACGTACTAAAAAAATTTATTAAAAAAATAATAATAATAATAATAAATTCAAGGGAATATTACTGATGAGCTATAAGACGAGATAATGGCTAGGTTATCTAGATTATATACATTGAGGTGGCATGCACTAAGTGAAGAAAGTCCACTACGTTAAGCTTTGAAGACAAAGCTTATGAAGGGAAGGACTATGTTATGAATATAATTCATAACAATTAAATAAATAAAATAAATATAAATATTAAATAATTGAATATTATTTAGGTTAAATAGTCATTAAATTAAGTGAAAATGCATGTTTAAAAGACATGCCCATTCACGAAAGATCACCTGCTGAGGTATAAAAGCAGGACTTCGTTGTAACATTCAAACTATCATATATCAACTTATACATTTTTATATATAATAAATTATTATTATTAAATACCTCTTGTGTATATTTACATTCAAGTCTACAAGCTATCAAGTTTTATTGCTTCACTATCAGTGTTTATGCTTCAGCCATAGTTTTTATGCTACAAACACCATCTTAAAGAGCATAATTTTTCCTTTCTAACGAGCCTTTATTTTCCTCGAAACTCCCAATAGTTTGTGAAATATTGAATTTTTAAGTTAAGAAAATTATTCCTAGCAGTGAACTGACTTACACTCAGTCATACAAGTCGGCCTCACTTCAAATAGACGTGTCCCTTCAGTTATAAACAAAATCTCTATAAATAGACGTTTAAACACTTCATTTTGAACAACAATTCCCGTAAAAATTCAGAGATACAAAGTACAAAAGGCCAAGGAGAACAAGGAGATTATTGTTTAGGACAAAAAAAAGATAATTTTGTTTGGGCATAAAATCCATGGTCGAAGTTGTCGTAGTTGCCGTGATCAAAGCTGTCGTAGTTTCTGTGGTTGAAGTTGTCGTAGTTGCCGTGGTCGAAGTTGCCGTAGTTGCCGTGGTAGAAGCTACCATAGTTTCTATGGTTGAAGCTGCCATAGTTGCCATGGTCGAAGATGTCGTAGTTGCCATGGTTGAAGTTGTTGTAGTTGTTGTGGTTGAAGCTACCGTGGTCGAAGTTGTCATAGTTGTTGTGGTCGAAATGTTGATTTATTGGGATTGGACAAATAGAGCTTGTTGAAGTCTTATCTTGAGAACAAAATAGGGTAGAGTTGGAGAACTTTGTGAAGAAACATATTGAATATTTGTGGAGATCATTGGAGACCATGATGCATTGAAGCCATCATGAGGTGACCTTGAAGAATTTTATTTGGGCGACATGAAGAGAAGTGGTGACACCTTCATGTGAAGAACAAGGTAGTCGTTGATAATGTGACGTGGAGACTAAGTGAAGGCATAGTTGAATATTGACACGGCTCGTTGAAGAAGACATTGCGAGACGTGAAGCATAACCAAACATATCTTGATGAAGTAAAGCTAAGGGTTGGAGCCTCAAAGAGACAAGGTTGGTGGCTTGGAAGATAACGTTGGATCCCCAGAGGTTGGAGCTTAAAAAAGACAAGTTTGGTGCCTTGGAAGATAGGGTTGGAGTCCTAGAGGTTGGAGCCTTAAAGAGACAAGGTTGGTTCTTTGGAAGATAGGGTTGGAGCCCTAGAGGATAGGAGTTCTCAAGGGACTAGGTTGGTGCCTATACCGAGATAGTGTTGGAGCCCTAGAGGTCGGTGCCTCAAAGTGACAAGGTTGGAGCCTTGGGAAGTCCAAGTCGGTGCTTGGAAAAATACAAATTGGAGCCCTGGGAGATTGAAAATTGGTGTCTTCATCTAAGGTTGGCACCCTACACAAATATTGTATTTGATTTATTGAGATTAATAAAATTATTTATTCTTATTATTCATTTTGTGTTCTAATTATAAGTTATTTAACTGGTAAAAGTAACAATTGAAAAGAAACATTGATTCACGCCCCCTCTCAGAGTTTCCAAAAGTTGGTATCAAAGCTAGTACCTTCACTCAAAGCCTAACAAATGGAAGGTTGATCGTTAGAACACAAATGGCGAAGCCAAGGAAGAAAGTCTCCAATCCTCCTAAAGATGTGTCTCCCTCGACCACCAAAATTGAAGTCAATAAATTTGTGAAGGCTCCATTGTTCAATGGAAACTTTGATATATGGGAAGCAAGAATGAGGAATTTCTTAAATACTCAAGGCATTGAAGTCTGGAAATCGGTGATTACTTATAACATGATAGATGGAGAATCCAATGAACATAATATAAGAGCAATAAAGGCAATCTTGAATGGACTTCCTGATTCTATGAAGGCCAATTTTGAAAAATGTTCGTCAGCAAAAGGCATATGGGATAAACTTCATGATCTTCACTCATATGGCACGTGATTGTAACTTCA
This sequence comes from Pinus tabuliformis, assembly GCA_031772625.1. NCBI lineage: Eukaryota > Viridiplantae > Streptophyta > Pinopsida > Pinales > Pinaceae > Pinus > Pinus tabuliformis. The sequence continues at coordinate 46,296,382 of CM062810.1, read as the reverse complement.
CTTGGGCTCCTACACAAGCTAGAACCATGCCAGAGAAGAAAGTTACACAAGTATGGAGAAAGAAGAAAATGAGATCTGAAAATATCCTGAACTCTCCAGCCAACAACACATGTTGTTGACCCGATATTTGACAATCTAAGCATTTGATGGGGAGACAATTCCAAAAGGAAGATCATGCATACAGTTAGGGGGAGCTTATGATGATTAGGCATTCTAGCAGAAGCTATCCGTGAATGGGCCCTATGAAATCCTTGATGAGGAACACGGAAAACCATCCTTTGATAGATAGTCTCTTGGAAGTAATTCCATTGAAGAACGTGATCCTTTATTCATCCATGAACTATTATTAAATTTTTCATCCACTTGATCACTAATCTTTCATGAGCTAAAGAAGGTCGTGTAAACAGGGGGAGTTGGTTCATCACATGAATGAATGTAATCACATCTATGATGGACCACATTGCCATAAAAAAGAGCACCATGACAGGGGGAGTAACATACCCATGAAGATCTATGATTCATGAAGAAGAGAAGCAACTTGATAGGGGGAGTTCTTGGACACCCCATTTTCCATTGATGTCAAAGGGGGAGAGAATATTTGAAAGGGAAAAATATTGTCATCAATGACAAAGGGGGAGATTGTTAATCTAGATTTTCATTGATGTCAATATGGAAGTGGCTGGGATGGAAAACATTATTGAAGATGCCAGAAGATGACTACAACTCTTGTGCCCTACCTCCAATGATCTTCATGAAGACAAACCTACAATAATGTTGAAGGAGACAAGGTGATGAAGAAGGCAATCAAGGACATGATGATGTCCCTACATTGAAGAAGGCAAGCATGATGGTGTCCCTATATTGAAGAAGGAAAGCATGATGATGACCCTACATTAAAGAAGGCAAGGACATAATAATGAGGATCCTATGAAGACAAGGACATGATAAGGACACAATTAGTAACAAAGGAATCACCATGAAGAAGCCCTACACTCCATTTTTGCACTAATAAATAATCAGTCACATTAAGAAATATTTTTTGATACCTTAGAGGTATAATTCTTCCATGGGACCTGTTGTCGCACAGATTCTCTAGGTAGCGCGACAACACTCAAACCGGGGGCTATCGCCCTGAACCCCGATCTCTTCGTTTAAGCCATCTCCCAATAACAGGCTAAGGAGGGTAGACCCTATAGGATAAATGAAGACCAACTGAGAATCAACTGGCTTGGGAGACACAGCAGGGAAAAACCATCACTTGATCGATTTTAGAATTTGATTAGATCTTTAAATGCTTAAGACCAGTGCCTTATGGAGTTAATGAAAACCAAGTAATTAACTAGCTGCTACTGCTTATGAAGTAATTTAATGAATGCTTGAAAATATTTATCAAACATGTAACAAGCATTATATAATCCAAGCAATGATTAATTCATTAGATGCAAAATATTCAATAAATGCGCAATGTTCTAGCAAATAAATTTCAAAAAATCAAATACTTCAAGAAACCACAAAATTTTAAATGCTAACGAGCTCACAAAATGATTCACCACTTTTCAATAGCTAATTTTAAATAAACATTTAAGCGCATTTAATTGTAGAGAAGTGGAACATAGATACCACAAAAGACACCAAAATGATTTTTCAATTTTTAGTTAATTTTTTCAAAAATTTTTAATTTTTTAATTTTTATAAAATTCTAAATTTAAAATCAAAATAAAACAAAACTAAAATCCTAATAAAATTAAAATCTAATCTAAACTAAGAGCCCAAAATAATAATAATAATAATAATAAATTTTTTTTAAACTTTTAATGATTTTTTATTAATTTTTTAATAAGATGTTTATAGATTAAATGAAAATCTAAACCCAAAATTCATTTAATTCTTTATTTTTATCAATGTAGAAATAAATAAAAACAAAAACTAAGGATTAACTCTGAAAGGAAAACGGAATTCTAAAAAAACTAAATAAAAATTAATCTAAACCAAAACCTAAAAAAAAACTTTTTATAACATTTTACTTTATTTTATTTATTTATTTTTTGTTTTTATTATTTTTTAAAAAATTTAAATCCAAAAGAAAATTTATAAAGTCTAAATCCTTACTACTAAATAAAACTCAAAACTAAATGGAAAACGATTTTTTTTTGAAACTAACTAAAACTAAAAATTAAAAGCTAAGTTAAAATAAAAACTAACACCTAATATGTATGAAAATTTATAAAATTTAAATCTTAACTAAATAAAATTCTAAGTCTAAATCAAATAAAAAAATCTAACCTAGCCTAAAACCAAAATAATAATCTGAAAACTTTTTATGATTTTTTTTTTTTTAATAAAAAGGAATTCAAAAGAGATTTATTTATTTTTATTTTTATTTTTTATTATTTATTTATTATTATTATTTTTAACTAATAAATATATACATAAAACAAAATGGAAATCTATTTAAACTAAAAATTAAACAACGCATATACCATAATAAAAATAAACTATGCTAACCCTAACTACGCATAAAAAAAAAAAGAAATAAAAATACAAGAGCTAAATCCCCTCATGCATAATTTTTTTTTGAAGTGCGTTTGTTGTTTTTTGTTATAGGTTGACTATGGCTCATGGTGGAGCGATGGGATGGAGATGAGCTTGAGCAAGAGGAGACACAGAGGGGATGGGGTTTTATGCACGTCCAGGGCAGAAAAAAATGCGAGAAGCTGAACAACACATGGAGGAGGGTTTGCAGCGGTAGGACGATCGATGGAGCTACAATGAATTGATGGACGTAGACACGGGTAGCTGCGTGAGGGAACGGAGCGAATGAGGTTGCAGGTTGAGCGTTTGCGGCTGTTGCATTGATGGAAATGGAAAATGCAGAAAAGGATTAGGAGATTTGGGCAGCGTGTAGGCAGATTGGACACAAATTGAAGGAGCTGCTAGCTGGCTGGAAGACGAGGGTGTTGGAATGAATACGCAGAGAGGGATGAGACAATATGCAGGGTGAAATATTTCCGGTGAGGAAACTGCGTGGGAAAGGAGTTTGAATAGCAGTGTAAGGAGGAGTGTGGGTTGCATGCAACATGAAAATGAAGCAGGTTTTGGAGCAGTGTGAGAATGGGGAGAGAAAATGCGTGGGGGTGAAACAACAATCCCCCAACTTGTCTAAAACAAATTCTAAATTTTTTCTACGAAATGAAACCCCAGGATGCAACAACATAGAAAAAAAAAAAAATCGAAAATTTCTACCAAAATGAAATCCCAAGCAGCAAACAGAGAACCTGGAAAAACCCCCACGATTCTTCAGAAACCTTAAATTTTTTTGAATCTTTCACTTCAGATTTTCTTGATGAAAACCCCACAAGAAATTTCCAAATCTGAAGTAAATATTCCTGCTAGAGCTGGTCCTAAGGCCAGATCTTATCCTCCAGGGCCTAGATCTGGTTTCAGACAAAATGTTTTCTTCTGACCTACAACCTGCAATAACAAAAACCGAACACCTAGAAATAAAATGTGCAAGAAACAAAACTAAAAACCCTAAAACCAGTTAAATAATTATAGTATTCACAGTTTAAAGGCTCTAAATAGCCAGATTTGTTAGTATGCCACAGATATATTTTTAAAATTTTAAATTTAAGATGAGGTGCTTCAGAAAACCCTTCATGCATCCGCAATAGAAATTCTAACGATAAGCCCGGGATCAAAACTGGTTAGGCTCTTTAGAAAGTGCTTCTCGGGAGTTGGCTGGTTCAACCGAGAACTTCCCCAAACGTCCGTTGATTTTCGAAATCTAGATTTTTCTGCACAACTTACTTCAACCATTAACGAAGAAGGAGAAAACGATACTAAAATCCAAATGTAATGGAGATACCTGCCATCATATTCAGACATTTAACTACCATTCAAATCCTAGCGACTAAACAAGATACCTGTGTTTAAAATCACTCTTCACAAAGCTATCATCAATGACTGAAATTAAAATCATGCACATAAATAAAACATCTCACAGCATTTCTAGAAGAGTAACACCAACAAGATTTCAACCCCAAAGTCTTTCTTTATTGCACATGAAAAATGACTACAAGAGAACTTTCTTTGGCACACGACTCTCAGATTGAATCCCATCTCAAATGACCCCTGACACCCTATTTAAAGGAAAATTTTCTAACGTCTAGTTTGAGTGATCCATGTCAAAGTGATCTTGACCGTCGATGAGGATCAAAATCTCTTTTAATCTCATCTGTCGAAATTTTAAATGCATTTTAATATATTAAAAATTAAAATTTTGCATTTATTTCCTCAAAACTTTGACTTATTATTTTATTTTTTATTTTTATTATTTTTATTATTTATACTTTTTTTTATTATTTTTACTGGACCCTCGAACTTAGCCTTTGGGAAAAAACACCTAAGACCTAGGACTTATGAGAGGATAAAACATTTTCTAACCCTTAAGACACTTTACATCATGACTTGAACAATTTTATATCTCAAGAGGGAAAACCCATTTGACATAGACCCTCATAGACTACCTAGTCTTGCGACATAAATATAATCTAGCAGATCAAGCAATTTGTAATAACCTAACCAAATAGTTAGGATTATTTACAAATTACTTTTACATAGACTCGACCTAGCACACTAGGATTCCCCTAAGATTCTAATGACAAAATCCATTCCAGCTTTGGGGTTAGGCTGAAGGAAAACTCTGCTGACCATGGGTTGGTGAGACAAAAAACTTTCCGAAATGTAGATCATCACTAGAAAAATAAGTTTACCTAGGCAAATACATACATGACATATCTGCTAATATTATTTACAAATTTACACATGCAAACTGGGTTTACAACATAACATGATCGGGCTGATAATGACAGTCGAATGGCACGGACATATCGATCAAGCGCAATCCCTTTTGCGAAAAAGGGGGTGTATTGCTATGGGTAGTTGACACGTAGTGGTCAACATCTGACTCTACTTGGGGACACGTTGTTGCATTGTAGGAATGTGAGAATCCAGAATCTGCATCCACGCAACACACACTAAAACATAAGTAGCATCCATCCAAAAATCATCATATAACATTAAGCACATGAAAGATATAAGCTCTTCATTTATTAACTATCTAGTAATCATGAAAAGTAAATCTAATGTTAAAACAGAAATGAAAATGCTGAAAAAACAAGCAGTAGGGTTAGAAATAGAGAGGATGCCCCATGGCATCAGATGTGTTCAATATAGTGTGTACTGAGCATTTGCCTGCTTTCAGGAAAATCTGTTGGCTGCTTCTTGGATGTGCCATGTCCAATTCTGAATACAGTAGGACTTTTTCCTATCCAAAAATCAAGTTGCTTGCGACCATCTGATGTATCAAATCGCCTTCTCGTTCTCTTTCTTTTGTGTTTTTTCTTTGTGGAAGGCTGTATCACTGATGACGTGGAACTTTTTGCTTCAAAGCTCTCAGATGAAGTATGTAAGATATGCGTGACATGTCTTTCTTCATTTTGCATCCGATTTTTGTCATTTTTAATTTCATCTAGATCACCTTCAATTAACCACTTTTCAATCAAACCAATGACCTCCTCATAATAAGTTGGAGCTTTTTGCAGCAAATAAGGAGGCTTTTGATCTGTCGACATTTCCTGGTTTCTTTCATCCTCTGACTGTTGTTGAAATTTCTGTACCTGTATTGTAATGACATCCATCTGGCTAGAGTGTTCAAGCTTCATAGCATTGATTTCCTTGGCATGGTCTTCTTCCATATATTTTATTACTTTATCATTCTTTTCCTTTATGGTCATCAAACAATGTTGCATAGAGTTTATCTCTTTCTTATGATTTGCTTGCATAGTAGCCAACTGATTATTATAATCAAATGTCATGATAGTCATTTCTTCATCCATAGTCAATAAATTGTTTTGCATAGAATTAATTTCCCTATCATGTTTAGCTTTCATGGTTTCCATTTCCTTATCTTGCTTTTCCAGGTGGGTGTATAAAGTTCTCATATTGTTGGCATAATCAGTTACAAATTTTTCTTGATTGATCCATATTTTTTACCAGCCGCATTAGTTCTTCTATAATTTGCTTCTGATTTTCCCTTTCATTGTCGACACTGATTTTACAATTTGTCTCTGCTTTTCCACTATCATGGATTTGATCTGTAATGGTATAGGTGGATGGCACATTTTGATATGAAAAATTGTCTTGAAATATTTCATCGATAACTGGACCCTTCATAAGATTACTTTCATTCTGTTGCACAATTTTAGGATGAGCTATCTTGATAACCATATCTATCTTTAAAAGCATTGACAATGTTTTGTAAAGAAGTGAAAGAATCTTTAGGACAGTTATTAAACCAATTCAAAGCATCACCCCCTTTAAAGAAAAGAAAAATAGACACATTTTGACAGCTTCATGATCATATTGAGGAGATCTACAATATATGATTATTATACGAGTAAACTTGCATAAATGCTTTCTAACAACGACTGAATCACCAACTGAGAACAAAGGTAATTTAGAAATGGCCACTTCCGAAATATCATGGAGAAAATCAGTAAAATGACATGGGGTAAATGAATAATCCAAGATGAATAATGAGGGACCAAATGGATGATTGAAAGAGATCTCTGCTTAAGAAAATCAAGAGATGAAAGAAGTGGAGTCGCCACTTGAACATGAATCTAACTCTAGGATCCAAAAAGCAACAAACAAGCAGATATGAGAGAGGCTTCTTGCCTGGGAAAAAATAAATGAAAAGAAATGGATTTGCCACCCAAACAAGAAATGAACTGAAAATTCCAGGTGCTAAAGGTTCGATTAAATGATATGACGAAAGATAGGGTGATGAAAAGATCAAAATGAAGCCAAAAAATGTTGGCCATTTGACAGGCTAAAATGAGAGATGAGAAAGATGAAAGATGAATGATGAATGTCGTTGAAATCCCGAGAATAATCGATCCCTGGTAGTAGCGTCAAAAAATGTTTTCGCACAGATTGTCTAGGCAGTGCGACAATGTTTAGACCGGGGGTTGTCACCCTGATCCCCGATCTCTCCATTTAAGTCGTCTCCCAATAGCAAGGCTAAGGGGGGTAGACCCTATGGGATAAATGAAGACCAAATGGGAATCAGCTAGCTTGGGAGACACAGCTGGGGAAAACCAGCACTTGATCGATTTTAGAATTTGACTAGATCTTTAAATGCTTAAGACCAGTGTCTTATGGAGTTAATGAAAACCAAGTAATTAATTAGCTGCTACTGTTTAAGTAATTTAATGAATGCTTGAAAACATTTATCAAACATGTAACAGGTATTATATAATCCAAGCAATGATTAATTTCATTAGATGCAAATTTTCAATAGATGCGAAATGTTCTAGCAACTAAATTTCAAAAGATCAAATACTTCAAGAAACCACGGAATTTTAAATGCTAACCAGCTCACAAAATGATTCACCACTTTTCAATAGCTAATCTTTAAATAAACATTTAAGCGCATTTAACTATAGAGAAGTGGAACATAGATACCATACAAGACACCAAAATGAATTTTCAATTTTTATATAATTTTATATTTTTATAAAATTCTAAGTTTAAAATCAAAATAAAACTAAACTAAAATCCTAATAAAATTAAAATATAATCTAAACCAATACAAAATAATAATAATAATAATAATAAAAATAGAATTTTTTTTAAACCTTTAATGATTTATTATTATTATTATTTTTTTTTAATGAGATTTTTGTAGATTAAATGAAAATATAAACCCAAAATTCATTTAATTCTTTATTTTTATCAATGTAGAAATAAATAAAAACAAAGCCTAACGATTAACTCTTAAAGGAAATCGGATTTCTAAAACAAAACTAAATAAAAATTAATCTAAACCAAAACTTAAAAAAAAAACTTTTTAATATATATATATATATATATATATATATATATTTTTTTTTAATTGAATTTTTTTGTTTTTATTATTTTTCTAGAAATTTAAATCTAAATGAAAATTTATAAAGTCTAAATCCTTATTACTAAATAAAACTCAAAACTAAACCTAAATCAAATGAAAAACGATTTTATTTTTTGTTTTTTATATTTATATGAAACTAAACTAAACTAAAACTAAAAATTAAAAGCTAAGTTAAAATAAAAATTAACACCTAATCTGTATGAAAATTTATAAAATTTAAATCTTAACTAAATAAAACTCTAAGTCTAAATCAAATAAAAAAATCTAACCTAGCCTAAAACCAAAATAATAATATAAACTAAAATCTGAAAACTTTTTATGATTTTTTTTAATAAAATTGGATTTCAAAACAAATATATATATTTTTTAAAACTAATAAATATATACATAAAACAAAATGGAAATCTATTTAAGCTAAAACTTAAACACGCATATATCATAATAAAAATAAACTATGCTAACCCCAACTATGCATAAAACAAAAAAACTAAAAATACAAGAGCTAAATCCCCCCACGCATATTTTTTTTTTGAAGTGAGTTTGTTGTTTTGCTATTGCAGGTTGATGGTGGCTCGATGGTGGAGCAATGGGATGGAGATGAGCTTGAGCAAGAGGAGACGCAGAGGGGATGGGGTTTTATGCATGTCTAGGGCAGAAAAAAAAAATATGAGAAGTTGAATGGAGCTCACGCAGAGGAGGGTTTGCAGCGGTAGGACGATCGATGGAGCTATAGTGGATCGATGGATGTAGATACTGGTAGCTGCGTGAGGTAACGGAGCGAATGAGGCTGCAGGTTGAGCGTTTGCGGTTGTTGCATCGTTGGAAATGGAAAATGCGGAAAGGGATTGGGACCACACAGATTTGGGCAGCGTGTAGGCAGATTGGACGCAAATTGAAGGAGCTGCTAGCTGGTTGGAGGACGAGGGTGCTAGAATGAATATGTAGAGATGGATGAGACAATACGCAGGATGAAATATTTTCAGTGAAGAAACTGCGTGGGAAAGGAGTTTGAATAGCAGCGTAAGGAGAAGTGTGGGTAGCATGCAGCATGAAAATGAAGTAGGTTTTGGAGCAGCGTGAGAATGGGGAGAGAAAACGTGTGGGGGTGAAACAATAATCCCACAACCTGTCTAAAAAAAATTCGAAAATTTTTCTATGAAATGAAACCCCAGGATGCAAAAAAAAAAAAAATTCGAAAATTTCTGCCAAAATGAAATCCCAGGCAGCAAACAGATAACCTGGAAAAACCCCCACGATTCTTCAAAAACCTTAAAAAAAAATTGAATCTTTCTGCTTCAGATTTCCTTGATGAAAACCCCACAAGAAATTTCCAGATCTGAAGTAAATATTCTTGCCAGAGCTGATCTTGATGCTAGATCTTACCCTACAGGGCCTAAATCTAGCTTCAGACAAAATGTTGTCTTCCGACCTGCAACCTGTAATAACAAAAACCGAACACCTAGAAATAAAATGTGCAAGAAACAAAACTAAAAACCCTAAAACCAGCTAAATAATTACAGTATTCACAGTTTAAAGGCTCTAAATAGCCAGATTTGTCAGTATGCCACAGATATATTTTTAGAATTTTAAATTTAAGATGAGGTGCTTCAGAAAACCCTTCATGCATCCGCAACAGAAATTCTAATGATAAGCTCGGGATCAAAACTGGCTAGGCTATTTAGAAAGTGCTTCTCGGGAGTTGGCTGGTTCAGCCGAGAACTTCCCCAAATGCCCGTTGATCTTCAAAATCTAGATTTTCCTGCACAGCTTACTTCAACCATTAATGAAGAAGGAGAAAACAATACTAAAATCCAAATGTAATGGAGATACCTGCCATCATATTCAGAAATTTAACTACCATTCAAACCCTAGCGACTAAACAAGGTACTTGTGTTTAAAATCATTATTCACAAAGCTATCATCAATGGCTGAAATTAAAATCATGCACAGAAATAAAACATCTCACAACATTTCCAGAATAGTAACACCAACAAGATTTCAACCCCAAAGTCTTTCTTTATTGCACATGAAAAATGACTACAACAGAGCGTTCTTTAGCACACGACTTTCAGATCGAATCCCATCTCAAATGACCCCTGACACCCTATTTAAAGGAAAATTTTCCAACAGCTAGTTCAAGTGATCCATGTCAAAGTGATCTCGACCGTTGATGAGGATCAAAATCTCTTTCAATCTCATCCGTCGAAATTTTAAATGCATTTTAATATTTTAAAAATTAAAATTTTGCATTTATTTCCTCAAAACTTTGACTTATTATTTTATTTTTAATTTTTTAATTTTATTATTTTTTATTATTTATATTTTTTATTATTTTTACTAGACCCTTAAATTTAGCCTTTGGGAAAAACACCTAGGACCTAGGACTTATGAGGGGATAAAACATTTTCTAACCCTCAAGACACTTTACATCATGACTTGAACAATTTTACATTTCAAGGGGGAAAACCCATTTGACATAGTCCCTCATAGACTACCCAATGTTGCGACATAAATATAATCTAACAAATCAAGCAATTTGTAATAACCTAACCAAATAGTTAGGATTATTTTCAAATTACTTTTACATAGACTCGACCTAGCACACTAGGATTCCCCTAAGATTCTAATGAAAAAATCCATTCCGACTTTGGGGTTAGGCTGAAGGAAAACTCTGCCGACCATGGGTCGGTGATACAAAAAACCTTCCGGAATGTAGATCATCACTAGAAAAATAGGTTTACTTAGGCAAATACATACATGACACATATCTGCTACGATTATTTACAAATTTACACATGTAGACTGGATTTACAACGTAACATGATCGGTCTGATGATGACAATCAAATGGCACGGACACATCGATCAAGCGCTATCCCTTTTGCGAAAAGGGGGTGTACTGCTATGGGTAGTTGACACGTAGTGGTCAACATTGTCAACTGGACCAACACCATCTTAAAGAGCATAATTTTTCCTTTCTAACGAGCCTTTATTTGCGTCGAAACTCCCAATAGTTTGTGAGATATTGAATTTTTAAGTTAAGGAAATTATTCCTAGTAGTGAGCCAACCTACACTTAGTGATACAAGTCGGCCTCACTTCAAATAGATGTGTCCCTTCGATAATTAACGAAATCTCTATAAATAGACATCTAAACACTTCATTTTGATTAGCAATTTGGGTAAGAATTTAGAGATACGAAGTACAAAAGGCCGAGGAGAACAAGAAGACTATTGTTTAGGACGAAGAAAAGGACAATTTTGTTTGGGCATAAAATCCATGGTTGAAGCTGCCGTAGTTGTCGTGATCGAAGCTATTGTAGTTGTCGTGGTCAAAGCTGCCATAGTTGCCGCGGTCGAAGTTGTCGTGGTCGAAGTTGTAGTAGTTGCTATGGTTGAAGTTGTCGTGGTCGAAGTTGTCATAGTTGTCATGGTCGAAGTGTTGATTTATTGGGATTGGACAAATAGAGCTTGTTGAAGTCTTCTCTTGAGAACATAATAGGGTAGAGTTGGAGAACTTTGTGAAGCAACATATCAAAGATTTGTGGAGATCATTAGAGACCATGACGCATTGAAGCCATCATGAGGTGACCTTGGAGAATTTTGTTTGGGCGACATGAAGAGCAGTGGTGACACCTTCATGTGAAGAACAAGGTAGTCATTGATAATGTGACGTGGAGACTAAGTGAAGGCGTAACTGAATATTGACAGGGCTCATTGGGAGACGTGAAGCATAACCAAACATATCTTGATGAAGTAAAGCTAAGGGTTGGAGCCCAAGATGTTGGAGCCTCAAAGAGACAAGGTTGGTGCCTTGGAAGATAGGGTTGGAGCCTAAAAAAGACAAGGTTGGTGCCTTGGAAGATAGGGTTGGAGTCCTAGAGGTTGGAGCCTCAAAGAGAGAAAGTTGGTGACTTGGAAGATAGGGTTGGAGCCCTAGAGGATAGGAGTCCTTAAGAGACCAGGTTGGTGCTTGTACCAGAGATAGGGTTGGAGACCTAGAGGTTGGTGCCTCAAAGTGACAAGGTTGGAGCCTTGGGAAGTCCAAGTCGGTGCTTGGCAAAATACATGTTGGAGCTTGGGAGATTGAAGATTAGTGTCTTCATCTAGGGTTGGAGCCCTACATAAATATTGTACTTGATTTATTGAGATTAATAAAAGTATTTATTCTTATTGTTCATTTTGTGTTCTAATTATAAGTGATCTAACTGGTAAAAGTAACAATTGAAAAGAAATACTGATTCACCTCACCTCTTAGTAATTCCATTAAAATCACCGTGTAAAACTTGTGTGTGTGATTGCACTTTATTTCTCATATCAGCTGAAAAGAAATGGTAGAGGTAGCTCCAAAGTGTTTCAAATAGATTTTCTATATATCTCCTAATTGTTTGGGGTGAGAGGGCATTAAACAAATATGCTAAAAATTTGAAACTACAAGGGCTACCAGAACTCAAAATTTTCTACATGGTATCAAAGCTTGAGGGAGTTCATATTTGAGTTTTTCATTAGTTGATAGAAGGGACCAACAAGCTAACTTTTTCCATATTAGTGAATAACAGTCACAAAACCTCAGTCAGAAAATAAAATATTTGTTGGTTGAGAGGGAGGAAGATTGCTTAGTAACAAATTTTCCCCTTTTTGTGTTGGTTGTGAGGGTCGTGGTGACTGGTTTGAGGGTGGAGGATAAATTAAGTGGCGCTAAATGTTTTGGCCCTTGGAAGGAGAGGATGATGGTTTTACTTGAAAAAATTGAAGTGTGGGGCATTGTGGAGAGTCTTGTACAACCTCCTATTGATGCTACATAGTTGGTGGAATTCAACAAGCAAAATGTGAAGGGAAGGATAACCATCCTTGATTCCATCGAGGACCACTTATTCCCTCATGTGACAGGAATTAAGTTTGCCTATGAGATGTGGGACTCACTTGTCACATTACACCAAAGTTCCAATGAGAACAAGGAGATGGTGTTGAGGCAAAAGATAAGAAACACCAAGATGACCAGGACCGACAATGTGACATCATAATTCACTAAGATCACGTAGGTGAGATATGGGTTGGCTGTTGTGGGAGAGTCTATCCCTAAGGATAAATTGGTTAGGATTACACTAGATGGTTTCTATTAGAAGTAGGATGGATTAAAACATAACATTGTGGCCAGAGAGAATTTTTCAGACTGGAGGAGGATGTGAGATGATTTCATCCAGGAGGAGTGCAAAGATGAGTAATCAACATGGTGGGGGAGATGAGGAGGAGAATGTTTCCCTTGCAAATAAGGGAAAGAAAAAGACAAAGAAGGGGTCTTCTAATGGAGTTAACCAGGAGAAAGGGAAGTAGAAAGAGAAGGAGGACATGAGCAAAAGGAAATGCTTTTCTTATGGGAATATGGGTCACTATGTTGTTCAATGTCCCAATAAGAAGAGTAAGAAGAAGAAGGAAGTTACAACTTCAGCAGAGGTGAATGATTTCACTTCCATATTTGATACAAAGTTTTCCTTAGTGGTGAGTCTAGTCATTCATGTCACATCTTCTAGTGTGTGGTTTGTAGACAATGCAACATCCTTCCATATGACTGGAGTGAGAGCACTTCACAATTATGAAGGAGAAGGATATTAACTTAGAGGTTGTGCTTGAAGATAACTCCAAGGTTAGAGCAACGGGAGTGGGGACAATATCATTTCATAGGGAGTCATTACCTACTCTAAAGGTGACGCAGGAGGTCAATTGTTTTAGAAATTATCAACAATTGGTCCCACGTTTACCTTTTCCCTTTCTGTTTAGGCTTCCCGTTGCGCCACTCCGATCTCCTTTTCAAAGCCCAACAGCTGATATTCACCGATCAATAGCTCCGCTTGGAGGTATTGTACCGTAGATCACAACACGATTGATTTGACGATCCACAACATATCGCAATTGCAAATCTGAGTTGGCAAGTGTTTATGGCTTGGTACATCCACATGAAACGTTGCGATGTGATTTAATCAGCGATCACATATCGCACTTCCCTAATGCCCAAGGTCCATTCAATTATAAAAGAAACATTTGCAATGTGATGGATCGGCGATCACACATTGCATGGTCTTAAGGCCTGAGGTCCCTTCACTTGCCGATGGAATATTGCGATGCGATAAATCAGCAATTGCACATCGCATCTCCTTAAGGCCTGATTCTTTCACATACAAATGAATTATTTGCGATGCAATGCAGGATAATCCAACGGTCAGCGTGATATCGCACCGTTGTTTGGAACTTGGATCGACGGTTGGGATTAATACGGGCTTCAACCAATGTTATTAACACTCAGGACTGAAATTATCCTTTGAACGCTGAATTTATAACTTAAAACATGAAACATAGGAAAATGCTTGATTTCATCTGGAATACAAATAAACAGAGGAAAACGAGAGTTTTCAATGGAATCGACACATAACTGCACACGACATCAATTATTCAATACGATAATAGTTATAGAGTCTCGGCCCTTTGGCTCGATTACAACATTTGACGGACCCATGTTTCAGTCTTGAAATCCTCTCTATCACTCGACTCTCGCCTCACTCAATCCTCTGTCCTCTTTGCTCCTTCTTTCCATTACAATTTTCTTTCATTATATCAGTTGGATCCTATTCTAACTCTATTAACAACCCAATCTCCTATTTTAATCATTCTAACAACTCAGTGTCTATTTTCAAGCTCCATTACACACCTATGCTAACAACTTATCCCTGAATCTAAAATAAGACAATTTCCTAACTATTACAATAATGAAATACAGATCATTTTCTTGAGAGATCCAACCGTCTAGGTTAAAATTTCCTTTTGACCACTCAGGTCAATGAAATTCAACTCATTTAGCCACAACATGTGAACAAACCTTCACATTGCTGGCTAAGTCTAGATGCTCCTGCATCAGACTCCCGGGGAAAAAAATAATCATCCCTCAGACTTTCAATCATCTCTTATGGTTACTTTCCCTCTTCCTCCACTAGTTTTTTATGTAGCAACATTGCCTATGTACACCATTTTTCTAATTGGTACAGTAAAAAAAGGTCGGTCAAAGAATGTGAGGTGTGATTTTTTGTGCAGACGGAGGGGACAAAAGAGGAGTTCGTTGTCTCGCTGTTGGGGTGAGGGTGACCGGGACTGGCTTTGGATATTATCTATATACTGATACTGTTGGTAGTGTTGGCCCATTTTCCCCTTAGGAATCTATTGATATGGACTTCCTAGGTGGACTTCCTATGACCTTGCACGAGTTTCCATTTTCTAGGTTAGGAATATGTCGGGGTAAGTCTGATAAGGATCATATCACATTTTCTCCTCAATCCAAAATGAGAAATTTTATTACTAGATATAGCTGGATTGAGTTCTTTTCGGTAAGTAGAGAGATAATAAAGTGGTAGGTTTATGGAGGAGACTTGAAAAGAAATGCTAGGCACTTGAAGTAAGTGCTTTCGTTTGTTTGGGGAGGGTCTTCTCCCTTTGCATCTCAATGAAACCTGCCATCTGCAAATTTGAATCTGCTTGAGTCTCGGAATCAATCACTGGTCCCTGGAAAGGAAATGTCACCCAAACGTTTACTCCATACTTCTGCAACTTTGTTTTTGTCAACTAGCTAGCATCCTCCACTGGATGTCCTTTCCATTTGACTAGATATTGAAAATAAATTTTTCCTTTGGTTCTTTTGGATACTCTTTTCTCCAAAATAGTTTCCACCTCTTTCTTAACTGTCTTTGGAATTTGTTCTTCCCAGTTCAAAGTTTGAACTTCATCTTCTGTAGTTTCCTCCTGTGGCTCTATCTCTGTCCCTTTGTATAGATACAAATCTAAAACATTGAATATAGGTGATATTCCAATCCCTTCTGGCAATTCAATTTCATAAGCATTAGCTAAAAACTTTCTTACAATTCTACATGGTCCTATCTTTTTCATCTTTAGTTTATTGTAAGTCTTAGCAAGAAATATTTCTTTTCTCAAATACACCATCACTCCACTTGGAATCATTTCTCTCTTCTTTTCATATCTGCTCTTTGTTTATATTTGCCATTGCTTTCCTGCAATCTGCCTTTGACATCTTCTTGTAGTCTTTGCATCTGCTTTGCAAACTCTTCAGCGTTTGTACTTCTTGTCTCATGTTTACCCAAATTTTTGAGCTCATACACACCTCTTGGATTCATCCCAAAAAAATCTGAAATGGATTCATTCCACTACTTCGGTTTGGAGTGTCATTATAGGTAAACTCAGCCTGAGCTAGTGCTAAATCCCACTACTGAGGATTCTTATACGCTAAACTTCTTAATATGTTTCCCAAGCTCCTGTTTACTACTTCAGTCTGTCCATCTATTTGAGGATGCTGAGGATGGTATGTTGAACTAAAACTAAGGTTAGCTCCTAGTTTCTTCCAAAGAGTTCTCCAAAAATGACCTACAAACTTTGTATCTCTATCAGAGATAATACTTACAGGAAATCCATGTAATCTTACAATTTCTGAAAAAAAATAGATTAACTATATGTGTTGCATCACCAATCTTCTTACAAGTGATGAAATGTGCCATCTTGGAAAATCTGTCTACCACAACATAAATGGAATCATTCCCTCTTTGGGTTTTAGGTAATCCCAAAACAAAATCCATGCTAATTGCATCCCATGGTTAGTCTGGTATTGGCAATGGCTGGTACAATCCTGTATTCTAGCTTCTCCCTTTAGAATGCTGACATATCCTGCACTTATCAACAAATCTCTTAACATCAGTTTTCATTTTTGGCCAATAATAAAAAGCATTTACCTGAGCAAAGGTTTTGTCTTGTCCAAAGTGACCAAATAATCCTCCACTATGTTTATGCTTTATTATGTTTTCCCTCATAGAACATTTGGGAATGCACAACTTGTTGCCTTTAAACAATAACCCTCTTGGATAAGATAATCTAACCACTGAATTCTATTATGAACTATTGGATTTTGTACTGCTGTATAAATGTCTTTGAAATCTGCATTCTCTTTGTACATTTCAACCATTTCTTAAAATCCTACAACACCAACTTTTAATTCTTGCAAAATGAAATTTACACTGCTTAAAGCATCAACGACTTTGTTCAACTTACCACTTGTGTGCTTTATCACAAAAGTAAAGCTTTGCAAAAACTCTACCCACTTGGCATGTTTCTGGTTCAATTTCGGTTGGTTGTTTATGAACTGTAATGCATGATTGTCAGAATACAGTATAAACTCCTTTGGCAGCAAATAATGTCTCCATTTTTTTAAGGCTTGTACAATAGCATAAAATTCTTTATCGTAAGAAGAATACTTCTTCTTCACTTCATTTAATTTCTCACTGAGGTATGCTATTGGTCTCTGTTCCTGGCTCAAAACTGTGCCAATTGTAATTCCACTAGCATCTGTTTCAACTTGAAATACTTTTGCAAAATCAGGTAAAGCTAAAATTGGTTTCTCTATGATTTTCCTCTTCAACAACTTAAAATTCCTGTCTGCTGCTTCTATCCATTTGAATGGTTGATTAGTCTCTTGTATTGTTTCAAGAATTGGTGCACAAATCTGACTAAAACCTCTGATAAATTTCCTATAAAAACTTGCA
Source organism: Pinus tabuliformis (assembly GCA_031772625.1). Taxonomy (NCBI): domain Eukaryota; kingdom Viridiplantae; phylum Streptophyta; class Pinopsida; order Pinales; family Pinaceae; genus Pinus; species Pinus tabuliformis. The sequence goes on along the minus strand of CM062810.1, from coordinate 46,278,823 downwards.
AGACCATGAAAACTTCTTACCTCAAATATATTCCTGGGAATAGGTCAGTCCCAAATTTCTTGGACTTTCTCTAGATCCATTTTCAACCCTTCTTTAGAAACTACAAGTCCCAAGTAAATTAATTCTTCTTTCATGAAACTACATTTCTTCTGATTTATGAGTAGTTTCGCTTTCTGCATCATTCTTAAAACCGATTTAAGATGCCCTAGATGTTCTTCTTTACTTTTACTAAAAACTAGAATATCATCAAGATAAACAATAACAAACTTGCCTGCATATTCCTTCAAGACTTCATTCATCAATCTCATGAATGCGCTAGGTGCATTAGTGAGTCCAAAAGGCATCACTAACCACTCATACAACCCACTGTTTGTTTTAATGCAGTCTTCCATTCATCTCCTTCTCTAATTCTTATTTGATGATATCCACTCTTCAGATCTATTTTAGTAAAATACTCTGACCCACTCAAAAAATCCATCAAATCATCCACGCGTGGCAAAGGAAATCTATACCTGATAGTGATCTTGTTTATGACTCTAGAATCCTTACATATATGCCATTGACCTCCTTTCTTTGGACTGAGTACTGTTGGCACAACACATGGACTAAGAATCTCTCTAATTAGTCCATTATCCATCAGTTCTTGCACTTGTCTTCCAACTTCCGCATTCTCTTGAGGAGTTAATCTGTACGCTGCTTTATTTGGAAAACTTGTTCCTGGTATCAGATCAATATGATGACTAATACTCCTGATTGGTGGCAATGCATTTGGCAACTCATCCACAATAATATCAGCAAAATAATTTAACAGAGTTTTGATTTCTTCAGGTAAATCACCTAAGTTTGTGGAAGTTAAAATTACCTTTTGTCTCCCTACGACAGCAAAATGCATTTCTTCACCTTTTCCAACCTTTTTCAACAACTCCTTTCCACTCATTAGCATAACACTGTTTACAGGTGCTCCTTTGTCAGTGTCATCCTTCAATGGCAGCAGTATATGTTTATTTCCATCCTTCTCCAGAGTATAAATATTTTTCCTTCCATCATGAATAGCTTTCGATCAAACTCCCATGATCTTCCCAGCAATACATGGCATACATCCATTGGCATTACATCACATAATATTACATCCTTATACATACCAATTTGTATCTCCACCTTGCATTGTTTTGTCACAATAATCTCATGTCCTTTCTACAACCATGACACTTTTTAAGGGGTAGGGTGTACTGTCTTCTCTAATCCTAGCTTGTTCACCATCTCTGTAGAAACAAGGTTATCATTGCTTCCACTATCAATTATTACTTTACAACATTTACCTTTGGATTTACATGTAGTTCTGAATATACTTTTCCTCTACCATGGTTCTTCAGTCTCTTTCTTTGCCTTAAGCAATGCCCTCTTTAACAACAGGGATTCTTCTACTTCAGGGGATTATTCATTTTCTATGATTCGAGGTGTTTCTTGCTTTGCCTCAGCCATATTCGCATTCCTATGACTTTTTGTTTTGTTATGAGGATAGTGCCATGATACATGTCCCCATTCTCCACACGTGTAACACCGAATATCTCTTCCTCAGCCTCTTCCTCTGGGCGCAAATCTTCGTCTATTAAAATCTCCTCTATGTGGTGGTCTGCTACTTGAACTAACTACTTCATGCTAATGTTACTGACCCCTTGGCCCGGTAGTTCCTCTACCTCTTACTGAGCTTCTTCTTCTATTCCTATGATTTTGTTTTCTCAACATCTTCTCTTCTGCCTTCAAACCTGCTCGATAGGCGTCCTCAATGGTCTTCACACTTAGTAAGCTGATCTCGTCCTGTATGTTGTATCTTAAGCCTTTGATATATCTGGCTACATTCTCTATGTCATCCTCTGCATGTCCTACTCTAGTGCTCAATCTATAAAACTCTTTTGTGTATTCTTTAATAGTCATTCCTATTTTCGTTAAATTTTGTAACTGTTTAAAAATATTTAACTAATAGTCTTTTGGCATAAATTGAATTTTCATTTTACTCACCATTTTGTCTCATTTCTTGATTTTGGACTTTCCTTTCCTTGTTCTGAATGTTTGTAGTTCATCCCACCAAATCGCTGCATGTCCCTTCAATCTGGTAACTGTAAATTTCACCTTCTTCTATCATCAACCTCCTCATAGTCAAATTATTTGTCCATTGAACTGATCCAATCCTTTAACTCTTCTACATTGAGACTCCCTTCATACGCATGAATTTCCACCTTTGGTTTTCCACCCACTTTAGCCAACATCTTGATGACTTTAGTAGTTTCATTTTCCTCCTCTTCTTCTTCCTCAGAAGATTCTTCCGCAACACTGGCATCCCCTTCACTAGGTGTTCTCCTCTGAGCAGTCTCTATTGTGTCCATTCTTGTACGCAGACTCCAGATCTCCTCTGGCAGAACTACATTTTCTTCAGGTCTTCCTCAACCAATCTCATCTCCTCTCCTCGGTGGCATGTTTATTGCTTAAATTGTGCTATGATACCAAAAATGAGGCAGGAGGTCAATTGTTTTAGAAATGATCAACAATAAGTCCTGCGTTTACCTTTTCCCTTTTGGTTCAGGCTTCCCGTTGCACCACTCCGATCTCCTTTGCAAATCCCAACAACTGATATTCACGATCAATAGAGTCGCTTGGAGGTACTGTACCATAAATCACAACACAATTGATCCGACGATCCACAACATATTGCAATCACAAATTGCAGTTAGAAAGTGCTTAGGGCCCGGTACATCCACATGAAATGTTGCGATGTGATTTAATTAGCGAGCGCATCGCGCATTGCATATCTCACTTCCCTAATGCCCAAGGTCCATTCAATTATAAGAGAAACATTTGCGATGTGATGGATCGACGATCGCACATCGCATGGTCTTAAGGCCCGAGGTCTATTCACTTTCTGATGGAATATTGCGATGCGATAAATTAGTGATCGCACATCTCATTTTGTTAAGGCCTGGTTCTTTCACATACAAATGAATTATTTGCGATGCAATGCGGGATAATCCAACGGTTGGTGTGATATCGCACCGTTGTTTGGAACTTGGATCGACAGCTGGGTTTAATGCAGGCTTCAACCACTGTTATAAACACTCAGGACCAAAATTATCCTTTGAACGCTGAATTTATAACTTAAAACATGAAACAGAGGAAAATTCTTGATTTCATCTGGAATACAAATAAACAGAGGAAAGCGAGAGTTTTCAATGGAATCGACACATAACTTCACATGAAATAAATTATTCAATACGATAATAGTTACAGAGTCTCGGCCCTTTGGCTCGATTACAACATTTGGCAGACCCTTGTTTTAGTCTTGAAATCCTCTCTATCACTCGACTCTCACCTCACTTAATCCTCTATCCTCTCCACTCCTTCTTTACATTACAATTTTCTTTCATTATATGAGTCGAATCCTATTCTAACTCTATTAACAACCCAATCTCCTATTTTAATCATTCTAACAACTCAGGCTCTATTTTCAAGCTCCATTACACACCTATGCTAACAACTTATCCCTGAATATAAAATAAGACAATTTCCTAACTATTACAATAATGAAATACAAATAATTTTCTTGAGAGATCCAACCCTCTCGGTTAAAACTGACTTTTGACCACTCAGGTCAGTGAAATTCAACTCATTTAGCCACAACATGTGAAACCTTCACATTGTTGGCTAAGTCCATATGCTCCTGCATCAAAAGGTGATAGATGTCCTTTAAGTTCCAGTTTTGAAGAAGAACTTGATTTCAGTCTCTAGCATTGAGGACAAGGGGTATGTAGTCTTGTTCCAAGGATGAAAAGTGCTCATATATCCCAAGGGATATAGTATAGAGTCTAATTGTGTGATTGGAGTCCATAGTGGGAGACTTTACAAGTTTATGTTTAAGCCTACTAGAGCCTTGGTGGCGCAGACCAACAATAATGAGTTGTGTGAGATTTGGCACATGAGGATGGCCCACTTGAACCATGGAGAATTCATGATGTTGAGGGAGATGGTTACTGGTTTACCTAAGTTCAACACTGAGCATCATGATGTGTGTAGGGGGTGTGCTTTGGTAAAGTACACTAAGACACCTTTCCCAATTAGTGACAACAAGGTTGCAGGTATCCTAAACTTGGTACACTTTGATGTTTGTGGTTCTATTTCCCATGTATCATTGAGCAGATGTGAGTATTATGTGACTTTCATTAATGACCACTATATGAAGACTTGGATTTTCTTTCTATAGACCAAATATGAGGTCTTGAAGAGGTTCCAAAATTTTAAGACTCTTGTGGAGAACCAGACGAGGAAGAAGATCAAGGTGTTGATATCAGATAATGGGGGTGAGTATACCTCTAATGATTTGGGGTTCTCTCTATAGCATTTTCAACCACTTAGATGACTCATGGTATCAGGTTTTAGGTTAGGTATGAATATTAGGGAGGAATAGGCTTTTTAAATGTTTGATGGCAGAGTGAAAAAGACATTCATTTGGCATGGCATCATTTGTTTTAATTAATCGCAATGATCAAGATGGGATAGCGAGCAGTTCTTGATCAAGGGAAATATAGCCAACACTTATGGTGTTCTTTGTCAAAGTTTTGTTGCAGTAGGAGTGAATGGAAGAAAAGTGAGGATCAATAACATCTGAATCATATAGCAAAGGATGAATTTCAGATGTGACTATGGAAGAAAATACACTAAAATGTTTAATTGCCTATAACAGAGCACATATAGTGAATTCTTATTTTTATTTTTCAATTAAATATTGGAGACTTAAAATTCAAGCATGATCATAACCAGAGAGAAAATATATGTACATGATAAAACATTACCACAATAAATTGACACAATAATCCTTGAAAGAAACAACTTTGGCCTTCTTAATTAATAATTGAGTATGAAAAATTAACAAAAATAATTTACACCCAATCTGCTCTCTATTACCTCTCTAATCAACCCCTTGCACACTGAAATTCCTAAAAAATATATACAATTATCTCATCCCTAGACTAATGAAGTATAAATCCATCCTTTTCCCAAAGATATGAAGAGGTTATAATACAATTTGAAACTGTCTACTAGGAAATAAGGACCGAATTTCTGGAAAATAGGGATTAAATATTAACTTGTATCTCTTGAACCATGACATATATTACAAAACCGAAGGAGGTTTTTGTATATGAGATTGTTCTTAGGATAAACCTCTCTCAATTTTCTAAAATTCATCTCTAGATCCTCATAATCCGCACCTAAAAATAATGACTAAAACAAGAAATGACGAAATGTGAAAAATAGGTTGTAAAGATTCATTCAAATATTTCAATATATGACATTCGTGAAGAAACTGAGAGAGGTTTTTTTCTTTGTATTGTTCTTGAAAATAATCTATTTTTTATTCAAAATTAATTTCCATTTGTTCAAACAATTATTTTGAAAATGATGACAAAAATAGTTAAAAAACGCAACCACTTTTCATTGTGTGAAAGCGCAACGAATGTGCTATGTTTCTCCAAAAGTGAATCAAATCCATGATTCTCATACTTCTAGCCATTCCATGTATTTATGAAAGTGTTGAGTAGGTAGAAGAGATCCTCTAGAATGTTAGGAACCTTTTTAAAGACTTGTGCTCAAGCTACAAACCTCCGTCCTTGAAAGCTACCCCACATAGTAGAAGCACAATGAATTTGCGCAACGAACCTTCATATGAATGATTTGATCATATATTGAACCTTTGACTGAGAAAAAGGGTTTATAGGTTATGATGAAAACCTCCAAAACTTTATTTGAACCTCCATGCATGAAATAGTGCCAAAAACATAACCCTTAACCAAAAATTCATGCATTTGACAGTAGCGCAACGAGAAAGTGCAACACGTTCAAGTTTCTGAGGGTTTAGAGATTTTTTGAGGTTTCTTCTCAATTAAAAAATATGAAATTGACAACATACATCGTGAATTATCTTAGAGAAGGTAGTTTTAGAACTTGAGAGTGGTTGTGGCACGAGAAAGCCTCCAATTTGTAGAAGCGAGTGAACCCTTGTAGACAAAGAGTAACACACCTCAAATGATGTCTAGTAAGATTTCGATGGAAAAAAGAATGGATCTTTGGTATTTTAGATGCTTAAACAAGTTTTTGAACTCCCAAGGTTACCAAACCCGACTTTCAAAAACAATCATTACGATTTGGAGCCTTAATCGTGAAAGTGAAACAACTGAAAGAAGCGCAACACATGTCTCATAACCGTTGTACTGGTGGTGATGTCATTGTTGTTGGAAATATTGAGAGTGGGGGGGTGAATCAATATTTATTTTCAATTGTTATTTTTACTAGTTAGATCACTTATATTTAGAACACAAAAATGAACAATAAGAATAAATAATTTTATTAATTTATTCTTTACAATAAATCCAATACAATATAGTGTAAGGATCCAACCCTAGATGAAGACATCAATCTTCAATCCTTCCAGGCACGAACATGTACTTTTCCAAGCACCGACTTGGACTTTACGAGACTATGACCTCTAGGGCTCCAACCCTATCTTCCCAAGGATCCAACCTTGTCACTTTGAGGCTCCAACCTCTAGGGCTCCAACCCTATCTCCATTACAAGCTCCAACTTGGTCTTATTGAGGACTCGTATCCTCTAGGGATCTAACCCACAACTTTAATTCGTCAATATAGATTTAGTGATTCCTTTTGGCTCCTAATATTTCTTGCAACGAGCCCTGAAAAAATCTTCACGTTCGTCTTCAACAATTCCCTCACTTAGTCTCCAAATTACTTCATCAATGACAACTTTTGTATTCTTAGAAGGTGTCACCACTGCTCTTCATGTTACTAAAAAAAAATCTCTTCAATGTTGCATCATGAAGGCCTTCAATACTGCATCCTTATCTTCAATATTGTCTCCAAGATCAGCTAAAGCTTCTCAACAAGATGTCTTCAATAAGTTGCACTAAGCCTCAAGGTCTGCACCAAATAATTCAAGTGCTTTACAATGTCTTCAATGCTCCAGTTGTCTAGAATGAGTTGCTCCAAGGTGTTCTTCAAGATTCAAGGTGTTCTTCGAAAATGCTAGAAAATGTCTTAATAAGCTGCTTCAAGAGGGTTCAATTAATACTCCTCTATGTATGCTTCAAATCCAAACTTCAATATGGTCTCCAACAAGTTCAAGTCTTCAAGATTGTCTCTAAGATCAACTACTCTAAGGCCTTCAATATATTTCCAAGAATATTCAATAAGATGCTTTAGGAGGGTGAAACCAATGATCCTCAAAGTGTGTTCCAAATCTTGTAGTCCTCCCTAAAGTGATGCCAAGGTTGTCTCAACAAGACTTCAAGAGATCCTCTAATAAAGTTCCTCCAAACAATACTCAAGCTCCTTGTCCACAATCCACAACAAGATGTAATGCCTTATATCTTAGCTGCCACACACAGATCTGAGCCACCTTAGATGAACACAATTCTATAGCCTTTCCAGAAAGTCCGAGGTATTTATGCTGAGACCATGTTCTATAAAAAGACTTACCACAATTCAAGTAATCTGAGTCCTCCAAAAATGTTTGCAAATATGAGAACTGAGTAATGTCACTGTATTTTGCCCACAGTTAGCTTACCACAAAGACATGTCCACGTGTTTCTGCAATTCCAAAATGAAACACTGAGCTGCAACAAATCAATAAACGAGCTACAAGTCTGGGATATAATTGGTGGTCAAGTCTGAGTTTAAGAGATGACTATCCAAGGCTCCAAATACGTTATTGTCAAGGCTTCAAATACTTCAGTGTTCACACTTCAAATATCCTCCACAGATATGTTATGTCCACTATTGTTTGTTGTTTGAGCTTATGGCAAGTCTGAGCTATAATTTTTACTTAAAAATTTCCAAACCGTGCTCTAAAAAAATCCTCCTTGGCCTCTGTTTTACTTCTCTGAATTGGCCACTGAGTTTTGTGTTTTGTTCTCTGAAATCTCACTGAACGTGATTCTGGAATGAAGGTTTTAGACGTTAATTTATAATAATTTTTGAGTTAAATGAATAGACACATATATTGAGGGGACGTGACAACCTACATTAGTCAGCTTAGGTTGGCTAGGATAAGATATATAATATTTTAACTTAAGAAATGATTTTCTCCCAATCTAAGAGGAGTTAGAGGGCATGTGATAGCTCATTGGAAAGGGGAAATTTTCCTCTACAATATGGTGTCAATTTCATATTTTAATAAGGTCATTTTCCCATCAAGAAAACTGTTTTTTTTATTTGTCATCATAATTTTATTCATGGCAGTGTTTAGGATATTGTGTTTTGGACAATATTAGAACTTCCTCTAGGATTAAAACATTTGTAAGGGTAAAGGCTTCCTTAGGGCATCATGAATCAAGTCTAGGTGTCATCATCATGAGTCAAGGTATAAAGGTGGTTTTAGTTTTTTTCATGAAGAGAAAGGACATCATGTTACTAAGGGAAAGGGATTGTATATTAGGCAAATAATTGGCACTTAGGGATTATACATCAATTTTCATGTTTAGGGAATCATGAGCATCTTAGACTTCTTTGTTAATGGCTTTCATAATGTAAGTGAAACCTTAAATCTAGGTTTTACTTCATTAATGGCATCCTTAGCACCTAGGATTTGCATGAGGTTCATGTATCAATGTATCACAATAATATTTTCCATCTCCAATAATTCCATATTGGCATCAATGACAACCTTGACCAAAAATGGCAGAAGATGATTTGAAACCCTAACTGACTATTCTGACCCCACTAATTTGTGCCAATGATGAGAAAATAAGACACACTATGACTTCACTCATTATCTTGTATGAAACATGACCCTAGACTCACTTAACTCAACCTTTAGGCAATCATAAAAAATATTTACATAATCTTTCACACACTTTATGTTATCACCAAGAATGATCACGTACCTATTTCTAACTAAGTGGATTGAAATACAACACGTGGATTTAATTTTACCATAGTTAAATCACTTTCACTGTGGAAAATAATTTAGTAAACTTCTTTTATTAAATTATTTTCTGATTTAAATAAGAAAACCACACGAGAATAATTAGATAAATCCTTATTTATTTAATTTTTTTTAGGAATTATTATTAACTCATTATTTAATAATTATTTTTGGCCACATTTGACTAAATCCCTTAGGAATATTTAAATAAATCATTATTTATTTGAATTTCCTTATTTTTGTTATTAGAATAATTATTAAATCACTATTTAATAATTATTTTGATTTGTTAATTGTTTCTCGCGAAATAGTTAATAAATCATTTTATTTGTTAATTATTTCTAAATAAAGGAATATAACCATTTTAAATTTCTTTTCTCTCTCCAATAAATATAATAAAGTATTCAAAGTAGTTAGATCCGAATTTGGTCAATAATATTTTATTATTCTCCATTTTTGAGATAAAATCGATACTTTGCTATATAAAGAAGGTTTTTTCATTCATTCCTCACCATGATCATTATCATTGTTAACATTTTCGTCATTTTTCTTGAGCTCCCATTTGAGTTCTCCAATTTTGGTTGGGTTTTTCACACATTGAAAGAGGGAATTTGTTTTTTAAGCATCAAGGATATCAAAGGACCCATCCCACATAGGGGGACTTACAGATCAATATGTAGATCTCCTTCATCAGGTGTTATCAATAAAGACTTATTCATTTAAAATTGTCTTTCCTATGGGTTATTATTTTGGATACATTACTTTGCTGCTATTTGTTTTGGATCTTTCTTTCTTTTATTGCAGATTTTCCATTTGTATTGCAGATCTAGAACGACAACAACCATTAACTTGTTGTTAGGGTCACTTGTCACCTAGTGACTTAAGTGAGGGTTTTTGGTAAATCTTTGAGGAATTTTCATACTAACAAATGACGACTCCACTGGTTCAATAACCACATTATTGGATGATTGAAGTTTCAAAAATTTCAGGGTTTCTTTAGCCATTTTTTAGGCCTCTCAATTTTATTTCCATTTTTAAACCCTATTTTGTCAAATTTTCTAGTCTTTTCTATAGGTCACAAGTACCATCCAAGCAACAGACGACAACATCTATCTGAAATCTTCTAGCTGTGACAAGCGAGAATAGAGCACAATTTTTTTCCTGTTTAGTGTGCTCCATAGCGAACTTTTGCCCTAGAAATTGCACTAGCTCAGAAAATAGGTTAGTACCTGCACTTCCCAATTTTTCTAAAAATTTTTCAATTTTTTTATAGTTTGTCTGAAAGTGCTATCTATAGACTCGTTTGGGTTTTTCAATTCTGTTAATCGGTCTCACTTAGGCCCAGATCCACTTGTTTTTTTTTTTGAGGAAGGAAATATCTCCCTAGGGTTTAAAGTACTCCTCCACATTGTTAGGAAGACATTTTCTAAGTGAGGAGTCTAGGGTTTTCAACATTTTTAGCCTCTGTTTTTTAGATCTGATCCATTACTTTTCAGATCCATTGGATAGGTAAATTTTATCTTTATTCACTTTAGAGTTTGGCTTTGCCTTTTCCCCCTTAGGATCCCCTTTCGCATCCTAGGTCTTAGAGCTTCATACCTGTCCTTTACAACAATTTTCACTTCTGATCTTTTCTATTTGTTTGCACCATTTTTAGCAGCTTAGGGCCTTTAGATCCGAGTCCCTTGACATTAGATCTTTTTGGCCTCTTTATGTGTCTTTTAGTAGTCTGTTTGCCTTCTTTTTCTTAGCTGCTTAGTATCCCTTGTAGGTGGGGTTGTGTATACTTGATTGATTGTTTAATTTTCTATCATTTCAGATTCATTTACAATATTTCAACATTTTACATTCAACATCATATGACATCATGAAACATGCTTAATTAACTCATCCACTTGAAACATATTTTTGACACACTCACACCTTAAGCGAAAGAGAGCTTGGTTAACACCGCCAAGCCAAGACATTAAACACTACACCTCAATAAATCAACACACATAGATTAAGCCCACTTGGGAATCAAGGCCAAACAATCTTTGTAGTGTAGGTGTAGGGTCGATGGTATAGACTTCCAATAACGCCCATCGGTCACTTTTAATTAAGACATACAAGTTGCCATATTAGGGAGCTTAAAATCCTTCACCATCCCATGGTCAAAGCCAAAGTGCATCAGAGACCCGATTCAAAAGGGGTTAGGCTAGGTCATCATGCGAGCGATTCTCCTTAGGGCTACCAAACCTGTGGGAGGGAATTTTGTGCGGTGGCTGACTACCAAGAAGCTTAAGAATCGACCACCCCATGGGACGAAGGTAACCATAGTGACCAATATTAGGAAAACACCTTATAGGAATGGTTGTGGGAAGCAGTTGGTCCTCTACCCACCTTTCTCTGGACATCTCTGCTTGCGGGGATGAGATTCCGTCAAGTAAGAAGTTCTTTGGAAGACCATATGAAACAGTAGATTTAGGATTGTTTGAGGGTTCATATCACCTATAGGCTAGAGGTCTTTTTTTATAAGACGTGTTTGCTTGCATTAGAGTAACATCATTAACATAGTTAGTTTACACTTGACACCATTGTATTAAGTGTTTTCTTGTTGTTTGTTGCTCTTTTCTTCCTATCATTATCACTTAGTCTAGACATCATAGCACCTCCAAGGCATTTTTCGAGTCGAATTCGAGGGCTTCACCCTTAGTTCCGGTTAGTCCATATCATGCCTCCTCGCCTGGAGCGAGTTCATCCTCCCAGTCCTCTATCGAGTCATCATTCTGATTCTGTTGATTCATCCTTTGATTCCATGCCCCCTTATCCTCATACCACCATCATGTTAGGCACCAATGCAGGTGCAGGGACCCAGGGCATAACCCAAGTGCTAACCAGGGTACCCCCATTAGCAAAACCTCAACTAGTGTGGTCACTCTAACCCCTTTACTTCCTTTTGTCATTGGTCTAAGTCTCCCATATTTTAACCCGCTTATCAATGATCCTCTTCTCCATGATTCCACATGGCTAGCAATGCCTACAAAACAACCCTTAGACATCTCGAGGTTTGAGGGTAATATTGGAGAAGACCCAACCAATCATGTTCGCTCCTTTCATATGTGGTGTTCATCCAATTCTATTACTGACAACTCCATTCGTCTTCGGTTGTTCCAATACACGCTCATTGGAGCTGTTGCGAAGTGGTATGTACACCAGCCTAGGGCAATCCATTCCCCTTTAGCAACCCTTGCCACAACCTTTCTTTCATATATCCAGTTTCCTCTCCACTATCATACTAGTACTGAACTTCTGACTTCATTCCATCAAACTTCTGCCACTCGCCTTTTCGACCATGTTCAGGAATAACGTAGAAGGAGGAGCATTTGTCGAGCTCCTGACTTCGAGGACTGAGTCTATATGGATTGGTTTCTTAGATCACTGTTGGCCCCCATTGCGAAAGATGTTTCTTCTCACTTTCCTCTTTCCAAGAAAAAATATCTCAAGATAGCTCTCAAATTTGACCTGATTTACGCCCAGTGAGGTTACATTTACACTGTCATCCCTGATCTTCCTTGGATTGGTGCTACTAATGCGTCGGGGGCATATCATGCCACATATGGCATTGTTGGAACCCTTTTGCACCCCTATCCATATGCTTCCCCTCATATGATTTATGGTTAGCCTCATGTAGGGATCAGTCCCATGTACAATTATTCCTCCCCCATTCCTTATCAGGGCACTCCTTATCCATGTCCCAGCACACCATATGCATATCCCCGTCCACATCAATCGATGCTAGGGTCAGCTGTTGCATGAATTTCTTATACCAATGTTGCCCCATATTCATATTATATGTATACACAGCCTAACACTACAACTCCTTCAACACCAGCGCCCCAACCCCCCATGCCTACTCCCCCTCTGTTGTAGCAATCACCTCCTCCACAAGGACAAGTGTATACTTAGAAGAGTGGTCCCAATCCCCCAAATCTCAAGAAAGCGAAAAAGTGGAAGGGAAATAGGAACCAACATCAACAAGGTAATCAAGGCAACCAGGGTGCTCCACCCAATGCCCCTAAAGGTCCTCCACCTAACTCTGCAACCCAGCAACAGGGTGGTCAGCCCAAGTAGAGCAAGCGTCTTCATATGAACAAACCTTGTGCTTGTTGTGGAGTCTATGGTCATTATACTCATGAGTGTCCCTGTTGCCTCATATGTGCCAAGCATGGGAAGCTCAAGCAGCTTCTCGAGGATCACAACCTTCTACTCCTCCCCCCCTCCTGCTTCATCTCAACTCGCTGTGCTTACCAACCCTTTTCCTCACCAAAGGTATAAACTACCCAACCTTCGTAAGGTCAGGCCGCTAAACCAACACCTCCCTCTAGTCACCACCATTATCAGATTCTCATGATGAATTCTGATGAGGTAAACACCGAACAAGTCAACCTCCAGGCTTGATCGCTTCAGTATGACATGCCACTTGCTAAGTGTGCAACTAAGTCCCAACCCAAAGTGTTTACTGAGCCTCTATCGACACCTAAGAGTACCTTATAGATCCCTCAACCTAAGGTTGAGGTCATACCCAATATCCCCAAAGGTTCGTTACATCGAAATGCTGCTTCCGCCAAAGCCGCCCATACATATAACATAGTAGATGACTTGGCACAGTCTCCTGCTGCCATGTCAATGCTGGAAGTCCTCTAGGTGTTCCCATCACAATGAAAAGATCTACTGTATTCTCTAGGTTTTGTAGATCCTCAAGATGATCAGATGATTGTCTTCCATGTTGGCAAGTCAGATAACCCTCCTTTACTTCCATCTGTTTCTTTCCAAATTCCAGTATCCATTCGAATGCCACTTTCCAACGATGTATCATTGACGAAGGTGAATCCACTTGTGTGATGGCCGCTAGTGTTTGGAAACAACTTGGTTCCCCTGACCTATCTCCACCCACAATCACTTTGTGTGCATGGGATGGTCACCCCTCATAGCCCCTTGGCTTATATCACAACTGCCCAGTCACAGTTGTTGGCAAGATTGTCTGTATTGACATCAAAGTCATCGATTTTCCCCTTGACTATAAAATCCTTTTGGGTCGTAGTTATACTTATTCCATGTCAGACGTCACATCTACGGTTCACCATAAGATGTGCTTTCCCCACAATGGAAATATCATCACCATCGTTCAATTGACGTATTACGATCCAAAATCTGAGACTTCGCCTCAAACCAACATTTTATCTGTGGCTGAAAATAAGACTATCTCATCTATTTCTCCAGGAGTCTATAAATATTCCTCTTTTCTTGGTTCTTACTATGGCCCACCGCCTACTTCTGAGCCTAGCTCATCAAGTGTTTGCATGCTCCAAGCATCATGGGACACCCTCAAATGTTCCGCTATGTTTGCACAACAGTCTGCACCTTCACAACTTGTTGTACCTGAGTCAACCACGCCTAATGGTACAACTCCTCAAGAACAGCCTCCTTTTGTTGGTGTCTCTCCTAATCCTTTTCCACCCGGTTCCGTTCCCCCAAACCTTAAGGATGTGGGAATTGTTCCTCTAGGTCATTACCCTTTTGGTTAGATACCGTTCTTGTTTCCACCTCTTGGATTTTATTCTACACCTGTCATGGCTACTTTGAGTCTGCCTAATATCACCCTAGGGATCCCAATCTACTACATTGATCCCCTTGCAAACATTCCACCTCATCAGTTGAAACCTTACACCACTTTGACCTCGGTCCAATTGGTCATTCCTACCCTTGCCTTTGCTTCAGTTCCATAGCGACCTCAACAGAAGCCTGCTCCTACTGTGAAAGCATATGACGAGGGGGGCAAAGCCCAAAAGAAGGGATCTTAAGACAAAGCTCCCCCAGCAACTCCAGCTTCCCCCAAGCCCCCAAAGCCTCTTCCTCAGTGCGCTTTGTGTGATGTTGTTCGTCATAACTGTCCTGAACTCCCTCACATTAAAGAGGTTTTCACTGATACCTTTCCCTATCATAACATCCCTGAGGTCCAAGTAACCTTGCTTGAATCAGCTAAGAGAATCTGATCGTTACGCAAAAACCACCCTTGTGCTTTGTGCATTAACTACAACGATTATTCCTATCATTGTCGCCATCTTGAAGATTTTCATGACACACTTCAAGTACTTCATGAAATAGAGGCCGCTCGTACTGAGTCCCCTTCTCCTTTACTCGCGGAGTTTGGTCCCACCCCTACTCCAGAACAAGAGGTCTCCCAACCACCCATCGTGATCCATCCCCTTGATGTCGAGATGACGGACAATTCTGCTCCCATCCTATACCTATCATCATTCATGAGATTTCTCCCTGAGAACTCCCTAGATATCTCCTCTTGTGATTCTGTTGAACCTCCTTCAGTAGACACATCGGTCTCAACATCGGTAGATGTTCCCTCTACTAGTCATATGTCTCCCAGTCGTGATGATGTGTATGTGAACCTCGTTTCTCATGAAGATGCTTCAGGTATCTCTTCCTTGTCATGTGGTTTTTCTTCCTCCAGTCTGCCCCTCTTCCACTATGATGAAGACATCATGGAATCCATGACCACTCCTGATTACCCTTGGGATGATATGCACAATTTTGTGTACTTCCTCCCACAACAGACCCATGACCAATATGTTGTGGAATCCAAAGACTTCATTCATGGTGAGGTCGACTGGTTCAAAAATCCCATTCATGCACCTAATGCTTTCGAAGAAGCGAATATGTCCAACATTTCCCCTACCATAAAGATGAACATTTCAAATAAACCAGGGTTGAAGAAAAAATTGTCTTGGGGGCACATTGCACCCCTGAAGAAATTGAGGCTTACACCAAACTCTTCAAATAATTCCGTGATTTTTTCACCTGGTACTACTCCAAAATGCTCGGACTTGATCCTGATCCTGCCATTGTCGAACATCATATCAACACTTGACCTGATGCCATACCATTCCATAAAAAGAAAGTACCTATTCACCCTTCCAAGCCCGATGCCACCAAAGCCGAAATCAATACGCTCAAAAAGGTGGGCTTCATTTATCCTATTGAATACGAGCATCCTTATGTCGATTGCTGATTCCGTGAATATTTGGGAATCGGACGAACATGGGCGTGGTCAATTTTTTGACCGCGCCCATGTCCGTTCGATTCCTGAATATTCAGGGAATCATCAATCGACTTAAGCTCAGGGATTGAATACACCACATGGGTGTCCAAACCAGTTCCCATTCTTAAAAGACAAGGCGCCATCTATGTCTGCATGACTTTCGTGATTTGAACAAATCTTATCCCAAAGACAACTTTCCCACACCTTTTATTGACCAGGTCATTGGTGAGTGTGCGGGGCATGAGATTCTTTCCTTTATGGATGGATTCTCCAGGTACAATCAGATTCGTATTCATGATGTTGATTAGTTAAAAATTGCCTTCATTAGTCCATGGGGAACTGTTGAGTCCCAAACCTGCACTTCCCTATATACCCTTTCAGCCTTCTTTTTCCATTTACTTCATCCACCAAGCTGTCAAATTGTTGCATAATAGTCTAAAAAGAGCTTATGGAATGGTTTCCTAACTATGTTTATGACTGTTGTTTGATTTAGATTTTTGTTCAAGCAGCTGCAGAAACTTGTCACTTTCCGCAGCCAGCCCAAGTTTCCGCAGCCATTTTGTTAAAGGCTATGCTACAGGTGTCCAATGGAGAAACCAGCCACATGGGTAAGCTGCACGTGACATGTACATGAGGTGTGTCCCCTCAGATCAGCCAAATCACTCATAAACAGTTGCGGTCAACGATGGTCAAAGAAAGGGCCAAATGAGGAATTTTGTGGTGGCACGGCTCTGTTTTGCCCACATGAAGGTTTGCGTGGCACGATCCTTAGTTTTTGGAGGTACTGGCACACCTGGAGAGCAGCCTGTGAACTGAACCAAGCAGCCACCACTCCATGAATTCATGACCATCACGTTAGATCTCGTCTCAAGGAGATTTACGTGTCTCTTGGTAGCATAAATCTAGGAATTAGTTGCAGCATCTTTTTCTTATAAATAACGCGTTGATATACGTTGAATAGATTAGCTTTTTGTATTGTAATTTCGACTGTTGTCACCCACTGTACTACATTTCACTTTGCTTTAAATACATGAGAAGACAGTTTTTCTGAATCTGATTTGTGACTAAGTGATTGACTGGCCGAGGTTGCAGAGGGCCCCTATACACAAGAGCTTTGTTTAGTTTCTTACTTGCTTTCATTTACTATTTTTTTTAATCATTGCTTGTATATAGTGTTCTGTTATGATGTTCATTTGTTGTCTATATTTCCTTTATGTTTCTTTTCTAGCTGTTAGCTGATCAATGCTTCTTTTACAGGTTTTATTGTAGGTAGCCCGGGCATATTTACATATTTTTTTTGATAACTACTGACATGAGATCATCTTGTCCTTCCTGTTGATTTTCATTTCCTGAAGTTTAATTCCAGCACTGTCATTTTTCAAATTGTGTTTTGCTTATTTATTTTTCTGCTACTTAGACATCATATTACTCATCTGTTTATGATTTCCTTTCTATAGTCAAGTGACTCTATTAGTAAGGAATCAGAATATTACTTATTGTAGTATGATTTAGTTTGCTTTCTTGCAATTTAAATATCATATTGCTCAGCTTGTTCATGATTACTTCCTATAGGCAGATTGAGTTGAAGGGTAAAGGATTAGAATAGGGGTTGAAGTAGTGTGATTAGTTTCCTTTAATGCAATTTAATTTCCTGCAATTTAGATATCATATTACTCAACTTGTTTATGATTACTTCCCATAAGGCAGATTGAGTTGAAGGGTAAAGGATCAGAACAGGGGTTGAAGTAGTGTGATTTAGTTGCTTTGCTTTCAGTCTTTGAGTTGCTTTAAGTTCAGTTTTTACTTTCTTTTTCATATAGCAGTAAGGATACTGGGCCATTGTCATTAGTTCACTGTTTGATACATTTACTTCCTCTTGAGAATTGATTTCATTACAGTTAGTTTAGAGCTTTCTTTTTGAACACTTTTAAGTTTGGAAAATCATTGTAGAAATCACCATTACCATCCATACTTAACTTTCAATTTCGCCATCACACACTAGGGAATCCATAAAAGATAAATCCAAAAACAAACTAAAAAACTCAAAAACGACAAAAGACTAAGAAAATGGTTATCATGTACATATAGTACACTTCACTTCGTCAGTTTACGAATCCTGGATTGACATTTTAATTAGCAATTTAGAACACACTAAATTGACCAAACATTTTGGCGCAGTTGCCGGGGAAGTGAAACTAGGTAGCCAATTTCTTAATATATATATATATATATATATATATATTCAAGGAAAATTGATAACCTCTCAAGGTATGCTCTCCTCTTGCACTTAGCATGATCTGGAGGATCAGAAAAGAGAAAGTTATTGGTTTAATAGTTTCTTGAGTATGCTCTCTTCTTGCACCTAGAGTGACCTGGAAGATCAGAAAGAGAATATTTAGCCTGACTTGAAGAAAAATAAAAATGATATGCATAGAGCAAGAGATTCTAGGGGAAGGTTTTTAGCTAGAGCCAAGAGTTTGATTTTCACAACTCCATCTACTTCAAGGAATAGACAAGAGACACCTCCATCATCTCCAACCTACACTCCTAGCCCTAGGATTCCTAGAATTCAAGAGGCAGTAGTTGAGTTAGGAGACTCTTCCACACCATCCATCGAATCTGAATTAGGAAAAGATCCTTTCTTTCCTTCTACAGGGAGACACATTGTAATTGAAGAAGTAGAATCACCTGAGGAAGAAGAGGGAGAAATTCCTCCTCGTTCACCATTAGTAGAGGAAGCAGAGGACTCTGAAATATCTGAGGAAACTACCATGACAGAAGAGGGAGTTAACAGATTTGGTAGAGGTAGAGGTAGAGGAGGGGGAGGAGGAAATAATGGAGGAGGTAGAGGTAACAATGGGGGAAATAGGGATGGAGATAACTTCATTTGGATTTCCTATAGTCAATGAGGATTCTCGAGCAAAAATGAAAAATATTTCACCATCTGTCCTCCCAAACTTTCATGGGTTAAGAAATGAAGATCCTGAAACATTTCTATTTGAGTTTGAGGTCGTGTGTCGAACCTATGATTATCTGGAAGACTCTCAAAAACTCAAACTGTTTCCCTCAACATTGAAAGGAGCTGCTTTGAAATGGTTCATGTGATTACTCACTCAATCCATTAGGACTTGGAATGATATGAAACAAACATTTCTGGATAGATACATGGACTATTGTATGCCTACCAACCATAAGGATGAAGTATTTAAAATGGTACAAAGAGAAGATGAAAACTTGGAGGATTTACTTGAAAGATTCCAATACAATCTAAAAAGAGAAAAAATGAGTAACTTAGAAGAGGAAACCTTGAAAGCCCTTCTATTGAAAGCCATTAGAGATGAATGGATATATATTTTGAATATGATGGGAAAAGGAGACATATCTCAACTTCCACTTCATGATATAGCAGAGCTGCGTGTCCATCTCTCAAGAGGAAAATATAAAACTAGAAAAGGGCCTAGAGATCCTTCTCTCATCAGAGCAAACAAATCTGCAATTGGATCAGTAAGTAGGGCTGAGATTGGCAATATGCTTGATGAATTCAAAACTGATATCTTAGGGAGTCTTAGTGAGCAACTAGACACTCTTAAGATCCACAATAAGCAGAAATCAGAAGTTGAAGCTTTAGCCATCTTTTGCCCAAAATGTAGAAAAAAACATGCTCTCATGGAATGTCCCTCGGATGCAAAAGTTGTAGAAAAATGTGCGATTTGTTCAGAAAATCATGAGACCAAGGATTGTCCTCCAATTCCTGGGCTCAAAGCTGTCTTCCAAGAATATCCAAATACAATTGAGTCTCTCTGTTTTGTTGCAAGGAGACCTTGGCAGGGGCAACAAAACCAAGGGTTTAATAACTCTATGAACTTTCAAACCCCACCAAATTGGAATCCTTGGCAACAACCTTGGTCCCAACCTCAAAATCCTTTTCAATCATGGGTACAAAGCATGCAAAATCCTTATGGGAGATTTGCTCAATTTTCTCAATATTCTCCATCTTTTCAAAACCAGCAAGCTCCACAACTTCCAAATCAAAATACACAACTATCATTGCCATTTCAACAACAACAACCCTCTCAACAGAACCCAAATTCTCAACTCTTGCTTCCATTCCAACAGAAGTCAAATCAACTTCCTTCCCAACCATTGCCAAACCCCAATAATAAAAACCCTCAAAATGCTTACATGGTAGAAGGTCAACAATTTCCTACCTATATGATTGTTCCTCTCAATGATGTACAACTCAGATCTGGTAGAGTTTTAGATAAACCTTCTATAGATGCCCAAAAGCAAAGCATTTCTAAGGAAGATTCTCTTGAAGCCAATAAGGGTTCTGAAGCATCTCTTCAAAACCCAAGCACTCAGAAAGAAAAAGAAAAAGAGCTAACCCCCACAACTCCTATAGTTGAGCAACCCGCATCTTCATCCACACCTCCTTTTCCTGAAAGATTACAAATTGACAAAGGGGTGGAAAAAGAAATCTTGTTGCCTGACTATGATTTTCTAGATGAATTGAAGAATGTCTGTATCAAGATTCCTTGTTACAAGCCATTAGAGAGATTCCTATTCTATGAAAAACAATAAAGGAGTTGAGTCTTAAAAGACCAGGAAAGAAACCTACAGATACAAGAAGAATCCACCTGGTAGGGAAAATTGCAGACATCATGATGGGAAAAATTACTATGCAGAAGTATGTAGATCCCGGTAGTCCAATTGTCAAAACACATATCAATGGGGTAGAAATTCCAAATACTTTGATTGATTTAGGGGCTGCTATCAACATTATGAGTAGAGAGACTATGGAACAACTGAAACTTCCTAATCTTCTTTTTACACCTACTTTACTGCAACTTGCAGATCGATCAATTATTAAACCAGATGGTGTATTAGAATACATTTCAGTCTCCTTATACACTTGGGAATATCCAGTAGATTTCATGATTTTAACCCCCAAGAGTAATTTAGGAGGACACCCTCTCATCTTAGGAAGACATTGGCTAGCCACAGCCAATGCTTTCATCAGTTGTAGGTTTGGGGATATGTATATTTCTGATGGTAATTCGACAAATAAATTCAATCTGTATCCTCCAGCAAAAGAAATTACAGAAATAGGAGATAATGAGTGGATTGATGATGAAGATGTTATACAACCTGTCTTTACCATTTCTGAAGTTAGTGAAGATAGTCAAACTCTGAACACATTAGAAAAGTTTGAAACATCTTCAGAATATGACCACACACAATTTCAGTTAGATTCTGACATTGAGTATCTATCATCTAGACAAATGTCTCTTTTCTGTATGGAAGAGTTTGGTAGTTCCGCCATTGAGATCTTTCCAGGTAAAACATTGAATATCAACAAAAATTTGGAAAGATCACAACAGGAAGAACTAACCAAAATCTTGCAAAAACATTCTACTGCATTTGCATGGGAATATACTGATATGAAAGGTATTGACCCTAAGACTTGCATTCATCACATCTACATTGAGGAAAACAATAGACCTATCAGGCAACCTCAGAAGGATGAATCCAAACCTTAGGGAGATAGTGAAAGAAGAGCTCCAAAAACTACTTAATGTAAACTTCATTTATCCAATTTCAGATAGCCGATGGGTTTCTCCTTTGGTTATAGTACCTAAAAAGAATGGTAAATGGAGGGTATGCATTGATTACAGGGAATTGAACAAAACAACTTTGAAGGATCACTTTCCTTTACCCTTTATCGATAAGGTATTAGATACTTTAGCAGGCAAAAAGTATTTTTCATTTTTGGATGGTTTTAGTGGCTACAATCAAATTCAGGTAGCACCTGAAGATCAGGACAAGACCAAATTTACCTGTCCATGGGGAAATTTTGCTTACCGAGTACTTCCTTTTGGATTATGTAATGCACCCGAAACATTTCAAAGGGCAGTACTAGGAATCTTTTCCGATCTAATCCATGATTGTGTAGAGGTTTATATGGATGATTTTACAATTTATGGTAATTCGTTTGAAGAGGCATTAGAGAATTTGGAAAAAGTCCTTATAAGATGTAAAGAAACAAACCTATCATTAAATCATGAAAAATGCTTTATGATGTTTACTGAAGGGATTGTTTTAGGACATCATATTTTAGGGGATGGGATTAAAGTTGATAGATCAAAAGTTGAAGTCATCTCCAAGTTGCCTATTCCAAATTGTCAAAAATATGTTAGAAGTTTTCTTGGATTTACTGGATACTATAGAAGATTTATTGAAAACTTCACCAAAATAGCATCTCCACTCTTCAAATTACTTACAAAAGACTGTGAATTCAAATGGGATCCTGATTGTCAATCTGCATTTGAAACTTTGAAAACAAGAATATCTGAAGCACCCATTTTGAGAGGGCCAAATTGGAAACTTCCTTTCCATATTTCCACAGATGCTTCAGATACAGCTCTAGGAGCTGTGTTGGGACAAAATGATTTAGTTCCTTATGCCATTTACTACACCAGTAAAAATTTGACTCCCACCGAGTTAAACTATACTGTGACTGAGAAAGAGTTCTTAGCTGTTGTTCATGCAATCAATAAGTTTAGACACTATATAACTGGCTATAAAACTTTTGTCCATACTGATCATTCTGCAATTAGATATCTCATGAATAAACCTGTTACTAATGGCAGAGTTACAAGATGGATCTTACTTTTACAAGAATTCAATATTACTGTGTTGGATAGACCAGGGAAACAAAATACAGTAGTTGATTTCTTGTCTAGAATCCAAAATACTAATGAAGATTCTCTTGTAGAGGATAAGTTTCCAGATGAGTATCTATTTGCAATAACTACTAAGACTCCTTGGTATGCAGATATTGCTAACTATTTGGTTACAGGAAAGCTACCTACACATCTATTTCCTAGTGAAAAAAGAAAAATTATTCAGGAGAGTTCAAGTTATTCATGGATTTCTAATGAATTGTTTAAAACAGGGCTAGATTGTGTGATCAGAAGATGTGTTCGGGAAGATGAAATTCCTGACATCCTTAAGGCATGTCATGATGAACCATGCCGTGGAAACTTTGCTGACAAAAGGACGACCTATAAAATCCTTTCTTTAGGATATTATTGTCCTTCCCTTTTCAAAGATGCAAAAGAATATGTCAGAAGGTGTGACAGCTGCCAAAGAGTTGGGAGATCGACTCTTTCAAATGAAATGCCATTAAAACCACAGGTACTCATCAAACCCTTTGAAAAATGGGCTTTAGATTTCATTGGACCTATTAATCCACCATCTAAACAGAAAAAGTATATATTGGTATGCACTGATTATGTCACTAAATGGGTAGAAGCTAAAGCATTGCCTTTTGCCACTGAAAATTCAGTTGTTCAATTTCTTTTTGAGGATATTTTTACTTGTTTTGGTGTCCCAAGAGAAATTGTGACAGATCAGGGAAGTCAATTTACATCTAACTTGATGGAGAAGCTGATGGAAGAATACAAAATCAAGCACAGAAAATCTACTCCTTACCATCCGCAAGCAAATGGCCAAGTGGAGTCTACAAACAAAGTTCTTGAGAGCATCATCACCAAAACTGTTCATCTACACAGAAAAGATTGGGCAGAAAGGCTTCCTGAAGCCTTATGGGCCTACAAAACTACATGGAGGAATACAACAGGACATTCTCCCTATGAACTTGTTTATGGGAAAGAAGTCTTGCTCCCCATTGAGTTTCAAGTCAAGACTTTCAAGATGGCAGTCCACTTGGGGATGAATCTATTAGAAGCCCAAAAGCACAGAATGGAGCAGCTGAATGAGCTAGATGAGATCAGACAAGAAGCAATTTTAAATACTGATCTAGTTCAACATCAAAGAGCTAAATGGCATCAAAGATACATCAAAGAGAGAAAGTTTCAAGAGGGAGATTGGGCATTACTGTTTGATTCCAAGTTCAAAGACTTTAAAGGTAAATTTCAGACCCATTGGCTTGGGCCATATGAAATTGACAAAGTCTTTAATAATGGAGCAGTAAGAGTCAAGACCATTGATGAATTTCAGATTTCTTTTCTTGTGAATGGCCACCGATTGAAAATTTATCATAAGCCACTCTCAAAAGAAGAATTTGTCAAGATGTTCCAAGAGAATTTTGCAATAAGGCCGGTGGAGAAGAATCCTTCTTCCCCACCAGCCTAGCCTTTGATTCTTTCAGTTAAAAAAAAAAAAAAAAAAAAATTGTATAAGCCTGAAAACCAATCATAGATTGGCAGTCTTATACAGAAAATATGGAGTGAAAAACAAGGACACTTGACACTCTATATTTTCCAAAAAAAAAAATCTCCTCTCCTTCTCTTTCCATCTGCACTCCACCTCATTTGCCATTCCACTTCATCTCCATCTCGTTCACATTTTCTCTTCACTTCACTCCGCTTCATTTTCATTCCATTCCACTCATTTCATCAATAAAAGTTCCTTTCAGAACTATTTTCACTCAGTTAGTTCTTTTCTAACCACATTTGTTCAGCTAAGTGCGTGCTGTCCCAGTTTCCGTACCTGGAAGCAGTTTCCGCAGCCAGAAACAGTTTCTGCAGCCAGAAACGATTTCTGCAGCCACCACCACTCTTTTTTTCAAATTCGCAGTCAAAATGTTAGTACAAAAATCATGAAAATGCAGGTGTAAGTGAGAAAATACCATGAAGACATGGAGCATCTCCAAGACATCAAGAAAGAATAGTTGGTTAAAAGCTATGGGCAAGAAATGACAAAGTTTCCAAAGGTATGAGAAATTTTTTTTATCAAATAGCAACTAAAGTCATGATTATGCATAGTTATCAAACCATGAAAAGTTATACTATGTGCAATGATTCGATATGATAGCTCCATTACCCACTCCTATCCCACGGCATTACTCCATACACCAAGCATTCATTTCTTAACGGTCTCATGATGGGTTTTTTGGGTTTAAACTCAAGTTAACTACACTCTCATTTGCCACCTGTGCTCATGAGATGTGACCAATCTCTTTACGACTCTTCTTCACCGTATTTTCTGTAGCTATTTATTAAAACGTGTGATCTCCCGTATGTAGCCATTAATTCAAAAAAGATCTCGCCTCCACTACCGGTCACTTACCATTTCATTTAAGACCTTCCTTTCATATACATGCACTTCAGTTTGTAAACCCATTCACTACTGTCTATCCTTTGTTCCGCCTGTAATCTGAAGCATTCCCGTTACTTGCTATCGATTGTAGCCATTACCTTTTACCATAAACCCTGCAACCGAGCTATTGTCCTCTGCTAAAATCCTCATATGCAATTGTATCCTCAGTTGAAATTTGAAACAGGGAAAGAAATGGGAAAACTACTCAAGGCAGAGCCAGAAGGACCAAAATATCTAGAAGGTTACCCTCAAGCCAAGGATTTACTGAAGAAATCTAAATGGTTACGGTTCATTCAAAGGTTTAAAGGCTATAAAAAAGAAGTAACCAAGGCTTTTGCACGGTCATTTGATGGTCAGAAAGTGGAGATTGGAGATTTGAAGCTCACAGTGACCGAAACAACGGTAGCAGCTGCTACAGGCTTACCTCAGGAGGGTGAGAGATGGTTCAAAAATAAAAGCGTGGATGAACAGGCATGGAGAACCATGCTAAGAAACCCAGGTATGGACACCACCGTGTTTACTAAAGGAATTCTTGTTCATGCATTAAAGGAAGAATGGGCTAGCCTACTATTAGTTATCCAAAAATTTGTCATCTGTGAAGGACGCTTCGGTTCGATGTATATTTACCATGCTAGACTGTTGATGAATTTCTTAGAAAATCAGACTCTTAATTTGCCTTATTTCTTTCTCTTGAGTTTGAAGAAGATGAGCATTACAGTCCAAAAACACATAGGCAATATAGACCCTCATCTATACCATCATGGACTTATAAAAATTCTTATTGAAGACCACTTAAGGAAAAACAAAGATACATGGGAGCAATTCTTGATAAGAAACTACTTCCAAGAGCCATCTGAGGCCTCTGAAAGTAGCACACCAAGGACACCAAGAAAAAGTAGGAGGAGAGAAAAGAGCACTACAGTCCAAGTCTCCCCTACTATAGAAACTCAAGAAACCGGTCAAAAAGAAGAAGAAGATAGAGCTAAAAACAAGAAACAGAAGAAAGAAAAAGGCAAAAGGACCATCCAAGAAGTCTACCCATCCCTTGAGCAATCCAGAGAGGAGGATTATCAACCACTGTCAGAAAGATTAGTACATCTTCAGGCTGCTGCTATAGCAAAGAAAAAGGCAAAAGGAAAACAGAGTATACAAGAAAAGAGTACTAGTCCACCATACTTAAGGAGAAGCACAAGGTTAAGAGGAAAAGGGAGTAAAACGCAAATAAAATGAGCCCACTTCATTGACTTGGGTGGAGAGACACCTGAGAAAACTCCAGCTGGCCATAGTCCACCTTGTCCTCAACCAAGCATTGAAATCAGTCCTCCACATGATGAAAGCCCTTCTCGGCCAGAGTTAGAGAGCAGTCCTCCTCCTCCACTAGATTTTGAACTCAGTCCAAGAAAGACACCTGAAGTAGACCCCAATCAACAGGAAGTATATGACTACTTGGAATCATTAGAAAAATCAGCTGCAGGTCCAAGTACCACTCTGCTACTAGATGCACAAGTTCAGTCCTTAAAATAGGAGGTATTTGAATTAGAAGTCCTAAACAGGAATATCAAGCAGGAAAATGAAGCACTCAAAGAGAAGAGCAAGGTAGATAAAATTATTCATGATAACACTATGCTCCATTTAGGACTATGGCAAAAGAAAAACAAGAAGCTGAAGAAAAAGTGCAAAAAGTTGAGCAGAGCATTGATTAATCTCAAGTTCAGGTGTCTAATAAGGAAACCAAGAATGGTGGTAGCATCAAAGAAGAAGAAAAGAGGGCTAGATGTCCTAGCGGAAGCATCAGAACATATGGATTAGAAAGGGGTGACTAAATTTTGGTTGCATGAGGACATGCAACACCTTCACAGTAGGGGTATGTTGAGTCCCAAACCTGCACTTCCCTATATACCCTTTCAGCCTTCTTTTTCCATTTACTTCATCCACCAAGCTGTCAAATTGTTGCATAATAGTCTAAAAAGAGCTTATGGAATGGTTTCCTAACTATGTTTATGACTGTTGTTTGATTTAGATTTTTGTTCAAGCAGTTGCGGAAACTTGTCACTTTCCACAGCCAGCCCAAGTTTCCGCAGCCATTTTGTTAAAGGCTATGCTACAGGTGTCCAATGGAGAAACCAGCCACATGGGTAAGCTGCACGTGACGTGTACATGGGGTGTGTCCCCTCAGATCAGCCAAATCACTCATAAACAGTCGCGGTCAACGATGGTCAAAGGAAGGGCCAAATGAGGAATTTTGCGGTGGCACGGCTCTGTTTTGCCCACGTGAAGGTTTGCGTGGCACGATCCTTAGTTTTCGGAGGTACTGGCACACCTGGAGAGCCGCCTGTGAACTGAACCAAGCAGCCACCACTCCATGAATTCATGACCATCACGCTAGATCTCGGCTCAAGGAGATTTACGTGTCTCTTGGCAGCATAAATCTAGGAATTAGTTGCAGCATCTTTTTCTTATAAATAACGCGTTGATATACGCTGAATAGATTAGCTTTTTGTATTGTAATTTCGACTGTTGTCACCCACTGTACTGCATTTCACTTTGCTTTAAATACATGAGAAGACAGTTTTTCTGAATCTGATTTGTGACTAAGTGATTGACTGGCCGAGGTTGCAGAGGGCCCCTGTACACCAGAGCTTTGTATAGTTTCTTACTTGCTTTCATTTACTGTTTTTTTTAATCATTGCTTGTATATATAGTGTGATGTTCTGATGTTCATTTGCAGTCTATATTTCCTTTATGTTTCTTTTCTAACTGTTAGATGATCAATGCTTCTTTTATAGGTTTTGTTGTAGGTAGCCCGAGCAGATTTACATATTTTTTTTTATAACTACTGACATGAGATCATCTTGTCCTTCCTGCTGATTTTCATTTCCTGAAGTTTAATTCCAGCACTGTCATTTTTCAAATTGTGTTTTGCTTATTTATTTTTCTGCTACTTAGACACCATATTACTCATCTGTTTATGATTTCCTTTCTATAGTCAAGTGACTATATTAGTAAGGAATCAAAATATTACTTATTGTAGTATGATTTAGTTTGCTTTCTTGCAATTTAAATATCATATTGCTCAACTTGTTCATGATTACTTCCTATAGGCAAATTGAGTTGAAGGGTAAAGGATCAGAACAGGGGTTGAAGTAGTGTGATTAGTTTCTTTTTATGCAATTTAATTTCCTGCAATTAAGATATCATATTACTCAGCTTGTTTATGATTACTTCCCATAAGGCAGATTGAGTTGAAGGGTAAAGGATCAGAACATGGGTTGAAGTAGTGTGATTTAGTTGCTTTGCTTTCAGTCTTTGAGTTGCTTTAAGTTCAGTTTTTACTTTCTTTTTCATATAGCAGTAAGGATACTGGGCCATTGTCATTAGTTCACTGTTTGATACATTTAATTCCTCTTGAGAATTGATTTCATTACAGTTAGTTTAGAGCTTTCTTTTTGAACACTTTTAAGTTTGGAAAATCACTGTAGAAATCACCATTACCATCCATACTTAACTTTCAATTTCACCATCACACACTAGGGAATCCATAAAAGATAAATCCAAAAACAAAATAAAAAACTCAAAAATGACAAAAGACTAAGAAAATGGTTATCTTGTACATATAGTACACTTCACTTCGTCAGTTTATGAATCCCGGATTGACATTTTAATTAGCAATTTAGAACACACTAAATTGACCAAACATGAACCTTTGCAAACAAGGTCATTCCATTCAACTTAAAGAATGTTGGGGCCACTTTTCAATGGGCCATGTCCTATTTATTTCATGACATGTCCCACATTATCCTTGCATATCTCGACGACCTCACCTCCCGTTCTAGACTCTGGTCACAACATCTCCATGATTTGCAAACTGTATTATTACGATGTCGCTAGTATAAAATTCGCCTTAATCCTCTAAAGTGTGTCTTTTGCATCCCTGCCTGCCATCTATTGGGCTTCATCGTGTCCAAGGATGATTTTTGGTCGCTTTAATTGTTTTCACAATTAAAGCTCCACATAAATTGTCAACCCGAGGAGGTCTTTTTATTTCAAAGATAATCACGCACTGGATATGCTCAATTTCAAAAGCAGCAATGATGTTGTAGAAGGACACACAATTATTAATCTCATCGATCTACTGATTCACACTCTACTTAATCAAAGCTGAAGTCAATTAAGTTATAGCAGAAATGATTTCTCTGTTGCAGTTACAATCCAAACAAAGGAAGATCAATCTACAAGGAAAGAAATCAATCAACCACAGCAGGAACAGGACCCTATTCCTTAGTGAGGAACTTCAGCACCTGATGCCTGACACTTAATCACACTGTAGGAAAAGTGACTCCAAGAGATCAAGACCCTATTCCCATGAACAGGAACCTTCAGCACTTGTTCTCTTGTTCCTAATCACACTGCAGGCAAAGGAAAACAATCAATGGGAGCAAGACCCTATTCCTTTATGCAGGAATCTTCAGCACATGCTTCCCAACATCATTCATTCATGCATTCAATACATGTAGTGCTAAAGAAACAGAGTGTTACTAAACTGTGTAACTAATGTCCAACAACAGAATTAAGGTGAAGTGCAAACACACAAAGAATTAAACAAGCTACAGGAACCAAAAGGGTGAATCTTGTGAGGAAGGCGGGCCCTTTCCTTCTCACAAGATTCCCCAAGAGAAAGAATTAAATTGAAACGCTCAAAAGAAGAATTTATTCATCTGTCAAAATAACTGATACATTACAGATGGAGACTAGCTCCAGTTCTCACACAATACTCTCCTGTAGCTTACAATAATAACCCCCTTCTAATGATGATGTCTCCTCTTTTTAAAGAGGAGACATCTTTTACAATTTACATGAGAGTGAATCTACATTATCTCAATTCTGTTCTCTTTCCCAAAACAGGACTATTCTGTTCTTCCAAAAAAAAGATGTTGTTACAACAGAGACAACAAGAATGCTATCTTCAGGATAATCCAGGTAACCGTGTCTTCATGCTGCTGCTACTATTCCACAAAAAGTTCTTCCAGAATCGCAAATTACGCATAACGGGATTTGCGTGCTTGACGACTGTTTCAGCAATGGAGTCAGCTATTTCAGCAACGGAGTTAGCTGTTTCAGCAACGGAGTCAGCTGTTTCAGCAACGGCCGCTTGTTCCCAACAACGCATATAACTTATCTGCGATCTTTGGACTTGTGTTAGCAACAATACACTTCAATTAATGATAAAATATAAGAGTATTATGGAATTAAATGTAAAACATATTAAACATATAATAAAGAAGAGGTTTTTATATACCTTGGGATAAAGTAGATGAAAAAGATAATGGAGTTCATGGTTATAAGAGTAGAATGATGTCAAAGTATATAGCGAAAATGATACATAGTGGAGTCCTAACATCCCCCCCAGCTAAAAATGTTGCATGTCCTCAGGCAACCCCTAGTCTGAATCAGAGTCTGAGTACTGGGACTGAGCATGCAAATTACTCAAGCAGTAGCTGGAGAAGGCGGCATCTGTAGGAGCTCTGAATCCGCTGTTGTTCTGCAAATGTTGCCATGCCAAGGCTTCCTCCCTGTCAGTCAACTGGTAATGACATTGATATTTGTCTGAAGGCAGCCATAAAATTGGAAAACGGAAATGATACCCGATCCAATTTACTCCACAATGTTGAATGCAACCCATGTAATTAGGGACCCTGGATAATGCAGCTTGAAGATTGTGAGGGTTAAAAGGGTGATAATCCTGTCTTTCTTTACATGACTGCTGCCAAAACATCTCATTGGCCTTCAATGCAGCAGTACCCTTTGTTCTAATGTGCTGTTGACACTTAGAAAGTGTTGAAGCCTGTAATTGCTGCATATACTCGTGCAATCCTGGCTTCTGTAAGAATTCATAATATTGTGCTATGAACATGGCTGGGCCTAAAGGCTCTGGTCTAATCCACAAGAGTTTATTCTCCTCATTATGACTGCTTGCAGTGAACGCAGTTTGCCAAGTGAGCTGGTTAGACAAAAATGAAGCAAATGCCCTGATTTGTATATCTCCTGCAATTGGAATAAG
Organism: Pinus tabuliformis; assembly: GCA_031772625.1. Lineage (NCBI taxonomy): Eukaryota > Viridiplantae > Streptophyta > Pinopsida > Pinales > Pinaceae > Pinus > Pinus tabuliformis. The sequence goes on along the minus strand of CM062810.1, from coordinate 46,247,561 downwards.
ATTAACTCTTCTATTGTCGGGAATGGCCTCATTATGAAGATAGAGTTCGCACAGAAAATGCTGGTCACTCTCAGGGGCCTCCTTAAAGGTCTCAACAAATTTCTCTGAAGTCATTAATTCATATGGTCTGCCATTTTTTATTGCTTTTAATTGGAAATAAACTAATCGTTCAGAAAGAAAGAGAGAGTAGTTTACAGAGGGTTTGCGCGTAGCCATCAACTTCTGGACTAATGAAAACATCAAGGCTATCTTTGCCTTAGATTCCTTGGCTTCCTTTTTGGAGTCCTTGTGCTATTGCATCATTTGATCCCAATTATCCCAGTTGGCATATACATGGTTCTGCCATTGTAACTTATGTTGGCGTAATATTATATCTTGTTCTTCAGCATATTGCTTCTTCCATTTGTTCATCTGTTCCAATTGATTCCATGGCAGGGTCTGTTTCGTGGCATTAGAAGTAGTGGGTTGGGACGTTGTTTCCTCTGTCTGAATGGCTGCATTAACCTGCAAAGGACGAGATATCTGAGGTTTGATTTCTTTTTCTTGCTTTATAGAGAGCCCTACTGGTTCTTGTGGAGCAGTAGGGCATTCCTCTTTTATTCCATCTGACGTAGATGCCTCAGATAATTGAATTTTAACTATTTTGTAGCCTGCATCCTGGTAAATGCTGCCACACTCCTGGCACATGTATTCCTTGCATGGCTCCTTATTTTGCATTGAGGCTACGTGTGCTAATGTATGGAGATTCAGTTCTCTTTCAAAAGCCTCTCGAGCCATGGTTAGTTCATTCTTGTAAGCTTCTAATTCAGACTTCAGGAATTCATTCTCCTCCAATAGAGATGTCATAGTATGTAAACCTTGTGTGCTGGTTGACTCTGTTGGGGTATTTTGTTGATGCACAGTCGTAGCTGGTTCTTGTACCACAGTGGCTGGTTCTTGTGTTTCAGCCACTGGGCAAGTGACTGGTTCTTGTGTGACAGTCACTGCTGATTTCCCACTATCGTCCTGCTTGGTGTATTCTTGTACCCCAGTGACTGGTTCTTGTGTTTCAGCCACTGGGCAAGTGACTGGTTCTTGTGTGACAGTCACTTCTTGAGCCATAAACAATGTCGTATTATCCCGGGGCACTGGTTCTTGTGTGGCAGTGCCTCCGGACGAGACGGGTTGGGAGGTTTGAGATGGGGATAAAGGTTTTAATAGAATAGTGGCAGGGTCAGGGGAAATGGAGGTGAGTTTTGTCTCAACAGTCATTTTCATTTTTCTTTTTGGTAGGAAGGCAGCAAAATCACTGCCTTTCCTTTTCTTTGAAGGGGAGGGTTTCTTTCTGGGGACAGGGTTTTTCGAAGAAGTAAGAATTTGAGATGTAGACCTTGTCCGTGGTCTGGAGACTGCGACTGTTGGGGTTCTTTTCTTTTTATAAGTGGGTGAGGAAGGGGGTGTTAGAGAGTCGTCACTAGGGACAGAAATAGTGGGGACAGTTGGCTCTGCTAAATGAGGCGAGCTCGGGGTTGGGTCAACTGGGGAATGTGGAATCTCGTCCTGTTGTTCTTCATAAGGAATTTCCGGAATATCATGAGAACTTTCGGGTTGTTGGGACGTTTGAGCCTGCTGAGGAATTTCAGGCGGCTGGGGAACAGGGAGTGGGACATGCAGAGGGGGATTTTGCTGAGCAAAACCCCTCTGTATCAACAACTGGCATAAACGGTGGTGGGTAAGGGATAACATTGGGAATTTAGCGCGTCTACAATAATAAGACATGTTTTTAATACAGCCAAGCAGATAATAGGGGATATTAATCAGTCGTCCATTTCTCAAATGATTCATCAAAACAAAATCATGATTGTACACTACCTGGTAACGCCCCTCACACGTTAAGTAGTGTTTGATGAACTCTGCCACTGATGGCCATGGTTGAGGAAGTGAGTGCAGACTAACCCCGCGGCCTCTGGGTTCCACTTGCTCATCTGGGTGAAGAAATTCTTGCTGCGCGTTGAGAACAACCTGCTTCCTGCTGAACCAGCGAGTACCAATAGCTGGCAACCCTGATACCTGAACTATGTCCTCCTCTGTTACTGAAATGCGAACCCCTTGGACCACTGAAAAATCGCCTTGAAGGTTTTGTGCAAACTCTAAGACTTGTTCCTGGTCAAATTCACCCAATCTTTCAAAATATACTGTCCATCCCGCTTGTTGGAAAATCTGATAGACTTCGGGAAACAATTGAAGAAGATTTATGGAGCCGGGCTCATGTCTAACGGCCGACCCTCCCATGGCTGTAGCTTTGAGTTATACGCAGAGGCACAGACACAGTAAACACAGACCCTGATCGTGCTAGTTGTTGCAACAGAGGCTGCATGGTCTAAATGACGGCGGAAATAGATATGACAAGGGACGGAAGCTTGGTTAATGCGAAATGATTGTTCAATTTTTGGGATTCCCCCCCTACGTATGGTGTAATAATGATTGGGCGTGTGAAGATCTGTAATCATTATGAATAAAATCCTCTCTTTAATATAATTTAACTGAATTACATTAAAACCTCATACCTTACATTTTTACCTTTGGTTTAATAATTCGAAGTGTCGGTTGCTTAAAAATAGCTTATTGTACATGGGAGAATCTGTAGATTTCTCTGAAGTTTAGAACAGGAGTGTAATTGGATCTGGTCCGTGCTGAATAATTTTTCACCAAAAGGATCTGAAGTATAATCGTGGAGAACCCAAAAAGCTTATATAACAGCAAAGAGAAATACTGTTTTGATGATAACAAGTTGCTGAAACTGGTGTTTCATCAACGGAAAAATGAACGATACGTTGCTGAAACAGGTGTTTCAGCAACGGGAAAAATCAATGATACGTTGCTGAAACAGGTGTTTCAGCAACGGGAAAAATAAGAGAAATGGGATAAATGACTTAGGTCTGTAAATGGGGAAAATATTTGATAGGGGATAATTTCAGCAGTAAGGGATGGGAAATACTGACTGAAGGAGGATATTTCAGGGATGGTAGGAGTAGGAATAATGGAAAAAAAAAATGGAAATAATGTGGGTATGGAGGGATATTGCTAGGGAAAAAATGGTAAAATGATGGGAACAAGCTTCTGTGATTAAAGCTTCAGATCTTCTCATGATGAATCTGTCCTCCTTACTGCTTTTTCCAGAATCTGCAAAATTCAATTGTAATATGCCAATCCTTGACAGGGATTATTAGTGCTAAATCTAATCTAATACTAAAAATATAGTGCAGAAAATTAAATGTTGTGAGGAGCAGAAGACTCCCCTAGAAAAAGATAATGAATATCAGTCATGCAAGCAGTCTTGAAATCCTCTTTAGAAACAGGGCGCTGATATAGACGGAGCCTATGGCCATTGACTAGTAGAGGTGTTTTAGCATCATCAATTGTTACAAGTCTTACCGTTCCGTTTGGAAAAACATCATCCACTTCATATGGTCCAAGCCAGCGTGTACGTAGCTTACCCTGAAAATTTTCAAACCGAGAGTCATACAACAAGGCCCAATTACCTTTTTGGAACTGCTTGTGTTTGATAATTTTATCATGCCACTTCATCCTTTGTTGATGTATCATGGTTGTTTGATGAATGGCATCTAATCTCTTTTCATCCAACTCCAGAAGCTGCTGCAACCTAGCTGTCTGCACATTAGTCAAATCAAGATTAACAGCTAAAGCAGTTCTTAAAGTTTTAATTTCAAATTCCACAGGAAAAACAACATTTTTACCGTAAACCAATTCATAGGGAGAAAAGCCTGTAGTGTTTCTCCAAGTAGTTCTGTAAGCCCATAATGCCTCAGGGAGCCTTTGGAACCAATCCTTCCGGTTGTCCTTCACTGTTTTGGTTAGAATGGCTTCTAAAACTTTGTTTGTGCTTTCCACCTGCCCATTGGCCTGGGGGTGGTATGGTGTAGTCATTCTATGTTGAATATGATATTTGTGAAGGGTAGATTTAAAACCATGAGAATTGAATGGAGGTCCTCCATCAGTAACTAGCTCTCTAGGAATTCCAAATCTAGTGAAGATTTCTTCAAATAAGAAAGCTAGGACAACCTCTTCATTGGCTCTAATAAGTGCTTTGGCTTCCACCCACTTAGTCATATAGTCTGTACAGACTAATATATAGGTTCTTTGATTGGATGGAGGGTTAATGGGTCCTATGAAATCCAAGGCCCATCTTTCAAATGGTTCAGAAACTACCTGGGGGTTTAATGGCATTTGGTCTCTATGATTGGGTTGACCCATTCTCTGGCAGCTGTCACAAGCCCTTACATATTTCTTTTCATCCTTGAATAATGAGGGCCAATAGTAACCCATCCTCAGAATTTTGTGTGTTGTTCTTTTATCAGCGAAATGCCCTCCACAAGGGCCATCATGACAAGCTTTCAATATGTCATACACTTCATCTTCTCTAATGCATCTTCGGATCTCCTAATCAAGCCCAGTATAGAAAAGACACCCGCTTATCCAGCTGTACCTGGCACTTTGTTGAACAATTCTTCTCTTTTCTCTATATGACAGGTGTGCTGGTAATTTTCCTGCAACCAAGTAATTAGCAATATCTGCATACCATGGAGAGTGAGCAGAAACTGCAAACAAATATTCATCAGGAAAAGAATCATCTACTGGAATATCATTGTCAGTTTTTAACCGTGAAAGGAAATCAGCCACCACATTTTCTTTACCAGGCCGATCTACAATTGTGATATCAAATTCCTGCAATAGTAATAGCCATCTGGTAACTCTAGCATTTGTGACAGATTTGTTCATTAAATATTTAATAGCTGAATGATCAGTGTGCACAAAAGTAGAATAACCAGTGATATAGTGTCGGAATTTATTAATGGCATAGACTACTGCAAGAAATTCTTTCTCGGTAACTGTATAGTTAAGCTCAGCAGGGGTCATATTCTTACTGATAAAGTATATAGCATAAGGAAGATGATTTTCCTCTTGTCCCAAAACTGCTCCAATTGCAATGTCTGAAGCATCAGAAGATATGTGAAAAGGAAGATTCCAATCAGGCCCCCTCAAAATAGGAGCAGTAGACAACTGATGCTTGAGTTCTTCAAAAGCTTTCTGACAAGAATTAGTCCACTTAAATTCAGCATTTTTCATAAGCAACACAAATAATGGAGAAGCTATTTTAGAGAAATCTTTAATAAATCTCCTGTAATATCCAGCATGTCCTAGAAAACTTCTCACATCAGTTTGAGTCTTAGGAACAGAAAGATTCTGAATGACCAATATTTTAGATGGATCTACCTGAATACCTTGAGATGAAATAAAATGTCCAAGCACTATTCCTTCACTCATCATCATATGGCATTTTTCGGTACTTAAGGAGAGGTGAGCTTGTATACATCTTTTAAGTACTTTCTCAAGGTTTTGTAATGCCTCTTCGAAAGACACACCATAAGGGGTAAAATCATCCATAAATATTTCCATAGGATCATTCAGCATGTCAGAAAAAATTCCTATAACAGCTCTTTGAAAAGTTGCTGGTGCATTGCACAACCCGAATGGAAGAACTCTATAGGCAAAAGTTCCCCAGGGGCTGGTGAAAGTGGTCTTGTCTTGGTCTTGGGGTGCAATTCTTATCTGATTATACCCACTGAATCCATCCAGAAAAGAAAAGAATTTCTTCCCTGCCAGACTGTCCAACACCTGATCAATGAAAGGTAAAGGAAAGTGATCCTTTTGAGTAGCTTTGTTTAAAGCTCTGTAGTCAACACATACTCTCCATTTCCCGTTTTTCTTAGGGACAATTACTAATGGGGAAACCCATTCACTGTCAGATATGGGGTATATAAATCCTGCATTAAGCAATTTTTGAAGTTCTTCCTTAACAATTTCTCGTAAATTAGGATTCATTCGTCTTTGGGGTTGACAAACAGGTCGGCATCCCTCTTTAATGTAAATTCGATGAGTACATAATTCAGAAGAAATGCCTTTCATATCTGTGTAATCCCATGCGAATGCCTCCTTATATTCATGCAATAACTTCATTAATTGCTGTGTTTCCACATCTGTTAGATCAGGATTTATGTTTAATGTCTTGCCGGGTTCAATTTCGACTGTTATGCTTTTAGATGAGATCGTGGTTAAAGTCTGAGATGAATCTTCAGATTCAATCTTTTCTTGTGTATCAGTTTCAAAAATTGCAGTTAATTGATTGTGTGTTTCAGCAATGACAGAAGAAGGTTCACAAATAAAATTATTGATTATCTCATCCTCTGTATTGTCTTTAAGAGTTAAAGCTTGTCCTATAGTTAGAATAGGCTGAACAACATTATCATCATAATCCATCCATATAGAATCTTCATTATTAACTACCGGTGTAGCATGAGGATAAAGAGTTAACTGTTTTGTTTCATAACCATTAGAAATTGTCATTGAACCAGATCTGCAACTAATAAATGCATCGGCTGTGGCCAGCCATGGCCTTCCTAGAATTAAGGGATGTCCCCCCAGCTTTGTTTTAGTCTGCAATACAACAAAATCAGCTGGGTATTTCCAGGATTCAACTGAAATAAGTAGATCTTCAACAATTCCTTCTGGTTTAATTGTGGAACGGTCAGCTAACTCTAAAATGGTGGGTGTATCTCTGATTGTGTTATTCAGCTGTAACAATTGTGAAGTTTCAAGAGTCATTATATTAATTGCTGCACCTAAATCTACCAGAACTCGGGGAATCATTGTTTTACCAATCTGAACTGTGACTGTAGGATGGCCGGGATCACCATATTTTACAGGAGGGGCTTTTCCGGACATTAATGCAGACAAGTCTCCCATCACATGTACTGTAAGGGGGTCCTTGGTTTTCCTACCAGGTTTCTTAACACAAATATCCCTTAATGTTCTGGCATAAATTGGTACATCTCTTAATGCTTGTAAAAGTGGAATTTTAATATACAAATTTTGCAATTCCCCTATAAAATTAAAAGCAGGTGTTTCAGCTGTTCTGGTTAAAACCAAACGCTCGGGGAATGGTGGTTCTGTTATTTCAACATTCTTGTCAGGAGGTGGTTGTGCTTCTTTGTGTTTCTCGGTTTCGTTTTTATCTGAATCAGAAGAAGTTATGTCATCAATAATAGGCTCTACTATTTTTCCAGATCTCAAATGAATATCATTACATTGCATAGTAGGAAATATAGACTGATTCTGAATATCAATGACTTGCACAACTTTATTATTGGGGTTAGGATTTGGTTGCACAGGTAGCTAGGGTCTCATTTGGTTATTTGGCGGAGCATTTGATGGCAGAGGGAGTGGTTGTTGGAATTGAGGCAATTGGTTTGGATACGGGAGTGGTTGACTATTCCAATTTGGATTCCAAGGATTGAAAGGAGATGGCTGCTGTGGAGGCCAAGGAGTCCACATTGAAGGATCGACAAAGGGAGGGTTTTGCATTTGCATGGGTGGGAAATTCATTTGATTGAAGGGTGGGTATTGCATTTGGTTGAAGGGGGGGTAACTTGTTTGGCCAAAAGCAGAATAATTGTTCCAACAATTAAATGGCATACTAGAGTTCATACCTTGTCCTTTTGGTTGCCATTGTCTTCTTTGAGTTAGCAGGTAAACTGCTTCAGCTTCTTCTTCCGTTGGCTGCAATGCTACTTTTATTCCTGGTAGAGATGGACATTGTTCTGTCTCGTGATCTTTCTCACAAAGGGTGCAAATTGGTATTTTGTCTCTTGGGCATTCCCTTAGTGGATGTTTGTCTCTGCATTTCGGGCAAAAGACAGCCAGAGTTGCTTCTGCTTCGGCCTGCTTCTTTTTAACCTGCAAGGTGTCAATTTGCGAAGCAAAAGAACTTAACATTTCAGTTTTAAATTCTTCAAGTAAATTACCTATTTCAGCTCTTGTTGCTCCTCCATTGGCTGATTTCTGCACTCTTGAATAGGTGGAATATCTCATTCTGTTTCTTGCAGCTCCCCTAGAGCACCTCTTAGCAAGTTCACAAATCTCATAATATGATTCCTTAGATATATCTCCCTTAGCAAGCATATTTAACATATTTAAACAATCATCCCTTAAGCCTCTAAGTAATATTGTTTTACGAATTTCCTTACTTATATCCGGATGATCAGATCTCTGTATATTGTACTGCAGCCTTTCTATGTAGTCCTCCAAACTCTCATCCGACTTTTGTGCCATATTGAATAGTTCATCCTTCTTTTCTCTCGTCCGGCAGTAGTCTTGATATTTAAGCAGAAATTTTTGTTTCATCTGCTCCCATGTTGTGATTCCCTGACTTCCAAGGCTCATGAACCATCTTAAGGCATTCCCTTTTAAGGTGGCTGGAAACAGTTTCAACTTTTGAGCATTAGTAACATAATCGTAACTTCTGCATAATATATCAAATTCAAAAAGAAATTCATCCGGATCCTCAGTGGATAAACCATGAAAGTTAGGTAAAGCAGACAATGGAATATTTTTCATTGTTCCTGCAGGGAGATCACTGATAGGAAATCCCAAGGTAGAGAGGGAATTTTCATCCCTTCTTTCTTCTTCAGGACCTGCACGTCCTCCACCAAAGAAAGCATCATTGTTATCTTCCATTGTTGGCCCTCCTACTGCACTTTCTCGATCGTCAAGATCTTCTATTGGTTCTTCAATGTTCTCTACCGGTCGTCCAACGCTTTCTACTATTTCCTCAATGTGCTCTGCTGATCTACTAACACTTTCCTCTGACTCTTCAGTACTGACTGCTGGTTCTTCTATATTTTCAGGACCCACAACTTCCTCTGTTTTGTAATCTGACTGAGGGGAGTGCTGAAGTTTTGATTTCCGAGAACTCAATCTCTGTGATGATTCAGCCTTTGATACAATCTCGTCAATAAAAGTTTTTCGTCCTCCCCAGCCTTTGCCACCTATGCGGTTATTTTTCTTCTGGTTTCCGCGTCCTCTCATACAATCTGCACATTAAAAAAAAAAAAAAAAAAGATGAATGCTTTTGAAATCTATAATTACCTTCCCCGGCAACGGCGCCAAAATGTTGGTCGCTTTAATTGTTTTCACAATTCAAGCTCCACATAAATTGTCAACCCGAGGAGGTCTTTTTATTTCAAAGATAATCACGCACTGGATATGCTCAATTTCAAAAGCAGCAACGATGTTGTAGAAGGACACACAATTATTAATCTCATCGATCTACTGATTCACACTCTACTTAATCAAAGCTGAAGTCAATTAAGTTATAGCAGAAATGATTTCTCTGTTGCAATTACAATCCAAACAAAGGAAGATCAATCTACAAGGAAAGAAATCAATCAACCACAGCAGGAAAAGGACCCTATTCCTTAGTGAGGAACTTCAGCACCTGATGCCTGACACTTAATCACACTGTAGGAAAAGTGACTCCAAGAGATCAAGACCCTATTCCCATGAACAAGAACCTTCAGCACTTGTTCTCTTGTTCCTAATCACACTGCAGGCAAAGGAAAACAATCAATGGGAGCAAGACCCTATTCCTTTATGCAGGAATCTTCAGCACATGCTTCCCAACATCATTCATTCATGCATTCAATACATGTAGTGCTAAAGAAACAGAGTGTTACTAAACTGTGTAACTAATGTCCAACAACAGAATTAAGGTGAAGTGCAAACACACAAAGAATTAAACAAGCTACAGGAACCAAAAGGGTGAATTTTGTGAGGAAGGCGGGCCCTTTCCTTCTCACAAGATTCCCCAAGAGAAAGAATTAAATTGAAACGCTCAAAAGAAGAATTTATTCATCTGTCAAAATAACTGATACATTACAGATGGAGACTAGCTCCAGTTCTCACACAATACTCTCCTGTAGCTTACAATAATAACCCCCTTCTAATGATGATGTCTCCTCTTTTTAAAGAGGAGACATCTTTTACAATTTACATGAGAGCGAATCTACATTATCTCAATTCTGTTCTCTTTCCCAAAACAGGACTATTCTGTTCTTCCAAAAAAAAGATGCTGTTACAACAGAGACAACAAGAATGCTATCTTCAGGATAATCCAGGTAACCGTGTCTTCATGCTGCTGCTACTATTCCACAAAAAGTTCTTCCAGAATCGCAAATTACGCATAACGGGATTTGCGTGCTTGACGGCTGTTTCAGCAACGGAGTCAGCTGTTTCAGCAACGGAGTTAGCTGTTTCAGCAACGGAGTCAGCTGTTTCAGCAACGGCCGCTTGTTCCCAACAACGCATATAACTTATCTGCGATCTTTGGACTTGTGTTAGCAACAATACACTTCAATTAATGATAAAATATAAGAGTATTATGGAATTAAATGTAAAACAGATTAAACATATAATAAAGAAGAGGTTTTTATATACCTTGGGATAAAGTAGATGAAAAAGATAATGGAGTTCATGGTTATAAGAGTAGAATGATGTCAAAGTATATAGCAAAAATGATACATAGTGGAGTCCTAACAATGATATTACTCTTGATCCTTTAAAATTTCAAGCCATCCTTGAACGTGCCCCCCCATACCCTCTACCAGCTACAAATCCTTCAAGGTAAGGCTAACTTCCTTCATCGGTTCGTCCTTGATTATGCCACGTCTCACGGGTTTCTCAGACTCCTTAGATCTACCATTCCATTTGTATCGGAGGACCAAGCTCAAAAATCTTTCAATGCCCTAAAATTTGCTCTGACTTCTGCTCCCTCGATTATTCCACCAACTTTGAAAGGGATTTCATCCTCTACATCTCTGCATCCACCTACTCGGTTGCTGGGGTCCTAATTCATGAAGATTCAACATGAATAGAACATGTAATTTATTATGTCAGTAAGTACCTCAACGGACCCCTTGCGTCCTATTCGCACAAAGAAAAGTTAGTGCTGACTGTCGTGTTCTCCTTCCAGAAACTTCGCCATTACATCATCATTCGTACCACTAAAGTAGTGTCAAACTCTAACCCAATGGCTTTCCTACTAAGCCTCTAGATCACGAGTGGGAAGTATGCCCATTGGATTGTCATCCTCTAAGAATACGATCTTGAGTTTTTCACCCCTTAAAGTAAGAAAGGTTTGACTCTTACCGAACTTATTTCTGAATTCCCCACCGATGTGCTTGAAATGTCGATTAATGATGATCTCCTGGATGAACACTTGTTCGCCATAACCTCTGATGACCCATGGTATCGCAACATCCTCACATATCTGCAAACCCAGAAATTCACCCCCCATCTCAATCGTGATGATCGACGACAGATTCAACATCAACTCCCCTGCTACCTCCTCATCAATGATGATCTTGATTGTCGCGGTGTTGATACTGTCCTTCGTCGTTGTATTACCCCTCCCGAAGCTAAGCAAGTTCTCAATGCCTACCATGGCGACACTTGTGGTGGCCACCTCTCTAGAATGGCTACTTCCCATAAAATCATGTGTTCCAGGTAATTTTGGCCTTATTTCTTTGGTGACTACATTGCGGCAGTCAAACACTGTCCCAATTGTTATTTATACGCCCCTAAGGCGAGAGCTCCACTTTCTCCCCTCCATCTAGTTGTCGCAATCGTCCTTTTTGTAAATGGGCTGTTGACTTTATGGAGTGTTGAACCCAAATCTGCTAATAACCACAAGTATATTATAGTGGATGTTGACTATTTTACCAAATGCACTAAAGCCATGCCAACGTTCACTAATATCGCAGCTACTGTTGCCCTCTTATTTTTCAACCATGTTATTGCTCGATTTGGGGTTCCGAAACAATTAGTATTTGACCATGGCCGAAACTTTGAAGATGAGATATGGCGCGAGCTATCCTCTCTATCGAGCTTTGAACACCAATATTCATCATCTTATTATCCAAGGAAATGGCCAAGTTGAAGCTTTCAACAAGATCCTTAAGACTATGCTTCAGCGGACGGTGAGTAAACATAAGACCAACTGGAATTGAATGATCTTCCTTGTGTTGTGGGCCTATAGAACATCTATCAAGACTGCCACTAGGTTCATTCCTTTCCATCTCATTTTTGGAGAGGAGGCAGTTTTACCAATCGAATGCGAAATCCCTTCCCTTCACCTTGCCATTGAACTCCTCCCAGACACCTAACCACTCATCATTCTTGAGCACGCTTTTGAAGACCACTGTGTTGAATTGAAAACCACTAAAGTGGAAAAGAAACGTACCAAAGCTCAGTATCACTGCAAAGTCCACCCTCATACCTTCCATGAATGCGACCTTGTTCTCATGTATGACCAAGCCCATCATGTATTGGGACGTGGAAAGTTTTAACCTTTATGGCTAGTGCCTTATATCATCAATAAGTGTTTGGGAAAAGGGGCATACCTATTAGAGGATCTAGAGGACCAAATCCTTCCTAATCCTCGGAATGCGCTCTACCTCAAGAAATTTTACCCATAGCATTTCCCATCGAAGTGCGTGTATCTCTGTCTTTCTTCTTGCATTTAGGTAGCTTTCATCCCCCACTTTCTTACACATTGTCTTCTTGCATCTTTCAGATGGATCCATCATCCACACCTTATATCAGTTTTTCCGATGGTGCGAGTCGCTTCACTAGGAATCTTGCCTCAACAGTTTGGGCCATTTTTACCCTCATGATTTCGTTAGTCCTCTCCAGTGACGTTTTCATTAGACCTGCCACCAATAATGAGGACCAATATGATGCAGTGATAGGTTTTTTAGTTGATGCCCTTGATCATCGCATCCTCCACCTTCATGTTTGTATAGATTCCTTGCTACTTGTCACACAATTGAATGGATTTTATCGTGTGCATATTCCTATCCTATTTAGAAAATATCTATGAGCTAAGGTTTTGATGCATGAATTTGAATCCATTTCATTCAATCATGTACCTAGAGCCCAAAATGACTATGTAGATACCATTGTTAATAACATTCTAAATTGACATTTATCACATGTAAGAAGACATCCATAAAACAAATGGCGAACCACATTTGTCACAAAAATATGTGTATATATATATATATATATATATATATATATATATATATATGTATGTATGTATTGTCATATAAGTGTTTTGAGTCCACTACTCTAAATACATCCAACATGCCCACTAGCATGTTATCAAAAAACAAAAATGGGGACCCACATGTCCCTATGCCTAATCACTATCATTTGGAGATCCTTGAGCCAACGACTCCATCCCACTATCTTGTAGATTTCGTACTGCCTGACCGACCATCACAAGGCACCGCATGATTCCCCGCCACTCTGGAGGAAGACCTATGCACTCATATGTATACCAATCCTCTAGATTATGTCATCTGCGCTTTGGCATCCCAGTTAGTAGTATGTCGTATCTACGTCGTAGGTGCTCCAATAGAGCCCTATCATCCAACCTTTGCCATGATGAGGTTCCACCCTGATTTGCAGCCCTAGGTGCTGCGGCTTACCCTGCATATCTTGTCGGCTTCACTGGTGCTATATATGCATACTCCAAATTTTCAAAATCATTACCATATACACATATTTCCTAAACTATCAATGCACCAAATATATAAAAGCTTTCACTCACCATCTGAGCCCCATGCTTGTCCTAGTGGAAGTGGTAAGTCAGGATCCCCTAGATAGTTCATGCCGCTGTATGGATAGTCATCTATGTATAACATCATCTGGTACCAGTGAGAAAACAAATTAGGTCAAAACACTCGTTCGAGGCCCCCTCCACCTCCTCGTCTCATTAGCTGCCCCTAGTGGTGCATCCTGGGCTCCTGCAGCCCCCTGTCACAGATATGAACATGAGGTCATATAGTGGGGATCTTCTTAAAGAAGAGTGAACATAGGACTGTCCCAAATGAACAGATATCATTGGTCCCCCATCTGCATAATGTTAAATGTCATTTCAACAATGAAAACAACATCTGGGCCCACCCATAGTAGGTCTCTCACAAAACACTCTCCACTAGCATCATCTGCCCTCCAGTGATATGGTGGAAGGCATGGCTACCACAAATTCACAACACTGCTGTGACTATAGCTCATGTCTCCAATCTCTCCATGTCATCAATTCAGAGAGTCTTGCCTATTACATGACTACCCTGTCTACAATGATGCTCAACAAACTCCTCAATATTCCTCCATGAGGTAGCACTAGATGTATCTCCACCACCACCACCAAGGGGGGTAGTTCGGTCAAAAAGTATATATCCTGGATCGTGAGCTCGATCCAGTGCCCTTGCACTACAAAGATCTCCTGATCCTGATTGTAGTAACTCACTATCCTCGACAGCAAGGGATCACTAGCCCTCATCAATGGGTTCTCCAAGAACTTTAGCATGCCACATCGTGCTGGTATCCCTCTCACTACTTGATTCCCTTGAATCTCAGAGCAGAGGGTATCAAACTCTCTTTCTCGTCATGATATCTTTAACTCTGCCATACCTGCAAGACACCACTAATTTTTGTCAGTTCAGAATTCAAAAGACAGTCATGGATGCACTTAACCTCAGTTATTAGCAAACCAGAGCCCTGCCTACCCTCTCAGTCCAAAGCATAGTTTTTGCCCCAAACACTGTGCTGAGCACACTTGTGGTCCCAATTTCTGCGCTCTAGGGCCCCAAATAGTGTGCTACGACCGTAAGGGAAGGTAGGGGTCTCCCAAAAAAGCTGAGGACCTAATCTGAAAATTTAAACCACTGAAATTGATGAGTATGGTTAGACCACTTACCTTCAACTTGCAGAACCTAATTCCGATGTTCAATTTACCCACTACGATCTCCACAAGGTTTAGGGCCTTCTCTTCCTCTCCAAATTATCCATAGCTCACTATACAAATGAATTGGATTTGGAAGCAAGAACCCCTTTTATAGGAAAATCCCTAGTGTTTTCATCACTCACCGCAACCAAATTGTAGTTCCATTTGACGAACCGTCAACATCATTGGAATGCTCTCATTGATTTATATAATGGGTCTCTCTTGGTTTTTTGTAATTTAAGACTTCACCCAGAAGCCATTTTTTCCATGAAGATTCACTTTGCCACCCTTTAAAATTGAATCTCTTCATTCTAGCTACCTTTTCTCTGGTACCACTTCACCTTTGCACTGGTTGACTCGCTTGTCAATTTTCCTCATGAGTGACCATTATTTAAGCATGTTTTTATGGTCCCCACCGGGCCTCCCCCATGTGGCAGCATCATCGAGTCACCCTTGTTCAGAGAATCTGAGATGTGTCACCCTTGTATTTATGGAGTTTGTTCCGAGTCCCCATTGAGTCCCGTTACAATGTTTTATTCCACCTAATGCCACATTTCTTCCATTTTATTCGTATTTGGCCTCTAGTCCTTCTGCTCTGTCTTTGTCGAACCCCTATTTGAGTCATTGACCATCCCCTCTGTATTCGAGTTAGTCGCTACCAAGTCAACCATTTTTATTATGCTCTGACAAGGGAAATTGTAAGTCAGCCATCCATAATCTTTATTTCCATCATCATCCCTGGTGTTAGTCCATGAGTCACTCTACTATATCCCCTCATGCCTTTGTTGACGATTCCTCATTGCCTTAACTCTAACTGACTCTCTTCTGTCGACCTCAACACATTTATTCTAGAAGAGTAGTCTAAAGGGCAATGTACCTTGGTTCCAATGTCCATCTTTGTTCAGTGCCTTAGATTAGGAAAAGGGACTCATTATTTCCCTTTTACTTGGTTGTTTCTCACGTGCTCAACATCAAATCCTTATCGTACGATTGAGATTCGTACACTTGATGGTTAGGTGATCGAGACAGTTGTCCTAGTGATTCTCGTGTGTGTGTGAGATGTTTCAGACCTCATGAGGGGGTGGCCCTTAAGGTAGCCCCCCACATGCTTGGATGAACACAAATGTTGATCCAGTGTCCGATCCAGTTCCATAGATTTGATGGGTTCAGTTTCCGCCGCTTGCAACACTCATAACATGCATGTCTCCTCTAGATGATCCATTCATATTTTCAGAGCTCTTTCCTATTTAGTAGGAATTCCTTGGGTGTGATACCCTCTCCCCATGTCAGGGGTATTGTATCTCATGTACTCATATATTATTATATTCAGTCTTGGCCTATGTTTTTTCCAGGCGCATTATGTATATGGGATCCATTGTATTATTTTCAGGCCCATTGATGCCATCGTATCATGTATCATGTACTTTATCGCTCAGTCACACATTGTTGGGCTCACCATTATTCTTCGTACTCATTTATCTTGACGGGTATGGGTATGCCTTCCCCGCCTCATTTGAGATCATATACTATCACATAAAAGGATACTTCTATCAATATTGTTGGTCTCACCCCCACTATTATTGGTCCATCCTTGACTTGCTTCAAATCTCTCTCTCTCTCTCTCTCTTTTTGACTCCCCTTTTGGTGTCTTATGGAAGTGTAATCTACAACATATTTTGTTCATAAGATTTGATCCACTATGTTTACGATTTCTAACTAGGTGGAGAATAATTTAGTAAACCACTTTTATTAAATTGTTTTCCGATTTAAATAAAGAAACCCCATGAGAATAATTAGATATATCATTTTTTCTTTCCAAGGAATTATTATCCAATCATTATTTAATAATTATTCCTACTAACATTTGACTAAATCACTTAGGAATATTTAAATAAATCATTATTTATTTGAATTTCCTCATTTATGTTATTAGAATAATTATTAAATCACTATTTAATAATTATTTTTATTTCACACCTTTCTTGTTTCTCGCGAAATAGTTAATAAATCATTTTATTTGCTAATTATTTATAAATAAAGGAATTTTACCATTTTAAATTCCTTTTCCATCTCCAATAAATATAATAAAGTATTCCACATAGTTAGATTTGAAATTGGTCGATAATATTTTATTATTATCCATTTTTTATATTAACTCCATACTTTGATATAGAAAGGAGGGGTTTTCATTCATTCCTCACCATGATCATTATCATCATCAACATTATCATCATTTTTCTTGAGCTCCCATTTGAGTTCTCCACTTTTGTTTGGGTTTTTCAGACATTCAGAGAAGAAATCTGTTTCTGAAACATCAAGGATATCAAAGGACCCATCCCATAGAGGGGGACTTACAGACCAATCTGTAGATCTCCTTCATCAGGGGTTATCAATAAAGATTTCACTTATGATATTGTATGAGACATGACCCTATACTCACTTAACTCAACCTTTAGGCAATCATAAACTATATTTACATCATCTTTCACACACTCTGACATAATTAAATCAATAATCACATCTTACATTTCTTACAAAGACTAATAGCTTGATCTCTAAGGGATCATAGCAAACCTTTACAAATTTACCAAAATAAATTCAAAAGACAACTTATTTTTTATTATTATAACATAGGACACTAACATAGGGGTTGGTGCTCTTGTTTAAATACAAGTTCTATGCCCTAGTGCATGACTAAATCCAACGGAAACATTGCAATCCCCTAATCTTGAAATCATAAAAAATTGATAAGTCTATTGGATTTTGAATGAGATCTAAAATTCCAATTTCTTCATATGAAATCCAATGATGTCAGAACCATTCTCAAACATCTTGAGTCATTTCATAGTAAGGTTAAAAATTTGAGTAAAATGATGGAAATGAAAAATAAAGGAGAATGTCACTTTTACTATAAGAATTTAACATTACCATGAATTACATATCAATACTAGGGCCATAGGTTTGATCAATAGGCTTCCCCACTAAAAAAAAATTGTTTCTTTGAAAAACAATTGTGTTTGGAATATGTTGGCAAGAAAACAAATTGCAGAAAAAGCTAGGGAGTGATTTTTTTTTAGGGAGCATGCTCTCAGTGTCACTCCTAATGTACACCTAAAGGGAGCACGCTTAGAGAGAAGATTTGAGGAAAGTTGTCTAGAGGCGGGATGTGAGATTTGAAGAGGAAAGGGCCTTGAGGAGGTCTCAAGAGGTTGATCAGTTAGAGAAACATGCTCCTTAACATGGGACCACACCACAAGTATCATGATCTTCAGGTGGTACACTAGGGTCAAGGGGATCACCTTCTTCAGGGGTGACAGGTTCACAAAGTCTAGTGTCACTAGGTGTAGGATTTTAGAGTATAGGATCAATAAAAATGATAGGAGGATATTCCTCGTTAGGAGGAGAGGCTCTAGTTGAGGATTTTCCCTTCTTATTTAAGGAGGCTACTACAAGGAAGAGGAAGCCAAGATGGTTCTATGAGACTTTGAAGGAAGCCTAGGAGGCAGTGGGGCAACCTAAGTGGTCTGTGAGGGAGAGAAGACCACCAAAGAGGTTGGGTGGCTATGTGACAGATGTTGTGGAGACATAGCCGATTAATTATGGGGAGGCTGCTAGTCAGCAAATTTGGAGGGATGTCATTGTGGAGTATGCCTCCATCATGAATAATAATCTATGGGAGATAGTGTTGAGACTTGAGGGGAAGTCGGTGGTGTCTTCCAGGTGGCTTTACAATATTAAACATGTTTCAAATGGTAGAATATAATTTCAAAGCTCGTTTTATGGCACATGGGGTTCTCACAGGTAGAGGGAGTTGACTATGAGGAGACCTTCCCACTAGTTTCTCATTATACCTCCATTAGAGCAATGATATCTATAGTAGTCAAGATGGGTTGGAGGATTCACCAGATGGATGTGAAGACTACATTTATCATTGGAGTTATTTAGGAGGAGGTGTATATTGAGCAACCATAGGGATTTGAGGTGCATGGGAGGGAGTTTCATGTGTGTAGGCTTAAGAAAGCCTTGTATGTTGATTTGGGGTAGCATCATATGTTCTCTAGCCATGAAAATTGGTGGAGAGGCTAAAGCACATGATATATCCAAGACCTAGAAATGGTTTTAGTAGATTTTAACCAGTTTGGGAGATATTGAATTAATTAATATTTTTAATGGAGTTCCTAAGTCTAAAGTTAGGTAAAAATAAAATATTTAAGGGTATTAATATAAAACTGTGTTAGAAGGGTCCAAAAGTCATGGATCAAGCCAAATCTAATCTTAGATATTGATTAGAGATTTAATCTCGGCCGTTGATGGACCAACGAGAAAATTATGGGAGGAGGCTTGAGGGTCAGTTAGAGGACACACAAAATTGATCAATCAGTTCGATTTCTCTAGGGCGAGGTTTGCTGAGAAAAACAAACAATTGATCTAAGTTGTAGCTGAGGGGTAGTGAATACATAATAGAGAGGCAAAGTTGGTACTAGAGAGGGAATGTAAAGCCTAGAGAGGTTGACGCAAAGGCACCCAGGACCTGCGTAAAGCCAGAGAGGCTAGTGTGTGAGACACAGAGGGTCCACGGGCTAACACAAAGGCTCTAGAACCTGACACAGAGGCTAGTAGAGTTGACGCAGGGCCTAGAGGCAACACTGGGAGGATTTTTTTGGATAGACTGGGAGTTGGTGGGTCGGATAGGGTGATGCAGCCCTTATCAGAGTGACACAGAGCAACAAAAGCTACAATTGTTGCTATGGGATCGTTCATCCGGTGATTTATCAGCCGAAATAGATGTCTCCAAGTGAGAGGTACTACTGCCGAGGGAATTCTCTATTGGGTGAGCCATTTCTGGCACCCTAGTTGTATTCTGAAAACTGCATAATAATAAAACCCTCTGAATAGCTGCATCGGTTTTCCCGCATTGAGTTTTCCTGAGTACATTAGTCCAAAAATAACATTGTCACTTGTGTTCTTGTTTACTTTTAGTTGATGATCTGCAGATGTTGATACTGTACTTGTATTTATTTTCAGTATTTACATGGTAAATAACTTGTTAAGTTATTGAACAAGTAGGAAGAAATAAATCAGATAGTACAAGAATAATTTCTAACGGGTTAAATTTAAAAATTCCAACATGGTATCAGAGCGTGGTTACAGATCATAGGATAACAGAAGGCATCAGCCGAGCAGAGTAGCAGCAACAGAAACAATTGTCCCGAGTGACAAAAATTGTTCCTAGTAGAAAGAAACAAGGAAGGGGTGACGTAGAGAGCATGCATCATCAGTTTGATTCAGGAGGAGGATCAGCGCAGAGGCAGAGAGGAACAGACCTGACCTATGCAGTGCTCGTTCATCTTTCTTAGTCAGGAAAGATCGACACTGTGGCCAAGAGGTGCAGATTTTGCTAGTGTTAGGATTGCGCAGAGCCTAGAGGCTGAGTCCTTCATTTGCTGGGGCTTAGGAGGATGTGGGTAAGTTGTGGAGCGAAGATGGAGGGGTACTGTGGTCAAAAAAATACCTAACAGGGCAAGACCAAGGAGGAGGGAGCTACTGCTAAGGCAGATTTCTGGCCAAGGAATTCAGATTAGTGGTGCAGTTGTACAAATGATCGGAGTGGGCCAACTCGACATTGGTAAAAGGATTTACAGAAGGGAAGTCGAGACTCAGAGGGAGTCAAACAAAGAACTTCCAGACGGGAAGTTTTGAGACTCAGTAGGAGTCAAAAGAAGAGCAGCAAGATGACCATGAATGGGCTGAGAGATCAGGATAGGATGGAAAGAGTGTCTAACTTTGTGGTCTGGCAGGCCAAGATCTTGTCCATTCTAGACAGATATCACATCAAGGGCTTCTCCTTGAAAACAATAGTGATCCCAGTTGACCTAGATGAAAATGAGAAGTACGAGAAAGCAATGGCTAGGGCGATGTGTATAATCCTTGATGGGGTCAAGGATCATGTAATCCCACATATTGTCGAAAAGGACATGGAAAATGTGATGTGGGAGGCCCTGAAGAAATTGTACCAGCATACTTCCGTGCAGAGGAAGATGTTACTTGAAATCAGCTGTGATCATACCAGATGCATAAGGGAGAGCAGATAGATGTCTTTCTTGGTTGATTAAAGGAGATCCGGGACCAGCTGACTTCCATAGGGTCCACGCCAGATGAGGAGATGTTGGTGAGGACTTCATTGAATGCAGTTTCGGAGGATTGGGAAGTGTTTGTCCAGAGCATACTGGGTAGGTCAAAGCTTCTAGATTGGAAAGAACTGTGGGAGGCTCTTCGTCAAGAAGAGATTAGACGACTGACCAAGGTGGGGAGTAGTGGTAAAGGGATCAGGATAAAAAATGAGGAAGAAGAGGATGCGGCTCCAGCATCTGTGGGAAAGTAGGAGACACGGAAGAAGAAGGACCTCTCCAAGGTCAAGTGCTTCCATTGTGGGGAATTGGGTCATTTTGCGAACCAATGTCCGAGGAAGAAGAGCAAGGGAGATGCTTCTGAGACCAAGGCAGTGCCAACGAGGGCGGAGAAAGAAGTCGAGGAGGATGATGACTATTCCATGAGTTCTCATGTCCCACTTGAGAGGAAGCGGGGAGACATCAAGCTATAGTCAGAATTACTGCAAGCAATTAGGAGCAAGATCCTCGAGGTACCCAACCTCTTGGGGTATACCTTGCTACGGGAGCCCCGAGGAGGAGTAGCAGGATGGATAGATGTCGATAGAGACAAATGTGAATGGAGCGGGATAGAGTGCTATAGTGCAGAAGTCCCGGGACAATGCAGAGGCTATCAGGATGCAACAGTTAGAGGAGCATGGGAGTATTGCACCAATGCAGGATGGCATGAAGATGTGTGCAACGATGCGAGATGCATGGAGTTGTAGCAGCACAGAGGTCAGTAGAGGTAGAACTTGTTAGCGACAGAGGGAACTTTAGCATCAGGAGAGTCTCTAGCCTTATAGGGATGTTAGAGTTGGGTGGATTAGTTACTTCCTTCTCAGTAACTGGGTTGCAGTGCAGCAGTTAGCAGTGGCAGTGCTATGGGTAGCATGATGTAGCATGAGGACAAGGGGATGTAGTGCTGGGTATATGGACCTGCAACAGCACAGATGCAGAGGGAGCTGCCGTACAGATGCATAAATGGAAGTGGCAGGGTCATGAGGAGTAGTACATGGTGCAATAGTGCAAAGGATGTTGGGCAAAGAGGCCTAGGATCAGCACGTGGACCGATGTTGGATGATCAAGGTGATACTCAGTGAGGAGTGTTACTAGAGCATAGTCCTCTCTAAGAGGGAGTGTTGATTTGGGGTAGCATCAGATGTTATATAACCATGAAAATTGGTGGAGAGGCTAAAGCACATGAGGTCTCCAAGACCCAGAAATGGTTTGGGAAGATTCTAACCAATTTGGGAGATATTAAAATAATTAATATTTTTAATGGAGTTCCTAAGTCTAAACTTAGGAAAAATAAAATATTAAAGGGTATTAATATAAAACTATGTTAGAAGGGTCCAAAAATCATGGATCAGGCCAAATATAATCTTATCCATTGATGGACCAACGAGAAAAGTATAAGAGGAGGCTTGAGGGTCAGTTGGAGGACACACCAAATTGATTAGTCAGTTCGATTTTTCTGGGGTGAGGTTCGCTGAGAAAATCAAACAAATGATCTAAGTTGCAGTTGAGGGGCAGTGAATACATAGCAGAGAGGCAAAGTTGGTACCAGAGAGGTAGTGCAAAGCCCAAAGAGGTTGACACAAAGACAACTAGAGGTTATGCAGAGGCAGCCAGGAGCTCCGCAGAGCCAGAGAGGCTAGCATGTGAGACTAAGAGGGTCCAAGGGCTGACGTAGAGGCTCTAGAAGCTGACGCAGAGGCTCCAAATCTGACGCAGGGCCTAGAGGTAGTGCTGGGAGGATTTCGTGGGACATACTGGGAGATGGTGAGCCAGATAGGGTGACACAGTCCCTATCAGAGTGACACAAAAGCAACAGAAGCTGCAATTATTATTGTGGGATCGTTCATCCAGTGATTTATCAACCGGAATATCTATCTCCGAGTGAGAGGGACTATTGCGGAGGGCATTCTCTGTTGGGTGAGCCATTTTTGGCACCCTGATTGTATTATGAAAACTACATAATAATAAAACCCTCTGAATAGTTGCACCAGTTTTCCCGCATTGGGTTTTTCTGGGGACATTAGTCCAAAAATAACGGTGTCACTTCTGTGCTTGTTTACTTTCAGTTGATAATATGTAGATGTTGATATTGTATGTGTATTTATTTTCAGTATTTACAAGGTAAATAACTTGCTAAGTAATTGAACAAGTAGGAAGAAATAAATTAGATAGTACATGAATAATTTCTAACGGGTTAAACTTAGAAATTATAACATTGTATGGACTAAATCAAGCATTGATGGCATGGTAGGAGAGGATAGATGCCTACCTAAAATAGATGGGTTTTCATAATAGTGATGCAGATATCAACCTCTATTTCATTATGGTCGATGATGATCCACTCATTATGGTTATGTATGTGGATGACTTATTTATTATAGGAAAAAACATACTCATCCAAGATTGCAAGAGAGACCTTTCTTTAGAGTTTGACACGACTAATCTGGGATTGCTGCATTAATTTTTGGGTTTGGAGGTTTGGCAGGAGGATGGGCATATATTCATTAGCCAGGGAAGATATAAAAGTGATATCTTGATTACATTCCGTATGGAATTTTGCATGCATATTCCTGCTCCTATGATCACCAATTAGAAGAAGTTGCATGCTTCAGATTTTGAGTTGGTGAACCCCACCTTATATCATCAGTTGATCAGTTCTTTGGTGTATCTGGTTAACACTAGATTAGATATTTGTTTCATAGTCAACACATTGAGTCAATTTATGATGGATCCTAGGAGAGTGCATTGGGTGGTTGCAAAACATGTGTTGAGGTACCTACAAGGCACAATGGAATATGGTCTAGACTATGTCAAGGGTGATGGAGTTAGATTGATTGGTTGCATGGAATTAGATTGGGTTGACAGTGCTAGTGATAGGAAGAGTAATGCCAGGTGTTGTTTGTGGTTAGGATCAACAATTATGTCATGTTTCGGTAGGAAATAGAGGTTAGTGCACTGACCAACGCAAAGGTAGAGTATATGGCAGCTAGTCAGGCTGGTTGTGAGGCACTTTGGCTTTTCATGATGCTACATGGGTTATTTAGTCAGAGGCTGAAACCAACTATGATATACTGTGATAATCATAGTTGTATCAAACTCTCTGAGAATCAAGCATTTCATGATTGATCAAATCATATTGAGATCAAGTACCACTTCATTAGACACTAGGTTTAGAAGCGAGTTATGAAGCTTGAGTATATTTCCATTGATGAACAAATTGTAGATATTATCACCAAGTAATTGCTAAGGGGAAAGCATATATATTTCAAATACAAGATGAGAGTGGTGAGAACACCTTCCTTAGTAAGAGGGAGTGTTAAAAATAAGGGTACCAAGGATGTGTTTCTCGTTGCATTTATCCTTTGTCTTGGGACATTATGAGTTTTATTAATGTCATGGAGAAAATTTATTTTCTATGGTTGATGTGCCATGCACTTTAATTTATTAATGTCACCCGTGTCATAAAATTACTTTATGAGAAAAGTAAAAAGTATACTTTATAATGTTAAAGTGACTTTCATGTTTTAAAAGTGATTTTATGAGAGAAAACATGCACATGGTACAAAAACATTAAAAATTGTTTAGGAGGCTTATTAATTGAGGGGGGCCACCTAATGGAGGGGGTCAAGAGAGCGAATGATTTCCACCCTTGATATAATGAGTTGAGATTTAATCTCAACCATTATATCTCAAGGGTTAGGGTTCTCCTTTAATGAGAAGACAAAAAGGGAAAAGGAAGAGAAGACTCTCATTCATTATCTCATGAGCTATTGTGAAGAGAAGGAGAGATAGAAAGGAGGAGAAGGAGGTTGATACAAGCATTAATTGTAGAAGGAATCTACAACCAATAAGAAGCTTCAATCCCAAGAAATTAGTTTCCATGAATTTCAGAGAGCATACCCAATTTTCTAGGCATAAAAATTGAGGAGCGGGTGTGAATTTCAAGGCATTTTTTGGAGTTATCAAACCCAAAATTCTAGGGCTCATTCTATTGATTAGGCATGAAAATCAAGGAAGTAATCCTTTCACAAAAATCGAGGCCTGTATCTGCATTAATTTTTGGGACTGTTAGCACGAAATTTGAGTCTCCTGGAGCAAGTATTTCAAGGCAATTTTTTTTGGAAAAATTGTATTGTGTGTGGCATGAAATCCAATGCATTGTGAGAGGGTTTTATGCATAGATTTAGAGAAAAATCACAAGTTGAGTTTATGACTGTATGAGGCTCAAATTTCTATGTGAATTTGGGTAGTGAGATCAACAAGCTTAGGGAGATAAGTTTGTCTGATTTTTGTTGTGTAAATTATTTCCTAAAGAGAAATTAAATCCTTCTTTAGAACTGGTTTTCCCATTGTGGGTTTTCTAGGGTCATTATACCAAATCATTGTGTAAAAATTGTGTGTGTGTGTGCTTGTATTTTATTTCTCATATCAACTTAAAAGAAATAGTAAAGGAAGCTGAAAAGTGTTTCAAATAAATTTTCTATTAAAAGTTTATATATCTCCTAATTGTTTGGGGTGAGGGAATTAAACAAATATGCTAAAATTTTGAAATTGGGAGGGCTACCTTAACTCAAAATTTTCTACAAAATATTTCACCACCGAAATTAGTAGGGGAAATGGATCTTAAAACCTTCACAGCCTTAGGCTTAAGAAAAACACGACAATTCAATGCCAAATTGATGATGATGATTTGATCTCAACTCTTCTCTATTATAGATTTCTCCATTGGATTCAAAATGTGAGGGTTGTCAGTGCAATGCCCAATTTTGTGTTTTTTGCCCCAACCGACCCAAATTTTGCACAATGTTTCCCCAACATTGAAAAAACTAGATTTTTACACCTTTATCAAGACTAAAGCCTATGGGGTCGGTTATGATGTTTTGTCCTTCATAGGAAATCAATTCATATGGAACATTACACCAAGGGACTCACTGACTGTCTCCAAACCTAGTTTCCACCATAACTCCATGGATACTAGAGCCATAAACTAGATCCACCAAGTCTCATACACCAGGGTGCATCCTCTATGACATGATTAACAGAATAACCACACCTCAATTAGTTACAGAGTCCAAGCCCAGGACTCACTGACCAATCAACCATGAATCATTCACTGAATTAATTATTGAGTAACCAACTCTCCCTTTTGAATAGGGAGAACCCTTTTTATAAACATACTTTTCATTTATTTAATTTTATAACATTATATTGTAATATTATCACATAACCTTTTCATATAGATGCTTTTTCCCTGTTGTGGAGTCATGGGCCCCTCATGGTCTTTTTGTCTAGGTCTACCTGTAGGCATTATGTGTTTATTAATATTCATAAATTAAACATGTTCACCACATTAGTATTTCTAGCTTCTTAGCATAAAAAGCACATACACGTTGTCACACAGGCCCCAACACATAAACACACATACACACGGGTGTATCACCCTAGAAACAACTCTCGGATCACCAACCTAATTAATTATAACAGGCTCAACAACCTAATAATCGTGGTCCTTAGACCCATTACATATGCGTACTGGCCTTAACCATATCCATAACTTGGCCCCATTGTCCTAACATATATATACATATAGAGTCACACAAGCCTCAATGAGTTTCAGGCTTCCAACCTATTCCATATTCCAGCTCACCATCCTAATGTCACCTCTACATGCATATTACAATTCGAGGACCCATGATCGGGGGTGTTACATTCCCCTCCCCCTTATTTATGAATTTCCCATAGTGCATTCAATTGTAGTCAAAACTTGCAAGATTTGTTATCACATGTGATATATCCTTAATGCATTCATGATTGCAATTGATATCTTGCAGGTCTATTGCTATGCTACACGTCTTTATTTTAGGGCATCCTCAATTCCCTATGCATTAACAGGATCCAAAGATATTTTTCATGCTCAACATTGATGGGTGTGCAACCCAACACAATCACCATCGTACTTGATAAGACATGAAATAAAATAGGATTAATGCATACAAATATTTAATTCATGAACATACTATGTTCCAAAAAAGAAAAAAAGAAAACCATGTAATGCACAATCAACAACAAGAAATATGCACAAGGTAAACTTTAGTGAATAAGTAAGACATATTCTGCCCATAAGTTCCCATCAAAGAAGCACTATCTGTGAATTTTTTTTATGAAATTTATATTGCAGTAACTGGAATTAATTCATCTAATTGTAAATTAATTATGTAGTTTATTGCTATGCCAACAACAAATTAATCACACTTCAATCTTCACAAACAAAATACTACGGAAAATAAAAGTGCTAGAAATTGATAAATGCTAGCACACACACATAAAAACGACACCATTATTTTTTGGAAAAAAGTCCCTGGAAAAATCCACATTGGAAAAAATGGTTGCAGCAGCTGAGTGTTTATATTATTATTACGGAGCACAATTTCTGAGTACAATAAAATGTCAACAAACTGGTGATTTGTTGACTTAAGGGGGCTTGACTCAGAGTTGTTCGCGCTAACCAACCAAACACTAACTGCTGGCCTTTTTGGCAACAACCTGCATAGCGCAAGCTGCAGTCTCACCCAAAGTAGTATTAGGGGATGCTAGAACCAGGTTTCTGCATCTAGAGATAGTGTGATAAGTGGTCTTAGCTCTTATAGCTCAAATCTACCTTCACGCAAGTCGGTATCCTTCTATGGCTCGCTACTAAAACTTTAAGAAACTGACTTTTAGACCTTCACGAAGGTCTGTGATTAGGCTTTATAGACCCTAAGGAAGCAACCTATCTACTTTCACACACTAATTGATAACCCTAGATCTACCTTCACACAGATCTATCTGATTCGTCAGAAATCATAAAAGATTCAACAATTATCTTTGCGAAAATAGATAATTACTTAATTCATGCATAACTATTATAGATTCAATAGATTCGCACAAAAATTACACATTATTTCATAGAAAACACTTTCTTAAGCGACAAAACATAACATAAAAAGAATTCGCAATAATACTCAGATGCAAGGTAATTCTTCAAAATCAGTCTTTATTAAGCTTCAATGTTCAGATTATAGACTTCTTTACCTTGCGCACTTAGATGCAAGGGTCTGTGCACTTAGTTTCAGACTTACCAAGGCCTCCTATGCACTCAGCTGCAGGAGCCTTCCCATTTTGCCTAAGTACAGGAAGCAGAGCCTTCCTGCCTTAGTACTTGCCCAAAAAAATCTCTATCTTGACTTACTTATTCTTCGCTACCTCTTAGACTTTCTATGACTCAACTATATATAGTTTCCTTCAATACAATACCATGGTCCATGGACCATGGGTGAGTCTCAAAACCAACCTATTTACTTATCCAAACAAGGGGCTAAAATGTTGGGCGTGGAGTCTAATTATCTTCTTTATTTAGAGGTATCGCCACATTGGACCCCAATTCGTAATGTGGCAGCAACGCCACCCATAAACTATACGTTGTAGGGGGGTCCCCGTAATTTAGTAGTCAATCTGGGTTGTTCATTAGGCGAAGATCTAACGGTAGAAGTTATGTTTAATTTAGGGTTTTTTGCCCTAGAAGGCAACCCCTCGCTATATATGAGTGTTGTTGGGAAAAGTATCTATTCATAACGCCCCTATCCCACTCTAAGGTGTGATAGTGCCTTAGCAACAAACAAGGAAAACTACTTGAGTATTCTTCTTTATGAAATGTAAATGAAGAGGAAGGATGTAACTAACCTGTGTCTTTCGCTAGTTTGTTGATCCAATCGCTCCTCTCTTCAATAGTTCCCAGCTCCCTGCTCCCTTACCAGCCCAACTTCACCGAATTCCTGCAAGATCACAAGAGAGAGAAACTACACGAAGATATAGATATACATTCATAAAAAGCTCAGGATCAGTTTAAGCTAATCATGCAAATATAACAAAACATCATTGATACATAGCATGTAGGAGAAACTCAAATAATTTTATTGATATGATAAGAAATTCCAAGAGGAGATACAACCAAGTGAGTCCCGATCCAGCATCTACCTTCCAGCAAAGGAATCCCTTCCTCTCCTCCAACAAAGAATAAATCACCCAATGTACTAATCTCAATCTCAAACCAACAGCAATTCTCTGCAAAGTACAAAATTCCAGCCTCCTGGATCTCTGGGATGAGGGATCCATATATAGATGTAAGCAGAGAGGATGAGTCAGCTTATGTTTTGACTTGTGGCTTCTCTCTGTCAGTTCTTGCTTCCACTTGGAGACTGAGAGCCTCTTACTCATCACTTGGTTGAATTCAGTGAGGCAAGTGTCATTGGAGAAGATTCTGGAAGCTTCCATGGTCTTTCCACCTCGTTGAATGACTTTGCCACTTGCCCTTTCCTGCTCAACGCACCTGGGTAGTGCATTCAAGTGCATTGCAACGCACCTAGCCAGTGCATTTGGGTGCTTTGCAACGCAGGCAGCTAGTGGAGCTTCTGAATTGATCCTGTTTTGACTAGTTTTGAGTAGTTTTTTGGTGGAGAACTTCTGGGAGAAGCTGTCATTGGTTGACCTTGTTCCTTTAGGAGCTGTAACAACATCTTTAGGGACTTTGGATCCCTTGGATTATGGACATTTCATGGTTATAGTTGTAAGGCACAAAAATGTCTATAACAGTTGCCCCCTAAAGTATGAGGCCGTTTATCGGGTGAAATGCTTTATTAGGAGGATCCGAAGTTCTTTCAATGCTGGGAGGAGACCTGTAATAAGATACAATACAATACATTATTTTTCATATTGTTTTCATGATCTAGCTGAGGCGGGCATTCCCATGCTCAGCTTTATAAATTCATTTTTATGTACATAGGACAGACAATCGTCTGATGGTAGACTGATGATTCTGATGAAATCATCATCCTTTTGGTAGGATGATTATCTGTTCTGCAGTGCTGTACATGTCAATGTCTTTATTTTTCCTGAATATATATCGCAGCCCGGATGGATGAAACTAGATCCGGGGTCTTCAATCTCGTCCGATCTTCACTCTAAGTACAAGTCGATCCATGTGAGAAATTTTTTGAAGTCGAACATGGAAAGACATCGCTTGATTACCAGTCAATGATGTAAACTATTAACAAGCGCGAGAGGAATCACCGATAATGATAATGACCCTCAAGGTACTGCAGTACAATTCACGTGGTGTGAATAAAGGACTTGGCGTCGAACACCACGCAAAATCTTTCGATCGAAGGTCATTGATGTATACCTGTCGCCGGAAGTGAGAAACTTGCCATTGAGGCATGCAAGCTTCAAAGTACTGAAGGGGGTGTTCCTAGATCAACTTCTTGGATAATGAGCTGATGTCGACAAGAAGCGATCCATCAAAGGAGGGCCTTAATGAATCCCACATCAATGACACGGAACGGAGCAAATGATTTTGATGGAGGTGAAAACGATCTGATGATATATGGTTCAGGATGGCGGTCATGAAAGAATGAAGTATAATGTATGGTAGTGGATGGGACATGATTGAGATCTCTGGATGACTTCTCTTGAACATATCAGCGACACTTATATGATGGATTGGTAGCATTTACCCCAAAGGTGGATGGTATGGCGAGACCATGGTGATGTGACCGGTGAATGAAACAACCCAACCCGACTCAGGCACGGAGTGGAAGTGTCATGTTCAAGAGCGACTTGCTACCAATAAAGGTTCTTTGAGTTTCTTCCCAATTTTTCCCCAGTCATTGCTGACCAGTACCTCTTTATTTTTGTCAAGCTTGAGGAGGATAACATATGCTTGTTCTATAATTTGCCCTTCGGGCAAACCCATCGCTATGTTTTAACGAGCCTAGCGATAGTGAAACTCGTTCTCGTCTAAAGACAAGTTTGTCGCTATTAATCTTTTTAACGAGTCTAACGACAAAGATAACTTGGTCCTGTTCATTTTTAGAGAGTTTGAAAAGGTACGTAAAGTTAACTCCAGAGTTCCTTTTTCGTCATCTAATCCCTTAAGTCCGAAAAAGTATAAAACAATACAGAAGGGATGAATTTTCGATAGTTTTAACGAGCCGAACAAAACAAGCGCTCGATCTTTTTGTGCAATAATCCCTCAGGTCCAAAAAGATTAAAATCTAGAGGAGGGATAGCTCTTCCTGTTGCTTTAACGAGCTGGAAGGCCAAAACTCGGCAATCTTTTCATATTTTACGAGTCAAATGAAAAGAGCTTAAAGAAGACTCGTCTTTTGAGGAACGAGTGATAAAATGGGTAGCAGCTGATTCCAGGTAAGGGTTGGAATTTTCTAAGCACGGCAGTGTCACAAGGATGGCTAATGAAATCACTCTTCGCAGCTGTTCCTCAAAATGGGTAAACAATCATATGGAGGTGAATGATCGGCCAATGGAAAAGTGGAGGTGACGATGCAAACACGACCAAGGCTTTAATGGCTGATAATGTTACATTCACGGTGGTTATTTATCGGAGGATAGTTCATTTTTTAACGAGCTTAAACGCGGGTTGAAACACTTGCTCGATCTTATGTTTATTTTTTAACGAGCATGAACTATGTGCTAAAACTGCTCGATCTATGTTTATTTTTTAACGAGCATGAACTATGTGCTAAAACTGCTCGATTAATCCAGTCATATGATAAGAATGTCTCATGTAAGATGCCACATTTTATGGAGCTTGCGCCTTACAAAGCTATGCCCCGCATCCTTTCGTTATGCAAGTTCGGAAACGACTAATCCTACGAGTTTAAAGGGTTAGACCTACAGGTTTACAGGGAGGACCTAAAAATTTAAAAAATAAATAGTCGCCCCTTGCTTTCACTCCAAAAGGTTTGCATGCCCCCAGGTATAAAACAGAGTTTCAAGGTTACCTCTACTTCACTTCCGCCAAAACAATTGTTTTACCGAGAGAGGCCTACCTCTTTCAGGTCACCAAAATATTGTTCTATTACTCTTTCAAACAAAACACTTCTTTGGCGATGTTTACCGAGATAAAAAAAGGTGAGTGACAATGCCCGCCAACTCACATAACTTTGACAAAAGAATCCTATTCTAGAACAACCCCTCTTCCAATCACGGACGGGGTACGGACTAGTCATATTCTCCCGCGGAAACCTATCCTATACCCAAAGTTTTCCTGCCGAAGCAGACCAGGACGCATGCTCCCTGGGTTCTAGTCATTTCCTCCGAATTACTCGCGCTCATCGGGAGGACGGACCATGGGTTGAGACATTTCTTGCGTGGAGAGACCATTTAGGGATGGTATATGACTATTTACGATGCATGATCCGGGAAATGAAAGCTGGTCCACGAGCTTGACCACTCTTCCTTCGTGCGGAAAACACATTACTCTAAAGAGTGAGGAGATGATGGCTCCCATGCAATATATATAGTCTCATCCAAGGAGTAGGTTATAATCCAAGGGCCCTTGAATGACCATCACGTTCATTTGAACGGTCTTCCCTTTCAATGTTATGGGCACATTGGGGAGGATCCCTAAAGGTCGTCTGGTTCCTTTATCGAAGCCTGCCAGATTTCTCATTTCAGGCAAAAGTGATGGCGAACCAAGCGCTTTCCAAGCAATAGAGGAAAGGATACTCACAGATGCCCCCTCATCAATGATGGTGCCAGCCATGACCATTCTGTATATTTGAACGATGATTCTGAATGGTATGCTTGCTAGTGAACGGGGTCTGCCTAGTTGATTCCAGTCGAAGGAGACAACTAGGTTGCTTGGAGGTGGGACCGAGTAGACGGCCGGGTACGGCTCTGACGAACTTCCTTCCTGCGATAAAGGAATGGGTGGGTTGCCCCCGTGTTCGTCGGAGTCTGTGTTGATGAAGAGAATTTGGACGGTGTCATCCTTATTCTCCTCAGTGACTGTATCATTCGAAGATAAAACCTCTGAAGGCAAGACCGGGTCAACTGCCGCCTCGACCTTTTGACTTTCGTCGGGTATGGATTCAGCTGGTTCATCTTCAATGACCGGCACTTCAGCTGACCACTTGAGCGGGCCAGCTGGATTCTCAACTAACGAAGGACTTGGCAAGATTTTTTTATATCCAGGAGGGAGTCGTCACGGTGAAACCGGACGATCATCCAAAACTCTTTTAGCTTCGTCTAAGAAGGGACAACGGTGGATGGCGTGGTTGCCTTCGCACAGTCTACAGGGAGATCTAGCTCTCCCTTTTTGTCTTCGGACTTCACTTTCACTAGTTGACGGTGTGCTTTCAACATGGCTATCAGAGGTTGATGCCACCGGATTGTGCAAACGGGGAGACCAGTCCCTTAGTATCCGAGGGATGCAGGGACAATCTCTGTGAAAGTGGTCTCCCTTGCAAATGACACATGGCGATTTAGGCCTGGTCAGTGCAGTGTGTGGATTTTCGTTAGACGACACTCGTTTGCCCCCAGTCGCTTTTGGCTCCTTCTTCTTCTTCTCTTTCTTCTTCTTTTCCTTCTTCTCCTTAGGAACTTGACTTTTGGCTTTGCCAGCCCCATCAAGCGAAGAGGAAGGAGGAGAGGAAGAATTAGAGGAAGTAGAAGGTTGGTGAGTAACTCTGGACTGGTCTAATTGCTGATTCGACTGTTTAGGAATAGTGGTGTTCTGAACGACATTGGTTGAGAAGAGCCAGACCGGCAAGCCAATTGTCAGTCCTGGAAGCGACAATGTGGCCATATGGGGCGCACCAACATCTCCCCAAGAGGAGAAGGGACTAGGATTTCCACCAAGGGGAATTCCTTGGTTGGTAGGCTCCATTTTTTCAACCTAAAGATCAACGCAGGAAAAGGGGTATGAATATTCCGTTTAAAATAAATTTTAACGACGCTTGGACACAACTTGCTTTTTCAATTTTAAAGAGTCAAGAAAAAGCAAAAGATGACTCTAGTCTCCTTCGATTTTTAATGAGCCTGAAGTGACAAGTGCTCAGATGGACCTTTTCCGTTAAGGAGTCTGAAAAGGAATGAAAGGGACTGCTCTGGAGTTCTAGGTAGAGGGTGTGCCAAACCAATCGCAAAACTGCAGAATACTTTTTAAGGTACGGGCGGTCAATCTTCCCGAATGTTGTGTTCAGTGCATTGCGATCAATAGGGCAGCCGACACGGTTTCCTATGGATAAAGGTTTTATGCCTATAGGGGTCTCCCAATATATACTCGACGGTACGTGGGAGCACAATCCGTACTGGCACTTATCGTCTCTCAGGAGGAATCACCCAACCATCAGTGAGGCCGACAGTCACCAGGTTTTACGACGCCGGAACACGTCTCTAGCCTAGACCTCTATGTTGTGCGTTAAGTTAGAAAGCGTTGGTAAGTTCATTAAATTTATTTTAGGTTGATCTTTCTTAGAAGTTTGCCTTTTTGGATCACCACGAGATGTAGATACAATTCCTAAATGCAGTCTAAAGATGATAAGCAAGCTTTTATCTCTTTTCAACAATGAAAATCCTAGCTACAAGGGGAAAAGAAAGACACAATCTTTTCTCAAAGAGCATAGAACACACTGTAAATGCACTTTTCCTAAATCAAACCATACAAACTATCAATATGCAAATGCACAAATGCATGTATTTGTTTTCACTTTCTTAATATTGATGCCTAAAAAGAAAGTTGTTGTACAAATTTGAATTCGATTTCAAGTGAAAACACAAACAAGTTTCTTTTTGAAATCAAAAAGACGATTACGACACTTTGTGATTTTAAAGTAAACACTTGTTTCGACACTAGAAATTCACAAATTCAAACCAAAAGACAAAAGTAAAAGCGCAATCAACTGTCAACAGCAAACAAATTTACTCCTAAGATCAAAACGACACTTACGACAGGTCTAGATCTAAGAGCGACAGTATGACTAGTTTACTTTTGTAATGGGAAACTGCAAATGATGTAACAAATACACAAAAACAAATACAGTTTCTTTTATACAACTGAGGCAGAACTAAGGCAGAGAAAAGGGGTTTTCAGATAGGTACACACACTGATAACAGGCTGCAAAAAACAGAGATAAAACTGAACACAAGGATGCAAAGAACCACAGCTGCATAGGGCAAAGGCTGATCAACGCACCTGTTGCACAGAGAAACTGAATTGCAGCGCAGGTAGCCCTCTCGGGACCTGCGTTGAAATGCAGAGTCTCTTCACAGAGCCTGCGCTGAAGCAGAAACGAGAATTGTCTCTGGGTTCTGGGTCATGGTTTGCAGTTTGATCTATGGTTTTTGGCCGGATACAAGCTATCAATAAGGTACAATTAGAAGGATGATTTAAAGGAGGACTAAGAGCTATCACAAAGGGCAGTTAGAGCATTTGTGGATCAGCCTGTTCAGATCATAAACATGCCCAGTGAGTGGACTAGAGTGGTAGATCTCTACTTTGCATTTGTAAATGGCAAATGCAGTTCGATTCGCCACTCCTAAGTTTATGAGAAGAACAACAATAGAAACACAAATAAAATAACTAGATACGTTCCCCAGCGGAGTCGCCAATTTGTTGTTGGGAAAAGTATCTATTCAGAACGCCCCTATCCCACTCTAAGGTGTGATAGTGCCTTAGCAACAAACAAGGAAAACTACTTGAGTATTCTTCTTTATGAAATGTAAATGAAGAGGAAGGATGTAACTAACCTGTGTCTTTCGCTAGTTTGTTGATCCAATCTCTCCTCTCTTCAATAGTTCCCAGCTCCCTACTCCCTTACTAGCCCAGCTTCACCGAATTCCTGCAAGATCACAAGAGAGAGAAACTACACGAAGATATAGATATACATTCATAAAAAGCTCAGGATCAGTTTAAGCTAAACATGCAAATATAAAAAAACATCATTGATACATAGCATGTAGGAGAAACTAAAATAATTTTATTGATATGATAAGAAAGTCCAAGAGGAGATACAACCAAGTGAGTCCCAATCCAGCATCTACCTCCCAACAAAGGAATCCCTTCCTCTCCTCCAACAAAGCATAAATCACCCAATGTATTAATCTCAATCTCAAACCAACAACAATTCTCTGCAAAGTACAAAATTCCAGCCTCCTGGATCTCTGGGATGAGGGATCCATATATAGATGTAAGCAGAGAGGATGAGTCAGCTTACGTTTTGACTTGTGGCTTCTCTCTGTAAGTTCTTGCTTCCACTTGGAGACTGAGAGCCTCTTACTCATCACTTGGTCGAATTCAGTGAGGCAAGTGTCATTGGAGAAGATTCTGGAAGCTTCCATGGTCTTTCCACCTCGTTGAATGACTCTGCCACTTGTCCTTTCCCGCTCAACGCACTTGGGTAGTGCATTCAAGTGCGTTGCAATGCACCTAGCGAGTGCATTTGGGTGCTTTGCAACGTAGGCAGCTAGTGGAGCTTCTGAATTGATCCTGTTTTGACTAGTTTTGAGTAGTTTTTTGGTGGAGAACTTCTGGGAGAAGCTATCATTGGTTGACCTTGTTCCTTTAGGAGCTGTAAAAACATCTTTAGGGACTTTGGATCCCTTGGATTATGGAAATTTCATGCTTATAGCTGTAAGGCACAAAAATGTCTATAACAATGAGGGAATTGTATTGCGTCTATGTAGATCTGTATTTTGAGCAAGAAGAGAGAGGAGATTGAGTGATAGAGAAGAGGGAATTACAGTGGATCTGCTGTAGGTTGTATCTCTTCAGTTTGCTGGATAATATGAATGGAAGGACTGACTGTTTCTTCGTGGATGTAGCCCAAATTGGTTGAACCACATATATCTGTGTCTCTCTTGTTTTATGCATTTTTTGTGTTTATATTCCTGCAATATTTTATGTGTTCCATTGCTCTAACATAAAACCCCTTTGACTCCTATCTAGCTGTGCACTCCGCATCCACATTTGAGATAGAATTTAAATATTTTATAAAAATTAGGTTAAATAACCCCAAGAATGACCCTAGGGACCCTATCCCAACAGGCCCCCAATACAAATATGTTGAGTTGCCCTCGAGTCACTCAGACGGCGCCTCGATCTATCTGCGTAGACCACCTAGATTGACTTGTAATGCGGCAATGTCAGCAGCACTCTGCACCGCAGCCTGCTGTACTTCCTCTACCAACTTCCCCGTTGTCGGGCCTTCCATTGCTAGGCGCATTGTCCTCTATGTTTGTTGTAGCACCTTTAGCTTTTCCTGAAGCGATAGAGTAAGATGGTAGGATTCCTCTAGCCACAACTATAAGCTGGCCTTTAGAAGGGCATATTTTCTCTGTAATTCTCTCATCTGTGTTTGTAGTTGCTTACCTACTGTTGTGCTTTACAACAACCCCCCCATTTCTTATCATTATTTCTTTTTTAAAAACTATCATATGAAATGGGTCCCTTTTAGTTTTGATTGGTATCAATATTGTATTGTTAAAAAGATCCGAAAACAAAATGAAAAACATTATAAGAACCTTTTGAAAAATCCATTTTGATCATATTTATACAAATAAATCAATCTTTTATCATTGCGATAAAGCGATCGCAAGGTCGCATATCGCAATGACATAAGGAACATAAATAAATGGCGCATTGGTTTCCGCCGATGCGATATCACTATCGGCTATCGGCAATGTTCTATGCACATTCTTAAAGCGCCTCAGGCCATTCACCCTGATGCGATGCGATTTCGCTATCGGCTATCGGCGGTATGCTATCCATATGTTTATATAGCGCCCATACTCCCCATGCGATGCGATATCGCTATCGGCGATCGGGGATTTCAAAAAGTGTCAACATAAGAAGTTAAGTTTTCCCGACGCCCGATTGCGATAAAGCCGTAAGCACAGATTTCAAAAAAAGCCGTTAAGACAAAGGGATATTACGATCAATTCATATTAAAAGCTCGATCTGTCGAACGGTGATTTCCCTGCGCTTAACCACCAAGACATCCAAGGCACGCTTAAACGAATCATTCGGCCGATTAATGATATGATGGGCATTTAAAGGATTGGCAGGTTTAAACGGCCATTTAATGTAATAATAAGTCCTGAAATCTTCCTATAGATTGTATTCGCGGCCATTTTAGAAGCCAATTCCTCATTATGCATTGATCAATTTATCTTTCTCATATTGGGTTTTCATTGCCAATTCTCTGTGTTATGTTCATTTTCACTTCTGTGCAGAATTCATCCAAAGAAGAAAACTCAAGCAGAATGGGGAAGAAATCTAAGAAAACCACAGTCGCTTCCGTTGCGCCAGCCACAAGACAAGCTGTCGCTGATCCCACAAACAAAAAGAAAGGATTGATTTCGGATACTACATGTTCTGGCCTTGGCAGAACTACTTGGCAGAGTACCTACAATCTGATTAAAGTCGAAGAACCTAAAGTGACAACAGTACAAGCTTCTGCAGATTCAACTAGGAAATCTGAGGGTATGTTAAAAGACTTGGCTGACTCCTTCCTTCATCGGATAGCAGCTCGGGAGCAAATTCTCCCATATATAGATGTAGTGCGATGGGAAATTGAGGAAATCCCGATCATGGACAGAACCTTCTGCACCAGAGACGGGAGAATTTTCGGATCATTCAAGGCTGATGATTTAAGGCAAATGTATCATTTGCCTGAGCCAAAGAAGAAGTATAACAAGGCATTTTTGGAGAAATTCCGAAAAGAGAATGAAGTGGAATCCGAGCCCATCCGGGATTGGAGACAAAATCCAGCAAAACACAAACATGAGTCTTCCGGTAAGTACTCAGTTGATTCCCTATGTTCTCCTTATTGTTATGCTAGAATAATGATGTGTAGATTGTGGGGATTGCACGACTCTTCTAATTTCACTATAGAAATGGTTCCCTTGATGGAAGCGGCATGCAACAGTGAAATAATGGATTGGGCCACTATTCTCTCAGATAAATTAGCTACAGCTGTTCTTGAGTTTAGGAATAAGACCCGCATTACTGAAAGGCTAATTTTCCCATTCTATTACAGTGCCTATATTTTAGATACCTTGTGTTTTAATTCTGAATTTCCTGTGCTCGGCTGGAGGTGGACACCACAAGACCCCATGCCTATTCACATATACCATCAGAAATTATGGAAATCCTCTTATAAGCACCATTTGTACCAAGTCTGCAATGGCTTTATGTTGCCTATTCATTATTCTATTTTTGATAAACCTGCTCCCAAGATTTCCTACCAAGCTGGGATTGATTTAACTGCAGTAGGGAGATGGTTCGGGGAGGAGAAGTTCACTTATATAAGAGTTTTCGGTAGCCAAGCCGAACCTCATGTCCTCCCTCTATACATACCCGATAAACTGCTGGCAAGGGAAATCGCTTACCAGATCATTGCTGAGAGTGTTACACAGACTCTCAAGAAAAATAAGAAGCAGGGCTGGCCCTCTTTTCCTTTGAGATGCGGTGTCTATACCTTGCATGATCTCAAACATGTTGAAAAAGAAGCTACAAAGATTAAATCATTAACTCTAGCAACTCTCCCTAATAGGCAATTTAATCCCAGCAAAGTTGCCTATAATGCACTAGAACAGGCCAAATTGTCAAAATTTGATCATAAAGAAGATATGTTTGATGACCTATTCTCCTCCGCTGAGTCAATAATGCAGGTTAAGGCATTTGCCAAAATGAAATATCAAGATGAAGGGTTGGTTGAATTTAACAAACTTAGAGAACAGAGGTTGCAAACTCTGCCTCTAGATCTATTAGCAACAACCCCAACAACATCGACAAGCGAGCCTGAATGGCAACAGTCAAAGGAGCCTCCGGTTACAACAATAGAACCAGAAAAGCCACAGGAGGAAACTCAGACTACAGAGCAGGAGAAAGTGCGGGAAGAGACCCAGATGAAAGAGCAGAAACAGACCACCACTGAAGTAAACGTGGATACTCATATTGACCCAAAATTGCTCCAGGAATGGCAGCAATTTGATTCCATTATCAGTGGTCTGGAATGTTCAAAGGACACTGAAAATTCAAAGGCAGCAGACACACAAGAAACCATTTCACCACAGGTTCTAAGTGGAACCAGCGGCCCACCCATTTCAAAAGAGGTAGAGATAATACCAAAGGACCCCTCTGATCAAATCATTTTGCAGGTAGAAGAGATTCCTCCCTTGGATGTCTTCTACAGCCCAAGGCATAAAGCTGTAGTAAAACGACAAAGGAAAAGAAGAAGGACTGATCAACCTTCCCTTTTCCCAGAATAGACGGTCACGGGCAATGTGGTTTGGAAGGAGGAATTTGACCCCTCTGATGACCTGACAAAATTGTCACAATATGTTGGAGCCTATTCGGCGGCAACAATAGATAAGGCATCAGAGGTGAGTCTTTTACTGAAAACAAAGGACCAAGAAATTTTCTTATTACAGGCACAGCTGACTGAAGTAAAGCAGAAAGCAGAGCAGGCAGAGCAGCAATTGTTGACACAACAACAATTAAACAATCAATTAACTCAAAAATTGCAGGCAGAAAAACAACGGATTGACCACAACGCAATCCAAAAGCAAAAAGAATTGTCAGAGGCCTTGGCGCAATTGAAGGCAGCGAATGAGAAAATGTTGAAATCAAAAGATGAGCAAATCACTCAACTATCAACACAGCTTGAAAAGACAAAGGGCGTTCCACAAGTAGCTGAATTCAGAGTAGAAGAACTACAGATAAATACTGCATTGATAGCCCAAATTAAGCTTCTATGTCAACAAATCGCCGAGGCAGAGCCACTATGCGAATTAACGGCATCCATAAGTAAGAAAGTAGATAAGGCTAGGACTGAATTAGATCAAGCCGAAGAAACGATAGCTGCATTTCTCGACTGGCAAGATACTGATCAAGGGCAAGCGGCGAATTTACCAAGAATTTTAGAGTCACATAAAGATATACTCTTTACAGAATGGCAGTCCCAGCTAATGAAAGCAGAGAGGGCAGTTTCAAGATGCAAATCAACTTCAAGCAATTTAGTTGAATTAGTCAATAACACTCTCTACTTATCAAACATGATTTCCCAATGCACACTAGGAAAATTGACATCGATGAAAACATTGGAGCAATCATGTTATCCAGATCTAGAGGAAAAGGGGAGATTAATTGCTGGAATTAACAGTTTAACCTGGGACACCTATTGGTTCTTCTTGGTAAAACCACACACACAGAGAGCCGCCCTCAAGTGCCTTACGGATGCAATCGGGTATATTATCCCCGATATTCAGGATGCCACCTATGCCGCCCAGCTCAGCTCTCGCCTCAACAGACCACCCGAAGTGGAGCCGATGCTTGTGATAAGTCAGCTCAGATTTAAAGGCAAACAACCCACTTGATGATTCATGCCGTCGACTGCCAGATTGCTGAAGAAAATAAGATCAAAATCAATTGATACCAATTAAGTAGGATTTCAGTTTCTTAGATAGTTAGATTAATTAAGTATTTATAGACCCTTTCATTGTTTTGGAAAGGGTCGTAAGGTTTTGTACTTGACTTTAAGACTGAAGTTGCACTATTGTGCTTCAACCATATTATTTTATGAAACTGGACCAGTTATTCTAATTTTGTCAAGGAAGCTTTTATGCAATTGTGCACTACTGTCTTTGTTTGAAAGTATTTCTGCGTTGAAGGAAGAATCTCAAGTAGCGATTGATATTGGGAGTGTCTAGCAGCTCATATGGTACTATTATCTATGTCTGAGTTCATTCTTTTCATATGAATTGTTATTTGATTACATTTGCTATTATCGCATATATGTATGTGTTTTAACAGCATTTCTGTATGTTTTCCACTATTGGATGTGTATGGAATGCCTTTCCTTTGATCATATATGTATCGATGATATATAAAGTGTAGCAACATTGCGCTGATCCCTTTGTTTAACTATTTAAGCGAAGTAATTCTTGAATGAATAAAAGTCCATATTTATTGAACAGAGTCGTCTACATGCCTGCTTATAAATATAGATCATCAAGCGCTACACTTTAAGAGTACAATATTTCCCGGGATTAGTAGTAGTTTTTTTTATTTCACCAATAGATCAAGTTATTCACCTATCATTAGATTAATCAACCAATCATTCATTCCGTTTATCCATTTTAGGGAAACTGGTCCCATTATCCCCAGTCGGAGCCACCATTCTAAACGAAAAAGGAGCTGTACTAAGGTCCGGACCGGGTGGTTATCCCCCAATGTTGATACAACGATTTTCGGGGCATCAACACCTACCTACAACTTTGTGAGGCGTTGTGCTAGTTCCAAAGTGTGTGTAGTTGCTCGAACTTCATCATACTTGCGCTGTGTCTCCCTAACATCTGTGTTCAACCTCTACAAGTTTGGGTCCTCCTGCAAGTTCGTCCATAACTCCATGGATTAGTCAAACATCACTGTACAATCTGTGTTTGCGGTATCCAATGCGTTCATATTCTCCTTGATCTCTGCTCCGCATTGCTCCCGAACCTCTAGTGGAGTAGTTGGCTGCAACTTTGGCTGTAGCTCTGATACCTTCATTTGAAAATCAAAAGTAACCCTTCCAATCTCATCCTTGTGATGCACGGAAAGCAACAACCAACTTTTTGATTTTTGCTGTAGCTGCGCATCCTCTGGGATGTTCAATTTCAAAATTGACTTGCATTCCTGCTCTATTGTTGCATCTAGGCTTTGACTTCGTGTCTACAACTCCTTCTTTTCCTTCAGAGCCTAAGCTTTCTCTATGAACATCTGCTCATTATTGACCTTAAACTTACTGATGACGGCAAGAGCACGCTACTCCCTGATTCTTAGCTCATCTGAAATCCCTTGATGCAACACATGGAGAGTTTGAAGAAGCAGCGTGACCAAGTTAACTCCCATTTCCTTCACTGTGCTTAACAACGGGTGGTCCTCATCTGACTCTGCGCAAACAGACTCTTCCGGTGAAGGTATGACTCTTAGGTCCAAAGTCCATTCCAACTCTGCGACTGTTCCACTTCCTTGCACCAGGCATAATTGAATCCTGCTTTCTTGCCCAATGCACGCTTAAATCCTGCCAGTCTAGATCCGCAGCTCACACAGATCCTTTTGGACGCTCCCCAGCGTCTGCATATATTGCTGCTCGAATTTCTGCCACAACTCTCTTGTTTTGTCTCTGACTTTGTCACCAATATCATTGAGATCCCCTTCTGTCAGGACCATCAGGTCGATGTGCGTCTTCTTATCTAACTTATGCTTCTTTCATTTCCCAACAGTTTTCTCCTTTCCGCACTTCTTCAAGGTGAAGGGATTACTTTTCTCCTCTCCACCACCTCCTTCCTATTCTAAAAGCTCCTACTCATATGTGTGTTGCGAAGCCAAGTCTTCGACTTCCTTTGTATCCAGGTGTTCTTTCTCGGAATGCTCTTTTGCAGTGTGCTATTTCTCTACCTGTTCTTTCTCTGTAACTGCCTTGGCAAAAACTTCTTTCCTCTTCTTCTAAGCTAGAGCTCATGCTGCCTTCTGAGTTGCTTCCTTATACTTCTGCGCAGCGGTCAACTGCACAACAAAGCTTTCTACACGTTTGCTTGTACCTACACCAAGTTTTGTGGGTTCGTGCCACTCCGCTAGCCAGCTTGCCATGATCTCTTGTACGTCTGTCTATAATACTAAATATGAAATCTTGTGCCATATGAA
Source organism: Pinus tabuliformis (assembly GCA_031772625.1). NCBI lineage: Eukaryota > Viridiplantae > Streptophyta > Pinopsida > Pinales > Pinaceae > Pinus > Pinus tabuliformis. The sequence goes on along the minus strand of CM062810.1, from coordinate 46,204,177 downwards.
CTTTGGGTCCTTCCACGTCATTAGTGAAACATTGTGGAAATCAGCCTTGAACTCCGCAAAGGCTGTTCAGTGCTGGAACAAGGTTGGGGACAACCTTGGCCTCTCACTGATAAATATTCTTAGATCCATTTCCATCAAAATCTAGAGAATTTTCAACTCCTTGATCCTTTTCAGATGCTTTGTGGCCCACAGCGAAGCGAACTTCACTGCCTCTAGTAAATGTTTTGCCTATGGAGGAAACTGGCTGTCCTCCAGCAACTTCCATGCTACTAATACAATTGACAATAAAATCCATCCATAATGGAACGACTTTCTCTATTCCTGAGCTTTGCGACAGTTCACAAGCAACTCCTTGCACAGATAATTCATCTAGTTGTATTGAACTCCCTTCACGGATTGGGCGGCTAATGATACTACTGGCGCCAGAACTTCGTTCGCACGACATTTCCTCATGATTTTCCCTGCAAGAATCTGGGTAGCAAATTTCACTGCCTAGTCATGAATAGAGCGGATAGAATATCCACATGACTTCTTAACGAGCCCATATTCTCCCTTCATCTTATCCTCTAACTCGTTTTCGCCACTTTTCCCTCCAAACTCCTTGGCAGGGTCTGCCTCTTTGTAGGGTAGCTTTGTGATCCGATGAATTAACATGTTTGTGATCGAAATGGGCTCCCCAAGCCATAGGCACCATTGTGCACTAGCGTGAGGAGTTGGTGCACACACACCGTGTTGATATTCAACTTATGAAAATGTGGTACGTAGAGCATGTGAAACAACCCAGCCTGCTCAACACCTGTGAACCACTTAATAGGTTCCAACTGCATAACCCAAGTCTCTTCCTAGTAAATTTCCATCATATACTTTCTAGTCACCAAATGTGAGAATCTCTCATGGTTCGCGAAGTGCCAATCCTCCATTTTCAACACTAGAATGCGTGCTAAGACCGTGCCTTCAAATTCGACTTGTTCAGGCAATAGAGGTGTCGAGAATGTAAACTTTCCGGAATTAGGGTCTTTCTGAACTTTGGCCTTCCCTTTCTGTGGAGGGATATGCTTTGGGAGCCATGTGATAGGCTTGACCTGTTCGGCATACAATTCCTTTATGCATTGGAATTCTTCTTCCAGATCTACCGCTTTCTCCAGCTGTTTATCTTTTTTCTCTTTCTACCACACTTCTGGGGTCTTCCTCAGTGAATATCTCATCGGCATAGGATTCTTCTGCTTCTCCTTTGTAGTGTATTACTTTGGACTAGGTGACCTCGGTGCGGTAGGCACAAGGGTTTTGGATTCCATACTTGATATCTCAGGGAACGGCATGTCAGAAACAACAACTTCAAAACTTACAGCTTCTACCGGGTTTGTGGTAGTCATTTGATAGAGAATGACCTTCTGGTTCCACTCAGGTAAGGATGCAAATGATGGGTTTGACATGAAATCCTCCCAGAATTGATGAATCATAAGCTTCAGACAACCAGGCGCCCAGACAACTCTCAGAATGCAAAGTGTTCTTTGGTGGACCAACATGCACAATTTATAGGAGGTTTTGAATTCAAATCTGAATGTTCCCCTCAATTTGTGATCATAAATGCATTTTTGGTGGTAGATCTCCAAATATTTTCACCATAAATGATGCCTACCCTCTCCTCTCAACTGAATTTTGGCCATCAAATCATGAATAGTTACTCCAATGGCTACTTTTGGACCCATCTGCGTGGCACCATCCTCCATGGTGTAGCTCATCCAACACAGCTTCTCTTGTCGCACTCTTGTTGTCTGTCGCGCAACCTCTCTACCAAGTTCTTCAGTTAGTCGGGCAACATAGTTTATAGTCCAACAATCCCTTGTAGCTACTTGGATTACTGAGACTATCCTACTTCCATATAGTCATTGCGCAGGGGCAGGATCCCTTGTGTACAACTTCAACCTACTTTCGTTTTCCAGGGAATGGTTCCCAATTCAGCTTCGCGAGCTGAACTGCGCCACTATCTGTGATCTCTTAATAACATATAGCCCCAACTAGTGCATTTGAAACTTTCTTGGAAATTTCATGAACTTACTGTCATATAACAACACTAAATCATCTACCTTGAACGTGTGCAACTTAATATGCTGATCATGCCATGCCTCTCTCATTTCTTTTGCACTTGTTGGTTAAATCCTGCAAGAAAGCGGTCTTCTTCTAACTCCATGATCTGTATGATTAATTCCTCCAAGGTCTCGCGATCTGCCATTTTTGTCAATGTTGCAATACGTAAACTTGGCACAGTATACTCCATAGGAATTACTGCTTCAATCCCATAGACCAGCCTAAACGACGTTTGACCTATCAACTTCTTTCAAGTCGTCCTATAAACCCATAAAACAACAGATATGTGCATGTCCTAGTCATTCCTCTACACGTTGCATACCTTCGTCAATGCATGTTCCAAAATATTGTTAAAAGCTTCCATCATTCCATTCACATGTGGGTGATAAGGCGTGTTCTTTTGATGATACACCTGGAATTCTTCAAGCACCGCGCTGATCATTTCATTCAAGAAATGTGTACCCCTATCACTCATGAATATCTTAGGGCACCCAAACCTTGTTAAGACATTCAAACAAAAACTTCACAGCAGTGGCCGATGTACAATCCTTCATTGGTTGCGCTTTTTCCCATATGGTTAAATACTCTATTGCAGTAATGATGTACTGCGGACCCGTATTCTTACCTAGTAGTTGTATTGGAACTATAAATTCAATAGTCCATTTATCAAATATCTGCAATGAAAATTGAGGATTTAAAGGCAATTCATGCATTCACGAAGGCTTCCTCGTCCTTTGGCAAGCATTGCACGCCTTGCAGTATGTCTTAGAATCCTTGTGTAATGTCGACCACCATAATATAATGTGTAAAATCTTCTGCATGGTCGCTTTCCCTACATAGTGACTTCCTACCCTCCTGCATGGGCTTCAACTAGGTGTTGATGGTACTGGACCCACCAACATGTCAGGGGATCTCCTCGGTAAGAAGTCCTAATTAGACCCTAGACCGTTTGGTGTAGGATTCCCAGTAGTCGGTCGTATAGCAATGCCTTGACCATGATTTCGCACAGAGGCAAGTAAGATAACTTTTTTGGTTGATAATGGGCACAGTGAGTCAAGGAAGATGCATGAGAGGTTCTAACATAGGTTGGTTGAGATGAGTGTGCCCCTTGGCAACGTGTAACAGTACTCGGATGGCAAGGGAACACATGAGCAAAGATACATCACAAGCTGGAAAGCAAGTTAGATGGCAATCCAAATTGATGGTTAAACCAATCAACACATTTTAGAAAGATTCGTACATACTCATATGGAACAGTCCATACATGCATGTGTAAGAAAAAAAATACATATGCCATTTAGAGTAAAGAAGACAGCTAGAATACAACACAACATATGCATGAAATGTGCTAGCTCTTCTTATATAAAGAAATGTAACTTCCAGTCATACAATACATCCATGCACACCCACTAGCCCCAATATTGGAATGTTACAGCCACATCCACCTGCTCCTCCAAAGAGATGAACTAGCTCTGTGTAGTGAAGAAGCCAAGGTGCATTATAATAATGTCCAAGCTCTCTCCAAGATGGTCTTATCAGAAGCTTGGATGACCAAAATCTCAATGAGTTATGAGGTTCTATTTATAGCAAAGGATGGGGTGACCCTTGACGTTCCCCTTTGTGACAATTCATCTACCCTCACAACTCTTCATCTACTCTGTGATTGTTACATCCAACTATTGACACTTGAACTTCCACTTGTCATGGTGTTCCATTACAATGCACATGTGCTCATGTTAGACGAAATGGCTTGAGCAAGCCATGTAAGACATCATTGACACTCGGTCTGTTGAGGTGAGACTAACTCTTTGACATGCTTGTGATGGTGAAGTTGGTGAGTTGATGCCAAGATTGGTCATCCATGATGGTGTGCATGCACCCGATGGTGACTTCTTGTTGAAGAGAACTATTGCCTTCGTTGCAACTAGTGCATTGGTTTTGCTCCTTCATCTAACTCATCTTGCAACATGCACATGGTCTTCTCAGGTGTGGCTTAACTGGAAACACATTGATGCATAGTGTCCATGCTGATCTTCAAGTGTGTGTTGGTGGTCATGCGCATCAACTTGCCGAAGTACATGTTCATCTCCAGTTGGACTTACCTCTTGTCTTCACCTTGATAAGTGTGCTGAATGGGTTGGATCGCATGTGTTCACACAATGACATGCCTATTGTTAAATCCCTTGCATGTGATCAACAACACTGCTCACCATGTCTGCTCCGTGCCAGCTATTAGGATGGATCTTTAACATGTATGGGCACAATTTCATCCGTGAGTGCATGTTGCACCCACTGTTGTTCCTGTTCCTAATGCAACTCATTCGTCTATCTGTGCAGCTTCATGTTCTTCCCTGAGTTGCTACTTCAACACATGCAACTCATTCTTTGTTCTATTCTCTGTCTTCACGTGATTTTCATCTCGTTCCGTTACCTCATAGCATGAGTCCCCAAAGTTGCTTTCATCATCAGTGGATCTGCTTGAGCTCACAACTTTTTTTCGCCTATGTGTTGTCAACAACCTTCCTCTTGCATTTGTTGCATTTGGTATGATGCCTTCAGCTACTGTTCATGAAGCTTCTCGCTGTGATGTTGCTATTATCATATCTTGATGTCCTTGTCTATGAAAAACTTGATATCTTCATGAGTAGGCAAGCTCATAGACATTTGATCGAATGCATCTCCAGGTATGCTTTGAACGATTTCTTCAACTTTGCTCTCTTGGAAACCATTGTATCTATACTGCTAAGAGGCATATGAATGCTTGCAATACTTGGAGACATGAAAACACTCATGGCAAGAAATCTGTCAGTCAAAAACCAAAATGAACTTGAGCACTGACTTGCAACATACCTATGTGACTGATCATGAAGGTTGTGTAATTTTGACTGGGAGATCGGGATACTAACTACCAAGACTGCGAAAGGCACAGTATGGGCTACTTGGAGATTGACTGACTACTGGAACTGTGTGATGCACAGTCCAGTCTGGCTCCTGACTGCTGGAATTTCGCAATGTGCAATCTCAGCTGGCAATGGCTGCAGGCTCAATGACTGCATTACGCAATTTTTTGGGCCAACAATCACTATCCCTTAGAAATGCACAAAACAGTCCTGGAAGACGGTCACTGGGCAGAAATGCACATTTCCTAATAGGAAGATAGAGTCTTCCCTCTCAGGATTGTGCAATGTTGTCTTGGTGAGGCTCTTGGTGAGGCAGAGTCCGGGCCAAGGCTACCTAGACTCGCTGACAGGCAACTGAAAGCAAATGTGGAAGTGAATGCGTGGCGAAACTAAGTGAAAGAAGAAGTGATTGATCATGCATGTAAACATTGAATGAAGGATTTATTAAACAAATCAGCATGCATGTAGGTGAAGCGAGTCACTGAATCAGTGACCATTCATGCAAAATAGCTTTATGCATGCGACAATAGTGAGATAGCAATGAAAACTGAAATGGTGCTAGTACAAGCTAGTATGTATGAAAAAGACAACAAGCGTTCACTGAAATCAAGTAGACAATGTTCATACAAAGCGAAATGCAAAAAGCTCCCGAAATGCAACACAAGTCATGGAAAGTGTGATTACCCCAAAACAGCTGAGCTGAATGCACTGACAGCTCCTAGATGTGATGTGGGATGTCAGATATGCAATGTTGATGTGAGGAATGAGATTTGTAGCATTCAGTTGATGAGTTTTGATTAAATTGAGGTTGTGACGTGCATGCCACAAATCTAGGGAAAGTGACACTTGGTGGGAGGTTTCTGAAATGATCCTTGCATGTAACCTCCGACTGGAAAAAATAGATGCCTAAAACAAGGGATACCTTGCATGCTGCCTTAGGAGAAGCAGCACATGCATGCAAGCCAGTTTTGCTCAGTCCCCAAGGGAATTGGTCAACTCAGCTGCACATGCAAGAGAGTGCTCGATTGCTGGGAGAAAATGCACATTTTTTGCTGGAAGCTGGGCTAGTTGCCCAGGAGATTTGTGCAATTTATGGGCAGAGCAGCTGACTGCTACCCAGATTTGCGCAAATTATGGGCTGAGCAGCCATACTGGGGAAAATTGCACAATTTTCACTGTGAGTGTTGACTGCCAGAATTGTGCAATTCTAGAGCCCATTAGGCTGCCAGTCAGGATTGTGCAATTTTTGGAGGGAATACTAGTTTCCCTCCAGAATTGTGCAATTTCTTGTGGGAGCTACTCAGCCTGTAGCTGGACCAAATCTGGGTGATAAGCTTCTGAGAGGAATGCATTGAGTTGTGATCGACATGCTGCCTTTGTGAAAGAAAAAAATTGGAGCTTGTGTACTTGATGACGAAAGACATGCTACTATGAAGGTTGGAAGGGAGGCTCTAAAACGAAGCTATGGCAAAATTTTGGAGGGTGGTTGTAGCTGCTAAAATACATGGTGACACACTAGTAGAACTCCAGCTCTCTGAATGGACCTTGTTCATGAAAATCAAGTCTAACACCTCCGGAAGTATTGTTCAATTCCCAGCTCCTCTTGGTTTCCACAGTAGCTTGATTGTAAGATGTATCATCTGCCAAGATCTTGATCGATTGACACACATTCTAAGGCAAGGCAACACAATTTTTTTGATTGGGGTTGAGGGGTATATTGGTGCACAAGCAGTATAGTCGTCAGAGTCTTAGTTTCATCTCTAGTATTGCTCCACTACCAGCAGGCCTGGACAGTACCCCGACGGAGTCACACAGGAACAAAAGCATGGCTCCACTACCAGTGAGTCTGGTCAGTACCCCAGTAGAGTTACTTGCATCACCTCTATGCATGGGAAGTTTTTCTCTTCTTTCACCTCATTCATTTTCATTTTTTTTCAAAAATTTTTCACTTTTTCCTTTTTTTCATTTTCATCTTTGTAACTGTGCATAGAACTTATTCATTTCCAAGGCAGAAAAGGGATCCCGACTTATTGAGAGTAGAAGAGGTTGTTCCTACAGAGAAGTAGTTTATTATACCTCTGACGTGCTTGTTAAGGTTCCCCCCCTCACCTTACTCTACTTGACTGAGCTGACAAGGGTTAACCCAAAAGCAACCGATTAGAGTAGGTGACACTAGTTAGCGTGTAAGCATTGTGTTTTCACCAAGCTTCACTTCGAACAATACATATTTTCCTTCGACATATCATGGACTAAAAGTAAAAATTTCTTCATACAAAGGTAGGATGATAGGTAACCAAGTAGTGATAGCATCACAAGGCCTCTTGTACTTTACCCATCTCGCTTCAGGAGTCATACATGGTTTCATGCAAAACTATCCTACGAAACGAAACAAGCGAACTAACAAAAAAAAGCAAGAGCATAAGCAAAAGTGAAAGCAAAGCGAGTAAGCAAACAAGAAAGTAGACAAACTAACAAACAAACGAAGAAAGCAAACAAGCATGCAAGCAAATTGACTGAAAGCAAACACTGATCCTACTCCTAAGCTAACAGTGCATGGGTCATGTCACGTGAATTGATACTTCCAATGCAGCGACCGACACATTGGTTGACCCATGTTGGTGAAGGCATGTTTCACGAACAAGATAGTTGTGTGAACCAACAAATAAGAAAGATGTTACAATGAAGACAAACACACTCTGAGCTTACAAGCAACCACATAACAAATATGAGTGAAAGCGCATGACGTGCATTCTATGGAGTTTCCATGATGTTGTGCTGCATTGTGTGCAGATGTTGAGTGTATGCATTCTCTTGACTGCAACATGCAAGCAAACCTAATAAAGGTAGACCACTTGTGTTGTGCATGTGCGCTTGCTGTGTAAGATTCCTCCAATGCATGAGCAATGGGATCGTGTAGTTCAAGTGGAGGAAGTGAAATTTGGGTGTTTGGTTGATATTTAGTGCAAAGCAAAGAGTGATGAGGATCCTTGAATGCTTCAACAATTTTCTAGCTAGAAGTGGAACCAACTTCAGGACAGCGAGGAGCTGACATAACCATCAGCTCAGGTTGAAGTGCCTCAACAGTCTGGGGGGTTTCGACTTCATTGAAAAATCGATCATCATAGACCATTTTCTTGGATAGATTAACAATGGTTGAATCAACATCATGACCGGATGAGGAAGTGAATAGATCATGACAACCAAGATCAGAAAATTCAGGATGTTTGTCAACATCCTCATCATTTGATGAATCGGGCAGAGGGGTAGATGAGAAGCAAAGATGTTCACCCTCTGTGTTTTCAAGAAATATAGATGACAGGTTGGATGGATTTTCTGAAGAAGATGTGTCCTCTCTGCATTGTAATGACAGGATGACATCCGAGGTGTCCTGTGAATAATCACAAGTAGAAACATTCGGAAATGGGTTTTCACATGGGAAATCAACAATGGCAAAATCAGAAGGGATGTCAGGATGAAGCGGATGAGGCGCAGTTGGAAGGGAGTCATCCTTCACCACAACCTCTTCTTTATGTTAAAATTTGGGTACGAGAGGACAAGTGGTTCCCTAAGGCTTTGATCTTTAACCTAGGGAAAAGTGTCCAAATTTATTTGTACTTTTCTTCTAAAGTGACTTGTAAAGCCAATTTAATTAAAAGTGACTTTATAAGTGGTAAAGTTACATTCTAATTTAAAAGTGACTTTATCAGTGGTAAAGTTACATTCTAATTTAAATGTGACTTTATTAAAGTCAGTGAAGAATTAGAAAGTGAAAAAGTGACTATGGAAATAAAAGGCTAAGTGGGTCTTTATTTAAGTGGGTGAGTTAAAAAATAGAAAGTGAGAATTAAATGCACATTTATTCTCATCCCTAGATCTAAATGAATCTTAGCCATTAGATCTTAAGGTAACCCAAGAGGTCATTTAGAGAATAAAATGACAAGAGAAGAAGAAAATATCAATTCATTATTTCATTATTTCATGAGCATTTGAGAGAAAGAGAAGATAGAGCAAGGAGAAAATTTTTGAGTAGTGAGGAAGTGAAGGAGAGCAGCAAGAAGACATTTCAGCAAATTTGGGCAGCAAAATTTATTGGCACGCATCCCAAGGAAAAATCATACAACAAGAGAAAGGCACAGATATCGAGGAAGAGGGACAACACATAAATCGTGGAAGAGGGACAATAACAAGGGCACAAATTTCAAGGTTGATTTGGGCACAAATTTCGAGGCAATCGTACGACTGAAATCTGTATGGTTCATACAATCTATTATGAGCACATTTTCTGACGCTGGCCGTACAACATTTAATGTTGTTTTATTGTTGGAAAATTTCTATTTTCGTTATTTGTTGATTGGCACGATTTTTGATGCAGAGTGCAAGCACGAAAATCGAGATAAGTTGTAATTCCAGTTTCTCTGTAAAATCATTTTCATAAATAAAGAAGAGCTCTCAAATTGGTTTTCCCCAAGAGTTGTAGGGGGTTTTTCCAGGGTCACATTGACCAAAAATCACTATGTTATTTTCAATGTGTGGTTGTCATAATTTTGCTGTGTTTTATTTTTGCAATTTCAGCAATTATGAAATATCTAAATTTGTTTTCAGAAAAATATTGTTATTTCCAGATTTTAGAATTTTTATCATGCTTGGATTTAAAACTAAATGCATGGAGCGATAAGGAAAACTGATAACTGGAGTGGGAGTTAAAATTTCTTCACTTTAGTTTCTCGCACACACTCATCATGAATGATGCTGCAAGTTGGCTGCATAACATCAACTCCGTCGACAACTTGACCCTCGTTCACAACAGGTGAGGAGTCCGGAATGGGAGAACACAAGACATAACAATCTGGAGGATAAACAGAATGCGAGGATGGAGGTCGAGGGAATGAGTCCACATGACAACTAACAGGCTTGCAAGCCAAATCTGCGCAAATCTCAAGAACAGGTGGGGTGGGAGGATGTGATAGTTCAATAGAGGTGTGTGCATGATCTCCCACTTCATTCTGCGGTGGTGGAGCTGTTTGATGAGGTGAAGGCGAATAGTCACTTGTGACAGCGACTATGCCTGCTCTTGATTGTGCAGTTCCATCACCAAAGTGTCCTGAGCAGGGTACAGATATGTGAAGAAGATAATCAAATCTTCCATAAAGAAATTCCCAATAAATTTCGTCTTCAGGGAATCGGTCTACAAGATCACAAAAGCGTGTGTAAAACTGATTAACGGATTCATCGGGTGCTTTTCGTAATTTCATAATTTCTTGATCGAGTGCTTTCGAGTTAAAGTGATGGAAAGCACGGTCCATCTTTGTGACTAGAAGAGCAAGAGAATGAATGGATTTTTTTGGCAACGTGGCACACTAGTGCATTGGGTGCCCTCGAAGTGTGTAGATGAACAACACACAACTCATGTATTCTTCAATGAATCCATGTCTTTCGCATGAGCCTACAACGCCGACGACATACCTTACCAAGGCTATGTAGCCTCCACCATCAAATGTTTTATGAAACAAGTTATCCGAGAGCTTTTCTGAGATGATGAAATCGTTTCCAGAAGACACACATTCTGGAAGAGAAACTTAGTAGTTAGTGATGATAGATGTGTAGATATGCAAAACAGATGTGAGGACTCAGCTTGTCATTTGGCCCTCCTTCTAGCGCCAAAATGTTGACGGTGTTGGACTTGCCAACATGTCAGGGGATCTCCCTGGTAAGAAGTCCCAATTAGACCCCAAACTATTTGGTGTAGGAATCCCTTGACCGCGATTTTGCACAGAGGAAAGTAAGATAACTCTATTGGTAGCAAGGGTGTGACCGTTGTAGTGAGTTGAGGAAGGTGCATGAGAGGTTCTAACATAGGTGGGTTGAGATGAGTTCGCCCCTTGGCAACCTGTAACAGTACTCGGATGATAAAGGGAACACATGAGCGAAGATACATCACAAGCTGGAAATCAAGTCAGCTGGCAATCCAAAGTGATGGCTAAACCAATCAACACATTTCAGAAAGATTCATACATACTCATATGGAATAGTCCATACATGCATGCATAAGAAACAAAATACATATTCCATTTAGAGTAAAGAAGACAGCTGGAATACAATACAACATATGCATGAAACGTGTTGGCTCTTATTATATAAAGAAGTGTAAGTTCTAGTCATACAATACATCCATGTACACCCGATAGCCCTAATAATGGAACGTTATAGCCACATCCACCTGCTCCTCCAAAGAGATGAACTAGCTCTGTGCAGTGGAGAAGCCAAGGCACATTACAATACTGTCCAAGCTCTCTCCAAGATAGTCTTATTGGAAGCTTGGCTGACCAAAAGCCTATACAATGAGTTATGAGGTTCTATTTATAGCAAAGGGTGGGGTGACCCTTGACATTCTCCTTTGTGACAGTTCATCCACCCTCATGACTCTTCATCTACTCTATGATTGTTACATCCAATTATTGACACTTGAACTTCCACTTGTCATGAAGTTCCATTACAATGCACATGTGCTCATGTGAGATGAAATGGCTTGAGCAAACCATGCAAGTCATCATTAACACTCAGTCCATTGAGGTGAGACCAACTCTTTGACATGCTTGTGATGGTGAAGGTGGTGAGATGATGCCAAGCTTGGTCATCCATGATGGTGTGCATGCACCCCATGGTGAAATCTTGTTGAAGCGAACTCTTTCCTCCATTGCAACCGGTGCATTGGTTCAGATCCTTCTTCTAACTCATCTGCTAAAATGCACATGGTCTTCTTTGGTGCGGCTGAACCGACAACACTCTGATGCATAGTGTCTGTGCTGATCTTCAAGTGTGTGCTGGTGGTCATGCACATCAACTTGCCGAAGTACATGTTTAGCTCCAGTTGAAATTTCTTCTTGTCTTCACCTTGGTGAGTGTGTTGAATGGGTTGGATCGCATGTGTGCACACAATGACATGCATGTTGCTGAATCCCTTGCATGCGATCAACAATAATGCTCACCATGTCTACTCCATGCTAAATGTTGGGATGGATCTTTAACATATACGGGCGCAGTTTCATACGTGAGTGCATGTTGCGCCAACTGATGTTCTTGTTCCTGTTTTAACTCATTTGTCTGTCTGTGCAGCTTCATGTTCTTCCCTGAGTTGCTTCTTCAGGACATGCAATTCCTTCTTTGTTCCATTCTTTGTCTTTGTGCGATTTTCATGTTGTGTCGTTACCTCATAGCCTGAGTCTCCAAAGTTGCTTTCATCATCTCTGGATCTTCTTTAACTCGCAACTTTGTTCCGTTTCTGTGTTGTCAACAACCTTCCTCTTGCATTCGTTACATTCATTATGCTGCCTTTAGCTCCTATTCATGAAGCTACTCGTTGTGATGCTGCTACCATCATACCTTGATGTCCTTGTCTACAAACAACTTGATATCTTCGTGAGTAGGCAAGCTCATAGACATTTGATAGACTGCATCTCCAGGTGTGCTTTGAACGATGTCTTCGACTCTGCTCTCTTTGAAACCATTGTACCTATATTGTTGAGAGGCAGATGAATGCCTGCAATACCTTGAGACATGGAAACACTCACGGTAAGCGATCTTTTGGTCGAAAACCAAAATGAACTTGAGAACAGACTTGCAACATAGCTATGTGACTGATCATGAAGGTTGTGCAATTTCGGTCGAGAGGTTGGGAGACTGACTACCAAGACTGTGCAAGGCACAGTCTGGGTTGCTGGGAGACTAACTGATTGCTAGAACAACATGATGCACAGTCCAGTCTGGTTGTTGACTACCAGAATTGCGCAATGCGCAATCTTAGCTGGCAATGGATGCAAGCTCAGTGACTACATTGCGCAATTTTTTGGGCCAACAGTCACTGTCCCTCAGAAATGTGCAAAAAAATCCTCGAGGATAGTCACTGGGCAGAAATGCGCATTTCGTGAGAGGAATAAAGAGCCTTCCCTCTCAGGATTGCGTAATGTTGTCTTGGTGAGGCTCTCGGTGAGGTAGTGTTTGGGCTAAGGCTGCCCAGACTCGTCGACGGGCAACTGAAAGAAAATGTGGAAGTGAATGCATGGTGACACTAAGTGAAAGAAGAAGTGATTGATCATGCATGTAAACATTGAATGAAAGATTCAGTAAACAGATCAACATGCATGTGGGTGAAGCGAGTCGCCGAATCAGCTATCATTCATGCAAAACAATTTCATGCATGTGACAGCATTGAGATAGTAATGAAAACTGAAACGGTGCTAGTACAAGCTAGTACATATCAAAATGACAACAAGTGTTCACTGAAATCAAGCAGACAATGTTCATACGAAGCGAAATGCAAAAAGCGCTAGAAATACAACACAAGTCATGGAAAGTGGGCTTACCCCAAAATAACTGAGCTGAATGTGCCAACAACTCCTAGATGTAATGTGAGATGTTAGAGTTGCAAGGTTGATGTGTGGAATGAGTTGTGTAGTGTCTTGTTGATGCGTTTTGATAACATTGAGGTTGTGACACGCATGCCACAAATCTAGGGAAAGCGACACTTGTTGGGAGGTTTCTAAAATGATCCTTGCATGTAACCTTCGACTGCCAAAAATAGATCCGTGAAACAAGGAATGCCTTGCATGTTGCCTTGGGAGAAGCAAACCATGCATGCAAGTCAATTTTTCTTGGTCCTGGAGGGAACCGGTCAACTCAGTGCACATGCAAGGGACTGCTCGACTGCTGGGAGAAAATGTGCATTTGCGGCTGGGAGTTGGGCTGGTTGCCGAGGAGATTTGCACATTTCTGGGTAGAGGAGCTGACCGATGCCTAGATTTGTGCAAATTCTGGGCTAAGCAGCTCTACTGGAGAAAATTAATTTTCATTGAGTGTTGACTGCCAGAATTGTGCAATTTTAGAGCCCAGGAAGTTGGCCATCAGGATTGCGCAATTTCTGGAGGGAAGGATGGTTTCCCTCCAGAATTGTGTAATTTATTGGTGGGAGTTTCTTATCTTGTAGCTTGACTAAGTCTGAGTGATCAACGTGTGAGGTGAATGCATCGAGCTATGATCGACAGACTACCTTTGTGCAAGAAAAACATTGAAGCTTGTGTACTTGACGAAGCAAGACATGTCGCTGTGAAGGTTGGAAGGGAGGCTCCAAAACGAAGCTAAGGCAAAATTTTGGAGGGTGGCTGTAGCCACTACAACACTAGGATCTAGCGTGTTCAGACTCTAGAATATACCTTCGCAGTATCTCATCCGTTCCCATCTTATACAAATGACCTGCAATCACTAAAAACCCACAACGCAAACTACTAACTCCTTTTGTTGAGTGGAATAATGTTCCAGATTCATTTTTTTTGTTACAAATTAAATGATATCAACAAAAGGATGATCCGCGATTCACACCACAAAGCGTTGCATGTTCAACAACCCTTTCTCCAAACTACTTGGTTCCTCACCTGTTTTAATCCTTGATAGATGGTATGGGTCGGCATTAGGCCTTCCAGGCTTCACAATTACTTCAAAGTCATATTCTTGGAACAATAGTAACCATTGACATATCTTCCCCCCCAACATAGGCTTATTGATCAGGTACTTCAACGCGGAGTGATCTGTATGCATTTTAAAGTGTCCACCCAATAAATAATGCCTAAACTTTTGCAACGCGTAGACCATTGCCAACCCTTCACGTTCTGTAGTGGAGTAATTCTTCTCATCTTTGGATAACTTTCTTCTTGCGAAAGCTATCAGATGGTCAATCTCTGCAACACCTGTTTGTGTTAATACAACATCCTAGCGCAATTGAAGAGGCATCTACATGTACATGGAACTCCTTCTCCCAGTTTGGAAACACCAAACTGCGCTGAGAGTATTCATCTCAACAAAACATCGCATCTTTCTTCAATATTTTCTCCATCAGTGCAGTTATCAGAGCATACACCTTGATAAAATTTCTATAATACCCAATGTTCCCTAATGTGATGCATAGTTGTTTCACATTCCTAGGAGCCTCCAAATTCACAATTACGGTGATCTTCGCGGGGTCCACCATCAATCCCTGTTTACATAAGACATGGTCGAGAAAAATCCCAAAGGGCACACATAATATACACTTCTTTAAGCTCAGCGTGATCTGATACGTTCGACATGTATCCAGAATGAGGCGCAGACTTGTAACATGGCGCTTCACTAATCCAAATACAACCCAATCGTCAAAATATACCTCCAAGAACTTATGAATAAATTCTTTGAATTTTGCGATCACTACTGGGAAGCAATTGCAGGAATGCTCTTCAATCTAAATGGCATGACTGTATATTGAAAGAAACCCCATTCAGTCGTGAAGGTTGTTTTGCTTCGATCTTCTGGCACGATCTTTATTTGATGATATCCTGAAAATCCATCAGTGAATGAATAGGCCTCTTGTTCACCAACATTCTCTAAGACTTCGTTAGTAAATGGTGTTGGAAACAGATCATGCACGCAGACATCATTGAACTTTCTTAGATCTACACATATACAAATCTCACCTTTCTTTTTCTTTTCTTGGACCACCATTTGACTTACCCAATCTGATTCCTCGATTGACTCAATAATACCGACATCCAACATCCTATCCCGTTCTTGTTGCACATTCTCTTTATATTTGAGATTTAGCCGATAAGGCCTCTCCTTAACGGGCTTCACATCCAACTTCAATGTGATCTTAATAACACCTAAATCTCCAATGATTCCTTTAAAATCTAAAAACTTCATTGGTAATAAATCTTGGGACTCGTGCAACAGCTCAGCTACCTTATCAACTGTATCTTTGTCCCAATAGTCTCCTATCTTCGCAAACTTAGGTTCTTATTTAGATCCAATGTTTACTTGTCGAGTTTTCAATGGCTCTGATATATCCGGGTTCACCACCTTCGGTCCTTTGACTTCGTGTTGTCCTTCTGTTTATGGAATGGTAATATTCCGCGAATCATCCTCTTCTTCTTCTTCAATAATCACATTACAACATTCTAGCACGTGACGCAACTATGTACTCCAATTCAACTGAGCCCATTCTACCTGTTTCTTCGGCGTTCTGAATATAGCTTCTTTGATCTCCTAGAGTGCTTCATCAATGCTCTTAAACCCATCCTCAAAGATAAAAGTTAATAGAAAACTCTCCCTTAAAATTTCCCGTTCAACTGTTCCATGGCGAAGCTCCATCTCCAGATACTAGTTCATTAGGAGTGTATTTAAGGTATGATAGAAAATATGCACCCATTCTGGTTGTGGTCTTGTTCCCCAAGTCTTAGTTCATCATGCCAAATGATCACATGGATCATCCTTCCCATTGTATTTTTCTGTCATTCTAGTATTAACATACTCGAACCTTAACTTCATCATTCTCATATATTCTTTCCATCCAACAAAGTTCTCCTTGTGCATACCCCACCAACGGGAAAGCGTAGCGCACAACGCCAATTCCAGTTCCTGGAATCAGTGCTCTTCTGGTGCTTCCCTTTCAAATTCATCCAAAAGCAGCTCCACATCAGTCAAACCATCAGAATGCGGAATATTTCTTACCTTAGTCAAGACACACCGCAGTGACTTGGTCATCATATTTCAATGGAGTGTAGATACTTCATGTAACCAATTTTGCTAGTGTTCAAGCTCTTCATCCAAATCTGAGGCGCAAGAGCTATCCTTTTCCCACGTAATTCATCCATCGGCTATAGGATTGATCCAATCCTCATCTCGCATTGTTATCTTGTTATCTTCTATAGGGTCTAGTGGCACTACAACCCTGAGCTACTTCTTCTCAAACATCATATTCCACTTCTTCAAGTTGATTACACCGTTCATATTAATAGTCTAGTCAATCCCTAGTAGCACAGGGTATGGGTTATTATCTTCAACTATTTCAATGACCTCAAAGTCATTCATCGTGCTTGCACCCTCAATGTCCACCGTTACACCATATAAATGCCCCATTGGAATAATCTTATGTTGATTTTCCATGCGCAACTGAATAGGAGACAACTGTAGCGTAGGTCTCCTCATCCTTTCCCATGTTTGCTTAGGCAGGACATTTGCATCAGACCCTAGATACAAGATTACTTTGTCCATTTCATATTCACCTATCTACACAGTTAGCCTCATCTTGTGCCCCATTTACATCTAATGCGTAACAATCTTTCTTACTATGCGTTGTTCGATGAGAGTCTTTTCTTTATTTGCACACTTTTCGATTAACTCTTGCAACCCTTCTACTTCTTTCTAATCACGCAATAACTTTAGACAAATGTTGAGAAAAGTAGTTACTACTGAAGGATCTACCTCTCCGTCGCACTAGTCTCAGGCACTCTCTCATGAATTCTTGAGGTAGAGGCCTTAGTGAAGTTCTTCTTTGCTTCCATGAAGATTTATTTAGTGTGATTAAGATCAAAATATACTTCATTCTCAGTAGCCTTGCACACCCATCCATCTTCCTCAGGTCGCTTACCTTTATCTGCACTAGTCGCAATGCCACTTCTTAGCTTGATATTTATGCTCTGATCTTCTTCATGGGGCTCATCCCTTATCATCTGAATGTTCTGCGTAGGCTATTATGGTTGCGCCTTCTTTTCTTGCATCTTTTCCATAAGGACTAGACATTCCTCTATGACATGGTCAAATTGTCGACAATACTAACAATACGGATGCATGGGATTTGTACAATCTTGCATGAAGTGCCCTGCTTCACCACAGTTATAGTAGATTACCTGCCCACACCCTTGACCTAGTCGAGCGCCTCTTCCTCGTCCTCGGCCTTGGAATCCTCCACGCGCAGCGCCTACACATTGATCCTGAGGCCGGTTCTCTGCCTGCATCCTGTAGGTAGGGGTTCTATCCTTCATCAGCTAGTAACTCCTATAGTGGCATTCATCGTGTCCTACAAACTTACAGAAATTGCAAAACAATTGTTAAGGGGTCTATACAAACTTTTGCAATAAATGGTAATTATCAGTAGCATTATGTCTTGTAACCTGACAGATAGCGTAGCTCCTACACTGGTCCAACGTTATTTTCTGGTTTCAAGGGAACATGCCCTCCCCCTCCAATTCTCAGCTCACTATCCTCACTACTCAGGACTTACTCCTAAGGCCTTGACATACCCTGCTTCTCCTCCAACCACTGTGGTCTTGACCCTAGTTCCTCAAGAAAATTTTAATCCTCCTCCACCAATCCAAATGGATCTTCTGAGATTTTTGTTGAATAAGTATGTACCTCTTAATTTACCTTAGCCTTTGAGTGAAATTCCCCAGAACCACCTAAATAAGCTACCTAGGTTCAATGGGGAAGATGATAACACGATACATAGACACATTGAAGCCTTCAATTCTTTTGCTCGCATCCTAGAGGTCAATCAACTAGATGTGGTTAGGAGACTTTTTGTACAAATTCTTGAGGGAGAAGCCAGAAATTGGTTCAAAGACCTACCCAATGCCTCCATCGCTACCAGGGAGGAGCTAGAAAACACTTTCACCCAGAAATGGGGAGAAAAGAGGGATCATGAGTACCTCCCCATTGAGTTTAATGCCCTAAGAAAAAATCTGAAGGAGGATACTTCAGAATTTATCAAAAGATCCAATAAGTAGTACAATAACTTGCCTACTAACATAAATCCTCCTTCAACTGCGTCTCATGTGGCTTTCCTGGGAGCTTTTGAGTTAGACGTTGGTTTTTTCCTGAGAGAAAGGAAGTCTCTCACTCTAGACCAACTCCAGATCGATGCTCTTGAAGTAGAAGAAAATATGGTCTCGGTAGGAAAGTCAAGGGTAAAGCAAGAAACCACTGAACCCAAAAGATGGAAAGAGGAGGAATCCTCCTCTGGTCAAGGTAGAGAATCATTAGACCCAAAGTTGGACGAGATGTACAAACTTATCAGTAGTTTAACACAAAAGGTTGGAAAGCTTGAAATTGAGAACAAGAACCTTTCCAGACATAACACTCAAGTCAACAATCAGGGTTATAGCCCTCAATATAGAAGGCCTCCATTGCAACTACTTATGAGGGAAAGAAAGGAACATCTTGATCAGATCCCTCATCCTTTTTACTTGGAAGATGGTCTCGATGAACAATCATTGGATACACAAGAGAGGCAGGGAAATATGTACTCTTATTTTACCGAAGAAGAATATGACAATATGGCTCACCAGGAGGCCAGGCATGATACAAAAGGAACAAGAGAAGAGGAAGATATGGATTATTATTGCAAACAGTTTTCAGAGTTCATGCAAGAAAAACCACAACATAAGTATGATTTAAGATCTTCAAAGAAGAAGACGAGAGAACCAGAACAACAAGGGGAAGCTTCTCCCAAATTTGTTTCTCCAATACTGAATAAAGGGAAGGGTAAGTTGAATCTTGACCCTTCTAAGGTAAAAGTCTCCTTTGATGAGGAAAGACGAGAAGTACAGGATCAGAGGGAGACTGACCTAAAGACTGCAATGTCCAACATCTCCACAGTAGTGGCAAACTGTGGAAAACTTTTGGATGAAAGTCTGCAAATTTGGACTTTGCTACAGGAAGATCCAAATGTACAGAAATTGCAAGAAGAAATGTAGTAGAAGTAGTAGCAGTTAGAAGAAATTCAGGGATCTGTGAATACCTTACCAATCTCGTAGAAGCTCACAAATATCAATGAGTCAAAGGCCCTCCAGAAGAAAATTGAAAAGCTGAAGAAGGAAGAATAGGTCTTAACAAAGAGGACTCAGCCTTGGCAGGATCAGGCCCTCTAACTATCATAGGCAGTAGATGAGAAGCTTCAACAAATTCAACAAAGGGAGACAATGTTGGTACAAAAGGTTGAAGAACATGTGATAGAGGCATTGTTGGAGGAAGTGCGTAGCGAGGAAAAGCAGGTAACAGAGACTCTGCAGCAGTTCAACCAAGCCTACAATAACATTGCAACAAAAACTAGAGGTAAAGCAATTGAGTGACTTGGGATGAGTCACATGTGAACGTTGGGGGCCTATTTTGCGAATCCCAAATTGGCCTATATTTTGGTGAAGACTCTGCATTTCGTGGAGAAGAGTGCGAAGTAAAGAATGCAGTAGAGTGCAAAGTGGATTGCACAGTCAAGCAGCGAATCGCCAAGTGGACCGCGTAGTCAAGCAGCGAATTGCCAAGTGGATCGCGCAGTCAAGCAACGAATCGCCAAGTGGACTGCAGTGTGGGGACTTTGAGGTGGGTTGAAGCACCTCCTTTCTATAAAAAGAAAGTAATATTATAAATTATAAATCATTTTCAAACCATAGTAGCTTGTATTAGGGGAGTCCATGTTATATGGACCAACGTAATTTTATGATATAATTCTCGATGTAATAGTATATTTAGGGTAAACTAATAATAAGACGAATCATATTTACGGTCTATATCTATGTTTATGGTCGAATTATTGTGATCTTTAGTTTGTGGTGAAGGAAAGGATCTACAGCTGAGTGCGCAGACGACCTATAGCTTAATGTGCAGGTCAAGAAAGTCTTGTTGTACAAGAATTATCATTACAATCAATAGTCCTTGTGGACATAGTCCCACACTAGGAGGAACCACTATAAAATTTGTGTCTTCATGTGTATATTTTCCTTTTATTTTTGCAGTGTAACATTTTGTTACAACTGCACCTTATTTTAGTAAAGTGATGATTTATGGCTTTATATGACATGTTTAATGGATTAATGTAATGTGGTGAAGTAATGTATGAATGCTAAGTATAAGAAAACATAATAATACCACATCTTTGCATCCCTAAAGGCTATAGAAACCTAGTTTTGCATCCTCCCATAGTCACCTTAGGTGAGACTAGAATCTGATTGCAGGCCATTGCCAAAAGGGCCAGTGATTGAGATTTTTGTTGGTACGTAGTATAGATCGAACCAAGTCAACCCAATTATATCCAACAACAAGAAGAAGACTATGGCCACATCCACAGCCCCGAGATAGGGCTCCTCTGCACAGTAGTAGTAGATGGATAAGTTCATGGAAGAGTATAGGGACATATTCACCTTACCCATAGGGGTACTCCTACACTGCCAGGTCAAGCACTTCATCGATCTGACACAGGGCGTGTTGCTACCCAACGGATTGATCTATTGACGCTCTGTACTAGAGAGAGATGAAATTAAGAAGTAGATTCATGAGCTATTGCAGAAAGGGGAAAATCAAGCCAAGTTCATCACCTTGTGGAAGTTCGATTGTGTTGGTATAAAAGAAAGATGGCACCTAGAGACTCTACATTGACTATTGGGTGTTGAATAAGATCATTGTCTAGAATAGGCATCCAATCCCTTGGATTGATGACCTTCTGTACCATCTT
This sequence comes from Pinus tabuliformis, assembly GCA_031772625.1. Classification (NCBI taxonomy): domain Eukaryota; kingdom Viridiplantae; phylum Streptophyta; class Pinopsida; order Pinales; family Pinaceae; genus Pinus; species Pinus tabuliformis. The sequence continues at coordinate 46,182,886 of CM062810.1, read as the reverse complement.
AAGGGAGCCAAATATTTCAACAAGATTGAATTGAAATATGGGTACCACCAAGTACTAATTGAACCCTTTGATGTCTAGAAGAGTGCCTTCAAATCCAAGGAGGGGATTTTCAAATGGATGGTCATGCCTTTCGAGTTAACAAATGACCTTGAAACCTTCATGTGTATGATTGATCTGAAATAACCTATGAATGATCTCAGAGAATTAATGAAGGTATTACAGACTCAAGTGCTGGGGGTGCCTATGTTATTTTATGCAACGGATTGATAAGATTGCGAAATACACAGACACTGAAGCAGTAAGAGAAACACAGTAAACAAACACATAAACACAACAAGTTTAATAACTAGTTCACCCAATCCTCCTCGGCTACGTCTCCTGGTCCAGCCTTTAGTGGTGGCCTTTCTATTGTGTTTTAAAAAAAGCATAGTTTTTACAATAATGAGCTCAATTTGAGTCTCACTCAACAGATGATGATTAGTAGGATTGTAATTGGATCCCCCAAGTCTCTAGAGTACATAGACTCCCCTTATTGAATCTCGACCTCAACTGGTCTCAGTGGTATGAGTCCAATCTGGTACTCAATACTTGACAGGTATACATAGAAGAGTTTTCTTGAACCTATCAAGCCTTCTCTGGAGTTCACAGACTCTTAGACTCTCTCTATCTTTGTCTGTCTCGATGCTGTTTTGCTCTATAGGTTAGCTCAACTTCTCTATTCTCTGCAATTGACTTCTCTCTTGCCTCTCGGCTTTTGGCTTCTCTTTCTCTGCCTGCTCTTACTCTTCATCCATTCGTGACTTAAAGCCAATCCGCTTCCTGACTATTCGTTTCCACTTCCTGGCTCTCTGGATCTTCTGCCTCTATCTACTTGAATTCCCCTGCTCTGTGTCATCATCACTGTGTAACGCTTCACAGAGAGGTGGCCACCTGTTTCCTCACGAACCGAGCGTCAGTTCTCTTCGAACGGTCGTTATTTCCGTTGCTGCAAGACTGCTCATGAAACTAATTCCTCTGCCAACTCATCAGTCATTCTGGACCTCAAATATTATGTGACTCAGCCTATTTCCTCGTCAAATCCGGTCATCTGTCGGATCATTTCTCTGTCGTTGATATGGGGCCCCCAAATCCTACAGTTTCCATCCATATCGGGCAGGTAAGTAGCATGACTTTTACCCGTTCGATGTGAGCAGTTTTCTCTCTCATCCGCTAGACATGTGTCACCCAGTGTATGGCATCGGGCGGGACTCGGTCGAACCCGCTTACTACTTGAAGTCCTTCCGATATCCTGTTGGTTTTAGTGTGGGACCCACCTTCTGACGGAATCGGCGATTTCCATACGGTTTTATGCTTTTCTCGGGACTGAGTGCTTAGGGGCTTTCCTTCACTGAGGGGGATGCCCTGCAATACGTTATTAGCACTTTAGTGCTAGTCACGTATCAGAAACTACCCCTGTTTTTGGATTTGACCTCTCGTTTGTCAATTTCTGTCAATGTGCGGTTACCATCGGCCAACGGTCTGCACGCTTTGACCAAGGGTCCTTGTTGTTCCGTGCTGATCACAAATTGCCATTGTTTAGAGGTTATTTCTGATAAGCTCGACATCCATAAGGCTTTGAAACTTCGGCATGAGTTTTTACAGAGTTCAGGAAACTTTAAGAGTGTTTAAGGATCTGATTTGGATCAATGATGGATGACATCTTGTGGCACTTTAACAACTCATTCATGGTAGTGTACCTGGACGACATCCTAATCTTCAGCCAAAGTTGGGAAGAGAAAATACACCATATCCGACAGGTCCTCCAAACCCTGTGACAACACAAATTGTGTGCTAATTTGGAGAAATTCACTTTTGGTATGACCTAGGTCCAATATATGGGGTACATCATTAATTAGCGGCATGTGCATGTGGACCCAACCAAGATAAAAATTATTTAATATTGGCCATCCCCAACCACTCTAACAGAGCTTTGTAGCTTTCTAGGCTTGCCAATTTCTATCACAGGTTTGTGTTGGGATTCTCACATATCACTTGGCCTTTGAGTCAAGTCACCAAGGATGGAATGAAAGAAAATTTATTTTGGCCTGAATCTTAACAGAAGGCATATGTTGAGTTGAAGCAACGCCTCTACTTTGCACCAGTGCTCACATTACCAAATGTACAACAACCATTTGAAATTGAGACAGATGAATCTAACTATGCTATTGGTGTATTTCTTACCCAACGGGGGCATCCGGTGGCATATCACAATGAGACACTTTTAGATACAGTCTGAAAGTATCCCATTTATAACAAAGAGATGTATTCTATTGTGCAGGTGCCCCCTGGAATCTCAATATACCATTTAGTTTCATTCCCAATTAGGGTGTGTTGAAATAGTCTCAACTTGATTGAATCATCAATCAAGAAGTTCAACAAACACCATAAATGGAAAGTGGTTATATGGTCACTCGAATCTTCAGCAATCTTCCCTTCGAATTTGGGTATTTCAGATGGAAGTTTGGTTGGAACTGGAGGCCAAAACGAGTTGTATCAGATAGGATTGTTAGTCAAATTTGATAGGTCTAGAAATTTTTAAGTTGTTAGGAAAGTTAAGCATGAAGGACCTTGAGGATTCCACCCACTCTGGGCAGAATTCCCAATGTTCTGAAAAGAATATCCTGGATTTGTGAAAGCACCAGGTTTCCTGAGGTGATTCATAGAAGTTCCTGAACCATAAGGAAAACCTTGTGGCCCAGAAAAATTCAGAGTTTCTCCAACTCCTGCCGAAAATTGCCATATCCAGTGAAATTTCCCCCTAGTGAGGTATTAAATGGAGTGGAGAGCCCTTGGTAAGGGTTCCATGCATTAGCAAAGGGAGAAAAGCTCTGAAATGAACTCATAGAGGAGTACTACATGTTCCCCTGTTGATCGAAAGAGAACTTATTCTTGGTTCCCAAGATGCTAACAGTTGTATTAGTCCATTCTTGGAAAGGATTATAACTTTGACCCTTGGAGAGAAAATGAATTGATCCTAGAGATGGGTTAGAATGTGGTATATGACCACTCCCAAAAGAGAAACCCTGAAAACAAGTTGACCCACTTGCCATGGAAGTCATAAACGTGGAAGAAACAGATGGAAAAGTTAAGGGAATCGAAGGAATTGCACTGGTAGGAATTCCAAAGGGGAATGAATCGGCGTTGGAGGAAAAAGATTGGGTGCCCCCACTCGTAGATGGAATGGAGGTAGAGCCAAAGATTGCGGTGTTAGGAGTGATTGAAGGTATGGAAATTGTACCTCCTCCTTGTACTGAGAAAGGAGTATGTACACTAGTAGCACTCATAGTTGAAACCATGCTCCCAGTAGTGGCCATCAAAGGAAAATATCGATATAGACCAGGGCTCGAAGGCTTGTGGGTAGGGGTCCCGACGTATAATAGAACATCTAGATAATTAGGAGGGAGAGGAGAAGGAGTCACAGTAGACTCAGGGAGTTCTTTAGCCTTTATAATGTCTTCTGATTGGAAGAGGACTCTAGAAAGGACTGGAGTGTTCCTCTCCAAATCTCGACTTACACTAGGTCTATTCTGTGAAACAATAGCTTGAATTGGAGGATCAATCTTCATTACGTCCACTGCCACTGATTGGAAATCATTGACAGAATTTCTCCTACACCTTCTGGAAGAAGGCTAAGCACTTGTAGGTGAAATCCCATAAATCCTCCTAAACCGACGAACTAGTCGATCAACCAATTTTAATTATTTTAAGGGATCTAATTAAAGACTCAAAACTTTTATAAATATATGCCCAACTAGGAGCAAAGAGCACTCTCTAACAAATTCCCTAGAAGATACAGTCAATCAAGCAACTTCCAAGTATTTTTGTTTCGGGTGATGACAACCGGACACCAAAATACAAGAAAGTGAAATCAAGGACCTTTCAAATATAGTTTGGGATAATTACAGCCCAAGTCTACTAGCGAAGGTGACAGAAATAGTTACGCTGAACCCTAGAAAAAATCCTTTTTCAATTTAAGTACCCAAGCTCCACAAGGGTACCCTCAAGAAGTACTAATGAACGTGATGCAACGTCTGCCTCACGTTTCGCAAGATTCCCCTTCGTAGCGACCTATGTGGTCCCTAGGAATAACAATTATGGACACCAGTTCATATCAAAAGTTGGGTGGAATAGTGTCGGGGTGGGATCCAACAAGTAGGAGAGGGGCTATCTCTGTTTCTTTGTCTTCACTCTCCCTCATGCTTGACTCCCAGTAATGGAGCTTTCCTGGGCTTTCTAACGACAATGGATTTCACTCATTATTCAACATCTATGTTTAATAGTTTGAGTGGCCTTGAAGAGTTAACTCTCCATTCACCTATTCCAAGGCCCTAAAGAGCTATACTTGTTGATGTAATTAATGACAAATCAAAAAATGTTCTAGCTATTTTTAATTAAGCGCTTGATTTTAAAATGTTGTTTTTTAGGTCACGGGTACAATGAGAGTGCAATTTGTGGTGTTTTGATGCAAAATAAATCAATAGAAACTTAGCTATATGAAAATGCAGCTATTTCTCTTCAATGAAAATGGATTTCTATAATATTCTACGAATAAAATTGTAAAAGAAAAAAATTTCTTTTCAGAAAACATGCTCCACACACTCAAAATCTAATAAAAATACAAAGATGTATGCAGTGCAAACTAACTTAATGCAAAATATAATGACGGTGCAAGATTCTATGAATGCTCATAAAATAAGCAAATGTGTTCCTTCAAAAGATCAATAGGCCAACTTGACTACAAGGAGGGCACAAATTCAATGCCAAACTTCCCTCGAAACCAAGAAAAACCAATCAAAAAAAGTTCACAATTGCTCAAAAATACTAAAGAAGCCAAAAATAAAACTGAAAAGAAAAAGAAAGGCAAGAACAATGTTTTTATCTTTTTCTTTTTTAAATAATCCAAAGAATTTTTTGAGAACACAAAGACTACTAAAATGTCAAGACCAAAAACAAGCATAAAGAGTCCCAAAATTCGCAAGTTATGTACATCATTAATATAATAAAACTTGAAACGACAAAGGACTATAGACTTGCATAGATTGATATAAATAGCAGTATAAAGGACTTCAACAAACCAAAATAATGTCAAGAAATACTTTCAATATCACCAAAGAGGCACTCAAAAACCATGAAAATAAATAGGTCAACAAAAAGAGGAAAGCAAACCAAAGCAATCTGAAAGTTGGGTTATAAACAAAACTGCAAGCAATTTCTTGTTCCGCAACAACCAAGGACTTCTACAAGAAGCCTTGAACCCAAAGCCCAAACTGAAACTTTACTCAAAAAGAAAACCCTAGGTTGACTAGTTTTCTCAACAAGAAGAAGATTAGAAACTGAAAACTTGCAAGAAAGTAGAGATTTACTGACAGTGAACGACCAGAAAACAACAAAGACCACCAGGCAACGATCTTAATTGAGTCAAAGATTTTGAAAATTTTATTCAAAATAAGTTATATGTAACTATGTAAAGACACAAAAGCATGTATATGCGACTAAAACATAGGAAACTCACATATACGCGAGTCTATTCGAAGAAACTAGCGTGCATACGCTACTGTATGCTATGAAAAGCGCGTATATAAAGCTCAATAAAGAAAAACAAAAAATCCAAGCCTGATCCAAAAGATCAGACTTGATCCCCAAGAAGAAAACAGGTCACATACACTATAAAAGCAAGAAATCAATCAAGCAGACCCTGATCAAGAAGAAACAACCCAATCTAGGAAAAACAAGAATGTTTTTCCCAATGGAGTCACCAATTATGTTTTGGGTAGAATCACCCTAGGGTCTTGGTTTGAGAACCCCAACAGAGTGGAGGGCATAGAGCATAAAGAGACACACTGACAAGCAATCCTAATACTTAAACAATTAAACTTGGTACAGAAGGTCTTACCCGTAGGTCCTATGTTTGAAGTCATTCCCGTAGGGTCCAAACCCTCTGCTTCTTTGTTCCTTTAAGACCTATAATTCATTCAAGGAAAAGCATATACACCAAAAATAACTGAAATCATGTTCGTGATATCAAGGTTAGATCATATAAGCATGTAAACAAATAAGCATTAACTTGAGATTTTATAAGCAAATCATGACATAAATTAATGCATAAAGATCATAATCATTAGGAATAAGACAACGCCTCTTTATTAATGTAAGATAAAGAAAATACGAAAAAACTACAACCTGAGTCATCTGTCGACTCCAAGTGAAACCGTCCTCTGGATCTGTCTTTCCCAAGCCTCAACAATTCTCCTCCATAAGTATACACAAGGATGTCATGAAGGGATGATGGACATCTCAAGAAGGAAACGGGGGTTTCCAATGACTTGAGGGTGTAGGAGGCACAGGGATATCTTTAGACTTGATCAGGGATGTAATCAACTATAATATCAATATTTAATCCTTTCTCCTCCCTTAGGCCTTCCCATGGAGGTTTATTTATACTTCTTCAAATTAGTTTTTTAATTGGGAAATAGTTGGGCCACGGGCTATAGTAGGTGGGTATTAGGTCAAAACCCATAAACCCCACCCAAATTAAGGGAGATTATATATTTTTTAATTTTTAATACATATATGCGGGTTGGGCATACATTGGCCTACGTGTACGCACGCTTTAGATAGAGAAAAATCATGTATGGGATTTAAAACATAGTTTTTTAGAAAATGGACCCAAGTCTGGTAGGGAAGGGTTGCCCTAGGCCATATCATAGAGCATAAAGTCTACCAAGAGTGGTAAATGGTGTTATAAAAGATCACCAACAATGGAAACATTACATTTTGGGGGAGGAAACAATCATCCACATAGACCACCGACCCTTGCAGTTCATACAGACATAAGGGAAGTTGTAGAATGATCGTCATAAAAAATGGTCCACATATCTGCAATAGTTCCTTGAACATCAAGAACAAGAAGGGAAGTACCAATAATGTTGCAAACTATCTTAGCCGACCACCGGCCATGGTGCTGACCACTGTGCTCGACTATTGTTGACACAAGAATTCTGGGTGGCCGCATCTTTACAAGATTTATCCAGAATTCGGCAACACATACTAGATGCTCCTAGGAGGCAAGAAAGTCCCATATTTTCACCTCCAGGGCACACTGTTCTGCCACATGGGACACCTCTGTGTTCCTCTAAGCAAGTGTGATAAGAATATTTGGGAGGCACACTATAGTCAGGTCGTTCGACACTTCAGAGTAGAGAAAATAGTGGCAGTATCGTAGAAGTATTTTTATTGGCTGAACCTTTAACAGGATTGTTGGGCTTAAGAATTATCCTTAAAATACATCCACTTTCACTCCATTCACACATTTTCTCACCTCTATTGCACCACCATGTCACCACATCAGCTTCACTTTCATCATTAAATGGGTTACCATTCTGTTTTCCAAAACATTATTAATTCTTATTATTTTTAAGTGAATTTGTGGTTAAACTTTAGAAAATAATATCCATGTACTTATACCTAACAATTATAATGAGTTTTTTGACATGTGTAGGTACAGAGGAAGCTTTCAAGGCATCTGTATGTGGCACTCTATGTTCAAATTCGAGTTTGAGAAGATCATGGACCTCATGGAGGAGATCATGGAGGATAGGGTTAAGTGTCACCATTGGTTGAGAAATATGTGGATCAAAGGAGGGTATAATGGGTCTACATTTATGAGTTTTTTTATCATAGCTTTTGAATAAATAGGAGTGTTACCTCCTTCATTTGTAATCTTAATATTCATTTGTAATCATTTTTTATAATTTTAGAACCTAGTTCTTCATTTGTAATTTAGAATCTTAGTATCTTATAGGTTGGTAATGAGAAGTTAGATTTGGAGAATCATTGTAATGGTTGTAATTGCAATTTGCAATCTATGATGAATAAAACAGAGCTTCTTTGATCCTTTACATTTGACTTCTTTTTTGGTGTGCTTGTGAACCCCTGGAAGGATCCCCATTGCCTAGCAAGTACACTTTTATTTTGGTAGGCTTTTATTTTATGTTTGTTTGTGAATTTCGTTAGATTACATTATTAGGTTCATATGTTTGAAATATTAACGAATGACCTTTCGTAAGAAAGTATTCATGTTTTCTTCAATGAATCTGATTTTCTATTTAATGTTTGACTTCATTAGTTTAAGTCACTGATTTATATGCTTGAGATATAATAGTCTCTTGTAAGAGAGCTTTAATATTTCATGCAATCAATTAGAATTAGGTTTTGTTGATTAAGATGATTAGAAATCTTAATGAGAAGTCTCCTGTAAGGGAGCTTTAATATTTCTTACACTTATCACAATGTCTTTTAATTTTTAGATTTCATTTTGTTAAATGACTAAATGGATGTTGGAGATCCCAATGAAAAACCTCTTATAAGGGAGCTTTGGCATTTATTCACCTAGCTTAGCCTACTTTGTCTCTAAGTCCACATATGATGGATGTTCCTCAAAGTTTTACTTACTCGGGTTGATAGTAAATGAAACTCTAATTTTCATCCGCATTTTAGACCAAACATTTTGGCGCCGTTGTCGGGGAGGATGATTTGGAGATAGACTTAGGAAATTATCTTATTTCAATTTCTTTTTATGGACTCACTTGTGAAACTTGGTGATAGCAGGATCTTCATAAAGGAGTTCAAGTTTGAGCTTTTTGATTTCTTTTCGTACTTAATTTCAAATTCAGTTTTTAAACCCCCCATTTCTTACTAATCCATCTACGGATGAGAAAGTTGAAAATGTTGGACAGGTGCTTCTTGGAGAAAAAGAACAATATTGAAGATTGGTTGCAAAAGAACCTTGCGCCAACTCCAAGAATAAGACAGGTTACTCACATACTTGCAAATAATAAGGTAAAAACTTTAAATATAGATGTGAGAATTTTTGAACTTTTAGTCCATAGATGGCTTCACTCGAAGCATTCTTCTACCTAGGAAATAAAAACAAATTTCAAGTTAAAGGTAGAATATATTAGAAAAAATAAAATGAGATCTCGTAAAGTTTTCTTTTAGCCTTGTTTAAAAAGAAAAAGAAAATAAATCATAAACATTTCTCATGAATAAATTCACGTGAGCCACTTCATCCACGATAACCTACAAAAATAAAAGAAAAAAAAAATCAATAGGTTAGTATGCTCTCTTCCTGCGCTTCAAGCGATCAGGAAGATCAAAAAATCTCTTGATTCATTTTCAAAATTAAATAAAAATCTCTTGCTAGGAATTTGCACAAATCATTAAAACTATAGCATTATAAGAAATCGAAATCATTTAAAAAAAAACGTTTATTTTCGATTTCAAATTTAAAAATGAATCTATAGTTTAGTGATTTGATCAATGTTTTAAAACTTCTCTACATATTGAGCTATTAAAGTGTTTACCTTAAGGAAGGCAATGGCAAATGTTGGGTTAACAAGAAATGGCTATCTGAATACTCTTACAAAGAACCAACCCTCCAAGATTCAAATCCTTTTTTTTAGCCCACTTCAATTGAAATTCTCATAAAAACACAGATGAGAAAAGTGAAATGAATGTCTCAATTTAGTATGATTAGAATAATTCCCCTTATTTCCAGTTTGCGTAAGTGGTGATTATTCTCCTTTTGGATTTGTTGGTTGTATGAAAACTTGTTTCCACACAGACTATTTAACATTTCTTTATCTATTCGAGAATTCTGTAGTGGAGAAAGGGTCATCCAAATACAATAGAGATTTAGTTCCGATTTCCTCATCTGGATGCATGGGATTTGATCTATTTTGGTGAGATTTGACTATTTGGCCGTGGCTTAGTTCTCTGAGAGTGTAGTGTAATTCTTGTCAACTGCATTCAAACCACCTGAATGTTTGGTATCATGCTCAGATTCAAAAAACCCCAAGCTTAGGTGCTCGGGATTCATTTGATACCAAGAGGTAGAAATAGGTCCAATCAACGAATCAAGCCTTGAGATTAAACAAATGAAACAAAATGCTCCTAGATCTGCCTAACTATATATAGATATATATACTATTACGAACCATCGAGTCTTCCACATTCGTTCTGCTGCTTCGAATGAGAAGGTTCCCAAGAAAATCTATCCTATAGGCAATCCAAACGCAACCTCTGTAAAAATGTCAGTTTTAAAAATCGGTTTCTGATCGAACCAGGGTGAATTTGAAAAAACTGGGACATGGGTTTTTCCGGAATGGAACAAATTCAATAACCCAGAAATAGTTTCCTCGGATTCATAATGGTTTGAAAGGAAATCATGGTTATTCAGGAACCTATTTTGGTGACTGCGTGAAGGGGAACCTGTTTTGGTGACTGGGTGAAGGAAAACGTACTCTATGTATGGTTTTCACTGTAACCAAAGATCAAATCACTCTAACGAACAAACATTTTCAAGATTTTCTCTTAATTTCTAAATTCCTGAATAAATTGCACATTTTGACCATTTGGGTAAACTCCAACATGATAAACATTTGCTTTCCCGGCTATCGCACGAAGCCTCAATTTCTGGACACATCAAAGGTTCACATTCATATCGGCAACATAGTCCACAGCGCTAACAAGATTCTTTCTCTTATCGAAAGACACAAGATCTAAGCTCTAACACCTAAGGTTTAATCACTATCACATTTCACATTGAGCTTAAACTCCACCAAACAATAATGGCACTCGGAATTGTCATTACAACTGTCGCAATCAAGGGAGAATCACATTTCCAAGTACCCTAGCTTCCTCCTTTGCTCTGCAGCAGCAGAAAGTGCAATAACATCATGAAAACTACCTCGTCTAGAAGGGACAAAAGTGATGGCACGAATCTATCTAACCTACAGCAGCAATATTCCAATTTGAGCAAATTGATGATTACATGCAGATTTTGTGGCACGATTTGAGCAATTTGATGATTGCATGCAGATATTGTGAAGCTATGAATTAGAGAAGATATCGATTCAAACAGGAGGTTGACATAGCAAAAGGAATCTCCAGAAAGGAATGCCAGAGTGTTAATTTCTGTGGCACACCCAAAGTCTGCAACACGAAAGACCCCATCTCCTCCTTTCAGGTTTTCAAAGCTCATATGTTGAAGAGTGGCTCTCAAAAGACTTGGACGTCTTTGAACAAATATTAGTTTTATCTATGATATGGTCTGTTGAATCCGATCGTGGATTCTTATTAAGTGGCTTCAATGTTTCAGCAGCACAATTCTCAGAATCAGCACAGGATATGTCCATTTGCATAGATAAGTTGTGCCTTTGATTTTCTAAAGGTATCGATGATACTATCTCCCTTAATGCATTCTTCATAGAAATAGGTTGTGCCTGTGAATTTCTTTAACACCCATTCTTTTTCCCAGGCAATCATCTGCATATATATCTGTTCTCTTGAAAAACATGGATTTAATTCATATTTAATAGCTCCACAAAATTCATTTGAACATTTATTTTGGCCAAGTGATTGTTTGACAATAACTTCGTTGCCTATACCTTCAATTATATCATCAATCAACCTGAGAAAGTCACCTACTTCAGAAAAGTACCAAGGTGAGCAAGAGGTAAGTTTTTTTTTATCAGAGTTCAATTGAGAAAGTACGATAGCATCCACCTGACTTAGATCAACTATCTGTCGATAAAAAATTAACTTCTAAAAAATCTGGGAGTGTTGCAACGTCAAAGCTTTTGGAGAATAAAGTAGGTTCATCTATACATGTAACACAATCATCAGTGCACAGTCATGGTAGAAGGATAAAATCAAAAGAGCACTTTTCACAAGAAAGATGTTTTTAAAATCTAAAGACCTTAAACAATCAAAATCAACACAATCAACTGCAGGATTATCATTAAAAAGGTCTGGCTTGGGGTTTTCCAATATGGAACTGAAACGAATGAGACATTTTAAAAGTAACCTTAGTTCACAGAAAATGAAAAAATTGCACATATAATGCATGACTCAATGAACGTTGAAGATGATACTAAGGATGATGTTTGGAAGACAGATCATAATCCTGATTCTAGCAGGGAATCTCACGAGTTTATTTATGATGTTGGATCCACCATCAATCAAGCTTATAGCGTAAATCTCGGGGATTGCGTGAGCTTTAAAGCTCAGCAGTTTTGTGCAACAAAAAAATCTTCTCTAGATGGGGAACCAAGGGCAAGCCCTGATTTACAGTCAGTAGCAATGTCAGCCAGTGAATATGTGCCAAACCGTTTAGGTTTTTTTGCTTTGTTTTGTTTTTTTGTTTTTTTTTTTTTTCACATGCAGTTTCCCAAATAAGGCTCTAGAGAACCCCGCACATATCCCAATAGATTACGAATTGGATCAAATAATTTTTGGGTTTTATGATTACCCCTGTTCTAAGAAAAACCCACATTTTATTTTTTAGAAATTCATTTTTATTTGGCTAAAAATCGAGTTTTAAAATGATGTGTCAAAATTGCTATGCGTTTTTGGCAAACTACTATGATGAAAAACGTTTTCCATCTTGAACTAGTGCAAAACTCTCTTGGAGGCTTGACATCATTACAGTGGTGACTAGGACTATAAAATTCTCCTCACAGACATATGAACAAGACATAAACTTTAAGGTTCTATTTTTTGTGCAAAGAAGGATCTCAGATCTCTGCCTTTTTACAGGATTATTCGTGTTTTCATACCTTTGAATAAGATATCTTTCAAACTGTTACACTAAAAAATGTCACCATGGCTATTTACAGTTGGTATGGCTCTATCAACAGTCATACTACCCTCTTGAGCAAGTCTTATGCCCCTGCTATTCATGTCAAACTCCAAGAAAGAGAGAAAGTCCTTATAAATATGTTTATCTCTGGGTACGCAGGTTCTCTCAAACCTTGCCTGCGGGTACGCACCTATTGTTCATAAGGTCTGCGTCCAAGGACGCTCTGTATCTAAAGGGGTAGGTGCGTCCCTCTGAAAAGGTTAAAATGCGCAAGTTTTATCTTCAAAAACTTACTTGTGGTCATTTCTAGAGCATTCTAGAAGGTTGTTTGACGTGTATTGAGCGCCTCCAGATGGTTCATACACTCCTATCAAAGAGGAACTTATCCCATCAATAAGGGAGTGATCCCATCCAAAGAGGGGACTATCCCATTGATGGTGGACCTGATTAACTTCCTCTTGAGCACTATAAAAAGAGGCATTGAGCCAGAAGGAAGAAGGTTGAAAGCTATAGATTTCTAAGGGTAAATGCTGCAGGAATTAGGACTCCCATTTAGAAGTTTGTGAGGAGAGATTGTCACCCTTACTTGTTCTATTTGGAAGTGGGTGAGCTTTGTCAAAGTAGAGGAAGACTCTTATGGACCCTGGAAGGAGCTTGCACAACACCAAGGCTCAGGTTGTAATGGTTCCTTTTGATTACCTTTAATGCAAATTGGTCCATTCTTCTCAATAGCTTGTTGTTAATGGGTTATTTCATGTACTCCTTGGTCTATATGTTGAATATGCTTTGTTTTATGTTATAATCAGGTGCTATTTAATTGTTTGACTGTTGGTGATTGCAGGTTTTGGAGAACGGGAGGAGCTCATCCGGATCAACAAAGCTTGGACTTCTACAACAGCGTTTGGACAGAGGTAAGAACAAAACACTTGATTTCTCATATCATAATGTATGTTTAGAGAAGGATAGCTCCAATTTGTTTTGTTTGTCATTAGAATGTCTTAGACTTCTAGGAAGGTCAGCTGTGTCCGCACCCTTGACAGATTCCGTGTGACACAAACAATTCATTGAAAGGAGTTATTACACCATCTATTGGTGAATTAGGCATGTTGAGATTCTTGACACCACAAATATACAATGCCAAGATTTTTACATGCACATTCCATGAGTCATCGGACACAAATAGGGAGTTCATTATTTATCATGGTTATTTTATTATTATTAAAAATAGAGTGTTATTAACATCATGAATTGGACTAAAATTTTGCTTTTGATATTCCATAATCTGTTTCATTTTGGCATACAATTTTTGCATAAGAATCAGAAAGGAAATGGCCATCTCTTCTTGAACAAACTTATGTTCTTTATGCCAAGTGTTTTTAGCAGGTTTCGGATGATCAATTGATCATTAAGGAGATTAAATTGTGACGACAATTGGTCTTCAAAAGACTAAGCTCATGAGAAATTCTAAAGAACAACTCCATGATCATAAAACAAATTTCCAGAAAATACAAGTTCTTGCAACTTTCTGTAATGGTTTAATGGTTTGATATGTTGCATGACAGATTTGAAAAATCGAAAGATTGAGGGTTGTTCCTAAATGTACAAGGATGGTGAAATACCTATCCGCACTTGAAATCGACATCTACAGGTGGCTGGTCAACACTGGTCAACCTAAGCTATTTCAGCAGAAATTCCAGAAAAATTATTTGTTAATCCTGAGATTTTTCGACCACTTTTCAAAAATTGTAAATCCCACCACTTGTCAAAGCATGAAATAATTCACTTTTTCCCAGCAAGAGTCACTATCCAATAACACTTCATTAACTGCTATACATTCCTAACCCACAAATAAATGCAAGTAGCTCACTTACAAGATTTTTTCTCCTCTTTCAATTGTCAGTTTCCTTTTTCCTCTTTCACTCCCGTTGTCAGTTTGCGAATAAAACCCTACTTCTATGAAAATCATTGAGTCCATAGTCCTTGAGTTTAAATATTTTCCTAAAAACACCTTGAGGCTTGCATGCCTTAAGGGCAATTTATCATGCCGATAAACAAGGGAATACATCAATGTCCCTCGTTCATCGAATCTTCTAAGTATTCGACATCAACAAATTCATTCATAATTAAAAATATGTGTTCAAGGCATCTTGACTCTTATCCACATCAAAGATGGGAGATCTTGTGTTGACTAGTGGCATCCATCAATGGCCACTAAGTTAACAATTTCTTGTTATGTTCGACACCGAAACATTTATTCACATGACAATAATTGTGCCAAAGAGCATTGAATACTAGAAGACCAATCATTTTGTAGCAAAGGAAGCAAATCTACTCTCATTACTTTTCAGTTTTTGATGTAAATGACTTGAGGAAAAGTCAATAAATAAGGCTGGGGGGAGGTGTAAATTCTAAATTTTGTATACCTTACAAGCCTTATACATTTTTAGCTGCATTCAGTAGAAAATTCTGAACATTCAACAAAAGATCCAACGGTAAATTTAGTAGTCGACACAACAACAATAAAAGATTCACTTTTTCGACTTCATCCACCATTTTCACAGCCAAGTAAAGAAGACTATGATTAGAATTTTGTAGCCACACATACAAAGTTCTCATCCATTTTTGAAAGGGTAAGTTAAGGTATGGTATTTTCTAACTTTTAACCATTTAATTCCTTGAAAGCTAGAATGATAATTTTTGGAAAAAAAAAACTTCCTTTCCTCATTTCATAAAATTGCCAAAACCATTAGTTTCGGAGAAGGATACATTTACATTCATACTTTGTCACCTTCATATTTTTCCATATTCATATATCACATTCTAAAACCCACATACTTTCAAAACATATTTACTATTACATCATAAAAATGGCTTTGTAAAACATATTTAAAAGTTAATTGGATGCCAACACAATCATGGTTGTTACACAAGGACCAACCATGATGCATTCCAACAAAAATAATTTGCAATAAAAATCACATTATCATTATACAAAGATCATACATTGAATTTGAACGCACCAAACAAAATACAGTTGAAACACTAGAATTAACCAAGTTGAAATTCAAGAAACACACTCTGCAAAAGTTAAGTAACAGATATCATGAAAAGTTTAAAGCCAAAGCTCAAGTATCAAAAGTAATGTAATAGATTGCATGAGGACATGCAATACCTTCAGTTTGGGGGTATGTTGGGCCTAAGAATTATCCTTAAAATACATCCACTTTCACTCCATTCACATATTTTCTCACCTCTATTCCACCACCATGTCACCACATCAGCGTCACTTTCATCATTAAATGGGTTACCATTGTGTTTTGCAAAACATTATTAATTCTTAGTATTTTTAAGTGAATTTGTGGTTAAATTTTAGAAAATAATATCCATGTACTTATATGTATGTGGCACTCTATGTTCAAATTTGAATTTGAGGAGATCATGGACCTCATGGAGAAGATCATGGACCTCATGGAGGAGATCATGGAGGATAGGGTTATGTGTCACCATTGGTTGAGAAATATGTGGATCAAAGGAGGGTATAGTGGGTCTACATTTATGAGTTTGTTATCATAGATTTTGTATAAACTCCTTCATTTGTAATCTTAATTTTTAGAATTTTAGAACCTAGTTCTTCATTTGTAATTTAGAATCTTAGTATCTTATAGGTTGGTAATGAGAAGTTAGATTTGGAGAATCATTGTAATGGTTGTAATTGCAATTTGCAATTTATGATGAATAAAACGGTGCTTATTTGATCCTCTACATTTGACTTCTCTTTTGGTGTGCTTGTGAATCCTTGGAAGGATCCCCATTGCCTAGCAAGTACACTTTTATTTCGGTAGGATTTTATTTTATGTTTGTTTGTGAATTTCATTAGATTAAATTATTAGGTTCATATGTTTGAAATATTAACGAATGACCTTTCGTAAGAAAGTATAAATGTTTTCTTCAATGAATCTGATTTGTTATTTAATGTTTGGCTCATTAGTTTAAGTCTCTGATTTATATGCTTGAGATATACATGAATAGGCTCTTGTAAGAGAGATTTAATATTTCATGCAATCAATTAGAATTAGGTTTTGTTGATTAAGATGATTAGAAATATTAATGAGCAGTCTCTTGTAAGGGAGCTCTAATATTTCTTACACTTATCACAAGAAGAAAATCGCTCGAGACAGGTAAGAATTGCCCGGTGGGCAGGGAGAAATGAGGAACGATGGTGATGATCAGACCAAGGGGGTTCCTCGAGAGACATGGTCTCAATAATGGCTTCATAAGAAGGAAATATTTCCTTTAAAGGGTCTGAAGAAGCATTATCTCCAAGCCAAGGGGAATGAGCGTACAAGTCAAGAGGTCTGCTCAAAGGAGCGGATTCAGAGGATGGAGCCGATGCAGTAACAATTTTGACATAGTTGAGCTCGGCAGGACTCAACGGCATTTCATCACCCCATGATTCTATCTGATCAACGGGGGGGAGAACCCAAGGATTAGAACGAACAGAAATCATATTAATAGGATCGACGTTGGGAGGTGGGAGTGAAAACCCATTAGGGTAGGATCTTTAAAAAGTCCAGCTCGCACACTCTCACATGGAATGGAGGTATGATCCACAAAAGGCACATTTCCTTCGGAAGAGGAGGCGAAGAAAGACAGCTGGTCTACTATGACGATATTCCCCTAATGAGGGAAACGAATGACATGAAATAGAGATGAAGCCACGACTCGCATGGCATATGTCCAGCTTCGTCCCAGAAGGAGGTTATAAGTAAGATTGGCATCAACAACTTCAACTTCCACTTCGACCGTCTTCCCTTCCAAAGTAATAGGCAAGAATTGGAGTATACCATAAGGGCGAGACTCTCTCCCATCAAAGGCTTCCAAGGTCGTAGGAGACTGGCTCAGAGTCAGAGAACCAATAGCCTTCCAACAAGCAACAGACATTATACAAGTCGAAGTGCCTTCATCAATGACGGTACGATGAATCGTTTTAGAATTGATGATGACCTGGATAAGGAAGGCAATTTGGTGAGGCAGTCTTGGTATATAGCTGTCGAGGTCAAAGGTGATCAAATCTTAGTCAATCAGGTAAATGCCACCGATGGTCGAAGGCAAGGACTTCCTCTAAGAGGGGCAGCTCTGTAGAACTTCTAAAGTGGACATAGCTGACTAAGCCTGGGCTAAGTCCTCAACAATGCTATAATGCTAAGCAACACGAGCATTAGGGTTGTAAGAAGATTTCCAGAGTACACCTTTAGGAGGGGGTCGAATGGGCATCTCAGTGCTTGGTCTTTCAATATGGAGTGAACCAGAACTAGACGGAGGAGCGCTAGAGGAGACCTCAGGCTCTTTCCCGGCAGGCGACGAATATTCTTTTGCTTGAGTACTAATGTGGACAAGAATCGTCCCAGCCATAAACACTTGAAAACTGAAGGGAGAAGAGGATTGAGATGGATCAGCCACCATTTGCATTTGCTGCGAGGGAAAAGGCTCTTTGAGCACGACAGGAATCCTGGGAGCACCTTTCAACAAACAACTAACTTCAGACCACCTTGGGCAGTCTTTGGTATAGTGATCCTCATCACAGATAAGGCAAGGATATTTGGGCTTGTGTTTGGCGCCTTCCTCGGGTGGAGTTTTAGGGGAATCCTGCTTGGGTTGATCAACTTTATTCTTTCCTTTTCCATTCTTCTTTCCTTTCGAGGCTTTGTCCGCCATGGTGGACTGGATGGCGTTAACCTCGGAAGTATTACCATAATTGGATATAGCTTGAGAAGTATTTTCATTTGGAGCGTTCGAATTTTGCTTCCCAGGGTTCGCGGAGGATTTCTTAGACGGTGGATTAACAGAACCAATGATGCTATCAACGGATGGTGTTGGCAGGGCTTTGGAAGTTCCAAGCCTCGGGACATTAGGAAAATAATCATATAGTGTACCGAACTAGGAGTAAACTAAGTCGAGGTACTGAGCACACGTAATAGCCTGCTCTTCAGTTACACATGCCCCCAAAGAAATGTCCCGTGCTATTGGACCAATAAATGAGGTCGTGAACCAATCGGTAAGAAGTTGATCGGGAATCCAAAACTTAATCAAATGGCGACTCCATCTCCGTTCATGGATATGATCGAAGATATGTGTAGCCGTTGTTTGTTTCAAGGATGTTAGGAGGTGTTTGCCCGTTTCATATCGAATCGGCAACTGAAAATCAGTTAAAAATTCCATAGCCAACGAGTTAAAATACTGAAAAGATCCGCGAGCTAACTCAATATACCATTTAGCAGCAAAGCCAGTGAGGGTCCTTTGAAAAAGGTAGAGCCAGATTGAATCATCAAGCCATGAATTCGACGAACACCATAGATGATAAGTCATAACATGGGCTTGGGGATCTTCTCTAGCTTTACCATCAAATTTGGGACAATCACCAAGAATCTTAGTTGGAATCAGTGGCCAATACAGATTATGAAGGATAGGATCATTAGTCGGTTTGGACACATCTAGTAATTCCAACATTGCTAAGAAGGGTAATTGAGGGTTAAAAGACATTTGAGGCCACAGGTAGGAGGTAGCACCAGAGCTCCATCCAGCTGCTTGTTTCTCCCATTGATTCTGTCCGAACGGATTTGGCCCAGAAGGTTTCTATCCATAAGGATTTTGTCCATAGGGGTTATAGTATGGCTAACCCTGGATTTGCCCCCCAGCATTCCATTGATTACCAACTTGGCATGCAGGGCAACATATGGTTGCTGGTAATTCTGATAAGGACTCACCTACAGTTGTTGATAATTTTGGTATGGGGAAAATTGAGCTTGCCCTTGGGATTGATGGAAACCGTAAGACAGCTGGGCTCCAAACTGAGCCTGGGAGCCAGGTTGCGTTTGATAAGCACGTTGAGATTGGGATCCAAGTTGCATTTGAAGACCGGATTGGGTCCGGAGCCCAGACTGGGGCTGAAAACCGGGTTGAGCTTGAGAAGCAACAATCATTTGAGTGCCCGGTTGAGCAGGCCCAAATGGATGTCCTTGAGAGAACTGAGGCTGAGCCACCTAGCTAGCAGGTTGACCTAGTTGAGATTAAGATTGACCCATTTTCCCAGAAGGTTGAACTTGCTGGGTGTTGGGTTGTCCTTGCACAACTGAGGGTTGTCTTGATGGACCGGATGGCTGAGCAGACTGGACAGTTGGTTGACCTGATTGGATTTGAGGCTGACCAACTTGTCCAAATGGTTGACTAGACTGGACAGTGGGCTATCCTTGCTGAACATAAGGTTGACCGACTAGCCCAGAAGGGTAGCCTCCCTGGACACCAGGTTGGCCTTGTTGCATGTAAGGTTGTTCCGAATTACCAGAAGGTTGCCCAAAATAGGTAAAAGATGAACCACCAGAGGCCAAAGGTTGTCCCTGGAAGGGTTGTCCTTGTGGGCCTCCAGGTTGCCTTGGATAAGGCTGTCTATAATACTGTTGCCCATAGGAGGGTTGCGTGTAAGATGGCTGACCTTGATAAGGTGGTCCTTGAAAATTCGCAAGGGGTACTTGGCCACCATGATAACTGGTGGTACCCCAAGCAACAAATAACGGGACCGTAACCTCAACCGCGCACTGAGAGGGTAAAGGTCCGGGGTAGTAGATATGAGCTCCTCGAGAATCGTAACAATGAAATGGATCCTGGGGGTCTGAATTCTAAAGAGCGTGAAAATATTGATCGTATGCCGCCCCTGCTGGAATGGAACCAGAAGAAGGTGGGGCATTTAGTGTAGGATCAACAACTCTGGGTATAGGTGCCAATGGGCCACTATTCACTAATCCGAATGAAGGTCCAGCAACAGTGGTGACAACTGAGGATGTAGTAACGGCACCAACAACAGGGGTTGAAGAAGCCACACAGACAGTTGGAATAGTCAGGACTGAGGTGACAGACACATTGTGAATTTGAGGAATAAAAGACTCCGATGTCGGAGTGACGATGTGAGACCACATAGAACTCGTAAGGGAGGTCCTAGAACCCATAACATCCCTTAAAGCCTTATAGCATAAAGGTAATGTGGCACCAAGAGGGGTGACATGGAAGGGTGTAGTTTCTGTTGAGATAGGAATTTCACCGCTCACCACAACGGATTCTTCACTCGTGACGGGGGATGTGTCCTCCATGTCAGAAGAAAACATTGGGACCGAAACACTAGGAGGATTACTGGGAATATCTTCTTCGAAAGGCTCCCAAACGGGGTTCCAGTGAATATCATAAGTCTCGTCTTCTGGAGCGCGAGAGTTAATTGGTTGGACACTTGGAATAACAGGGAGAGTATCACTAACAACCAGTATCTCAGGAGCAACAGAAGAGGGAGACCCTTGGTCACTTGGAACGGGAGACGAGATCAGTGATTCTGCCAGGATGATGATTCAAAAACCCTAGGAAAACTTAACGAGAAAGAACCCTACTCAAGCTAACACAAACAAGATCTAACCGGGTAAATGTGAACATGGCCGAATAAATTTTTAGACACGGGAACAGAACTTGACTTTTTCATCTTTAAAGAGTCGAGAAAAGGACAAAAAGATGACTCTAGTCGCCTTCGAATATTTAATGAGCCTGAAGTGACAAGTGCTCAGATGGACCTTTTCTTTTAGGGAGTCTGAAAAAGAACGAAAGTGACTACTCTGGAGAACTAGGCAAAAGGTTTACCAGAAAAATCCGTAAAACTGCATATACACCTTGGCAGTCATATGAAAACCAAGGACTTTCCGTATGACAGTCAATCTTCCCGAATGCTGTGTTCGGTGCGTTATGGTTTGTAAGGCGACGGACACGGCTTCCTAGGGATAAAGGATGATAACGTAGTGGGGTCTCCCAACATATACTTGACGGTACATGGGAGCACAATTCCGTGCTAGGCCACTATTGAGTCACAGAAGGAGGAACCACCTAACCTTGAGTGAAAACAAAAGTGACTAGGTTAACGACGCCGAAGCACGTCTCTAGCCTAGACCTCTAAATAGTGTGTGTTATGTTCCAATGCGTTGTTAGATTTATTCAGTTCATTTCAGAGTTGATCTTGGATTATCTTTCAGTTTTCAGGCCTTACCGTATGTATACAACAAATCCTAGGATGCAGCTAGAATGAGTGAAAAAATCCTTTTTCTTCAATGAACACCTACCTACAAGAGGGTAGAGAGATCATTCCCAAACCAAGAAAACCAAGACAACAAAAGCAGTTACTCGATGCATACAGACATCAATTCCTAAAGTGCACGGATGCTACTAATGAGAGATTTAAACATTCGCTTTCCAATATGCAAACTTGAAATGAAAATTCACTTTCACTTTCGTACACTAGATGAATGCAATCTTTTTGATTTTGATGTCTTTAAATCTATAAGAAACAAATAAGCAACAAGAAAGTGTGGAAAAAACTAGTTGATCCAAACAATTGTGATCTATGTTTGGTAGTGAAGAGAAATCAAATCAATGCCAAAGATTGCTTCAATAACTAAACAATCAACCAAAAACAAGCAAAGGGGAAGGCTCAATCAAACTGACAAGAGGCTGCAAACGAACCTTGAGCAAACAAGCAACCAAGCCAAACTGATCCAAGAGACTTGAAATAATGAACCAGGTCACATAAGCAAAAAGCAAGATTCATTCAACAAAGCTCACAAGAGAGTGCCTTAACCATAAACAACGAAAAACAAGCTACTAAGCAGGTGAGAAAAGCAAGGGACCAGCAGGACAATGGACTCAGGAGGCAGAATTGACAAAATCAATTCTACAGCAATCAACGCGGGTAATACACAAGAAACAAGCGCTGATAAAGCACTAGCCGTAGCAACAAAGCGATGTCAACGCGGAAGTACATGAATTTTCCGCGATGGTAGGATTTTCAGAATCAGTGCGACTGTTAAATTTAAAGTCGCGATGATGTTCAAAACAATGACAGGTGAACCAAAACTCCCAAATCAAAAGCACACAAAAGGGTGAGCGCGATGACAACGCGACTGTTAAATTTAAAGTCGCGATGATGTTCAAAAAAATGACAGGCGAACCAAAACTCCCAAATCAAAAGAAAACAATCCTTCAGTCAAATAGGGGTATTTCCCAGATCAACCCAGGAAACTCAAGAGACTGGTAACTAATCCCCAAAACTTCAAAAAGGCCAAATCAAAAATCAAGACAAGAGTAAAGAAGAAAAGAACAAAGGCCAAATCTCCCCAGCAGAGTCGCCAATTTGTGATGCAGGAAAGTGTTCCCTCTGCGGACAGAGGCAACCCCTCCAGCCCTAGAGTGGGTCTAGCCATAAAAAAGGACAGATCAATAATAGCTTTCCTTAAACAGTCATAGTTGGAGGCCTACCTCAACTGGTGGTCGATGGAGTTTCGTTGCGCTGCTCCAACTTTCACTTCCTAATGAGTGATCAACCTGAAACAATGCAAAAGAAATACAACAAGGCACGTAACCGAAAAACAACAATGATCTATTTACTCACAAAGTCAAGAAGTCATGAGATATCAAGTACATTACATACAAGATATAGGAAAACATCATTGATTTTATTAATAATGAAATAAGAGTAAGCTTACAACCAAAGTATTGACGTCACAAGCCTTCTCAGAAGGATCCAGCCAGCATGTTCCTCAAGCATTCACTCTTTGAAGATGGATCTCCCAACATGCAAGTCTCTCTCACTCATAAGTTTTACACAAGATTAAGGGCACTTCACAACCTTCCACAAGCTATCATTAATCCCACACTTGTCACACTCACACCAGCTATCTAGCAAACTCACAAACACTAACAGCACTGCTCCACTAGCCAACTATCAGAAACTAGCGATGCATAGCAATGGTGACAGTTTAAATAGGAGAAGGAGTCTCCATGAAAGGTGGAAGAGTGATCTTATCTTCAAGGAAGGTAGCAAAAATTACAGAACATCCATGCCAGAGAAAGGAGGGTGATACGAACTATGCCAACAACCATGTCTGGAGTCATATAGAAGGCCGACTGTTGGAACAAATTCACCCAATCTGGATCATCGCGGGGGAATAACTAAGCTATAGCGCTGACATCACTAGTGAGTAGTGTAGCTAGTCAGATCATCGCCAAAGATTATTAACAACCCCGCGTTGGAACATGAAATTGGACCATTGCGGGAATCGGATGCACTCCCGTGCTGGTAGCGCATCTGAATTGTTTATGAGCGCCCATTAGCGCGTATATTTAGTCCATAGTCGCGATGAGGTGGATAACTTAGGAAAAGTGGGTTTTTGGCAACATCAGAGAGAATTTGTCTAATGTGAGCATGTTTTACTTGGACACATGACACATTAGGAGTATTGGAGTGAAGGAAGTGACAAATTACTGTGTAACACGAAGTGCGACACTTTAGGATATGAGATTGGGCGTGCAAGAAAATATTGTATAACAGATGCCCCATAAAGTATGAAGTCATAACAGGAAGTGATGGCTGAAATGCTTTATAAGAAAAGGCAAGGACTTAGAGAACCACCATTAGGATACCTGCAAATCAAACATAATACAATATATCTGACATCTTTGATGTAAGTATGCTTAAAGTGTAAGCATAAAACAATACATTGCTCCACGGCATGGACACGACCATCTATATAGAAAGGATCATGTTTACAATCATGAATACTTAATAACTCCACATAGCCTGTATTTATCAAACAAAACCCAGGGTATTCATCTCTATCTTGATCCAACTAAAGTATGAATCCCACCATGTGAATAGATTTTTCGGAGTCGAATATGGTAGAAACCGCCTGATTACCGCTCAATTATGTAAACCATTAACAAGCACGAGAGAAACCACCAATGATGATGATGGCTCTCAAGGTACAACAACACATCCGCAAGTTTGAACAATGAAGCTAAATTCCAACACTCGTAGAATTATTCGATCGAAGGCCAGTGATTTGAACCTATCGTCGAATGCGAAGAACCTACCATTGAGGCATGCAAGCTCCAAGGTATTGAAAGGGAGTTCCTAGATCATCTTCCCAAAAAATGAGTTGGAGTCGACGTGAAGTGATCTATCGAAGGAGAGCCATAATGTTTCCCACATCATTGACACAAAACATAGGATTTTGCAAAGTTGGCAAGAGTGATTCAGGATTGTTGCAAAAAAAGTCAAACAGGGTATAAGTGGTTTGAATTTGCAGATGGGACTTCTCTTGAACATATCGGCAACACGACTCCAGAATTTGGCAGCATTTGACTCAAAATAGGATCAGAGGTCATGGTGACAATAGGATATAATCATATGAGAGGCAAATGGATTCCCCAAACCCAATAAGGCAAGTGACGAAGTGAGGATGACCCAAACCCAACACAAGATACAAATAAGTGTCATGTTCAAGAACGACATGCTGTCTTTTATACAAAATATAGGATATATGTTTCCTTCCATTTTTTCCACCATTTCAAGCAAATATGTTAATTTTAGGTATGTTCTATGTTTAGAGAAAATTTACTTCAATTTTCCATATTAGCTCAAATCATTTCCATATTAGTAATCACATTTAGCATGATAGTAAAACGCAGATAGAACATAAATATAAATCACAGAAAACAAGCCAAGACAAGAGGACACAAGATGTGGCGTCAGCCAGGGACAAACCCCAATGTGGGGAAACCCTTGATCAATTTTTCTTATGTTCTTCAATAGTTCAGCAGAGAAAGAGATAGTACATAAACATCAGAAGTCAACATTTTGACTTAACAAAATAAGAGCAGATATCTTCACTAAGAAGATAACACATGAGGTAGTTGATTTGAACTTAGGTGAAGGCATATTGTGTTGATTTGGGGTAGCATCATATGTACTCTAGCCACGAAACTTGGTGGAGAGGCTAAGGCACATGAGATATCCAATACCCAAAAAGGGTTTGGTAAGATTCTAAATAGTTTGGGAAATCTTAAAATAATTAATATTTTTAATGTAATCCAGCTAGAAATTGGTCCTCCTCAAGCTCTGCTAGTTGCATGAGCCTCTCTTCCAGGGCTTCACGATTCGCCATTCCTGTGAGTGCCGCTATGTGCAGACTAGATACAATTTATTCCATTCGCATCACATCTTCTATGCCATACACAAGTCTAAAAGGCGTTTTCCAAGTCAGCTTCTTGCAAGTCGTTCTGTAGGCCCATAGCACCATGGGTACGTGCACATCCCAATGATTTCTTTGAGCATTGAAAGCCTTCGTCAATGTGCTCTTCACTATCTTATTGAATCCTTCCACCGTCCCATTAGCCTGTGGATGATAAAAAATAATAAAAAATAATAAAAAATAAATAAAAAATAAAAAATTATAGTGAAAATGCCACAATGACTTCCGTGGAGCAGCGAAACCCTAGAATCCAAAGCTCTGATACCAAATGTTATGAAACCAGCTCACAAAAAGATAGAAAAGATAGATCAACGCCTTAGAATTCAACCTCTTCGAGGGGGAAACCTCCTTTACATTATATAAATGAACAATTCTTGGATGATTCAAATGACAAAACCTCCTTTCTATATATAGGAGTCTAAGGGGTCACAATATAACCAAGTCGACCTAACAATAATAATATAAGGGCACAAAAATAACAATAGAGGGATTCTATGGGGCATAGTAATAACAATATGGGGACAATAGGGGCACAACAATATTAATAAGGGATACAGCTACAATATTAATTGGGGCATCACTAGTATTATAGGGACCTAACACTCATCTTCGTGGAGTTGCTTTGTGACCTTCCATCATCATCTAATGATTTAACATCTAAAGCATCAATCTTGGATGAGACTTTGTTTCTGATATCGTCAAGCAGTCCGTGATATGGAGATATACTGATCTATATCCAAACCCAAACTTTTAGGCCAAACACCTCTCGCTCGGAATAGTGGCGTATTTGATACCAAGCTAAAGACTACATGATCGTCGGTGATACACTTTACCATCGTGGCATCGATAAAGTTCTGCGAAGGTGCCTCATGCAAGAGGAGGCTGAAAAAGTTCTAAATGACTATCATTCAGGTGCGTGTGGGGGGAATCTATCTAGTTACACTACTGCACAAAAGATCTTACGAGTTGGTTACTTCTGGCCCACTATATTCAAAGATTGCATAATTGCAATCAGAAGTTGCCATACTTGTCAGATTTTTTATCGCAAAACCAGATTACCACCTGCACCACTGCATCCAATAGTTTTTGTTGGGCCATTCACTAAATGGGGCATTCATTTCATGACATGTAACCCCACCTCGGTCGGAGGGCATGGGTATATTATAGTCGTCGTTCACTATTTTACAAAATGGGCCGAGGCGATGCCTACATTAAACAACAGCGGCGAAACATCTACTCTTTTCTTTTTCAATCATGTAGTCTCTAGATTCGGTGTTTCACAGGCTATAGTCACATATCGTGGATCGCATTTTCGCAATCACATGATGGTTGAGTTGACTGCCAAACTAGGACTGTCCCATGATAGTTCTACACCATATTATCCACAGGCAAACGGACAGGTTGAGGCGATCAACAAAGTCCTTAAGTGCATGCTGTAGAGAATGATTGGAGTCCACAAACGAAATTGGCATTTAATCATGTACTCAGCTATGTGGGCATATAGGACTTTAGTGAGAAATGCGACCAGATTTACGACTTTTCAGTTGGTGTATGGTCTGGAAGTTGTCATACCAATTCAGTGCGAAATTTCTTCTCTCAAGCTCATAATTGATCTACTTCCTGAACCTTCAGAGAAAGAGGCTTGTTTCTTGGAACTAATCCACTTTGATGAAACTTGTCGTGATGTCGCGCTGGCTAATGAAGCACATAAGAAATGTGTCAAGGCACAATTTGACAAAAATGTCAAGTCTCGTGTCTTCTTAGAAGTTGACTTGGTCTTGCTTTACAATCAAGACTCTGACAAATTGGGAGCAGGTAAGTTTGAAACATTATGGATGGGCCCCTACATTTGTTAGGACCTCATATTGTCCCTTTTTTACCATATATTTTGCTATGATACCATCCCTTTCAAACTTATATTTAAAAGCCTTTGTTAAGTATCTTGACCCAATTATCTCTAAGGTATGTAATGATTCTTCTCGTCACTATGCATTTAATTATTTAGCATATAATCACGACATCTTCATAGTTAATATTTGAATTATTAAGTGCTAAACAGTTAAAGGATGATGTGCAGTCTGTGAGGCTGAAACAGTTGGAAGACTATTTTTGTAGTTGTTGAAACAGCAAGAACGGCATGTGGATCACGATGCTGAAACAGTTGAGATCCGCATTCTAAATACGACAGCAGCAAAGGAATCGGGACTGATCACCAAAGAAGCTGTTACACGGGATGTAACGCTTATATCTAAAGACAGCATTACTGTAACAGCATTTCATTGATAGGGAATTGACTTCCCTATTTTTGTATAATGGGTTAGAACAATGTAAATCTTTTGTAATAGATGTCTCCTCTATATAAAGAGGAGACATCTACATTAGAGAAAAAGGGGGGGATTTGGAAAAAAGGGGCTTAGCTGAAGGAACAGGACTAGAACTCTTTTCTGTAATATGACATACTGATGGATGAGTAAAGTTTCGTTTTGAGCATCTCTTTCTAGTTCTTGTTGCCTGGGGAATCTTGTGAGAAGGACAGGTCCCACCTTCATCACAAGATTCACCCATTACATTTCCGCCGTGTGTTAAGTGTGCCTTTTCATTCATGCCTTGTTAACAGTATCGTTTGCTGAACATTGCTTATAATACCTTTTGCTGAACTTTGTTTATGTTAATTGTTATATGAGTGTTTCACAGGTGATTAAGTTACAGAGTGAATTGGCAAGTTGAATTAATCAAAAGTAGGTGCTGGAGATTCTGGCTCTGGGGGATAGGGTCCTGAATTTCTGTTACAGCACAGTCATTGTTTTCTTTTGCAGATTGATTCTTTCCATTTCTTTATTAGAATTAAGCATTTCTCTGATAACCATCTGCAACAGAGTATAATTGCTATAATGCAGAGTGGAGCTTCAGTTTTTTAATTTAAGGCGTGATTTGTTTATACTATAACTTCTGTCACTTTTAAAATTGAGTACATACAGTACGCAGTTGCCTTTGAAATAACAAGACTTCCCTGGGTTGATAATTAATGTCGCACTTTGTTGTTTAATTCAATAAGCAACTAAAGTGACCAACATTTTGGCGCCATTACCGGGGAAGGTAATTATAGATTTTAAAAGTACAGATGATTTTTCTGTAGATATGCAGAATGCATGAGAGGACGCAAGAAAACTAATCCTACAGGTGGCAAGGGAAAAGGAAGAGGAGGAAGGAAAACTTTCATCGATGATATTATTTCAAAAGCTGAGACATCCCAGAGGTTAAGCTCTCGAAGGCCATAGACTCAGCACTCTTTCCAAACAAACTATCAAACGGAGGAAGTAGTGGGACCTGAAAGAGTTATAGAAACACCAGAATACACTGAGGAACCAGTGGAAGAAGTCGAAGGACCAGTAGAAAAGATTGAAGAGCCAATAGAAGATACTAAAGTTGAGGAACCAGTTCTAGACATTGAGAGTCCAACAGAAAGAACTGAAGACCACGCAAGTGCATCAGGAAAACAACCAATGGAGGAAAATGAAGGAATATTAGGTGGAGGTCGTAGAGGAGAAGGAAGGGGAGAGAATTCTCTCTCCACCCTGGAATTCCGTATCGGGGAACTCCCTAGAGGAACAACTCCTATGAAGAATATCCCACTGTCAGCATTACCCAATTTCCATGGTTTATCTTCTGAAGATCCTGATGAGTTTCTTTTTGAATTTGATATATTGTGTAGAAGCTATGACTATGTTAATGCTGCTAAAAAATTGAAGTTGTTTCCAGCCACACTAAAAGGGAATGCACTAAGATGGTTTATGAGCTTGGGAGCTCATGTGATCACGACATGGGATCAGATGAAGGAGAAATTTCTGGACAAATACCAAGACTATTGTTGGACAAGAGAAAAAGGGAGGAATTATTCAAGATGGTTCAGAAGGAGGGTGAAAATATAGAGGACTTTGTGGAAAGACTCTAGTAACCTGCAAAGATCTGAGCACCCCGATGTAAGTAAAGATATTCTTAAAACAATATTGTTGAAAGGGGTAAGAGATGATTGTTTAGATATGTTAAATATGCTTGGTAAAGGAGATATATCCAAAGAATCATATGACGAAATTTTTAACCTCTGCAAGAGATGTTCAAGAGGAGCTGCAAATAAATCAAAGAGCAGGGATAGCACTTATTCAAGGGTGCAGAAATCAGCTAGTGGTGGAGCAACAAGGGCTGAAATAGGTAATTTGCTTGAGTAATTTAAAACTGAAATGTTAAGTTCTTTTGCTTCACAGATTGATACCTTGCAAGTTAAAAAGAAGCAGGCAGAGGCAGAAGCTGCTTTGGCCATCTTCTGCTCTAAATGCAGGGAAAAACATCCATTGAGAGAATGCCCACTAGACAAGGTGCCAATCTGTACCATTTTTGAAAAGGACCATGAAACTCAACAATGCCCCTCTTTACCAGGAATAAAGGCAGCATTACAACCAACGAAGGAAGAAGCTGAAGCAGTTTATCTGTTGACACAAAGGAGGCAATGGAAACCACGAGGACAAGGTACAAATTCTAGTATGCCATTTAATCGTTGGAATAATTATCCTTCATTTAATCAAGCAAATTACCCACCCTTTAACCAAATGCAGTACCCACCCTTTAATTTCCCACCCATGCAGCAAACAAACCCTCCCTTTGTAGACTCTACAATGTGGAATCCCTGGCTTCTGCAGCAATCCTATTTTAACCAATGGAACCCAAACTAGAGAGCTCAACAGACTCCATTCTCAAATCAATTTCCTCAGTTCCAGCGACAACTTTCTCTTCCGGCAGGTACCCCGTAGAATAATCAGACCATGAAGCCTCAGCTGCTTATACAACCGAACCCTAACCCAAATAACAATAAAGCTGTGCAAGTTATCGATATTCAGAACCTACCTACATCTCCTATGCAATGCAATGATATTCATTTACGATCTGGCAGAGTAGTCGAGCCAATTATAGATGACATTACATCTTCAGAATCTAAGAAAGAGGAATCAGAACAGAGTAAATCATCTAATAAAACTGTTGAAATAGTCAAGCCATCCTCTAATAGAACTACTGAAACAGTCAGGCCATCCTCTAATGGAACTGCTGAAACAGCAGAACCACCATTCCCTTAGTGCTTGGCTCTCACTAAGACACCTGAGCCGCCTGCTTTTAACCTTTTAGGGGAATTGCAGAATCTGTATGTTAAAATTCCACTCTTACAAGCACTCAGAGATGTACCAATCTATGCCAGAACTGTTAGAGAAATTTGCATTAAGAAACCTGGTAGGAAGGCTAAAGATCCCCTTATAGTTCATGTGATGGGAGATCTGGCTGCTTTAATGACAGGAAAAGCCCCTCCTATAAAATATGGTGACCCTGGTCATCCTACAGTCACAGTGCAGGTTGGAAAAACTATTGTTTCATGAGTTCTGGTAGACCTAGGTGCTGCTATAAATATCATGACCCTTGAAACTGCACAGTTGTTACAATTGAAAAATGTAATTAGAGAAACACCAACTATCCTGGAATTATCTAATCGTTCCACAATCAAACCAGAGGGGGTTATTGAAGACCTGATTATTTCAGTTGAATCCTGGAATTACCCAGCTGACTTTGTGGTGTTACAGACTAAAGAAAATTTGGGGGGGCATCCTCTGATTTTGGGGAGACCCTGGCTGGCTGCAGATGCTTTTATCAATTGTCGATCAGGTTCAATGACAATTTCCAATGGCTGTGAAACTAAGCAGCTTACGTTGTACCCTCATGCTACACCTATGATTAATAATGATGATTCTGTATGGGTAAACTATGAGGATAATGATACTCAACCCATCTTGACCATTGGACAAGCCTTAACTCTTAAAGGTACCACAGAAGACGAAGTAATTAGTAATTTTATTTCTGACCTTCCTCAGTTACTTATGAAGCACATGTTGAAGATGCACAACAATATAAAAGCATATACACAGCTATTAAAAACATGCACAGGAAACACAGAGGTTTAGTGTGGTTCACCCAACCAATCTGGGCTACGTCCACCAAACATAGGCATCGACAATCTTTATTAATCAAACAGGAGATTACATAATTAATCAAATCCTCACAAACTCTCACACCACAAAAACAATCCATATGGATACCTGTTTTATAGAAAGGAGAATCTAACTGCCTCATAAATCTTCTCACATCAAATTTAGGATGCATTAACTCTCTCCCAACAACCTGGAGCTAATCTAGCAACAAATTCCTATTGTTGTCACACATTAGAGATTTTTGCCTAATTTATGAAACAAAAAATCTCAACAATCTCCACCTTGACAACAATTAGCCTGATGCCCTGTTTGTTTATTATTTTTATCTTTTCTGCAAGCCAAGAGAAGCCAAACACCAACATAGCTTCTCTAACAAAACTGGTTTCGTGAACATGTCTGCACAGTTTTCCTTTGTATGCACCTTTTCAAGAGAGACTCCCCTTTCAATGATAACCTGTCTTACAAAATGGTACTTAATTGGAATATGCTTTGATTTACTATGATAGGCCGGATTCTTAGCCAAATTTATTTCACTTTGACTATCACAAAGTAACCTGATGTTGTCCTGTAACCTACCAAATTCACCAAGCAAACCTTTCAGCCAAACCGCCTCTTTGCAAGCATGCGAAGCAGCAATGTATTCTGCTTCAGTAGTGGATAAAGCAACAATGTTTTGTAGCTTTGACATCCGGCTAATAGCTCCACCTGCAAGAGTAAAGACATACCCTGAATTTGACCTTCTCTTATCCAAATCACCTGAAAAATCAGAATCAACATATCCGCAAATAGATTCACTACTCTTATTGTAAGTAATACAATAACTACTTGTGCCTCTCAAATACCGAAGCACCCATTTCACTGCTGACCAGTGTTCTTTACCCGGATTCGCCATATACCTGCTGGCAACCCCAACTGCATGTGAAATATCTGGTCGCGTACACTTCATCGCATACATTAAACACCCTACTACATTAGCATATGGAATACGAGACATAAATTCCTTTTCTTCATCTGAATTAGGACATAAACTCGAAGAAAGCTTGAAATGGGAAGCTAAAGGGACTGACACAGGCTTCACATTGTTCATACCAAACCTCAAAAGTGCTTTCTCAACATACTTCTGTTGTGATAGCCACAGCTTACCATTACCCCTGTCTTTGAAAATCTCCATGCCCAAAATCCGTCTTGTTGCTCCTAGATCTTTCATATCAAATGTCCTTGCCATCTGAGTCTTCAACTTGTTGATTTCTTCAATGCTTTTGCTTGCTAAAAGCATATTGTCAACATACAACACTAAGATAATGAACATGCCATTACTTAACTGCTTAAAGTAAACACAATGATCATATTCACTTCTTACATATTTCTGACTCAACATGAAAGAATCAAACTTCTTATACCATTGCCGAGGTGACTGCTTCAGGCCATATAATGACTTCTTGAGCCTGCAGACAAATTTCTCATTGCGATGCTGAACAAACCCTTCCGGTTGTTCCATATAAATTTCCTCATATAAGTCTCCATGTAGAAATTCAGTCTTAACATCTAATTGCTGCAACTCTAAATCAAGCAAAGCCACTAATGCTAACACAATTCTAATTGAAACTATTTTAAAAACTGGTGAAAAATTCTCATGAAATTCAATGTCGGCTTTCTGAGAAAACCCTTTTGCAACCATCCTCACTTTGTACCTGTCTTCCGTATCATTCACACCCTGTTTCACCTTGAACACCCACTTACATCCCACAGTTTTCCAGCCTTTGGGAAGTTCAACCAGATCCCATGTGCCATTCTTACCTAAGGCCATCATTTCGTCCTTCATGGCTGCTTTCCACTTGTCACTTTTCGAACCTTCTATTGCTTCCTGATAGCACAGAGGTTCATCGTCATTAGCAGTAAAAGCAACAGAAGTGACATAATCATCATACCTTCTCGGTGGCCTTTTGATTCTTGTAGACCTCCTTAAGGATGTTTCTGGTGCTTCCTCGATTGGTTGACTACCATCTGTAGGAACTTCTTGATGATCAGTATCTGAGACCTGTTCATGATCTAAACCTGAACCCTGTTCATGTTCTGATTTTGAAACCTGTTCATGGCTAGTATCTGAACTATGGTCATCATGACTATCATTAGAAATGCTATCAAACTGAATATGCTGAAAGTCAGATACATCATCCTGTTTCAATCTACTATCTACATCTAACTGTACAAGAGAGGATTCATTAAACTTTACATCTCTGTTGATGATGATTTTGCGGGTAGTAGGATCCCACAATCTATATCCCTTTGTTCCAACACCATACCCAACAAAGATATACCTTTTAGACTTTGGATCTAATTTAGTTCGCTGATGTTTAGGCACTAGAGCATATGCATCACAACCAAACACTCTGAGTTTAGAATAGTCACAAGGGTGTCCTTTCCATACCTCTTGCGGAATCTTGCAGCCTATCGCCGTTGATGGAGACCGGTTTATCACATAACAAGTTGTTGCCACCGCTTCCGTCCACAACTCCTTTTGCAACCCAGCGTTACTCAGCATACTCCTTGCTCTCTCTAGAAGAGTCCTATTCATTCGTTCAGCAACTCCATTTTGCTGAGGAGTATAAATCGTGGTCTTATGTCTCTCGATCCCTGCATCCTTGCAATAGCTGTCAAACTCCTTGGAAGTAAACTCACCACCATTGTCAGTTCTTAAACATTTTATTGTTCTACCAGTGTTGTTTTCTACCAATGCTCTAAACTGCTTGAAAACTGAAAAAACATCAGACTTCCTTTTCATCATGTAGACCCACACTTTCCTAGAAAAGTCATCAATAAATGATGCAAAATAAGACGAGCCACCATATGAGGTTGTAGGAGCTGGTCCCCAAACATCTGAATGGATATAATCAAGTATGCATTTACTAGTATGTTTTCCTGTTTTAAACTTTTGTTTACTTTGTTTTCCAAACAGACAATGCTTACAGAAATCTAACTTTCTAGACTTTAGATTTGGAAGTAACTTGCGATCAGCCAAAATTTTTAACCCTCTTTCACTCATATGCCCCAATATTTGATGCCATAAGTGAATGGAACTACTATCATGTTCAGACACCGTAGACACATAGTCTGACCCTATACTTCCTTCTAACTGAAATAGATTTCCTACCTTCTTAGCTTTCATAACTAGTAAAATACCTTTGTAAATTTTCATTACTCCACCTTGAATTACAGTTTTATATCCATTTGAATCAAGTGCTCCTAATGAAATCAAATTTTTCCTTAAATCTGGTACATACCTCACATCAGTTAATATTTTTGTTGTCCCATCAAACATTTGCAGTTGTATACTCCCAATCCCCACAATATTACATGTTACATCATTACCCATGTACACAACACCATCATCAATTGATTTATATGTCGTAAACCAGTCTTTATGAATACACATGTGGTTTGATGCACCGGAATCTAACAACCAATGTTTACCATGATTTGACACATTAACTGATGATACTTCATCACTCATACCTGAACCAGATGCCGAACCTGTATCTGACGTATTTGCCTCCTTCTTCTCTGTCGAAGAATCTGCTTTAGAAGTTTGTTGTTGTCGCTTCCAACAGTCCTTCATTAAATGCCCTGATTTTCCACAAAACCAACACTTTAGCTTACTCTTCTTCCCTTTCGACTTTGAACGTGATTCGCTCGACTTCCTGGGGCGTCTTTCTTTCGAACGAACTCTAACCATCATAGCTTCTGATGTAGAGGTTTCGGAATGCGACCTCCTCCTTGTTTCTTCCGATAATAAGGATGCAACTACATCATCAAACTCAATAGTTTCTGATGAACTAAGACTTATAGAAGTAGAAAAATGATCCCATGACTCGGGAAATGAGCACAATAAAGTAATAGCTTTATCCTCAGATTGAATTTTTACTTCTATACTTTGTAATTGCACAAGAAGAGTATTAAAAGCATTTAAATGATCAGCAATCTATGTACCTTCCTTCATTCGCAAACTGTACAACTGTCGCTTCAGGGGAATCCTATTGGTTAAGGATTTGGTCATGTACAGTTTCTCCAGTTTCGTCCACAAACCAGCAGTTGTTGTCTCCGACACGATATTAAACAGGACATCATCAGCCAGACACAGTCGAATTGCACTTATCGCTCTTTCATCCATCTCGGCCCACTCATTATCTGTGATGTTGTAAGGTTGTTTGGATTTTCCCAACAACGCCTTTGCCACACCATGTTGGACAAGCAAATCATACATCTTCACCTTCCAGATCTCGAAATTATTTTTTCCATTAAACTTCTCAATTTCAAACCGGGCACTCTGAGTTTTCGCCATTTTGTATCAACCAAAAAACACAATAATCTCCAATATCCAACTTTTAAATACCAACAATAAAAAAAAACTGCTTATGCCTTGTAGCCTTTATTTAAAAAAAAAAACAAACCTTTTGCTGTGCAAAATTACAATAAAAGAAAACTGCCTATGCCTTACTCTCTGAGAATATGAAATAAAAAATAATCAATCATCACAGTCCCGTGGCCTCATTCGCTGGCAGACGTGACATTCTGGCTTCCATTCACAAGGTTCAAGTATGGCAGCTGGAAAACTGCCATCAATTGATCTCTCAGCCTTACTGTCGGGCTCTCTGCAGTGTCTAACGGTGCAAACTACTTTGTACTCGATTTTCCAAAAACAATCTTCTGCAGTAAGACTTAAAACTCTGAATACATTACCAAGTAGAGGGATAGACATGGCACCCCATGGTAACTAGAAAACAGGACATGTCTCTTGCTCTATATTTATCTTCTTCTGAAACATTTATTTTCCTCGGGTCATTAAAATAACTCTGATTTGCGTGCCAAAATTGCGTTACATTGGAAATTACTTACAACCTCTATGGTCGGGGTTTATCGTTGGAACATTTTGTCTTATAACAGAACAATATTTAACTGTTGTTTTTCATATACAACGTTCCAATTGGTTTCTAGTTACTTAATTTCCTTGTTGAGGAACAAGCATATGGACTGTTACTGTTACCTGAACAGTTGAAATCTTGAATGAGCACTCCACGCAGGACTCCAGCAATACAGCTGCCCGCCTTTACTCGCACCACTCCAGTTCTACGCAGCTTATGCACTCCAGGCAGCACCAATCAACGCCATTCAACGCAGCATGCAGCAAGTGATGTTTTGTGCAGCAGAAAGCAATCAGCAATACCATATCAACGCTCCAGCAGGCAATCTCCAGCACGCAATCTCCAACACGCACCTCCAGCAGGCAATCTTAGCACCTCCAGCACTCCAACATTGCTCTGATACCACTTGTTGAAGATCAGATGCACAACAATATAAAAGCATATACACAGCTATTAAAAACATGCACATGAAACACAGAGGTTTAACGTGGTTCACCCAACCAATATGGGCTACGTCCACCAAACATAGGCATCGGCAATCTTTATTAATCAAACAGGAGATTACATAATTAATCAAATCCTCACAAACTCTCACACCAGAAAAACAATCCGTATGGATACCTGTTTTATAGCAAGGAGAATCTAACTGCCTCATAAATCTTCTCACATCAAATTTAGGATGCATTAACTCTCTCCCAACAACCTGGAGCTAATCTAGCAACAAATTCCTATTGTTGTCACACATTAGAGATTTTTTCCTAATTTATGAAATAGAAAATCTCAACAGCACATAATCAGTTGACTGCAATTCTGGATCCTGAGACACAGCAAAAGCTTAAATCTGAAGATTTACCTCAAACATCAACTGCTATCTCCTCTAAAAGCATAACAATAGAAATTGAACCTGGCAAAACATTAAACATAAACCCCAATTTATCAGATGTTGAAACACAACAGCTAATAAGGTTGCTCCGTGAAAACAAAGAAGTATTCGCCTGGGATTACACGGACATGAAGGGGATCTCTCCCGAATTATGTACTCATCGTATTTATATTAAGGAGGGAGCCCGACCAGTCTGTCAACCCCAGCGACAAATGAATCCCAACCTAAGGGAAATTGTGAAGGAAGAACTTCAAAAGTTGCTTGATGCAGGGTTTATATATCCCATATCTGACAGCAAATGGGTTTCGCCATTGGTGATAGTCCCTAAGAAAAACGGGAAATGGAGAGTGTGTGTGGATTATAGAGCCTTAAAAAAAGCCACTCAAAAGATCATTTCCCCTTGCCCTTTATTGATCAGGTATTTGACAGTTTGTCAGGGAAGAAATTCTTTTCCTTTTTAGACGGTTTTAGTGGATATAACCAGATCAGAATTGCACCTCAAGATCAGGACAAGACCACCTTTACTAGTCCTTGGGGAACTTTCGCCTATAGAGTTCTCCCATTTGGACTATGTAATGCTCCAGCAACATTTCAAAGAGCAATAATAGGAATTTTTCTGATATGCTTAATGATTCTTTGGAAATATTTATGGATGATTTCACTCCCTATGGTGTGACTTTTGAAGTTGTGCTACAAAACCTTGAGAAAGTACTTAAACAATGTATACAAGCTAATCTTTCCTTGAGTACGGAAAAATGTCATATGATGATGAACGAAGGAATTGTACTAGGGCACTTCATTTCGTTTCTTGGGATTCAGGTGGATCCATCCAAAGTACAGGTAATACAGACCCTTCCTATTCCTAAAACACAAACTGATTTAAGAAGCTTTTTAGGACATGATGGATATTACAGAAGATTTATCAAAAATTTCTCTAAAATAACTTCCCCTTTGTTTGTGTTACTTATGAAAAATGTTGAATTTAAGTGGACTGATGCCTGTCAGAAAGCATTTGATGAACTTAAGCATCATTTGTCTACAGCTCCTATTCTAAGAGGACCTGATTGGGCACTTCCCTTTCACATATCCTCTGATGCTTTGGACACTTCAATTGGAGCGGTCTTGGGTCAAGAAGAAAACAATCTTCCGTATGTTATCTACTTCATTAGTAAAAATATGACCCCTGCTGAACTTAATTACACAGTTACCGAGAAAGAATTTTTAGCAGTTATTTATGCTATTAATAAATTTCGACATTATATTACTGGCTATCCTACTTTTGTTCACACTGACCACTCAGCTATCAAGTATTTAATGAATAAATCTATTACAAATGCTCAAGTTACCAGGTGGTTATTGTTACTACAAGAATTTGATATTACAATTGTGGATCGACCAGGTAAATAAAATGTGGTTGCTGATTTCCTTTCTCGGATAAAAACTGATGATAATACTCCAGTAGATGATTCCTTTCCTGATGAATATTTGTTTGCAGTATCTGCTCACTCACCATGGTATGCAGACATTGCCAATTATTTGGTTGCAGGGAAGTTACCATCACACCTATCACATAGGGAGAAAAGAAGAATCATTCAACAAAGTGCTAGGTACAGCTGGATAAATGGGTGTCTTTTTCATACAGGACTTGATAAGGAGATCCGAAGATGCATTAGAGAAGATGAGGTTTATGACATATTGAAGGCTTTTCATGATGGCCCTTGTGGTGGGCATTTCGCTGATAAGAGAACGTCACATAAAATTCTCAGGATGGGTTATTATTGGCCCTCACTCTTCAAGGATACAAAGAAATATGTTAAGGCCTGTGACAGCTGTCAGAGAATGGGCCAACCCAACCATAGAGATGAAATCCCACTGAACCCTCAAGTAATACTTGAACCCTTTGAAAGATGGACTCTAGATTTTGTAGGGCCCATCAACCCTCCATCCAACCAAAGAGTTTATATATTGGTTTGTACAGATTACATGACTAAATGGGTGGAAGCTAAGGCACTAATCAAAGCTAATGAAGAATCTATTTTAACCTTTTTATTTGAATAAATCTTCATTAGATTTGGGGTGCCTAGAGAATAAGTCACAAATGGAGGACCTCCTTTCAATTCACATGGTTTTAAAGATATGCTTCAAAAATATCATATCAATCATAAAATGACTACACCTTACCACCCCCAAGCTAATGGTCAGATGGAAAGTACAAATAAAGTCATAGAAGCTATTCTAACAAAAACTGTCAAAGAGAATAGGAAAGATTGGTCTCAAAGACTTCCTGAGGCATTATGGGCTTATAGAACTACTTGGAGAAACACTATAGGTTTTTCACCCTATGAATTGGTTTATGGTAAAAGTGTTGTTTTCCCTGTGGATCAATTTGAAATTAAAACTTTAAGAACTACTTTAGTTGTTAACCTTGATTTAACTGATGCACAGATAGCTAGGTTGAAACAGCTGCAGGAATTGGATGAAAAAAGGTTGGATGCCATCCATTAAACAACTATGATTTAGCAGCAAAGAACCAGGTGGCATGGCAAAGCTATTAAACATAAGCAGTTCCAAAAAGGTAATTGGGCTTTACTATATGATTCCAGGTTTGAAAATTTTCAAGGAAAGTTACGAACAAGGTGGCTGGGACCTTACGAAATAGACACTGTTTTTCCTAATGGAATAGTAAGGCTCCTAACAATTGATGGGTCTAGAACTCCATTGCTAGCAAATGGGTATCGGCTTCGTTCGTACCAGCAACCAATTTCTAAGGAGGATTTTAAAGCTACTTGCATGGTAGATTCACACTACATTTTCTTGGGGGAGTCTCTTGCCCCTCATTGCACTTAATTTCTGCATTATTTTTGTATTAGTATTAGATTAGATTACTTAACTAATAATCCCTGCCAAGGGGCGCCATATTATAAGTTATTTTGCAGGTCTTAATCCGGAGGCTGGTTGAAGGAGTAATGGCATTACAAGCAGGATCAGGTTTCAGTATGGGAAACATGGCCATTCCATCTCAATTCATTATCCATCAGAAACATTTCACTATCAGTACCTCTTCTCCCGTTGCTAAAACACCAATCTTCCCCCATTTTCCCTCGTTGCTAAAACACCAATCTTCCCCCATTTTCCCCTGTCAAAACACCAATTTTTCCTCATTCTTCTCCATTATGGAAACACCGACTTTTTCTCATTTCTCCGAAAAAGCGTCAACTTTTTTTTTCCCATAATTAAGGCACCAATTTCTCTCAAAAATAATTAATATCATCCATTTTCAGAATCAACCATTTACCCTGATAATTGAAGTTCCTTCGCCATCACCTCCTATGTATAAAGAAAGCCCTTTATATAA
The DNA here is from genome assembly GCA_031772625.1 of Pinus tabuliformis. Classification (NCBI taxonomy): domain Eukaryota; kingdom Viridiplantae; phylum Streptophyta; class Pinopsida; order Pinales; family Pinaceae; genus Pinus; species Pinus tabuliformis. The sequence goes on along the minus strand of CM062810.1, from coordinate 46,141,912 downwards.
ATACCCTCATATCTTATAACCTTTTCTAATAACCATTGGTGATCCACTAAACGACAAAAATGGACTTTCAGCACAGCAATCGAAGGTAAAACGTGAGGTATGCGTGTTTATGTGTAAATATTAAAGTATAGTTAATGAGAAGATCACGATATGATTGCCGAAATCGTCGTACACTAAAAAACTCATCATTTTAGCCGCAGTTGGGGGTGTATTACCAAAGTTTTGCAATAATTACCCAATATGCCAATCGTCGTCGTTTTTTAACACGATTGGTCTCGTCACCCCGTCCCGATTTTATTCTGTCATGACCATATTTGCAATATCTTACTCTGTTTCGGCTTCGGTAACTCGGCTCTGTATTATGCATTTTACTGAACCAGTAACTATGGGAGGTAACGCTCTCCGAAATGAACCTGGTTCAATGGCTTTATTGGAGCTTTACGCGGAAGCATATCAAATTTTTCTCCAAGCATGCTGGGTGGATTACTTCCGGAGACTCCAGGAATTTGACTCTCAGCAAGTCCTGGAATTCGCACTTAACTTAAAGGAAGACCATTCTATTGTTCGGGGAGTGCGAATTCCGGTAATAGAGGAGGATATAGCACAGGTTTTAGGATTACCGGCCAATGGTATCCGCTGGTTCAGCCAAAAACACTTAATTTTGAATGCTCAGCAAGATTTTCTTCTACCTGGGGAGCAGGTCGAACCTAAAGGCAGAGGTGTTGCACTGCGTTAATTGCCACCCCCATGGGCAAAGGTTGCAGAGTTTGTCAAGCACTATCTTACCTACGAAGGACATTACCAGGTAGTGTACCAACATGACTTTGTATTATAAAATCATTTAAGACATGGTCATTTATTGAATATGCCGTACTATCTACTTGGATGTCTAAAGAATATGTCGCATTATTCCAAGGATGCAAGGTACCCACTCCTCTCCATTACTCACCATCTCCTAGTTCAGCTCTTAATCCGCAGGGACTTTGCCCTGCGGAACCCTCTCCCCCTTAATAATCCACCTCAAGAAACTGCTAAAATTCCTCGAGAAACTGCTGAAACTACTCAGGCGGTAGCTGAAACTTCTCAAGTACAGGATGAAATTCCTATGCCATATACAATAGCCAGACCAATTGACCACGCTAGTGTATCAACCCCGTCCCATAAGTCACCTGAATCATCCATTCCCACTGTCCATATTCCCAGTGGTGATTCAAATGATGACATTCCCCTGGCTAGGCTGAAAAGAAAAAGAAAAATGCAGGAAACGGCTGTCCCTTCAACAAAAAGACGAACAAGGGCCTCAATGAAACAAGCCACTATTTCGAGTGTTCCTCCTACCCCATAAAAGGCCATCCATAAAAGAAAAATCCCTATTTTTCCTTCCTCCTTACCTCGGAGATGAAGGAGGATGTCTCCCGCAGTAGCAATAGAGACCCCTATCCTAGATACCCCACCCATTATTCTAAAACTCCATACCCCACCAAACCCCGAATCCCTACCTTCCTCACCCTTGGGTACCGAAATACAAAAAGTCCAGGATTTTGTGACATCATTCATCTCAGAAGACGCAGCTGCTCCACAAGAACCAGCTGCTAACTTATCAAAAGTAGATACCCAGGATGATGTACTGCATGTAGCTGCTACACAAGAACCAGCTACCGACTCAATAGGTGCTACACAAGAACCACCTGTTGAGGAGCCAAAAATAGACAACCTAGACGTAGCTGTTACACAAGAACCAGCTACTAGTCCAGCAAGTGTTACACAAGAACCACCTGCCAATGAGCAAAGAATTGATACCCAGGATACTACTCCTATGGAAGAACTAGTCACTTAGTTGCTCGGTATGCAGAATTTGCATGTCCAGGAGGATATAGTCGTTACAAAACCAGCCGATGGCCCAGCAGTTGTCACACAAGAACCACCTGCTGGAGAAATGAATGATGAAGCTGCCACCAAACAACCATCCTCTCATCCACCTGAACTAACCACGGAGACTGCAATTGTTACAGAAGGCCCAGTCACTATAGCTTCCCTCCAACAGGAGAATGAGTTTCTGAAAGTCGAGATTGAGGCCTATAAGCAGGGGTTAATAATAGAAAGGGAAGCCTGTGAAAAAGAATTTAATCTGTATACTTTGGCCCAGGTAGCATCTGCAGCCGAGAAAAGTGCGGATAAGGATCGGTATGAGGAATACATGTGCAGCCAATGTGGCGATCTTTATTCTCGAGCTAGTTATAAGATAGTTGAAGTTCCATTGTCTGGACCTACTACTGCACTTACTCCTGTTATAGTTAAAAAGGAATGCCCTGGTGTTACAGAAGAACCATTAGGGCCTTCAAAGATTTTGAAGAAGAAGAGAAACCGCAAGTACCCCAGCCTACCCCAGTTGTCAAAGTTGAGAATTCTGTATCAAAGTCCGTGAAGACGGTATTTACCCAGACTGAGCCTATTAATGCATAGACTGTCTTTACCCAAACTTTAAGCATTCAAGAACTTAGTGATATGTGGAAGAAAGATTATGCCTTGTCACAAGGATGGGCATTCCAGGCACAGAAATCAGTATGGCAGAACCATGCATATAGGAATTGGGAAGTCTTGGAACAATTCCACGCACAGTAGAAGGAAAATAAAAAGTTAAAAACTAAGTTATCTCTTATCTTTGAATTAGTTAAAATACTCCTGGCTACAAGAAAACCATCTTTTAATTACTCTGTGTTCCTAGCAGAACGCCTAGCATTCCTTCAGATGAAAGCTGTTAGAGATGGACGACCTCATGAAGTGACTACACCCTAGCAGTTCATCAAAACTTTTGCAGCAGCGTCAGTCAACGAGCAAAACCTCTTATGTTAACTTTATCTCCATAATCAGGCTATGCCGAAAGATAGGAAGTTTAATTTGATTCCTGTTGCTGGTGACATTCAGGTCAGAGCCTTGGTTTCTTTTATGGCTAATCAGCTCACATGGCAAAATGCTTTTCTTTCAGCAAAACATAACGAAGAAAATCGCCTTCTGTGGATTCGAGCTGAACCACAGAACGCTGCTATTTTTATTGCTGAACATCACAGGATTATAAAAGAACCAGGAATGACTGAGAATATCAGGGAATTACAGGTAGCAGTGTTGGAAGAATGTCAACAGTATATCAAGAAGAAAGGATCTCTTGCCATGAAGGCAAACAATTTGTTCTGGGAACATTGCCCTAAGAAAAGAAGGGAATACCATCCTTTTAACCCTCTCAATATTCATGTAGCTATTTCACGTGTGCCTAATTATGTTAAATGTATTCAGCAATGTGGAAACAAATGGTTGGGTTATCATTTTCACTTTCCCCTTCTCTGGTTACCTGTACAGCAATATAAGGCCTACTTCAAGGTGCCCAAGAAGGAGGAGCTTGCAGCGTGGCAGAGATTACAGAGTGTCCAAGGTTTCAGAAATCTGACTGATAGCACCTTTTATACTTACTGTATAAGTAATTTGCACTGTACATCCCAGTATTCCGATTCAAATTCAGAGTAGATGTTGCATGGGGACATGCAACTGCTTCAGTTGGGGGGGGATGTTAGGACCTCATATTGTCCCTTTTTTACCATATATTTTGCTATGATACCATCCCTTTCAAACTTATATTTAAAAGCCTTTGTTAAGTTTCTTGACCCAATTATCTCTAAGGTATGTAATGATTCTTCTCATCACTATATGTTTAATTATTTAGCATATAATCACGACATCTTCACAGTTAATCTTTGAATTATTAAGTGCTAAACAGTTAAAGGATGATGTGCAGTCTGTGAGGCTGAAATAGTCGGAAGACTATTTTTGTAGTTGCTGAAACAGCAAGAACGGCATGCGGATCACGATGTTGAAATATTTGAGATCCTCATTCTAAATATGACAGCAGCAAAGGAATCGGGACTAATCACCAAAGAAGCTGTTACACGGGATGTAACGCTTATATCTAAAGACAGCATTACTGTAACAGCATTTCATTGACAGGGAATTGACTTCCCTATTTTTGTATAATGGGTTAGAATAATGTAAATCTTTTGTAATAGATGTCTCCTCTATATAAAGAGGAGACATCTACATTAGAGAAAAAGGGGGGGGGGGGGGGGGATTTGGAAAAAAGGGGCTTAGCTGAAGGAACAGGACTGGAACTCTTTTATGTAATATGACATACTGATGGATGAATAAAGCTTCGTTTTGAGCATCTCTTTCTAGTACTTGTTGCCTGGGGAATCTTGTGAGAAGGACAGGGCCCAACTTCATCACAAGATTCACCCATTACATTTTCACCATGTGTTAAGTGTGCCTTTTCATTCATGCCTTGTTAACAGTACTGTTTGCTGAACATTGCTTATAATACCTTTTGTTGAACTTTGTTTCTGTTAATTGTTATATGAGTGTTTCACCGGTGATTAAGTTACAAAGTGAATTGGCAAGATGAATTAATCAGAAGCAGGTGCTGGAGATTCTCGCTCTGGGGGATAGGGTCCTGACTTTCTGTTACAGCACAACCATTGTATTCTTTTGCAAATTGATTCTTTCCATTTCTTTAGTAGAATTAAGCATTTCTCTGATAACCATCTGCAACAGAGTATAATTGTTGTAATGCAGAGTGGAGCTTCAGTTTGTCAATTTAAGGCGTGATTTGTTTATACTATAACTTCTGTCACTTTTAAAATTGAGTACATACAGTACGTAGTTGCCTTTGAAATAACAAGACTTCCCTGGGTTGACAATTAATGTCGCACTTTTTTGTTTAATTCAATAAGCAACTAAGGTTACCAACAACATTGTTAAACGAGTATTAACAAAAGGAGCCTACGAGCTGGTAGATTATGATGGGATTCCACTGTCGTAACCTCGAAACGGGTTGTATCTTAAGCATTACTATGCTTAATTAAGTGTAGTACACTCTTTGTATATATACTTTAGTTACATTTTTGTTTTCTTTTATAGTTATCATTTTGGTTAGGTAATCCACTTTGCATTTGTTGTAGATGTCAAACTTTTTGGAACCATTTGTTGGGTATCCTGATGGAGCTAGTCGTAGTACACGGAATCTATCTTCTAAGGCCTAGGCCATTTTCACTCCAAGCGGTGAGTTAGTGAGTTTCAGGGGGATATGTATTGGTAGATCAACGAACAACATCGCTGAGTATAGTGCGTTGATTGAACTTCTCTCTGATTCCATTTCACATGGCATACGCCGACTCGTTTTCAGGGTAGACTCACAACTCATTATTCTACATCTTACTGGTGTTTATTCCATTCGGAACCCGGCTATTTATCGCATGTTCCTAAGAGTCAGGATTTTGGAAAGATAGTTTGATTCCATTCAATATCAACATATTTCCAGAAACTTAAACACATTAATTGATTCATTAGCAAACTATGTGTTAGATATACATTTGCAGCATTTGTAAAGAAATCATTTTACATTAATATTTGCATCAGGATTGCATAACTTAACCAAAATAAAACTCTGAAAATCAAAAATATATAACTGTTTGTAGTTTTTACAAAATGTTTTGTGTCCAAGAAAAAATCGGTCACATGACCAAGAAACTCAAAATGAATGCAGAAAAGCATCCTAGACTAATGATGTTGGTGATAACATGTCACCGCCTATGCGATCATGCGCAAGAGCCGGGTCCATCGACTCGGCACACCAGTAGTGTGGCGCTGTAACCTCAAGGGTAACTCATCGGTCCTGACATCCTGAATACCAAGAGTGAGACCCTCGATCTGATCCTGCAGCACTGCCAGGGTCTCCGATATGTCTAGATCTCGAAGGACGACCCTCCCTACAACCTCTCCTATTGGAGCGTTAGCTGCCGCCCGTGGGCGTGCCACTAGTCGCACTGGCCCAATATCTGCACACACATATGCGTTCAATTAGTCTTGATAACATTTAAAAACACAAAAGCATTATAAAACTAATAAAAAAATACGTGGTCGAATCATTTTACCTATCGCACTCCACTGCTCGCCAACTGGTAATGCCAAATCCAGGTCGCCTCGGAAATCCATCCCGACATATCGATACTCTGCAAAGACCATCTCCTGACAGTCAAACCACTCAAATAAGGCATCAGAGAAAGAAATCTATGACTGAACAACATGCCTGGCCATAAGATCAACCCATCTCTACATTCGTGGTTCCCTCGGTGCTGGAAATCCTAGTGAAATATATTGAAGCTGCATCAGTGGAATCCTCTCCAAAGCAAAAGCATTCAATATGGAACCATAGCCGAAATTCTTGGATCTTCCATTCTTTACTTCAGAGAGTTGTTCTTTTATGGCAAGAAGTACCACCTCACACTAGTTGAACACCTTTGGTTCCAGGCATTCCAAGGCGTACTGCATGTAAGATCTGTTTTCCAAATGAAGAGTCGCGCTACCAGCCAATCTAGCAAAGGTAAATAAGATGGTCCTCAAGGGCCAATCAGTGACATCCTGGATATTGATCTTACTGTCTCTACTGGGCTGAGATCCATCTCTACAGAACTAATGGATATAATCTCTCACAGATTCACCCCCACGAGGAGATCCTGATAGTGAAAGAGGGGCACCTTGTCTCGATAACCCCGTCAGAAAGTAAATATCCTCGACTGTCAATGAAATAGATTTGCCTCTGATCTAGAATACCTAGTCGATCGGATCCCAAGCATCGAGAAAATATTTCAACAAACTGATTTTTTGCCTCATGCTAGATATGCAGAAGAATTTGAGCAAACCACAGTTTCGTAATGCAGTAATTGTGCCCTGATCGTGTAAGGAAATCATGTCCTCTTCTTCATGTTCACATTCACGCCATGTGATGACCATCTTGATCCAACAAATATCTGAAACACAAACAAAAGATAAGTTAGGATCCAAATTTGTGCAAAAACAGTCAAAAATTTCATGAAAAATCATTGTGCAAAGTTTCCCTTTTGTACCCATCGCACCTTGCCTTTGAGCAAGGTGAGATGCATATTGACTAGCCAATGTATAGCTTAGTATGCATCGCTCCTTTTGATGTAGAACAGGTGTGATGATTGGAGAACGAATTCCTCAAACCCCAGGGGCCTAGAAGAATGGGAAAACTTGCTCAAAATCAAGAAAGGATGGAATGAAAATAAAGAACTCAGGGTTAGCTCCTACCTGGTCCTAACGGCATGGAGAATAGTCCACCGGAACTCCCAAAACCAGCTAGTGAAATTTGAGGGGAAAAACCACTCCAGAGCTCCAAAATCCCAAATTTGAAATGAAATGATGAAAATGAAAGGTAAAACTACTTTTTATGTTACTATTCACGTACTTCAAGTAAAATGTCAGTTTTAATTCATTTTATCGTACATATATATGTATTTCTAATCAATTTGATGGAGTGATTGAGCAGGTTGAACGACCGATGAAAGAATCTAATTTGCTAAACAGTGAATTGAACATTTCTAACCACTATTATGAGAAATTTTCCCGCAAAGTTCAAGCTCATTAAAAAATAAACCTGCCAAATGAGCAATGTTGTCGCATGGTTCAAGCTCATTAAAAAATTAAACCTACCACCTTGAGCATATGTTCCCCCAGAGTTCAAGCTCATTAAAAAATGAACCCACATTCGGTAAATAACCTTTTTGATTGCCATAATATCATCCTTTTGAGCCTTGGTTGTGTTCCTGCCATCACCTCCATTCTTTTGGTCGATCATACGCTTCCACTTGATTGTTTACCTTTTTGAAGAACAGTTGCGATGAGTGGTCATGTTAGCCACCCTCTTCACATCACCATGTTTTGAGAAGTTCCAAGATTACCCAGAACCAGTTGCTACCCTAAATGCCACTCGTTCCTCAAAAACGAGTCTCCTTTAAACTCTTTTCAGACTCGTTAAATATGAAAAGATTGTCGAGCAATTGGCCTCTCCAGCTCACTAAAGTGATTGGAAGTGCCATCCCTCCTGTATATTTTAATCCTTTTCGGACCTGAGGGATTATCTCATAAAAAAGATTGAGCGCTTGTCTTTTTCGGCTCGCTAAAGTGATCGGAAATGTCATCCCTTTTGTATTATTTTAATATTTTTCGGACTTAAGGGATTACACTACGAAAAAGAACTGTTGGAGTTTCCTTTTTGTCCTTTTTTCAAATTCTCTAAACATGAAAAGGACCGAGTTATCTTTGTCGTTAAACTCGTTAAAACAATAGCGACAAACTTTTCCACCCAGACAAGAATGAGTTTCACTATCGCTAGGCTCGCTAAAACATAGTGACAGGTTTGCCCGAAGGGAAAATTATAGAACAAGCATATGTTATCCTCCTCAAGCTCGACAAAAATAAAGAGGTATTGGTCAGCAATGATAGGGGAAAAAGGGAAGAAAACTTGAAGAATTTTATTGGTAGCAAGTCGCTCTTGAACATGACACTTTCACTCCATCACCATAATTGAGTCGGGTTGGGTTATTCCGTTCACCGGTCATATCACCATTGCTCCTCCATACTATCCATCTTTTGGTGTTAACGCTACCAATCCATCTTAGTGTTGCCGATATGTTCAAGAGAAGTCATTCAGAAAATTCACCATCCAGTTAATGCCTCATCCACTGCAATACCTTCACCCTCCATTTTTCATGACCGCCATTCCTGAACCTTGTATCACCAGATATTTTTCACCTCCAGAAAATCATTTGCTTCATTTCATGTCGTAGATGTGGGATACATTAAGGCCCTCCTACAACAGGTCACTTCTTGTTGACATCAGCTCATTATCCAAGAAGTTGACTTAGAAACAACCCTTTCAGTACTTTGAAGCTTGCATGCCTCAATGGCAAGTTTCTCACTTCCGGCGACAGGTTTACATCAATGGCCTTCGACCGAAAGATTTTGCGTGGTGTTCAACATCGGATCATATATTCACACCACGTGAATTGTACTGTAGTACCTTGAGGGTCATTATCATTATCGGTGATTCCTCTCGCACTTGTTAACAGCTTACATTATTGGCTAGTAATCAGGCGATGTCTTTCCATGTTCGACTTCAGGACATCTTTTCACATGGATCAACTTGTACATCGGGTGAAGATTGAACGAGTTTTGAAGACCGCGGATCTAGTTTCATCCATCCGGGCTGCAATATATTTAGGAATATAAAGACATTAAATGTACACAGAAACTACATAGATAGTCATCTAAGACAGGGAAGATGACTCTTCATATGAAGAACCACCAGTCTGCAACTGCAGACGATTATTTGTCCTATGTACATGAAAATGAATTTATAAAGCTGAGCATGGGAATGCCCGCCTCATCTAGATCATGAAAATAATATGATGATGATGTATTGTATTGTATTTTATACAGGTCACCTTCCAGTTCGAATACCTTGGATCCTCATGATAAAGCATTTCACCTGACATCAAAAGATTTACGATCTCATGCATTAGGGGGCAACCATTATAGACATATTTGGGCACTGCAACCCCAATCTTATATGTTGATAAACCAAGGGCTCTTTAACCCCTAAAAGTATTGTTTCATACCCTAAAGGATCATGGTCAACAGATTACATCATTCCCAAAAATTCCCACCTGAAAACCCACTCAGAACTGGCCAAAACTAGACCATACTAACTACTCCACTATCAGGGTGCGATGCATACTGACTTCTACACTAGCCAGGTGCAATGCATACTGAAGAGACCTTTTGTGGGGTGTGATGGGCAAGGATGGACAAATTTTTGAGACAGTTTGCTAAGTGGATGCTCATGGAATCTTCCAGAAACTTCTCCTATGACATTTGCCTCTCTGAATTCGCCCAGGGATGAGTAAGAGATCCAAAAAATCTCCAAGTGGAACCAAGAACAACAAGTGGAATGACACTAATCAAAAACCCAGAGATGAGTCACACCCTTGCAGACATCTATAAATGGATCCCTCATCTAAGAGATCTAGAGGCTGGAATTTTGTAATTTGTAAGGAAGTGCTGATAGTTTGTCTTTGAGAAAGAGCATTGCATTGTTGGGTGATTTTGCTTTTCATGAGGTGAAGAGGGCTTTGATGCTGGGAGGATGATGTTCGATCAAATAGCTAGGTTGTAATTCTCCCTTCTATTTTAATAAAGTTCTTTGAGTTTTCCTCCATACAATCATGTATTTGTGAATGCTATTGTATGTTCAATGTATTTCTAATTCTGCATTGTTTATGATATAATAGATCGAGATGCTTTGATGGTGTTTTGTTAGTTTGTTTCTATAGGTATTCCCTAAGCGGGACAAGTAGGAGAGGAGTTTCAAGCTCTATCAAGAGGGAGAGAAATAAAGCAAGGAGTCAAGTGGAAGATCTAGGTTTCTAGGATAGATTCCAATCCTAGTGGGACTAGTAGATCGAAAAGACATTAGTTTTCCCAGAAAAAATATCACAAAACTTGATACTCCTAATGAAGCAATGAAATAGATCACTAAAGTTTTTGGAATTAAAAATAAACTTAGAGCCCATCAACTCGAAAATGAGTTGCTTACATTGGACCCCAATAATTTTTCTTCCATTGAAGATTTTATGTCCAAGTTCAAGACCCTTAGACTTCTCTTGGAAGGTGTTAAGGTTAAGAAAGAAGATGGTAACCTTATCTATTCCATTCTTACTAAGTTGGGACCAGCCTACTCTGTGTTTATTTCCACCTTCCATTCTTCCAAGAGAAGCCTTCATTTCTCAAGGACAAGACTTCAACTTCATCTAATTCTCATGAGTGACTCATTGATTCTAGAGCTTCTTATCACATGGCCAAAAACAAAGCCATGTTTTCTTCTTTAAATGATTGTATCACCAAAAATATATATGTTGGTGATGATAGATCTCTTAGTGTTGTAGGGACTAGAACTGTTCATATAGACAATGGTCAATTTAATGATGTATTATGTGTTCCAACCTTATCCTGCAACCTTCTATCTCTATATCAGATAACTCATTCTGGTGAAGGTAAAATCGTTCAATTTTCACCTCACGATGTTGTAATTAAGGACCTAAGAGATCCTAGATAGATTTTAGCTACTGGCATTGCTGATGATTCTACAAGGTTGTATAATTTTAACAACTTTGGATCATCAAATCTTCCCTCGGTATTTGTTGCTCATAATGATGAAGTGAGAAAAATTTGGCATGAGTGATTTGGTCACTTAAACTATAGATCCCTTTAGAATCTATGTAAATAAAATAGGGTGACAAGTCTTCCAATGGTATCTTGCAGAGATAGCATTTGTTTCGGATGTGTACTCGAAAAACAACATCGGGATAGTTTTGAAAAACATGCCTCTTGGCACGCCTCAACCCCTTTACAACTTGTGCATAGTGATTTATGTGGTCCACTTCCAGTTGTTTCATTCTCTGGCTACAAGTATTTCTTAATTTTCATTGATGATTTCTCCAGACGCACATGGGTATACTTCTTAAAACTCAAGAGTGAAGTATTTAACATGTTCTTGGCCTTTAAGGCCTTTGTTGAAAAACAATCTAGACATCAAATTCTTAAGCTAAGATCTGATAATGGCGGAGAATATGTTAACAAAAAATTCATCAACTTTTGCACTGAGAATGAAATTCAAATGAAACATACTATTCCATATGCTCCACAACAAAATGGTGTAGCTGAAAGGAAGAATCGCACCTTAAAGGAAATGGCTAATTGCATGCTTCAATCTAAAGGACTTAGCCTTAATTTTTGGGTAGAAGCAATTAATTGTGCAAATTACATAATAAATCGCACTCCTACTAAGGTTTTAAAGAATATCACTCCAGAAGAAGCATGGAGCTTAATTAAACCAAATATAAGTCATTTTCGTGTTTTTGGAAGTGAAGCATGGCCCATATTCTAGATGAGAAACATAAAGCTTTAGAACCTAAGAGTGAAAAATGTATTTTTGTTGGAAATTCTGAAGATGTCAAAGGATATAGACTTATTCCACTTAAGTCCAAAAATGTTATCATTAGAAGAGATGTAATGTTTGGTGAAAATATATCGGCATACGAGCCTAGTTCGGCGGATGTGCCACCTCTCTCTATCTCTTCTACTTTTGAAAATATTTCTCCTCCAGATGATGAAAGCAAGGATGACAATCCTCCCCCACCTTCTCAAGATCCTCCTTTAGCTCCTTAGCTTCCAAAATGGGTCCATGCTACTCGAGATGCAGCAGGTGCTCTTGCCGATGATCCTACAGATCAGCGATGTACACGTTCTCAGTTTGATAGAGCTTCTTCTTTACTGGCTCAAACTTCAGCGAATTATGATCCTGACACCTTTGCAGAAGCTTCACACCATCCAGATTGGGATGCAGCTATGAACGAAGAATATCGTTCATTATTGGCAAATGATACATGGGATCTTGTTCCTCTACCAAAGGGACAAAAACTTGTTAGATGCAAATGGGTTTACAGAACCAAGTATGGACCAGATGGAAAAGTTGATAAACATAAAGCTCGTCTTGTTGCTAATGGTTTTTCACAAGTTGAAGGCATTGACTATACTAAAACCTTCTCCCATGTTGCCAAAATGAACTCTACCTTCCTTGTTCTTTCCCTTGTTGCCTCTTTCAAATGGGAAGTCCATCAGATGGATGTTAAATCTGCTTTCTTGCATGGGGACTTGCTTGAAGAAATCTATATGGAACAACCTATTGGCTTTATACAAACAAACTCCAGCCTTGTATGTCAGCTTAAGAAATCCCTTTATGGTCTCAAGCAAGCTCCCCGGGCTTGGTATGCCAAAATGGATAGCTTTCTTTTAGAAACTAGGTTTTCTAGGTGTCATTATGACAATACTGTCTACACCAAGAAAGTGGGCAAGTCTCTTATCATTCTTGTTCTTTATGTTGATGATCTTATCCTTACTGGTAGTGATCCCAACCTTATAAACCATGTGAATTCTAGCCTTAAAAAGAAGTTTGAAATGACAGACTTACGACACTTGCATTATTTTCTTGGTCTTCAAGTCTTGCAATCCAAGGAAGGTATTTTCCTTTCCTAGTCCAAGTATGCCTGTGATCTTCTACGCCATTTTCACATGGAAGACTGTAAGCCAGCCCCTTCTCCCTTTCAATCTGGAGCCAAAATTTCAGTCACTTTTACTTCCCCTGAAGTTGATGCTACCTTATACCGTCAACTTGTAAGAAAACTTTTGTATCTAACCCATACTCGTCTTGAACTTTCCCTCGTTGTTGACCTTATTGCTCGGTTTATGCAAAACCCACATGAAAGTCATTGGAAATTAGCTAAAAGAATATTTTGTTATGTTCGAGGTATAGTTCAGTTTGGGATTCATTGCAGTGTAGAAGCATCTCCTCTATTGGTTGGTTTCACTGATTTTGATTGGGTTGGTGACCATGATGATCGAAAGTCTACTGCAGGTTATGTGTTCACTCTTGGTTCAGGACCTATTACATGGGCTTGCAAGAAACAAAGTGCCATTTCTTTTTTTAGCAGAATCAGAGTATCGTGGTGCTGTAGAAGCTAGTAAGGAAGCCCTGTGGCTTCGTCAAATCTTGTCAGAGTTTGGCTTTCAGGAGCAGCATCCGACTACACTTTGGTGTGATAATCAAAGTGTCATTCAACTATGCCAACATCAGTGCAGCAAACACATTGAACTGCACATGCACTTCATCAGAAAGCTCATTCATGGCCATGTTCTTGAAGTATAATATTGTTCAACAGATGATCAAGTTGCAGACATCTTTACAAAGGCTCTCACAGAGGCGAAGTTTACTAAACTTCGATTTATGGTTGGAATTCAGGAAGTTGTCACTAAGGGGGGGTAGGCTCTAATGCATCCTTCCTTCTCCTATTGTGTCATATTTCTACATCCTTCAATCCTATCCCAAGTTGTTCTTAAGGGGGGATTTTAGGATATTCCGACACATAGGAAATAGTTAAGTATAACTTGGTCTAGTGTAGCCTTAGGTAAAGTGTGTTTCTTTACTATGTACTTTTGTAACTTATAATCTGATGGTCACGATACGTAGTGATCCGACGGTTCATTCTCTCCTCGGTATTATTGACACTTGATCCATGGCTTAACACTCGTTTGGTCCATGATCTCTATTTAAAGAGCATTGTTGCATTAAAAATTGTCACCTTAACATTCTGTAATCTGTGTGAGTCCATTACCACTCATATTTTCCTCCTCTGCAAGTCTAAAGCATCAATTCCTCATATCAAGCCTTGAAAATAAGAGAAAGCCCTGAAAAGTCTTTAAAACTCTGGTTTCGCACTTTCTCTTTCTATTCCCTGCAGTCACGCACCTAATGGTCATGTCTCCTGTGCACCTCACTGCTCTGTCTCTGTGTTAAAGGTGCAGACCCTTGTAAAAGTTAAAAAGGCGCGAGTACATTCTGAAAAAATCACTTTCAGTCATTTCTAGAAGCTTTTGGAAGGAATCTTGAGGTGGCAATTTTTCTCTTTTAATGTTCATGCATCCCATAGCTTAAGGAGCTAACCCCTTGATGTGAGGAGTTTATCCCTTTGAAGGAGGATTCTATCCCTTGATAGATGGACCTGTAACCTCCTCCTCTACACTATAAAAAGAAGCATTGGGCTGGTTACTTAGGAGGTTAGAAGCTGAATATTTTTGAGGTGAAATGCTACTGGAACTTAGTCTTCTTCAGTTGAGTTTTTATGAGGAGAGATTACATACCTCTAAGATCTCATTTGGAAGAGTGCAAGGCTTGTCAAAGTAAAGGAAATTCTTGTTTCGGACCCCAGGAAGAGCTTGTTCAACATCAAGGCTGAAAAGGTTGTAAGTTTCTTCTACTTCAAAGTTAATACAAATAAATTCATTTTTCTCAATATGCTGTTTATTTATGGTTTATTTTATGGATTCCTTGATCACCATAATAGACATGATTTATGATATTTGCTATGCAGGTGCTATTTAATGTTTGCTTGTTTGTGATTGTGGTGAGCTCCAGTATTGCAGTAATGATGCTGCAACTCCTGGGACTCCCTACTTTACTTTTATCAACCCGGTAGTTCATAACAAACTTGGAAGTGACAGTGCTATATGCACAAGTACGAGCTCTTACTGCAAGCTGTCACTTGATCAGCTGGCACAAGTTCGCTAAGAGCTCAAGCAACTTCTATGAGTTCTCAAAAGAAGCTTTTAACTCTTATGGAAGGATGCTAACTCAAAAGAGGCTAGTCTACTTGCAGAAAGAAGATGAAAGCAGAAAGGAAACGCAAACCCTAGCAAACCCTAGTTCTATCAACTAACCCTGGTTGTGCAAGAAAAGAGATGTAAACTACTGAATTGAATTCCATCGACTCTTGAAAAGGTAAAATGCATTTGTTTAAGCTACTTCTGAAGAAAAATATGGAAAAATCATCTTTTTGTATTTTTGAGCAATTTTATGCAGAATTATTATGCATGTGTTTTAGCTATTTGTGATTGTGCAGATGTTTATTGGTGAAAGGAAATGGGGTGGGCATTGGCAGGAGGTTGGGAAGGTGTGGAGAGGACCTAAGGAGTCCCTAGCACCCTTCTAGAGATTTCCACCGTGATTAGACTTCGAAAAATCGCTCGCATGAACTTCTACATGAGGTTGTAGGGGATCTACAAGAAATTCTATAGGAAGTTCTACAGGAACGGGCCGAAAGTGGTTTTTAGAGGGTTGAAGGTGGAGAAACGGTGGGAAAGTGGAACTAAAGGATGGATAGAGAGTCAAGGGTTCTAAGACCTAGTAAATGAAGCTTAAGAGTGAAATAAGATGGTTGTATTTTTTCAAAGGTGAAGGAAGCAATGTTGCACAAAAATGTAGAAATTAGGGCAGTTTGGGAAAGTATGGCGAATGAGTGAAGGAAATATTGAGAGAGGGGTTGGCGGTTGTTGTATGATGGAGGAAGGATAGGTTGGAGTGTCTTACAGGTGTTCTAAACACTTCTTTTCAAAATTAACCCAAGCAAACATTAAGAAAACAGATTTTTACCTATTTTGACCTAATTCTAACCTAAAAACCAGAAAAGTGATGAACAGAACTTTATAGACAGGAAGTTATGCAAGAAAGCTATGGAAAGTGAGAAAGAATAGATCTAATCATGAAAACGCGACTGATATCAACTTTTCCAACTCAAACTCTAACACTAGAAATTGCATTGGAAGGCAAAAACAATGTTTATGTGGCAGCCAGTGTGCCTTGGTCTCAATTCATTGTCCCAAGGAGGGAGAAAGGAGATCAAGGCCTGCTTGGTAGCCTTTTTGTGGATCTTTTCTGTTATAAAATTATCAAATCAACCTAAAGCAAGAACAACTATCTTAATCATCAAAAACAACCTAAGTAACAAAGCAAGATTTAACCTATATGAAAGAAATTATTCTATGAATGTAGTAAAAACACATAAAAGTACACAAAGGAGGTATTGGGAACTTGGGTTTGGCCCAACCCCAAGATCTACAGCCCCTAGGAAAGATCAGAGCTGGGTCAAACCTGGATTCATCTTCATTGATCAAAAAAATAATAGTTACATCACAAAACTGTCTGCAAAAGGAGCTCGAAAATGAGCTGATTACAAGGCTGCACTAAAGTGAGAAAATAGGCTATCAAATGGCTAAACTACTAAGGCTTGAAGCCTTCCTATTCATGCAATTGAGGACTCCCAACAGTCCTCCTAAACTCTAGGAATTCGGCTACCCAAAACTGCAGATAACAGCCACTTCACTAGACCTACTCGGCTGCCCCTTAAAATCATCTTTGGTGGGCTGTTGAACTCCGAGATTTTGGTGGAGAACTTGAGGAAGGGGTCATTTAGTGCAGGAGACACCCCTCCTATAAGTCCTCAGCCTTATTTCTTTGAATTTGGCTGCCAGTCTGCTCATAAATGCCTGATCTTGGTCCAAAAATGTCCAAAAATCTACAATAAACACGTATTAGACTTTGTGGTAAAGTGACTATTCCCATTCACTCAATTAACATAAATATATTCAAAAGCACGCATAAAACTATGGTGAATGGTGGATTAAATGAGAATAATAGGCAAAATGAGCCCATATAGTTACCCATTTCCGGGGCTCATCATCACCCCCCTTTTGAATGTGTTGCTCATCCTCTAAGCAACTAATCCAGTTCATCATCTTTGATTGCTTTGACTGCCTCTCTGACATCCCAGGCCTCTAAGTTGATGTCTTCTTCTCTGCCATGAAAACCTACCTTTCTTGCCACTTCCTCCCATTGTTTTTGTTCCTCTTCTTCCTTAACCCTTTCTAACAGCCCTAGAAGTAGTGGAGGGCTAAACTTAAGGCCAATCCAGTTGGCTTTCAAGTGTTGCATTGATTGTTTGTATAGGGGTACTCTTCTCATAGCCTCCCTCATTCTGTTTGGGGAGTGATATTCTCTTATTTTCAGACTATGGGACAATGTATTCCATCTTCTTGTGCAAGCATGAAGGCAGTTATCACCAAACAGTCTTTCCATATCTTTAAAGTGAGCAATGGCCTATGCTTGCCTTTCAACATAGTAAAGTGCAATGTGAGGGTTGTATGCAAGGTGCCGATGGGCATATATGAGAGTTGAGGGATCTTCTGGTTCTGCCCTTATCATGAGTGGCTCACTTAGCTCCCTGGTCATAATCTTCTGAATCTCTACTGCCCTCTTTTCCTCATGGCTTAACCAAGAAGCCATGGCCATGAGTTGTAGGTCTCCTAATGAAGTGTTTGGGTCCCATAGATTCATGTTAGGAAGTTTCAGGTTGTGTAAATAGAATTCTGCTAACGTGGCCTTATCTTCAGTTGAGTTACTGTCACACAAATGCATAAACTGATTGTAATTCTGGAATGGGATGGTGCCCCTTTGGGCCAATGTTTTAGTTTGAAATTGCATCCATTGGTCTTTAAGATATAATGCATAGGATTTAGCAGGTTGCCTACATTGCAAGGATTCTATTACCCAGCTAGCCATGCAGGCCATTTGGGCTTCTTTTTCTTGTAACTGTTGTTTTAAAACCTGCACTTCTTTTGTTGCCTGAGACTCCTTTTCTTGCAGCAGTTTCATTAGCATCTCAACATCAGCTTGTGGCTCTCCCTCTTTCTGCTATTTCTCGGTTGTTTCCTTGTCTGTTAGAGGACCTTCTTGCTATTGTTGCCCTCCCAAAATGGACAGCCTATCTCCCTTATGAACTTCCTGTAGTTGCAACTGCTTTTTTAGTAGTATATTCTCTTCCTGTAGATGGGCTCTTTTACTGCTTTCTATGTGCCTTACCATGGCCAAATCCCCTCTTAATTCCTTTAGCTTATCCTCCATGTGGCCTATATCCTCAACTCCTTTAGATTTAGTGATTTGCATCCATTTGTGGGTTCTAACCCTCTCTTTTTCTAATTCAAAGAATAAAGGTACAGAAAATTTATGTGGGATGATTTTCCCACCCTCTAACAGATTGTAAAAGGAGCCTAAATTAGGTTGAGGGCTTGGTTTAGGTATTTCTTTGGCCTTGCTCTCCTCCTGTGACTGTTTGGCTACCTTCTCCTCCAATTTCTCAGTTTCTTTTAACTTGGTTACAGTTTCTTGTAGAGATGTTTCAGCTTCCTGTAGAACTGCCTTTAAGTCCATCAACTTGATTATCTCTTTCCAAGAGGAGGTTTTGGGGCTTCCCCTTTCATAGGTGATAGATATCTTGGAAGGAGACTCTTCCTTCTTTTTAGTGGGTGTGTCCTCAATGACAATTGGTTCCTTTGATGGTGGCTGGGGTTTGCCCACTTTGATCCTTGTGCTTCTTCTGGCTTTAAAATACATGGAGGTTTGCCTTTTTCTTTTTCCTTTTTTTTTTGTAGGTGTGCTTAATGCAGCAAGCACAGCTGCTGCTTTCCTTGCCAGCGTTTCAAGGGATGTTTCTTTCTGCTGTTCTTTTCCTTCACTTCCTGTAGCCTTGTCCATGTCCATTGTTTCTGCTTGTGTCACTGATATCTCAGGGTGTGTCTTTTCTTTTTCTTGTTGGGTCCCTGCATTGGCTGTGGTAGTCTTCTTTTGGACTTTCTTGGCCCTTTTCTTCCCAAGCTTTGTCCTTTTTCCCTTCTCTATTTTTATGTTGTCTCCTTTTCTACCTTAGGCTCAGTAGTCTTGTCAAATTCTTCTTTTTCCTCTTGTTCTTCCTCTGTTTTGCCCTCTACTTGAGTGCCTTGTGCTCCCTCATCATTGTTCTTCTCAATTTCTTCATTTTTCTCCTCCTCATCATTGCTGGATGGGCTAATGTCCTCAGTCAAAGTTCTGATGTCATCATCCTTGGACATATTTTTGAAAATTTCGCAAGATTTGGGGATAGTATAGGTGTGTAAGGCATCTTCCACCAACAGTTTGATGAGCCCATGGTGGGCCAACTGATCTAGGACCCCTGCATTTAGCTTTGTACCACATTCAATTAAAGACTGAAGGAGAAAATATGGGAGGCTCAGTTTTCTAGTTGGAGGCAAGTCCATCCCATACCTCAATTCATGCAAAAACCTGAAATGATAACCATAAATTATGTTGAACCTCCCTTCACATGTGATATACTTCATTATTTGGTAGCTAACTTCACTCCAGAGAGGAGGCAAACTTGTCCTTCTGACCCCATTTTAATCTTCTACAAGATGCTCCTCAGGTTAGAAAAATGTCTTCTTAGCAACTTGTCCCAATGATTTCTCCTCCTTGCTCCAAGGGAGCCCTAGTCGGAGACCTGTGATTCTACTAATGAAATTAGGTGTAAGCTCTAGGGTAAAACTCGTAAAACTAAATGTGGCATGTGTCTTCAAATGTGGTCTTAGGAACATCAAAAACTCTTCAGTCACCTCCTCATCATATCCCTGAATTCTGTCAAAGAAGGATATCTAGTTTTCCCTGGTGAAGAGGGCCACCACCTCAGGGTGCTCATGTAGTTTGCTAGAGTTTAAAGGTTCTTTTATCATGAATCCTCCTGGCATGGTGTTGAGTGCTTCTTTTTGTGTTTGAACCAGAAAAAAATGCTCAGGTGAGAAAAGTAGACAAAACTGAAATAGAGGATAGCTGAATTTTGTCTTTTCCTGAAATCAAAGAAGGAATTTCCCGTGTGCTTCTCCTTACAATATCAAATTGCAATAATTCCCCTATTTTAAACTGTTGTTATCTTGAATTTGACTTTCTGTTTTTGAAAAGGAAATTTTTTTTACAGAACAGAGCATAAGGACACAGGTTCTTTTCAGCAAGTAGATAGATATGAAAATTTGTTTTTTCTTTTTCACACACAGGCTGGCCTCTACGGTAGAATGTATCTTCCTTTCAGTAGAATTTGAAAAAGGAGGAGGAAGATTTCAGATGCAGAGAAGAAAATAGAAAACTGTGTAGACTCAGGGAAAATATGCAAGCAGAGTTTCACTCTTTTTTCAATCCAATGTCGTGTTTAATTCACCACCTTACTCAAACAAGTCATATGCAAAGAGGTTTTCTTGAGCCTACCTCGTTTTGAGCTAGAATTTCAACTAAATTCCCAGGCTTTCCTTCTGCAGAGTTGTTCTCTGCCTTTCCTGTAGAAACCTTCCTGTAGAAATCTCCTGATTCCTGTCGAACGAAACAGTGCTCCTGTAGAGCCCGATAGGCAGGAGGGTTTTAAAAAAACTGGTAGAAAACTGGAGGAGGACAATTGGTAAGGTGCTCTAGAAGTGGTAGGTGCATACTCCAGTCGAGAACATCGTGAATGCAAAATGAACAAAGGGTGGCGAAGGCCTCAACTGAGCTATCTTTTAACTGTTGGCGTAATCGGTGGTGAGGAGATGAGGTGGTTGGATGGGTACGTTATCCCCATCTGGACAGTTGGTCCTACGTCATGGTCATAATTTTTTTGTATGTCGTCTGACTACCATCACCTCCCTTACTCCCGTTATCTACCACCACCACTACCAGTCCCGAATTTTTTTTTCCTGAATGGACATACCACACGTGCTGGCTGCTTATCTGATCAGTAGTTTTGAATTTGACGGGGATTATTTGAATTCCATGAGGATGTGTAACTGAACGAGGGTGGCCAGTTAACTGGCCACCGATTCCATTCAATCATAACCATTCCCATAGTCATGCAGCCTTGAAATATGATTCATGCAATCGAGGAATAGGTTTAGGCACTTACCTACTCAGTCGCGGCCGTGTTATGCATATTTCGGATTTTGGAACCCATTTCTTCACTGTTGTTGCTGCTTTCACTCTGCATGCTTGGCCTCAGAATTTCGCTGATGACCTCACGTTCAAACAAAGCTCCTTGCATGTTTCATATGCCCTACTTTGCTAACCCTATCTCTAGAGTATTATTTTAAGAGGGATTAGCTGCTACAAGAATACTGTAGGATTTCCAGTAGTTGCTTCTCCTTCTGAAATTCAAGCTAATATCTGAGTAGGGATGCAACTGCTGAAGAAGGTCTCGGCTGACAAGGAATCACAGATGGAAGGTATCAGGTAGGGGTGAGGCTGCTACTTTTATTTTTCATTAAAAAAAAAATTGTTTGCAACATGAAGGAAACAGAATTTCTGTGTGACTGTGCAGGGACATAAAAACGAGTGCAATGAAGATGTACAGAGATGGAAAGGTGACATAGGGTGATGGATGATGGTAGGGAGGTTCACAGGCCTCATAGACAGATTTCCAACCCTCGGGTTCTCCTATGAGATTGATTTTGGCTTTTCTGTAGTTTTTACAGGATCCTTTTGTACAAGATACAGAGTTTCCTGTAGGATGTGAAATTTCAGACCAAATGAGACCAAATCTCGGGAAATGGTAATGGTGATGGAGGAATGGACTATGAGGGATGTATGCAGCCTGGTCATGTCCTTTGTTTTTGTCTTGTGCGATCCTCCTAAAACCTTCAATGACCTTCCTGCAACCTGCAATTTATTCAAAAGAAATTAGGTTTATTTTTTCTTCTTTTGTCTTCTTTTTTCTTTTTTCTTTTTTTTTTTTAGTCTGAGACAGCTGGGGCACCTCCAGGAGGTTTTCACCCTTATTGTCTGCCCTGGGTGCCTCCAAGAGGTTTTCACCTAGGTATCTTTTATTCCATTTTCTTTTCCTGTGTTTTTTTCCTTTTTTTCTTTTTCTTTTTTCCTTTTTTTTTTTAATGGTGTGGGTGGAGTGGAGACAGGGACCTGCTCCACTACTAATATTGATTTACCATGAGTCTCAATGAACTCCTACTTGGAAAGGGGCCTCTTGCAGATCTTCAATCTATGCCCATTGACAAGCATGGGGATAGCTTCTTCATCAATTGTCTGAATAAGGACTGAACCATTTTCATTGCATGTTTCCACTGTATATGGTCCCAGCCATCTTGTCCTCAACTTGCCCTTGAAATCCTTGTAACTTGAATCAGACAGCAGTGCCCAATCTCTTGGCTGAAATTTTTTTCTTTGAGGTGTCGGTCATGCCATATCTTTCTTTGAAGTTGGACTACCTCTGAGTGTAGAAGGACCTGCATTCTTTGTTCATCTAATGCATTCAACTGAAGCAATATTTCCTGTTGTGCATGGCTGAGATCTAGGTCCAGCTGAGATGCCATCCTCAATGTGTTATATTCAAATTCTATGGACAGCAAATCGTTCTTCCCATAGACCAACCCATAGGGTATGAAACCTGTTGTAGTTTTCCAAGTAGTGTTATAGGCCCAGGTGGCCTCAACCAAGCGATTTGCCCAATCTTTTCTATTGTTGCTCACTACCTCAGTAAAAATCCCTTCCAAAGCTCTGTTAGTAACTTCCACCTATCCATTTGCTTGCGGATGATAAGGGGTGGAAATTCTATGCTTACTCTTGTGATGGGTGAGCAGGTCTTCAATCAGGTTAGAGGTAAACTGACTTCCTTGATCTGTGACTAATTCTCTTGGGTAGCCAAACTTGTAGAAGATATTTTCCCTCAAAAACTCAGCTACTTTTTCTTCTGTTGTTGCTTTGATTGCCTTTGTTTCTGCCCACTTTGTCGGGTAATCCATGCACACAATGATGTAGGACTTATGTTTTGAAGGAGGGTTGATAGGACCAACAAAGTCCATGCCCCACTTCTCAAATGGCTTGAAAGTCACTTGAGGCTGCAAGGGCATATCATCCTTTGGAGTAGGTTTCCCCATCCTTTGACATTTGTCACATTGGCTGATGTATCTCCTGACATCTTGATGAAGAGTGGGCCAATAGTACCCTGCCTGCAGAATTTTGAAAGCGGTTCTCTTTGCTACAAAGTGGCCCCCACAGGGTCCATCATGACAGGTTAGGAGGATTTCAAAAACTTCCTCCTCCATGACACATCACCTCAAAATTTGATATGGGCCAAGTTTAAAAGATTGCCCCCAATCCAAGTGAATGGGACACTTTTCCTCACGATCTTGCTCTTCTCTTTTGAGGACAAGTATGGCGGAAACTGTGCTGAAACCAAATAATTTGCTATATCAGCAAACCATGGAGAGAGTACTGAAATATAAAATAGGTGTTCATCTGGCATTTGATCATCCACCATCCCTTCTTCACCTGCAGGCAGATCTAGTCTAGACAGAAAATCAGCAACAACATTTTCCTTACCTAGATTATCAACAATGGTCAAATCAAATTTCTGCAATAAAAGTAACCATCTAATGATATGAGCATTTACATCAGGTTTATTCATCAAATACCTAATTACAGCATGATCAGTATGCACGAATGTTTGATAGCCAGTGATGTAGTGTCTGAACTTGTTTAGGGAATGGACTACAGCCAAGAGCTCTTTCTCGATTACAGTGTAGTTTAAATCTGCCTTGGACAGGTTTTTACTGACAAAATATATGGCATACGGTAGCTTCTCTTCAACTTTTCATAAGGATGCTCCTATAGCTTTGTTTTAGGCATCTGTGTGAATGTGGAAAGGTAGGGCCCAGTTTGGACCTCTCAAGATTGGGGCAGTTATCAGCTTACCTTTCAAAGCATCCAGAGCCTCTTGACAGTTGTCAGTCCATATGAACTCAGCATCTTTTCCCAAAAGACCAAACAATGGAGAGGCTAGCTTACTAAAATCTTTAATGAATCTTCTATAATATCCTGCTAAGCCTAGAAAACTCCAAACATCTCTTACCTTTTGAGGAGGCGGGACCCTTTGGATGATAGCAATCTTGGTTGGATCCACCTGTAAACCTTGTTAAGAAATTGTATGACCTAACACGGTCCCTTCAATCATTAGGAATTCACATTTATCAGGACGGAGGGACAGGTTCATTTTAATACACTTGGCTAAAACTTTCCTCGTTTTAGTCAAAGCTTCTTGGAAGTTAGATGTTGAAAAGTGTGCAACAAGAAATACTTGTTGAGAATGCAACAAGATGATGGAGCTTAGTGAAAAGAGTTGCCTTCACTAAGTGGGCCCGCAGGCAAATTATGGCGCAAGTTCTATTTTTGGATCCCAGTAGGGATGATCGCAGCAGGAGTGACCACAGTAGGGATGATCACAGCAGGAGTGACTACAGCAGGAGTGATCATAGCAGGAGTGGTCACAGCAGGAGTGATCAAAGTCTATTTTTAGACTGGCTGTCAAAAATAGAAAAGTCAAATATTATTGTCTCATAATAATATTTGGACTATAAACTTGATCTTATTCTCTTGGAGCACTTCAGTTTGAGCTACAGATGTGGCACATGCAGCTGTCAGAAGGAAGTACGCTTTCTTTGTGGGTCAGTTGAGTTGTTGCATGCATGACTTCAGTTAGAACTCAATCAGTTGAGTTTGGTGGAGTTGATTGTAGAGTTGATGGAGTTGTGTTCAATTTGACTTGGTTAAACTAGTTGTAATTAGTCTAACTGCAAATAGACTAACGATGAGTTGTTAAAATAATTATTAACTCATAATGCAACTATAGAATACATCAGTTAACTCAGTTGCATGTCAGTGCATGTTCAGTTCAACAGGGACAGGTGTTAGAGGATCAGATTGCTATCAGTTGTGACTATAGTTGTGCATGAGGATTTTCACAATCAAAGGGATTGAGTATGCCAATGAATTGGCCAATACCAAGTATTATAGCCTCTGCTCACGTCTTTCCCAGTGTGAGTGATTCTTTGGAGGTTAAATACGAGTTTGGTAAACCATTCTCGTTCATTCTTGAGCAGGTATTGAGCTGTGGAGGCAGGCAAGCAGCGGGGGAGATTTGGAGATCAGATCTGAGTTGTATTGTGTGTAGCATGTGGAGATAGTACTGAGTACTTGTGAGGAGTATTGTACTGTGTATTGTTACATGATTCAATCACTATAATATACAGATAGTTGGGGTTTTTAGTGAGATGCTTTCCCTGGGAAAATACTGTGTTGATATGTGTGATTGATGCTTCTATGTACGCCTGTGAATGTTTCTGCTTCTGTAAATTGATGATCAACATAGAGGAGGTTATGTATTATGCATGTTCTGCTTATAAGTGTATAATCAGGATAATCTATGTGAATATGTGTCATAGTAATCAAAATTTCTACATGGTATCGGAGCTAATTGATTTGTAGAAAAAGTTCTACAGGATATCAAAGCGAGGATTGATCATCAGAACTATTATTCAGAAAGTGATTACATTTTATTTCTTCAGGAAGAGTCTATGATCAGGCCAGGTAGCCTCTGGATTCATCCTTCTTTTGGAAGGTGAGATATCCGGTGAATGCCCATACAGTCGATCTCTGTACGAGAAATACTTTGTTCTCACGAATTTTAGATCAAAAGCGGTTGAGTTTTGAGCTAGTGGAATGGCGCTCAAGGATAAACTCAGAAACATTAGGTGTGAGAATGGAGACAGCATGCCCCAGTATCTCACGAAGTTCACCCAATGCCGGGATGAGCTGGGAAGTGTGGGGGTAACTATTGAGGATGAGGATATGGTGAGTCTAACACTCCTTGGCCTTCCTAAGAGTTGGCATAGCTACCAAGACTTGATGAATGGAAGGGAGAAATTGCCAGGATGGGAGAGACTTTGGTCGGATCTTGTGCAAGAGGAGATTAGACGGCGCACCAGAGACAGTTCTTCATCTATGCATGATGAGGAGAACTGTGCCTTAGCGAGTAAGGCAAAGAAGGGGAAGGGGAAGGTTTCTCTTTCCGAATCCAGTTCTTCCAGTGGTGGGAAGAAGGTTGACAAATCGAAAGTGCGATGCTTTCGTTGTCATGCGGAGGATTCACGGGTCAAGAACCTGTATGCTCTTGAGGTTCAAGATGCATGCAAAGCCTTGAGAAGAGAGGCAATTGATGGAAACTTGGTGGTTGAGAGGGAAGGTATGTTACCTTTCAACAAGCAGAGCCAGAAGAAGTCTCAGACGATTGTGGAGGAGCCACGATTGGTGCAGCAGCTTCAGGAGGTTGTGGAGGAACCACAACCAGGGAAGCTGAGAGGAGATAGAGTAGAGACATCTACTCATGCAGAGACCTCCAGTAGGGGGAAACTTCGAGCCAGGTGGGCTGAGGGATCACATGCAGCCATACCTCCAGGTAGGAGCTGGGGCGATATAGAGTGATCGTCCCAAGGAGAAGGGGCAGGATCCTTGAGGTACCCAACCTCTTGGATTAGACCTTGCTACAGGAGCCCCAATGTGTAGTAGCAGGAACTGACTGATTGGGTAGAGACAGCTGCAGATGGAGTGGCAGAGAGAGCGATAGTGCAGGGAATCCCAGGACAGCGCATAGCTAGCAGGATGCAGCAATGCGAGAGGCACAAGTGTTTTGCACAGTGCTAGGTGGTATAGAGAGGTGTGCAATGGTGCAAGATGCATGGAGATGTTGCAGTAGTGCAGATGTCAGAGAGGGAGCACTTTTCAGCAGTAGGTAGAGCTTCAACATCAGAGGGTGTTTCTATCCCAACAGGGAGGTCAGTTGGGAGGTGCAGTGTGGATGCAATGCTGGGAGATAGAACTAGCAGCAGCACAGATGCAATCAGAGATCAAAGTGACAGAGGCTAGAGCAGTCAGATACTGAAGAGCATAAAGATTCAAATTTTTCAGTCGACAGAGGCAATAACAGTCAGAGACTTTGATAACAGAGCAAGTGGACCGGCCAGATGTGTTGCATGGAGCACATTCCAGAGTTATAGGATCAGGTTTGAGAGGAAGCCTTTCTTGTTGAGAGGGAGTGTTGAAAAGTGTGCAACAAGAAATTCTTTTTGAGAATGCAACAAGATTATGGAGCTTAGTGAAAAGAGTCGCCTTCACTAAGTGGGCCCGCAGGCAAATTATGGCGCAAGTTCTATTTTTGGATCCCAGTAGGGATGATCACAGCAGGAGTGACCACAGCAGGGGTGATCACAGCAGGGATGATCACAGTAGGAGTGACCACAGCAAGAGTGATCATAGCAGGAGTGATCACAGCAGGAGTGATCAAAGTCTATTTTTAGACTGGCTGTCAAAAATAGAAAAGTAAAATATTATTGTCTCATAATAATATTTGGACTATAAACTTGATCTTATTCTCTTGGAGCACTTCAGTTTGAGCTACAGATGTGGCACATGCGGCTGTCAGAAGGAAGTATGCTTTCTTTGTGGGTCAGTTGAGTTGTTGCATGCATGACTTCAGTTAGAACTCAATCAGTTGAGTTTGATGGAGTTGATTGTAGAGTTGATGGAGTTGTGTTCAGTTTGACTTGGTTAAACTAGTTGTAACTAGTCTAACTACAAATAGACTAATGATGAGTTGTTAAACTAATTATTAAATCATAATGCAACTATAGAATACATTAGTTAACTCAGTTGCATGTCAGTGCATGTTCAATTCAACAGGGACAGGTGTTAGAGGATCATATTGCTATCAGTTGTGACTATAGTTGTGCATGAGGATTTGCACAATCAAAGGGATTGAGTATGCCAATGAATTGGCCAATACCAAGTATTATAGCCTCTGCTCACGTCTTTCCCATTGTGAGTGATTCTTTGGAGGTTAAATACGAGTTTGGTAAACCATTCTCATTCATTCTTGAGCAGGTATTAAGCTGTGGAGGCAGGCAAGCAGCGGGGGAGATTTGGAGATCAGATCTGAGCTGTATTGTGTGTAGCATGTGGAGATAGTACTGAGTACTTGTGAGGAGTATTGTACTACACACATGTGGAGATAGTACTGAGTACTTGTGAGGAGTATTGTACTATGTATTGTTACATGATTCAATCACTATAATATACAGATAGTTGGGGTTTTTAGCGAGATGCTTTCCCCGGGAAAATACTGTGTTGATATGTGTGATTGATGCTTCTATGTATGCCTGTGAATGTTTCTGCTTCTGTAAACTGATGATCAACATAGAGGAGGTTATGTATTATGCATGTTTCGCTTATAAGTGTATAATCACGATAATCTCTGTGAATATGTGTCATATTATTCAAAATTTCTACATTAGAACCATAAGGGGTAACTCATCCATATAGATTTCCACTGAATCATGAACCAGATCAACGAATATACTCAGTAGTGCTCTCTGGGAAGTGGCAAGAGCATTGCACAACCCAAAGGGAAGGACATGGTAAGCAAAAGTACCCCATGGACAAGTGAAAGTGGTCTTGTCTTGGTCTTCCGGGCTGATTTGGATCTAATTGTACCCGCTAAACCCATCTAGGAAGGAAAAGAACTTTTTTCCTGCCAGGCCATCTAACACTTGATCTATGAAAGGCAAAGGGAAGTGGTCCTTCTTGGTGGCTTTGTTAAGTTCTCGATATTCTACACAGATTCTCCACTTCCCGTTTTTCTTGGGCACAAGCACCAAAGGAGAAACCCATTCACTGTCAAAGATGGGATAGATGAATCCTGCATCCAGCAACTTTTGCAGTTCTTCTTTGAAAATTTCCTTAAGGGCTAGATTCATCCTCCTTTGAGGCTACCTGACTCGTTTACAATCCTCTTTAATGTAAATGTGATGAGTACAGACTGAAGGGCGGAATCCTTTCATCTCCTTATAGCTCCAAGAAAAAGCATCTAAATGGTTGTTCAATAAGCTACACAGCTCTTTCTCCTGAGAGGTGGATAGGGATGAGTTGATCTTCAAGGTTCTTTCAGAGCCAAATTCCACATTCTTAACCCGTAGAGAGGTCGGATCAGCCACACAAAGATCAACTAAAGCATTGGCTTGGATTTCTTCCACCAACTCTTCTAATGGCAACACACTGGGTGGTGGATTTTGAATCAAATTCTCAATAAGATCATCCTCAGTTTGAGGACCTCCCCTGGTGGCTTCCACTGTGCACAATGGTGTGGAGTAGGCTTCATCCTCATCTTACTCCTCCAACCAGAGAGGTAAGTCATGTTCTAGCAGAGGTTGGGCAAGAGGATATAGGACTAGCTATTTTGACATATGCCCATTCTTGATGGTCATGCTCCCAGCTCGATAACTAATGTAAGCATCTACAATAGCTAACCAAGGCCTCCCCAAGATGAGGGGATACCCAGTGAGTTTTTCCTTTGCTGAAGAACCAAGAAGTCAGCAGGGTACTCCGAGGAATCAATGGAGACCATGACATCTTCCACAATCCCCTCAGGAGTCACAGTGGAGCGGTCTGCCAACTGCAGTACTGTTGAGGTCTTTCTTAAGGAAATCTGAAGGTTGAGTTTGAGCATAGTGTCCCTGGTCATTACGTTAATGGCAGCCCCTAGATCAATCAAGGTGTGGGGGATTATGGTGCCATTGATGTGGACATTGACTATAGGACTCCCAGGGTCCAGATATTTTGGACAGATTACCTGTCCCAACATCAGGTCAGATAGTTGTCCTATGACATTGATAGTTGGGGCATCTCTCTTGTGCCTGCCTGGGTGCCTGAAACACTTCTCTTTGATCAACTTATTGTAGATTGGTACATCTTTTATGGCCTGGAGAA
This sequence comes from Pinus tabuliformis, assembly GCA_031772625.1. NCBI lineage: Eukaryota > Viridiplantae > Streptophyta > Pinopsida > Pinales > Pinaceae > Pinus > Pinus tabuliformis. The sequence goes on along the minus strand of CM062810.1, from coordinate 46,112,130 downwards.
GTGGTATTTTCACACATAACTGTTTAAGTTCTCCCAGAAGTTCAGTTTCTTCTGGGGTTGGTTGTGTGGTTCCAGTTAGTCTCTCAGGAAAGGGTGGAATGGCTTTGGGTTCACTTTCCTGTTTCTCTTCCTCATCCTCCTTAGGAGGAGGTTGGCTATCTGGGAGGACCTTCCTAGATCATAGGTTGATCTCCTGAATCTCCACAGCATAGGTAGGGCATGTTGTTTCTCCAGTATATACCTGCTGGGCCTGTCTGTTATTGGGGTTCGGGTTCAGTTGAGCAAGTATCTAGGGTTGTCTTGGAGGAGCAGGAGGTAATGGTTGTGGTTGCATAGGTGGTGGAAGAAAAAGAGTGGGAGGAGAGTTGTATTGGGGCCTCCACCCCTGATGAGGTGTATTCCATTGAGGTTGTGGCTGAGCGTGAGAATGAAACAAGTGAGCAGTTGGTTGAGTATGGTATTGAGATGGATACGACCAAGGGAGGGGTGTGTGCTAGGAAGGATGAGCAGGGGGACCCAAAGAAGGCATGGAAGTGCCTTGATTGGGGTTGTAATAAGTATGGGATGTCCCTTGCATTCCCTAATAGTAAGGTTTGGATCCATGTGGCCTCCTTTGGTTCATGAAGTAGAGTGGTTCAGTGGCTCCTTCAGCCCCTTGGTACATAGCTTTAAATCCGAGCAAGGAAGGACATTGATTTGTAGGATGGTCTTCTTCACAGACAAAACACACTTCTACAGAGTGCAATGGACATTCGTTCCTAGGATGCTTTCTTATGCACCTGGGACAAAAGATGGCCAAAGCCCTTTCGACTTCCTCTTGCTTCTTTTGGATTCGCAAGGTATCCATTTGCATGGCAATAATCTGTCTCATCTCACTTTTGAAATCTTCCATCTGATTTGCAAATTCGTTTTTAAGGAATGAACTAGATAAGGGGGTACTGGCTAAGAGTTGACTTCCCCTGCCTCTCTTTCTGGCTACCCTAAAATGGTTTCTAAACATAGTCTTGATGTCATTATAAGGTAGCTGGTAGATGTCTCCCCCGGCCAGCAAATGGATGGTATCTAGAAGGTCTTCAGGGACTCCTCTGAGTAGAACCAACTTCAGGGATTCGGGGTCAAGTGTGCACCTGGCCCTTTTATAACTGAGTTGAAACCTCTCTTCATACTCTTCTAAAGATTCATCACTTCCCATGGTCATTTAGAAGATTTTTTCTTTTGTATCCTTTGACATACAGTAGTCTCGGTATTTGTTGTTAAAGGCTTGTTGCATCTGAACCCAAGTTGTTATATTATTTCTAGGTAGCCCCATGAACCAGCATAGTGATGCATCCTTGAGGGTAGAGGGAAAGACTTTCAACTTTTGCTCTTCTTCTGCATAGTCATAAGTTCGACAAAGGATAGAAAACTCAAACAAGAAGGTATCAGGGTCTTCAGTAGTCAATCCATGGAAGTGAGGTAAGGCTGAGGGACTTATGTTTTTCATTTTTGTGTCCCCATTGGTCTCTCGGATGGGAAAGGCACCTTCTATTCTCTTCCCATTTCCCCTACCGTTTCTATTTTCAGCCATGGTCTAAGGAGGAATGGTTTCTTGCTCTTCTTCTATTATAGGATCTTTGTATATCTCTGGAGGTTCACCTATAGGTTCTTCTTGATCACTGCCACAAAAGAAGAGAGAAGGGTGACTCAGTGATGTGGTGGGGGTGTTGGGTAGGAATTTTCCTGAATTGTCTCTGTTCCTACGAGGCATGAAAGGAAATCTCTTTTTTTGGGTGAATTTTGTTTCTTTTTTCTGCTTGTACCTGCAAAAACTGAAATAGATTGAACTGCAACTAACTAAAATCTATCTTGTTGAAATGAAAATGCAGAATTGAAATGAAAGCAAGAAAGGACTAATCTATTTTGCTGAAATGAAATTGCCGAATTGAAATGAAAGCAGGAAATGGTCTAATCTACTTTTGCAAAATTGAAATTGAAGAATTGAAATTACAGAATTGAAATGAAACAACTATTCTACTTTTGCTGAAATAAACTACTTTAGCAGAAGGTTGCAGTAGAAAATAGAAGAAAAACAGTAATCTCAAAATACTCTGACGCTTCCCCAGCAACGGCTCCAAAAATATAGTGAGCTCCAGAATTGCAGCAATGATGCTACAACTCCTTGGACTCCCTACTTTACTTTTATCAACCCGGTAGTTCGTAACAAACTTGGAAGCGACGGTGCTATATGCACAAGTACTAGCTCTTACTGCAAGCTGTCACTTGATCAGCTGGCACAAGTTCACTAGGAGCTCAAGCCAACTTCTATGAGTTCTCAGAAGAATCTTTTAACTATGATGGAAAGAAGCTAATTCAAAATTGGCTAGTCTACATGTAGAAAGAAGATGAAAGCGAAAAGGAAACGCAAACCCTAGCAAACCCTAGTTTTACCGACTAACCCTACTTGTGCAAGAAAAGAGATGTAAACTAGTGAACTAGACGCCATTGACTCTTGAAAAGGTAAAATGCATGTGTTTAAGCTACTTTTGAAGGAAAATATGGAAAAATCATCTTTTTGTATTTTTGAGCAATTTTATGCAGAATTATTATGCATGTGTTTTAGCTATTTGTGACTGTGCAGAGGTTTATTGGCGAAAGGAAATGGAGTGGGCATTTGCAGGAGGTTGGGAAGGTGTGGAGAGGACCTAAGGAGTCCCTAGCACCCTTCTGGAGATTTCCACCGTGATCAAACTTCGAAAAATCACTCGCATGAACTTCTACAGGACGTTGCAGGGGATCTACAGGAAATTCTACAGGAACAGGCCGAAAGTGGTTTTTAGAGGGTTGAAGGTGGAAAAATGGTGGGAAAGTGGAACTGAAGGATGGATAGATATTTCAAGAGGTCTAAGACTTGGTAAATGAAGCTCAAGAGTGAAAGAAGATGGTTGGATTTGTTCAAAGGTGAAGGAAGCAATGTTGCACAAAAATGTAGAAATTAGGGCAGTTTGGGAAAGTATGGTGAATGAGTGAAGGAAATATTGAGAGAGGGGCTGGAGCAGGTTGTATGATGGAGGAAGGATATTTTGGAGTGTCTTACAGGTGTTCTGCACACTTCTTTTCAAAACTGGCTCAAGCAAACACTAAGAAAACAGAGTTTTACCTATTTTGACCTAATTTTGACCCTAAAACCAAAAAAGTGAAGAATAGAAATTTATAGACAAGAATTTATGCAAGAAATCTATAGAAACTGAGCAAGAACAGAGCTAAGCATGAAAACACAACTAATATCAACTTTTCCAACTCAAACTCTAACACCAGCAATTGCATTGGAAGGCAAAAACAATGTTTTTGTGGCAGCTAGTGTGCCTTGGTCTCAATTCATGGTCCCAAGGAGGGAGAAAGGAGATCAAGGCCTACTTGGTAGCCTTTTTGTGGATCTTTTCTTTTATAAACTATCAAATCAACCTGAAGCAAGAACAACTATCTTAATCATCAAAAACAACCTAAGTAACAAAGCAATATTTAACCTATATAACAGAAATTATTCTATGAATGCAGTAAAAATACATAAAAGTACACAAAGGAGGTATTGGGAAATTGGCTTGGGCCCAACCCCAAGAGCTACAACCCCCTAGGAAAGATCAGAGCTGGTTCAAACCTGGATTCATCTTCATTGATCAAAAAAATAATAGTTACATCACAGAACTGTCTGCAAAAGAAGCTCAAAAATGCGCTAATTACAAGGCTGCACTAAAGTGCGAAAATAGACTATCAAATGGTTAAACTACTAAGGCTTGAAGCCTTCCTATTTATGTAAGTGAGGACTCCCAAAAATCCTCCTAAACTTTAGGAACTCGGCTGCCCAAAACTAGAGATAACAACCACTTCACTAGACCTACTTGGCTACCCCTTGAAATCATCTTTGGTGGGTTGTTGAACTCCGAGCTGTTGGTGGAGAACTCAAGGAAGGGGTCATTTAGTGCAAGAGACACCCCTCCTATAAATCCTCGGCCTTGTTTCTTCGAATTTGGCTGCCAATCTGCTCATAAATTCCTAATCTTGGTCCAAAAATGTCTAAAAATCTGTAATAAACACGTATTAGACTTTGTGGTAAAGTGACTATTCCCATTCACTCAATTAACATAAATATATTCAAAAGCATGCATAAAACTATGGAGAATGGTGGATTAAATGAGAATAATAGGAAAAATGATCCCATATAGTTACCCATTTCTGGGGCTCATCAAATTGCAGGTCTTTAAGGTAACTCTTTCGAATGATTGGAGGGCAACTCTTTCGAACGATTGAAGGATGACTACTACGAACAAGCATTGGATCTAAGGTAGGATCTTAACACCTTTGTAATATTTATTTATAAATTGCATATGGCTAGAGAAAGATAGGTTTGTTTGTTCGTTTGTTGCTAGACTATCTTCTGATACTAGGGAGATCGGCCTTGTTCACAAGATCGATTTATCCGGCCAACAAATTGGCGACTCCGCTGGGGAATGAATTTGGTTTTTGGTTTTCTTTTGTTTGACTTGAGAAAATTGTTTTCGTTTCTGGTTTTTCATTGATATATACTGGCTTGGGTAGTTTTTAGAATCTAGATTATTTTTTGTTTTCTTCGAAGTTTTCAGGGGACTGCACTTTCTCTTTACAGACAGTGCAGGAATCTCCGCACTTTTCCTTTAGTAAACAGAGCGGAACCGCACCTGTTTCTTTTGGAGCCTGCGGACCCTGTAAATTTTTTTGAAAAACCTAAAATATCTTCTTCCAGTTAAGTTTAGGTTTGATTTAGGATTTTTAGTGTCTACCCAGATCTATATTTTTCCTGTCAAAAACATTTTGTGAGTGAGTTCCGATAGTATTTTTGTTTTGGATGATTTTCTAGAAGTTTTGCATGCATGGAGTGGTTTTCATTTTGTCTCTATAGTGACTCAAAGATCAGAAGCTTGAGAAACCTTAGATCACCCTGGTGTCTTTTCGTCTTTTTGATGAGTCTAACTTGGTTGTGAAATCTATCCTTTGTGAGAAATAGATTCAGTTTTCTCGTTGCAAAGCTTTGAAAAAACTTTGTTATAAGTTCTGAATTTCATTTTTACAAAAGAAAACATATCTGGATGTTTTTTGATTGATTTTTTATTCTGAACAAATGAATCCTTATTTTACTGAACAACTAAGGAAAACATCCTCAAAAAGAATTGAAGCTTTTATTTGATTAGATTTTTAAAGTTTTTAGATCTCAAAATTAGTTTTTGTAGTTTTGAGTGTTTTTCTAGAACTTGTAGATCTCTTTTGAAGAAAATTGTTTTCTTGTTATTTCGAGTTTTGAAAAGGGAAAGGGATTTATTGTGAGCATTAATTATTAGTCTCGTTTTGAGTTCTTATTGAAAAAGACAAAAATATTTTCTTTCCATTTCCATGTTGAAAGAAATAATTGTTTCTTAAAAAATTGCATTCTCGAACTCTTTCTTTTAGCTAGAATTTCATTGAAAGAAAAACGGATTGCTTATCATTTTAGGTGCATTTTTTTTAGTGTTTTTGGAGTCGATTCTTCACACCATCAAAGTTTCATTTCCATACCTATCGACTTAAAGAACAACCCATAAAAGAAACGCCTAATTAAAATTGATCTAGTAATATTTTCTATTTGTAGGGCTCTTATCACCAATATAGCTTAGGCTAGTATCTTGGAGTAGGGAGTAATTAACTCTCCAGGATAGTTAAAACAAACAAGTAGATACATCTTGCGGTAGGAAATAAATCCAATCGTAATTGATACATTCTGGGAAGCTTCTCTTAAAGGAGTCAATCACGAGATCATGTCCGAACCTTTGAGACAATCAATTCTGTTTCATTGGGAAAGATAGAATATTTGAGCGTATTATAAACGGTAAACCTCAGATTAACCATTGTCGAGGAGCCTGGGGTCACTTGTTGGTAAACCTCAAATTGACCATGACGAGGAGCCTTCAAGGGGATTGAGCTTTGTTACTCTGCCCTTGCGCGTAGATCGGATCGTAGACTGTGCCCCCAGTTGTATTTGTTGTTGTTGGTAACCTTAGTGTCCATAAACTTAAGATTATTTCCTAAGGTGACGGTGAAGGAAGGATCTCACTGTACCTAGAGCAGATGTCGACTAGACTCACTTGGACTCTCTGGGGGTTCTCTTCACTCGAGATGGTTTTGTGAAGAAACTTGTGCCAGTCTGTTTCGTTAAACAGGTTGTCGGGGTAACTGTTCCAACCGCCCTTTTTGTATTAAAATTCTACTAAGTCGGATTTCATCACCAACTAGTGTTTTTAGTACGGGAAGTTACTGTTTGTGTGTGGTTTGAACTCTTAGATTTTTTAGGCGTGTGATTCAATTGTTTGTTTCTTTAGAGACTTTAGGTGTTTTTATTGAAATTTTCTTTGTTTGCGTGTGATTAATTAATTTAATTGTGGTTGAATTACCAAGACAATCTCGTGGACTTCATGGGAAACCTCCTGAGTATACACCAAGCCAGCTTGAAGGGCTACGAGCTCTTGTATCACCTAGTGATGGTAGAGTTGGATCACCAGAAGCCAGAGAATCATCTTTAATTGTTCATCCTGATTATCAAATACAAACTACAGAGTATATTCAGGAGCCAATTTCATTTTCCGAAGTTACTGGTAGTATTTCCCCTTCCAGTGAATTAGCTGAAGAACCTGAAATTTCTGAACCTGACACTGAACCTGCTATTACTCCAACTTCAGGATTTGCTTCTCCAACATCTAGTAATCCTGGTTCACCTAGGGTAAGAAATATCATTACTCAAAATCTTCCTTCTGGCCTCATTTCTATTGAAAAACTTGTTAGTCCAGACGAAGACGTAACTCTTCCCGAAAACCAATAGACTTTAAATCTTAGGGAGTGTGAATCAATATTCTACAGTCCTTTTAAAAGTGATGCTTGGTATTTATCATTGACAATTTTTTTAGAAAACCCGGGTCTTAGTTTTTCCCACCTCAAATTCCTTTTCATCCTACACCAAGAGGTTATTATCCTTCATCGATTATGTCAAGACAGTCATCTATGTTTTCCCAATCACCGAAAACATTTTTATCTGACGGTCCTTCCGTTCCTTCGGGGTACCAGTCACTCTCTGGTACTTTTTCAGGAGCAACTCCTAGACCGATTGAACAAGTGTTATCATCTAGTAGTAATGGAACTCAAACGTTGAATTCAGAACAAATCCTTAAGATATCTGGTAGTATTCCAAATCCTCAACCTCAAGGTAGTTACTACCGCCTGGGGGGCAACCTCAAGGTAGTCAATTACTGCCTGGGGAGCAACCCCAAGGTAGTCAGTTACCGCCTGGGGGGCAACCCCAAGGTAGTCAGTTACCGCCTGAAGGGCTTCCTCAAGTTTTTCAACCTTCAGGACAGTACATACCCCAAGGTCAACCTCAGACTCAGTACATACCCCAAGGTCAACCCCAGTTTCAGTACATACCTCAAGGTCAACCCTAGTTTCAATACGTGCCTCAGGGTTATCAACCTCAAGGTCAGTACCCAACTCAAGGTTTCCAACTGCCTTCTGGTCAACCATTTTTTCAAGGAGCTGGAAATGTACCGCTTAATTATTAACCCTACGTTTAACCAGGTTATGGTCCTCCATATGCACGACATTTTATGGGTCCATACTCCGGAATGAACATGGTGTGGGATCCGTCTCAAACTCAACATACTTTGCAACCTAATTTGCAGTTACTTAATCAACCTGGACAGCCTTTGGTTTCTGGTCCAACCTAGAAACCTGTCCAACCTACTATTCAAATCTTTGCATCTGGTACAGTTCAGTATCCTGGGCCTAGCTCACCTCGTACTCCGCCTCAAACTCCTGCAACTACTGCAACTTCTATTCAACCTACAACACCTGTTTCTGGAGTATCTATAGCTCCAGTTTCGACTACCCCTGCATCAGTGAAAATTCCTCAAGTCTCTGTGCCATAGTCAAGACCTACGGTTCAGACTTCGGTCTAGATGCCTACAGTACAAGCTAGTATGATTGCTACAATTACCACAAGTCAACCACAATTCTGATATCAACCATACCAGGGAAAGTATCAATTCAGGCCTACTGTACAAAACCCAGTTTATCAGTATCAACTGTATATGAGCTATACTTATCAACAGCCTCAACAACCCCAGTTTGGTCCAGTTAATCCTGGTTTTCTAGGAGGTTACAACATTCCTAATGCAAATCTGATTCCAGGTTATTTTGCATATCCTCCTCCTGAAATTGGTCTCATTACTCAAGGTTTTCGTGACCCTAACCGTTAGTTACCATTTATTACAACTTTGGATTTACCTGATTTGTCGCGCCTTATGAACGATCTGATTTACTATCTTCCGTATTGGCCACCAATGCCTAGTAAGTTGCCTAGTGATATCTCGAAATTCGAGGGTAAGTCAGGTGAGGATCCGTCAAATCATGTTATGAATTATCACCTCTGGTGTGCATCTAATTCCATCATTGATGATTCAATTTGATTGCGTCTTTTTCAACGAACTCTTATTGGTCTTGCCGCCAAATGGTACATTGAGTTACCACGAGCCTCTTTTTATAATTTCAATCAGTTAGCCATTGCTTTCTTAACTCATTTTCAGTTTCCTGCCAGATATGATAATGACACGTAACTGTTAACTTCACTGAAACAATCCACGTCCACATATATTTCTGATCATATTCATGAATGGCAACGTAGAAGGCATTTAGTGAAAGTTTTCATTCCGGATCAAATTTTAGCCGAATGGTTCATTAAATCATTGTTACCCAAAATCACTAAAGATGTAGCTAAGGGAGGAGTTGTTACTGAAGAGCAAGTCATTGCTCAAGATAAGTACCTTGACCTCGTCTATACGCAGTCAGGTACTTTACATGAAAAAATCCCTGATCTTCCAAAACACGGTCAAATAACTGCAGCTCCTTCAGCGTCTCATGTCGTTGATGGTATGATTGGTTCAGTTAGCACTAAAGGTAAGAATAAATCTTCAAAGAATTCTTCTCCTATAATAACTTTACCTGATTCCCTGACAGGGGATTCTTCCGCTGAAATTTCTGTCGACATCCATGTCGTAGAATCATCTACGGCTAAATCAAAATACAGTAGTAAAAAGAAGGGGAAGAAGAAAAACAAACAAAATTCAAAAGATAAAATAGATAAAAATGAATCTACTGATGAAAAATGGAAACCTTGTTATCCTTGTTTCATTTGCGATGAGGATCATTTTACCAAAGACTGCCCACATCGAGCAGAGGTTTCGAAAATCGTTAAGGGTTCTTAAACACCTGCTGTCTTGAAGGATCCTTCTCCTACTCAAGATAGTAAGATGATTGGTTCTTCCTTGAATGCCTCAGAAGAACCCATTATGATGATGTGTCATGTCAGGATTGCGACGAATCGCAAGATTATGGTAGTAAAAATCATGTTGGTGGTAAAGAAGTGGAATCTTCTAATTCAAACACATCAACTACACCTCCTCCTAGTTCTGGTCCACTATAGATTGAGAAACCCAACCTTGACTTAGTAATCAAACCGCCTGCTAAAGGTATACTTCGGAAATCAACTTTCAATCCACATGCGAGAGCTGCTCAGAATTATAACATTGTTGAAGACTTAGCTATTTCCCCTTCAGCAATGTCGGCTTTGGAAGTGCTGCAATCGTGCCCAGCATAGCGTAAATTACTATTGTCTGCTATAGGAGCTATCGATATTCAGGATTTGAACCTAATAATATTTGATTTAGAGAATAGTACACCCCGCCTACCTTATCAAATGGCTTTCCAAATTCCAGTTTTAGTCAAAAACAGACCTTGCTTTCAGAATGTGATTGATGAAGGGGCTTCTACGTGTATTATGTCGATCCAATGTTGAAAATCGCTTGGTTCTCCCACACTCAATCAGTCTCCAACAATTCTAAAGGCTTTTGATGGTTGAGATTTCCATCCTTTTGGTATTTTGCAGGATTTACTTATAGGGGTTGAAGGAAAAATCATAAATCTAGATGTGGAAGTGGTTGATGCCCCTCTAGATTACAACCTTCTCCTGGGTCGCAGTTGGTCTTATGCTATGACTGCTATTATTTCATCGGTTTTTCAGCTTATCAAGTTTCCTCATAACGTAAAGATCATTACGATAGACCAGCTGACTTATTTCTCATCCAACCCAGCCTCTACAAATAGTATTCAGCACATCAGTAAAATGATTATCCCTTACAATAATGTTGGCGTAGGTTTGATTAAAGATTCTAGTTTACTAGGAACTTTTTCCTTCCCTCCTCCTAACGTATCGCCTCCTATTGCAACTATTCATATGATTTCATCGAATAATGTTACTTTTGATGATCCTTGGATCTTACCTTCTGATTCTGAGGTGAATTCATTTGGTAGCACGATGCTTCTGAATCCCTTTGAAATTGCATATCAAGCTATACAGTCGTTTTCTGATTCCTGTTCAACCGAAACTGATTTTCACCCTATAATTGTTGTCTGTCCTTTCGCAAAGTGGGGTATTGACTTCATTACATGTAACCCTTACTCGGCTAGGGGGAATGTGTATATTATCCTAGCGGTAGATTATTTTACTAAGTGGGCCGAGGCGATGCCTATATTTTCGGCAGACGACAAGACTGCTGCAACTTTCATATTCAATCATATAATTCCTAGATTCGGTGTTCCTCAAGCTATTATTACTGATCATGGAAGTCACTTTCGAAACATCGTGATGACTGAACTAACAGATCAACTTGGCCTGCACCACGATAGTTCTACTTCGTATTACCTACAAGCTAATGGTCTGGTTGAAGCTATAAATAAAGTTTTAGTCACTATGATCAAACGAATCATTGGTATTCATAAGTCTAATTGGCATACCATGCTATTTTCAGTACTTTGGGCATATCGGACCTCAGTAACATCGACTGGTTTCACTCCTTTTCAACTGGTTTATGGTTTGGAAGCAGTGTTACCTATTGAATGTGAAATTCCATGTTAGGCCCCTATACTACTAGTGTAACCCCTTATTGTTATTAGTAAAACCCACTTATTATTTTGATGTACCCATGTAGTGCCCATATTGTTACTCTTGTGCCCCATAGAAGCCCACTATTGTTATTATTGTGGCCTTACATTATTATTGTTACGTCGGCTCTGATTATGTTATGACCCCTTAGACTCCTATATATAGAAAGGAGGTATTTTCATTTGTATTGTTATCACTCAGAACTATAGTTCATGTATATAAGGTTGTCCATAAGTTTCATATAAAGGTTTTAAGTCTTGTGAATAGATTTATTGGTGTATGTCAATTTGAAATTTGAATTTCAAAAGGTATTGATGTGAATTCGTGTAAAGAAAAGATCATTAGATAGACTCCATCATTGTTAGTTAAAGCCTGTCATGTCATTAGTACTTTGCGCAGTTTCGCAGTGCATGTTTGTTTGGTCCATTTAGTTGCGCAATGATGATTCTGTCTTTTCGCAGCGTACTGTCAGCAGCCATTTCGTAGCGCGTTTTGTTAAATTTGAACTGTCCGCGCTACGAAATCGGGGTTTCGGGGTGTTTGTAGCGTTTTCTCTTGCAATGTCAAATCCGGGACGGGTGAGTCATAGGTCCGGTCATGTTTGTCAGTTTACGTCCTCTCCAGGTCTTGATAAACCATCATTCCGCCATAAGGTCCAGAGTCATGCATTTGAGTGTCAGTTTAAGGGATTTTACAAGGGATGGTTATATCATAATGGGTTTTTCATAATGTGTAAACATGTTTGCTGTATGAGAAGCCCAAGTTCTTATTTAAAGGGACCATTGCAAGCGAGCCTGCACTCCAAAGCCGAAGTTTGTTTTCGTGCTACAAGCTACCATTAGTTTCCTGTGTGAAAATATTCAAAGCAAGATGGAAAGGAGGGAACACCGATCCGGTAAGTGTGTGAGGACAGAGCCGGAGGGGTTAGATGTTACTCTCAGGGATGAAGGTGTAGCAAGAGCCTTTCGAAATGCTGGCTGCTGGCGGTTTTGCAAAAAATTGAAGGGAGGACATGCAGAGGTGACGAAGGCTTTCGCATTAAATTTCACTGGACTGAATTCGAAGGTGGCAATGTTAGAGTTTCCGGTGTCTCCTGAAGTTATTTCCACTGTCACTGAAATTCCGAGGGGTGGCCAAGAATGGTTCAAAAACTTCAAGTTCGACATGAGTCCCTGTAAAGAGTTTTTGAAGGAACCTTATGTAGATGAAGACCTCACCAAAGCGGTGCCAAGGAGTTATATAAAAGAGAATTATGCTACGCTCCTCACATGCATCCAGAAATACCTGACATGCGAGGGTAGGTACAATAAAGTTTACTCCTACCACTTCAAACTTCTGTTACATTTCACAGGTAAGGTTTCAATAGACATACCTTTCTATTTGTTCAGGAGCATTAGCAAAATGTGTGATAAAATTCAGTTAAAGAAAGATAGTTGTGAAACATCCCTTTTTCATCATGGTCTAGTAAAGTTGCTGGTGTTGGATAGTTTACAAAAAATTGGTAGAGATTGGGATTCATTTGTGTTTATGGCCGGCTTCCCAAGCAAAACAGGCCTCACTCCATTGCCTGTGAGAGAAAGGGAAGAAAGGAGTGAAGAACCCACTTTGCCTGAACTTAGAAGAGAAGTGACAGACCATAAGCAGCCTAAAACTAAATCAAGGAAATCAGAGAAGTCTGTGGCAGCTAAAGAGACACCTGAAGCATCAGGGAAGAAAACTCCTAAGCCATCTAGAGTATCAGAAAAGGAAACTCCTAAGTCATCATCTAAGGAAACACCTCAGTCATCAAAGCAGAAGACTCAGAAAAAGAAGGATGAAACTAAATCAAGTGAAGTTGAAAAGATTTCAAGGGTGAGAACCAGAGGTCAACTAAACAAGGAGAAAGGAAAGTCAGTTACTGTGGAAGAAAGTCCTATTTCAAAAGGTAGTTTAAATGACTTACTTGAAGCCATTGAACTAGAGCAAGATCAGCCAGTACAAATTGAACCACTAGAATTTGAGCAAGATCACTCAGGGCAGCCAATGCATATTGACCTCACTCAGTCCTCACCTGAAAGTTCTAAAAAATCAAGGGCTTCTAAAAGATTGAAATTTGAAGAGCCAAGTAAAGAATATGCTTTTAAGCCACGCAGACCAGTTACAAGAAGGCAAATCAAAGAAGTGGAGAAAGCGCAGAAAGAGAAGGCACCATTAGAAGTGCCTAGGACAGAGGTACTTGAGGTTTTCACCGGAATAGTTCAAGCAGCCAAAAGCAAGAACAAGAATAATAAGGTTATCATCAGTCAAAGTGGAAATGTTATTGCTATCAAGAAACAAGCTGGAGCAACAAAGGAAGAAATACCTCAGATTAAAAATGTTTCTAAGGAAAGGGCAGTAAGATATACAAATTATAAAAAGGCTGTAATGAAAGGCAGAACAAGTTTGATTAGCCAAACTGACTCAGTATCTGATGCATATGTGTGGACAGTGCCAGCTCTGAAGCAGGCAAAAATCATGAAACAAATGAATACAAGCTTAAGAGCAGAAAACAAGGTGTTAAAGGAAGAAGTTAGCAGCTTGAAAAGGAAGCTAGGCAAACTAGTTAATTGATCCAAGGGGAAATTTGCCTTCTAAATTTTGGTAAATTTTGGCTGTCATCATTTTGAAACTTTTTGAAGTCCTTACACCTGTGTAAAATAGCTGAAGAGATCACAGAGTTAAGTCATTGTTGCTTTAAGGTTCATATGCTTAATTTTGATTACCTACATCAGTTTCGTAGCGCGCTACGAAACTGCTGTAGATGACTGTTTATGTGAAAAATTTGAGATTGATGCTGAGGTCAGCGAATCTTAAAGGGATGACTCGAGGCTAGCATGGAGATTATATAAAGCCATTCAGATGTTTAAAAAGGTGACAGGTGTGAGTATTTAAGGAAAAGGTGAAATTTTGTCTTTTGTTAAAGTTTTCACTTTATATCCGAATTTTTAGGGTTCTGGTAGGGTTGCCGAGATGTTGAGTGGTACACCTGTTCAGTTTATGAGATGGCCAGATCATAAGGTTTCTTCCATCATACGTGACTATTAGAGGATTAAATGGCTTGAAGCATAATCTTAAATGCATGAACACTAATGGGAGGCAGAGACCGTGGACATAGGGCACAGATTCTTATCAGTTGATGAATCATCCATATATCAGGCATCCGAAGCTGCTCATTCAGTGAATGTTCTTCCAGCTTGGCTTGGCTATTATTGAAATGCTACAGGTGTCAAATTTCAAGAACGCATCAATGCACACGAGGAGATAGACTTGAAGTTTCAATGGGAATGGAACCCTCTGTTTTCGCAGCACAATACCTTTGTAATTAATTAGTTTGTTTAAGATATAGATAAGATAATTAATGATAGAATTCTGAGCTCCCTTCATGCTTGTTGAGGAGTCTCAGGTAGTAGTATTTTGGTTTGCTATATATAGAAATGACTCTGATGTAAAAAAGGTTGGACATTTTATACAAAAACAGAGTTATTTGGGCCATTGTAAGACTTGTTACAGTAATAGTAAAACAGTGTTGATTTCTTCTCAAGATTCTCGATGGATTATTGTGTTCAAATATAATGGTGGTGTTTTATATTATATGTTCTTTTACAGCCTTGTTGTAACACAATCACTCAGAATTCATATCTTATGCTCTGACTTCCTGTGTGTTTGGCAAGCTGTGGTTTTTATGGAGTGTGTTTGAACATTTAATGCAAAGAGCCTTGACTTCCATGAAATGACTATGTTTTTCTTGTTTACTTAGTGTATGAGACTCCATAGCCCAATGAGGACCAGTTTGATATGTATCCAACCAGCTTTTGTTTTCATGAATAAGTAAAGAGTTAGCCATCTGTTGTAGTGAAGGATTTTTATCAAGAGTTTGTGAGAGAGCCCTCTCTGATCAAAGAGGCTAATCTTTGATCTAAAGTCTGGTTGAAAGAGTTACATGAAATCTTGCTTGGTTGCAGCCCTCAGTATTGATTTTGTGATAACATGTATCATCGAAGAATTGTTCATTTATGTAATGTAAAGGAGGTTTCCCCCTTGAAGATGTTGAATTCTAAGGCGTTGATCTATCTTTTCTATCTTTTCTTGAGCTGGTTTCATAACATTTGGTATCAGAGCTTTGGATTTTAGGGTTTCGCTGCTCCAAACAGGTCATCATGGCATTTTCACTATAACTTTTATTCTGTGACGTTTCAGATGTCGCAAAAAATACCCATTTGAGAAGAAATCGTGCTGAACCTTGGGTCCGAATTTCAGAGCTTTGCGCATGATATTTTCAGAGATATGATCTGAGGAAGTTTGTCTTTTTGCAGACTCTTGTATTACATTCCAAACAGGTGACCTGGGGAAAATCGTCATAACTTTCTCTCTGAGAATTGGATTGAAATTTCGTAAAAAGGTACAGAAAGAGGATGGAATATAGTTTCTTGTATACCTTTTTCAGAGCCAAAACACAAAAACTTGACACGTGGCACTTCATACAAGTTTGCTCTTCTGGAAAGGTCTATAATCAAGTCACTGTGAGATATTTCACATAACTCTTTCTTGGAGACTCCAATTTGGATCAGACTGGTGGCATTGGAAAGAGGACATAGAGGGCTACTACAAGTCACAATTTCAGAACTTAAAGATCTGAAAGTACAGATTTACAGTCGTTTCAAGATCGAGCTCCTAAAATCAAGAAAAAACAAGATGAGGAAGTTTGATGGCAAGGATCCGGTAAATTGGATACTTCAGATGGAGCAATATTTTGATCTACATGGTGTACCACTGTTAAAAAAGGTATGTATTGCATCTTCATATTTAGAACCTGATCCATTTTTATGGTATAAAGGGCTTTGTTCTCGTAAACGACTTGTTACGTGGTCAATTTTCACGGAGGAAATGATAGCACATTATGAGGATACAAAGAGCAACACCTTCTTTAGAGCAACACCACAACAATTGGAAAGAGTAAAAGGGCTTTGTGACATAGTGGAAAGAAAAATTATGGAAACCAGGAAGCATACCCCTCACAACTATAAATATGGAAGTGTTGTTTCTCCTAGCCTTCCACAACCTACAAGGGTTACACCACAACAATTGGAAGAAAAAAGAGAAAAAGGGCTTTGTTACAATTGTGATAGAAAATGCACTAAAGGTCATAAGTGTGTTGAGAAGAAATTATTTTACATAGAGTATGAAGAGGAGGAAGAAAAGGATCAAGAAACATCAAAAGAAGAAGATATATGCCAGGGCCCCACCCCAGGGAAAGAAGAAATGAATCAGACCATATCTTGTAAAGCATTGGCAAGAATTACCACTCCTCAAACTCTCGAGATAGAAGGACATATCAAGAAGAAAAAGGTGCAAGAAGTGAAAGATCACATCGAGAAAGAAGAAATGAATCCAACCATATCTTGTAATTCATTGGTCGAAATTACCACTCCTCAAACTATCAAGATAGAAGGACATATCAAGAAGAAAAATGTTCAAGAAGTGAAAGATCACATCGAGCATCAAGAAATGAATCCGACCATATCTTGTAAAGGATTGGAAGAAATTGCCACTCCTCAAACTCTAGAGATAGAAGGACATATTAAGAAGAAAAAGGTTCAAGCAGTGAAAGATCACATCGAGCATCAACAAGAAGTTCTCCAACTTTTAAAGGATAACACCACTTCGGTGCAAAATCAAATGAAGCAACAGGTAGATCAACATCATAGTGAAAAATGTTTTGATGTAGGCGATTGGGTACTTTTACTGCTACATCTAAAGCAATCTATTTATGAGAAGGAAATGTTGGAAATACTACATGCACTTAAAAAATGGCGACCTTACCGAATGGGAAGACTCTTCAAGGATGAGGATGTGGAAGCATTGTTTTGTGCTATTTTTATTATCCAACCAGATTGGATAAACGAAGCAAGGGATGAATGGAAGGAGGACGAAGAAGTATGGCCACTTATTCAAAAGTTGCAAAAGATCCCAATTCAAACAATATTGCCAGAAATTGAAGAGGAAGGAAAAATCATATTGGAACCTGGAGTAGTCACAGAAACAAGAACCCGACAGCTGCGAAATCGATCTCATCAAGTGGAAGAACCTACCTGCTGAAGATTTCACATGGGAGGACAAGAATTTTATACAGAAGCATCAAACTACTCAAGCGTTGAGGACAACGCTTTTTGAAGGAGAGGGGCATGTTAGGCCCCTATACTACTAGTGTAACCCCTTATTGTTATTAGTACAACCCATTTATTATATTGATGTACCCATGTAGTGCCCATATTGTTACTCTTGTGCCCCATAGAAGCCCACTATTGTTATTATTGTGCCCTTACATTATTATTGTTATGTCGGCTCTGATTATGTTATGACCCCTTAGACTCCTATATATAGAAAGGAGGTATTTTCATTTGTATCATCGAAGAATTTTTCATTTATGTAATGTAAAGGAGGTTGCCCCCTCGAAGAGGCTGAATTCTAAGGCGTTGATCTATCTTTCTATCTTTTCTTGAGCTAGTTTCATAACATTCCATCATTACAATTAGCCATAGAATTACTCCCAGCTACTTCTGAAGAAGAGAAACGTTTTTTGTACTTAGCTCAGCTAGATGAGAATTGACGCACTGCTGCAATAGCAAACGAGACTCATGCGAAACGAATAAAAGCTCAGTACGATAGAAATGTTACACCTCATAATTTTTCAGAAGGAGACCTAGTTTTACTATATGATCAAGCAAACGATAAGCTAGGGGCTGGAAAATTTGTACCTATGTGGCATGGTCCTTACATTGTTAAGCAAAATCTAGCAAAAGGGGCTTATGAATTGATAGATTTTGACGGTGTCTCTTTGGGTAAACCCAAAAATGGACTTTATCTGAAGAGATATTATGCTAAATTTCTGGGTGGAGATTTTTTATTAGATTAGTTTCTTTACAGCTGGTGTGTTTTAGATTAGAAAAGTGTTCCTAGTTTAAAGAGTGCTCTTATCATTATTCCTGCTTATCTTTATTTTACTCTTGATATTGCAGATGTCGACGTCTCTTCAAACATACATTGGTTTTGCTGATGGTGCTTGTAGTACATGGAACATTTCTTCCGCAGCTTGGGTTATCTATTCACCCTCTAATGAGTTAGTATCTATGCATGGGGTAAGCCTCGATCAAACAACGAATAATATTGCAGAGTATAGTGCATTGAATGAGTTATTATCTGAATCCATCTCATTTGGGATTCGGAGTTTGATTGTTAGGTTGGATTCTGAACTCGTTGTATTACAACTTAATAGGTTTTATGCCATTAGAAATCCAGTGTTATTAAGGTTATTTTTGAGAGTTTGTCTCTTGGAACGTAAATTTGATTACATTGAATATCAGCATATTCCAAGACATTTAAATACATTAGCAGATGCAGTTGCTTCTAGAATGATAAATAGACATTTGCAATAATCGAAATAGTAAATTTAATAACATTCGATAACATGTTACACGAGATGCCGGTAATAATGATATATCATAGCATAGAAGTAGTGTTTCAAAATATACATCGTCTTTAATCATAGGTTGAAAAACACCTTATGATCGGCAAAAATGATAATACAAAAAGTCAAAAATGTCATGAGTCTACAAAATCGATCATCCTATCCCTGGCGATGATCATGATAAGAAACCACTGCTCAGGCCACCCTACATAGGAACCTCCTAAAAGGTCCTGGGACCCCAATCACATATCTCTGTAACCTAAGTGGAATATCATCTATATCAGTCTCTGGAATATCTAGTGTCAAGCGCTCTAGATGATGCTCCAAGTCGGTCAGGATCTCTGCTGATTGGTCTTGTGGGGCTGGTGTTGTTGCAGTTGGTTGTCTCCTCTCATAAGGTTGGAGAGTGGTTGGTAATCGTGAACCCACATCTACATTTAAACTTTTTATTATCATTTTTGGACGATTTAAAAAAAAAAAAAAAAAAAAAAAAAAAACTTAGAAAGTGTTGAAAATGGTTTTTACCTGAATCATCCCATTGTTCTCCTGGTGGAAGAATCATGTCTGGGTCACCACAATAATCCATCCTAGCATATGGAAAATCCTGAATCACAAAAAGTTGATTGTTCAACCAACAAAAATACTCAAGCGGAAATCGAACAACCTCTGTACCCTCCTCAGGATGACGGGACATCAAAGCAACCCAGCGAACTATCTTAGGCTCTCGAGGAAGACCAGCATCAACAGGAATATGTTGCAGGGTTAATGTAAGGATCCTCTCTAGAGAAAATCTAACTACGATAAATCCATATCCAAAGTTCTTCAGTGGTCCATTCTTTGCTCTGGTTAGTTGGCCTTTCACATTTGCCAACACAGCCTCGCACCAGTTGAATATGGTGCCTCGAAAACAGTCTACAGCCATCTGCATCTGGGATCCAGTAGCCACATCCAATGCTGCACTCCCGTATAGCCTAGTAACAGTGAATGCAATAACCTTAAGCTCAAGACAGCGGATATTTTTAATGTCAATCCGTTTGTCCTTTGTTTGATCATCCCAAAACTCCAATCGGAGACTAGTGACAGACTGGCCACCTGGCCTAGTCCCAAAAAGAGATAATTGTTCGCCCCTCTTGGACAAACTAGTCAATAAGTTTATGTCCTCCAGCTCGATTTTCGAGCTGGTGGCCACCAATCACGAAACACTGGTCCTGTGTATTCCATCTGTCTACCAGCCATTGCAAGAGATCTACTTGGGCCCTCATACCCTATATGCCCCAGAACTTAAGCAACCCACATGCTCTCAATGCCTGCAATGTGGGCATATGATTTAGTGCGGAAAAATATGCATCCTCATGCTCGCGTTCTTGCCAAATAATCATTTTGAATGTCCTACAATGTATAAAATGACATATTAGAACACCCTTGTTTGAAAAATTTTGGGCAAAAATGGAGATATTTAAGTTTTAAAATTCATTTCGCGAGGTCCACACCCGCTGCTTACAAATAGTGTGTAGGTCCGCACGGGTTATGAGCAATAGGTGTGGACCCACGACTTTTTTCTTTGTAGAAAAAAGTCAGGGTCTGCAGGTCACATGCGTTGCACCTGCGGACCCCCGCGAGCGAATTTCTAAACCTATTTTTCCTTCAAAAATCAAAATTAAAGCCTAAAAATGAAATGTAAACAGATGAAATGCAAGTTAAGGAGGATGTGGATTACCTGGAGATGACGGTTTTAAATTCCAACGGACGGATTTTCCAGAATCTTCACAGGAACTTTCTTTCCCAAAAGCTCTCACTTCTCACTCTGAACTCAAATGGTAAAAATGAAGTTACAAAAGCCCTTTTTATAAGTTTTTTTGAATAAATGAATTTTTAATTTATTTATTTTTCACTTTAAAAAGGTAAATTTTTAAATCATTTTTATTTATCTTAAACAGGTATGTGTAATGTTTTGAGTTTTTGTGCAGAATATTGGGTTTTTCGGGAAAATTGATCATTTTTCATCAAAGAGCATACTTTTATCACTTTTTCGGACTCTTTCAAAAATTTACGAAAAAACAAAACATAGGAGTCCTCTTTAAGCTCTTTTCAAACTCTCGAAGATTGAAAAGATTGCCAAGCACTTGATTGTTCAAACTCATTAAAATAAATGAATAATCGTTCCTTCAGTATAATTTTACCCCTTTTACGGACTGAAATGGAATATTTACGAAAAAGGTATACATTAACTAATTACAGTCAATCGAGTCCTCTTTAAACCCTTTTCAAACTCGTTCAATATGAAAAGATTGTCAAGCGCTTGTCTTTTCAGCTCGTTAAAGTATTGGAAATGTCATCCCTCCTTTATTATTTTATCCTTTTTCGGACCTGAGGGATTATTTTATGAAAAAGGTACCCCCATGGAGTTTTCTTAAGTTTTTCTTCTGACTCCCTAAAATTGAAAAACATCGAGTTTTTCCTATACTGGACTCGTTAAAATTTAACAATAAAGGACCTGTTCACTTTTAAATAGGAACAAACCACTCCTTCTTAGGGTTTGAATTTTAAACTAAGTTGGACTCATCCGAAGGATGAGCTTATAAACAAGAAAATGTTATCCTCCTCAAGCTTATCAAAAATAAAGAGGTACTTGCCAGAAATGGTAGGGGAAAAGAGAGAAAAATGAACCTATTTGTTACACTTTGTTTTGTAAAAAATATGTCAACCATTCTTGAACACGACACTTTTTGTTCACCTAGGTTGGGAAAATCCTTTTCCTAACAGTTAATCACACCACATTGAAAGTCTTCAGCCGGTTTCTGGGTATTAGCTTTGGGTCAATTGTCACCAAGCCATCTGCAGTGTCGTTATGTGTTCAAGAGAACAGTTCAAACAAACCATTCATCTGCAAAATATCTATCATCCATTTTGATCATCCCTGAGTCATTCCTTGCCAATATATTTCTTCAAAACTTGATCTATGATTTCATGTTGTGGGCTTGCCTACAACAGATCGCTTTCTATCAACTTCAGCTCATTATCTAGGAAGTTGATCTAGAAATTGTCAGTACCTTGAAAACTACATGCCCTAATGGCAGTTTTCTCGCCTTCGACAATAGGTTGCATCATTGACCTCCGATCGAATGATTCTATGACATGTTCGACTTCAACTCATTTATTCACATTTCATGGATTGTACTATGTACTTTGAGAGCCATTGACATTACTGGTGGTTTCTCTCACACTTGTTAACGGTTCACATCATTGACTGGTAATCAAGTGGTTTCTACCATGTTCGACTCCGACACATTCATTCACATGGATAGAATCATACTAGTTCGGGAATCGGAAATCAAGACCCTGGATCTAGTTTCTACCATCTAGGCTGCAAGGAATTTTGTTATTCATTATACAGTGGACTTTTCATAAACAGATGGCTACGTCCATATTGTGTCTACACATGTATATACTCTTGATTTATTTCAAAATCATTCCTGTATCAAAACAGTTTAGTCAGTTTTCTAGTCAGTTTTGATCTGAGAATGGGAATGCCTACCTCAACGATGATATGTCTATATATCATATATATATATATATATATATATTTCATTGAATTTTTTTACAGGTTCTAACTGGGGTGTCCACATGATGATCCTTGAAATGATAAAGTACTTCACTCTGCATAAATGACAGACTCTATCTTCATCTATTACAGACTTCGCACTTTAGGGGGCAATCTGTTGCACTAAAAATTGTCACCTTGACATTCTGCAATTTGTGTGAGTCCATTATCATTCATACTTTCCTCCTCTGCAAGTCTAAAGCATCAATTTCTCATATCAAGCCTTGAAAATAAAAGAAATCCCTCAAAAGTCTTTAAAACTCTCATTTCGCACTTTCTCTTTGTATTACCTGCTGTCTCGCACCTAATGGTCATGTCTCCTGCACACCTGATCGCTCTGTCTCTGTGTTAAAGGTGTAGACCCTTGTAAAAGTTAAAAAGGTGCGAGTACATTCTAAAAAACTCACTTTCAGTATTTCTAGAAGCTTCTGGAAGGAATCTTGAGGTGGCAAGTTTTCTCTTTTAAGGTTCATGCATCCTATACCTTAAGGAGCTAACCCCTTGATGTGAGGAGCTTATCCCTTTGAAGGAGGATTCTATCCCTTCATAGATGGACCTGTAACCTCCTCCTCTACACTATAAAAAGAAGCATTGGGTTGGTTACTTAGGAGATTAGAAGCTAAATATTTTTGAGGTGAAATGTTGCTGGAACTTAGTCTTCTTTAGTTGAGTTTTTATGAGGAGAGATTACATACCTCTAAGATCTCATTTGGAAGAGTGCAAGGCTTGTCAAAGTAAAATAAATTCTTGTTTCGGACCCCAGGAAGAGCTTGTTGAACATCAAGGCTGAAAAGGTTGTAAGGTTCTTCTACTTCAAAGTTAATACAAATAAATTCATTTTTCTAAATAAGTTGTTTATTTATGGTTTATTTTATGGATTCCTTGATCACCATAATAGACATGATTTATGATATTTTCTATGCAGGTGCTATTTAATGTTTTCTTTAGGAATTAGATGATCTTTAGATCAATCCTACACCTCTCAATGAGAGGGATCCTAGAGAAATATCCGATGCCATAAATAAGATGACCACATGGTGTTTGGCCCTAGTTTCCAATTTTATAAAAAAATATTATTTCATGCTTTATATTCTCAGAAGATTGTAAACCTCAAAAATCACATTCTTTATTGGAAAAAAAAGACCTTTTTTATTCTTGTGTTATTGATCTAAACACAACTTTATCTCCTAAAAGTGAGAGAAGAGATGATTGCTGCATTACAATTCCTGAAGATAATAAGTCACAGTCTGGGCATAAAGGTGATGATTCATTATCTTTGGGAGATAAGACTGCCTCATAAACAACTCACTATTGTTCAGGTCAAAATCAGGGAAATATTCAAACCCCTGAAGCTGCCTACAATTCTTCATCAATATCCTTCAAAAAGCTTCAAATTTCTTCCAAGTTTCTCTGGAGAGAATGATGATGTTACAGCTGAACAACATGTCTTAAAATTTGAGTACTTTCTGGATAAATTTCAAATTATTTATGAAGATGTGGCTTTGAGGTTGTTTTGTCATTCATTAAAGTGGGAAGCGCAATAGTGGTTTCAACATTTAGAAGCAAGTTCAATTAATTCGTGGCAAGGTTTTCAAAATATCTTTCTTAGATATTGGGGCAAGCACAAGTCATATGAAAAAAACCTTTTGGAATTATATACTATCTAGAGGCAGAGCCATGAATCAGTCACTGAATTTAATAGGAGGTTTCAAAAGATTTATTTCAGTATGCCAAAAGAAATTCGACCCCCTGAAGTTGCTGCCATGGTGTATTATTCGAAGGCTTATCCTATTAACTTCACTTTTTATCTCAAGGAGAGGAAGCCTTGCACTCTGGAGCTGATGTTTCTTTATGCACAAGAAATTGAAGATAATTTATGGGCTTGTGGAAATTTTTCTTATCATATTGAAAGAAAATATACTGTTGAAAACAAAAAGGTCCTCCAAGAAAATAATGGAAATGCTTTGCAGGAAAATACGTGTTTAGAGATAAGGAGGGGATTTCAAAAGGTGGCAAAGGATTCCCATACTGTTAAGAAACTAGAATGAAAACATTCTAAGAATTTAGATCAACAACTTGTAGAAAATGAACAACACTTTGAATGCCTTGAAGATCGTTATAATCTTCAAGATTTTAATAATTGTATGAACAAAGGAGGAGCTAGTACAATTTCTCAAGTGTTGTTGCGGGAAGGAAAAGCATCAACATTATGGGGAACAAACTTTGGATTCCTCTTTTCAACCTAAATGGTTGTCAGCAGAAAATGACAATCAAATTTCTAACATTCAAACCTTGAAAGTGGAGTTTGTGCAAAGGCCAACACAAATAAAAAATTCATTTGAAGATCCAGTGGCAGACTTCATGGAATCTTATTTTTCTGAGTCTTTAAAAAACACATATTTTGGTATATCAGTGGTTTCCAACTATGGATATGCTCTTCTGGAAAAAAATTTATGGCTCAGGTCATGTTATTTGCAGGTTTCATTGGTCAACTACACAAAATAAATTATTTCTCTTACAATGTTTCTCACATGGCTACTTTGGAAATCTGCGTATACCTAAGCAACTGGGTAGTGTAAATAAATAAGCTCAGTAATTGAGCATTCCTTTTTTTTATTAGTTTGCAAATTCCAGCAGTTTTAATTTTGCTTTACAGTTTTCAATAAAGAGTGACAATCTCGGAAATAAATCTATCGGGAGATGTCAATTTTTAGGAAGAAGTTTTGGTTTGACTCCATGCCCAACCAGAGGCTACTGATCTACAATTCTCAACACTTTGCTACCAAAGCGTTGTCCCAAGTTGGAGCCAAATGTTGTAGCTCAGTTTTTCCAGCTGGAGAGAACAAAAAATTCCTTCAAACAAATACATGAAATGTTTCAAAAGACGATGCTAAGTTTTTTTTTTTAAATTGTCTACTACCTCATAAAATCTCCAAGTCAAAGCACCAAGGTCTATCATTCAAAAACTATTATACTTCATCAAAGGTAGTGCCCATGTAAAGCACCAAGAGAAGGTAGCTTGAAGGAGGAAACCATTGAAACGTTATCTCTGTGAAATTCATTTGATGAACTGCAAACTCTATTAGAAAATATTAAACACGATGCAAAATTAGCTTTAAAGGAAAGCATACATTTTAAGGTGTCACTAAAGCAAGGAAGTTGAAATATATATTTTGGGATATCATTATTCCTTATGGCAAATCCAAAATTGATTAGTCTTTGAAGTGGTTTACTGAGACAACGATTTTTCACCACTCCAACGAAGGAAGTAAAAGTCTTTTTGTAATATGATGGGTCTAATGGACACTGAATTTAATTGACCTGTAGATATATTGCAAATATTTTTGGATTCCAATACACCAAGACTGTTACTCAAGGATTTTTTTTTTCAGCGTTTTGGAACAGGAGAAGCTGCAGCAAGTGTTGGAGCAAACAATGCGCAGCGGAAATTGAAAAAGCATACACAGCACATACAAAATCATAAAAAACATAACACAAAGATTTAACATGGTTCACCCAACCAATCTGGGCTACATCCACCAAACAGAGGCATCGGAAATCTTATTATTCAACAGGAGATTACAACAATTTAATTCTTCACACCTACTCTCAGCTCACCCTATTTTCTACATACATCTCCTCTACGGGCTTACATTTCCTTTATAGCTGGAGTATAAAACTGAATCATAAATTCTCTCACAACAAATATAGGATTCATTAACTCCTCCTCAAGAATAATGGAGCTAATATAGCAACTAATCCTATTGTTGTCACCTACATGAGATTTTTGCTAAATTAAATAAAACAGAAAATCTCAAAAATCTCCACCTTGACAACAATTAGCTTGATACCCTGTTCATTTATTATTTTATCTTTTTTGCAAGCCAAGAGAAGCCAGACACCAACGTAGCTTCTCTAACAAAACTGGTTTCGTGAACATGTCTACACAGTTTTCCTTCGTATGCACTTTTTCAAGAGAGACTCCCCTTTCAGCGATAACCTGTCTTACAAAATGGTACTTGATAGGTATATGCTTTGATTTACTATGATAGGCCGGATTCTTAGCCAAATGAATTGCACTTTGACTATCACAAAATAACTTGATGTTGTCCTGCAACCTACCAAACTCACCAAATAAACCTTTCAACCAAACCGCTTCTTTGCAAGCATGTGAAGCAGCTATGTATTTTGCTTCAGTAGTGGATAAAGCAACAATGTTCTATAGCTTTGACATCCAGCTAATAGCTCCACCTGCAAGAGTAAAGACATATTCTGAAGTTGACCTTCTCTTATCCAAATCACCTGCAAAATCGGAATCAACATATCTGCAAACAAATTCACTACTCCTGTTATAAGTGATACAATAATCACTTGTGCCTCTCAAATACCGAAGCACCCATTTCACCGCTGACCAATGTTCTTTTCCTGGATTTGCCATATACCTACTGACAACCCCAACTGCATGTGAAATATTTGGTCGAGTACAAACCATCGCATACATTAAACAACCTACTACATTGGCATATGGAATTCGAGACATATATTCATTTTCTTCATTTGTATTAGGACATAAACTAGAAGAAAGCTTAAAATGGGAAGCTAAAGGGACTGAAACAGGCTTCACATTGTTCATACCAAACCTCAAGAGTATTTTCTCAATATACTTCTTTTGTGATAGCCACAGCTTACCATTGCTTCTGTCTCTGAAAATATCCATGCCCAAAATTTGTCTTGTTGCTCCTATATCTTTCATATCAAATGTCCTAGCCATCTGAGCCTTTAACCTGTTGATCTCTACTATGTTTTTGCTTGCTAAAAGCATAT
This sequence comes from Pinus tabuliformis, assembly GCA_031772625.1. Lineage (NCBI taxonomy): Eukaryota > Viridiplantae > Streptophyta > Pinopsida > Pinales > Pinaceae > Pinus > Pinus tabuliformis. The sequence continues at coordinate 46,085,193 of CM062810.1, read as the reverse complement.
CGTCAACATACAACACTAAGATAATGAACATGCCATTACTTAATTTCTTAAATTAAACACAATGATCATATTCACTTCTTATACAATTTTGACTCATCATGAAAGAATCAAATTTCTTGTACCATTGTCGAGGCGACTGCTTCAGACCATACAATGATTTCTTGAGCTTGCAGACAAATTTCTTGTTGCGATTTTGAACAAACCCTTCTGGTTGTTCCATGTAAATCTCCTCATCTAAATCTCCATGTAAAAATGCAGTTTTAACATCTAGTTGCTGTAATTCTAAATCAAGTAAAGCAACTAATGCTAATACAATTCGAATTGAAACAATTTTTACAACTAGTGAAAATATCTCATGAAAATCAATGCCTGCTTTCTGAGAAAAAACTTTTGCGACCAGCCTTGCTTTGTACCTGTCCTCTATATCATCAACACCCCTTTTCAATTTGTAAACCCATTTACATCCTACAATTTTTCTGTCTTTAGGAAGTTCTACCAGATCCCATGTGCCATTCTTGTCTAATGCCATCATCTCATCCTTCATAGCTTCTTTCCACTTTTCACTTTTAGAACCTTCTACAGCTTTGTGATAACACAAAGGTTCATCATCGTTAGCGGTTAAAGCAACTGAAGTAACATAATCATCATACCTTTTAGGAGGACATTTGATTCTCGTGGACCTCCTTAAAGATGTTTCTGGTACTTCCACAATTTGTTGATTATTATCTGTAGGTGATCTGCATCTGAAACATGTTCATGATCTACATCTGAAACTTGTTCATGATCTGCATCTGAAACCTGTTCATGACTTACATTTGAACCATGTTCATCTTGACTATCATCAGTATTTGAACTAGTTTCAAACTGAATGTGTTGAAGCTTAGATACATTATCCTGTTTCAATTTATCATCTACATCTAGATTTTCAAGTGAGGATTCATTAAATTTAACATCTCTATTAATGATTATCTTGTGAGTAGTAGGATCCCACAATCTATATCCCTTAGTCCCATCACCATATCCAACAAAGATATACCTTTTTGATTTAGGATCTAATTTAGAACACTGATGTTTCGGAACTAGAGCATATGCATCACAACCAAAAACTTTCAGTTAAGAATAATCACAAGGATGACCTTTCCATACCTCTTGAGGAATTTTGCATCCTATTGTAGTTGATGGTGATCGATTTATCAAATAGCAAGTTGTAGCAACCGCTTCTGTCCACAATTCCTTCTGCAAATTGGCGTTATTCAGCATACTTCTTGCTCTCTCTAAAAGAGTCTTGTTCATGCATTCAACAACTCCATTTTGCTGAGGAGTATATACAGTGGTTTTATTTCTTTCGATCCCAGCGTCCTTGCAATAATTATCAAATTCCTTTGAAGTAAACTCACCTCCATTTTCAGTTCTTAAACATTTAATGGTTCTTCCAGTGATGTTTTCAACTAATGCTCTAACCTGTTTGAAAACTATAAACACATCAGACTTCTTCTTTAACATGTAGACCCACACTTTTCTAGAGAAATCATCAATAAAAGATACAAAATATGACGAACCTCCATATGAGGTTGTAGGAGACGGACTCCAAACATCAGAATGGATATAATCAAGGATTCCCTTACTAGTATGTTTTCCAGTTTTAAACTTCTGCTTGCTTTGTTTCCCAAACAGACAATGTTTGCAGAAATCTAACTTATCAGACTTTAAATTAGGAAGTAACTTATGATCAAATAAAATCTTTAAACCTCTTTCGCTCATATGGCCCAACCTTTGATGCCATAAATGAATAGAATTACTATCGTTTTCAGACACTGTAGAAACATGTTCTGACTCTGTTCTTCCTTCTAACTGAAAAAGATTTCCAACCTTCTTTGCTTACATTACTAGTAAAATTCCGTTATAAACTTTCATTACTCCACCTTGAATAAAAGTTTTATATCCATTAGTGTCTAGTACTCCTAGTGAAATGAGATTTTTCCTTAGTTCAGGTACATGTCTTACATCAGTTAGATTTTTATTTTTCCCATCAAACATTTTCAGCTGGATGCTTCCAATTCCCACAATGTTACATGTGACATCATTTCCCATGTAAACTACTCCATCATTAACTGATTTATAAGTTTTAAACCATTCTCTATGAATGCACATGTGATTTGATGCACCAGAATCTAACAGCCAATGTTGATCATGATTAGACAAATCAACTGATAACACTTCATCATTCATACCTATCTTGGATGCCGAACCTGTATCTGTCGTGTTTGCTTCTTTCTTCTCTGTTGAAGAGTCTTCTTTGGATGCTTTCTGTCTCTTCCAACAGTCCTTCTTCAAATGTCCCAATTTGCCACAAAACCAACACTTTACCTTACTCTTCTTCCCTTTCGATTTTGAATGCGACTCATTGTGCTTACTGAAGCGTCTTTCTTTAGAACGACCTCTGACCATCATTGCTTCCGATGTAGAGGTTTCCGAATTTGACCTCTTCCTTGTCTCTTCGGACAACAAAGCTCCAACAACATCATCAAATTCAAGGGTTTCTGATATACTAAGACTTATAGAAGTAACAAAATGATCCCATGACTCGGGCAACGAGCATAATAAATTTATAGCTTTATCTTCTGATTCAAATGTTACTTCTATACTTTCTAATTGCACCAGGAGAGTATTAAAGACATTCAAATGATCAGTAATAGCTATACCTTCCTTCATGCGCAAACTGTACAATTTTCGCTTCAGAAGAATCCTATTGGTTAAGGATTTTGTCATGTACATCTTCTCCAGCTTTTTCCACAAACCAGTAGCAGTTTTCTCTAACACGATGTTAAACAAAACATCATCTGCCAAACACAGTCGAATACCGCTCAGTGCTCTTCCATCCAAATCACTCCATTCATCATCTGTCATGGTGTAAGGCTGTTTGGATTTTCCCAACAACGCCTTCGCCACGCCTTGTTGCACAGGTAGATCATGCATCTTCACTTTCCAGATTTCGAAGTTGTTTTTGCCATTGAACTTCTCGATCTCAAAACAAGCACTTTGAGTTTTTGCCATGCTGTAACAAAAAAATCTCCAATTCCAACTTTTAATAAATAATGTTGTGATTTAACAAATGCCTTTACCTTATACTAAAATGCCTCTGTCGTACCATGTCATTATAACTTCAAAAAACAAAAAATTGCAGTTTTACCAGAGGGAAAAATGCCTAGCGCTCTTCGACTGCGGAAGACCCGTCAATAGCCCTTTCTTGTGCGCTGGCGCGACTGTTTCTGAATCTTCCGCGCCAATGGGCACGACTGTTACTGAATAAACTGCGCCAGCCCTTCTTTAGCTTGAAAATTGGCCCAACTGTTCGTGCCAAAACCGCGCCAACAAAAAAGCTCCTTCTGCAGCATCTCTGTCACACGTACCAGCTCCACAACATGCTCTGATACCAATTGTTGGAGCAAACAATGCGCAGCGGAAATTGAAAAAGCATACACAGCACATACAAAATCATAAAAAACATAACACAAATATTTAACGTGGTTCACCCAACCAATCTGGGCTACATCCACCAAACAGAGGCATCGGCAATCTTATTATTCAACAGGAGATTACAACAATTTAATTCTTCACACCTACTCTCAGCTCACCTATTTTCTACATACATCTCCTCTACGGGCTTACATTTCCTTTATAGCTGGAGTATAAAACTGAATCATAAATTCTCTGACAAGAAATATAGGATGCATTAACTCCTCCTCAAGAATAATGGAGCTAATATAGCAACTAATCCTATTGTTGTCACCTACATGAGATTTTTGCTAAACTAAATAAAACAGAAAATCTCAACATCAAGGTGTCTGCTTTTGGCTACATGAATTGTATGCGATACAAAGAACACAGTGTTAATTGTAGCAGACAAAAACAAGAAGTTTGAGTCTGGCTATGACTCTGTGAGCAACTTATGGAGCTTCTGAATTCTAAGGGCCTCCATAATGTTTTGAATAGTCTTTTGAAGAATTCAATACACGTGAAAAGGTTCTTGAATACTTGGTGGTATTGATACTTGGAGAAAATGTTGAAATGTAAACCACTCACTGTGAAAACTAATTTTCGCAGGTGTCCCCAGGAAGAAAATTTTGGTTGGTTATTGCAATAAAACAAAGAATTTTATGAAAATCCATGATATGGGTTTTTTTCAAAAGGACCCAAATTGACTTCCTAGTAGGAATTTTCCAGAAATTCTGAATGGTTTCAGAGATTTCGCAGGTTCTTTCAATCCCAGTTTTTGCAAAAACGCCCTGCAAATGACTCAATTATGCTGAATTCGATTTGTATTTTGACAATTTCCTCTCCGCAAGAGACTCAAAGATCACTATTTCTAAATGGTGTCGTTGAATTCTTGGTGAAAGAAGCATAATACCAACTTCTTTCATTCTTCTTATGTAGTTAATTAAGAAAGCTCCAGGCTGAGACTTTGATGTTCAAAGAGTTTGTTGTGACTCTTTCGAATGCTTGAAATAAATTGCCATTGATGGAGAAACAAACACTTTAAAGTCACGTGTGAAGGCCCACCTTTATGTCTCACTGACCATACATCAATCATAAAATTTCATTTCATCATGTCTTTATGTCAGTCAAGTCAACATGGAGTCTGGTCATTCAAGGTCCCATTAGGTCACTAGGTTTCATTTTCCAAGGTTCAATAATGCTCCATTTCATCTCATAAGGTCAGTGAAAGTGTGAGAGTGATTGAAATAATATTTCTTTATCATCTGAAGAAGATTTGTTGGTATGTAAAAATGGTTTTCGAAAGTTGTAATTTTGGTTTCAAAGTATGATTTTCATATCAAAGTGTAATTCATTCAAAAAAGAGATGTAATTTATTTTTATGTAATTTTATTTTCACTATTGTAATAAGTACTGTTCCTAAGTTGCCAACTCAAACTCTATATCCCAACTTCATCAAAGCAAAGTCAAATGTAAAGAGTGCCAAACTCCAGCATCATTAATCTGCAAAGAAGAAAATCAAAGTGTAAAGGGTAATTAGCAAAGTTTTAAAAGGTGAATTGAAACATTAAAAAGTAGGTTTTAAAATCAAAAAATCAAATTCACTCAAGTATAAGAGTTTTCATAGCATCAAATTCAACTTAATTTGTCTCCTACCACCATTGAGCAAACTCCAAGAGAGCATTTTTCAAGTTCCTAAGCGAAATTGCAAAAAACAGAGCAAGCGGTGTGCGTTTTCCAAAGGGAGGGCGCATTTGTGTATGGTGTTACACACTTGCTTTTGGCATTGCGCACCTGCGAAAGAGAGGGCGCATTTTCTTGTGGCACTGGGCACTTGCTTCTGGCATTGCACACTTGCCAAAGAGATGGCGTGTTTGCTTGGCGATGCACACTTGCCCAGAAAATCCACAAATGCTTCCAGACTTCGCCAAATTGCCTCCAAAGCTTCAGCAACGTTGTCTTCAACCTCTAGCAAGTGAGTGATAGTTAAATATATCATTCTTCTTCCTCCTACAGTCATTCCTTATGGTATTTTGAAAGTTTCATTAAATATTTGGTGTTTTACTCATTTCAAACCCTAGTATCTCCCTCAAATCACCATTGCACTCTCAATTCCCAAATTGCATTCCCTACACTTTCATACCCTTCCCTCATTACAATTCCCTTTCCCTAAACCCTTTATCCCAATACCCTAAGCCCTAGGTGCTACAACTACCTAGGTTCCCAACCCCCAACATGTAAATAATTTCCCCATCCTAAATTCCATCATATTACTACTCCCTTTCCCCTCCCCCATTTCATAAATCCCTAGCACCATCTCCCTCAATTTCCCTTTCCCAATCCTTATTCCTAAAAACCACATTCCACCAACATCATACCTCCCTAGGGTTTGACATTAAGACACCATCGTAGAAGAGGAAAATAGATCATATAGTGAGGGAGAAGAAACAAAGGTGAAGAGACCACACAAAGGGGGGAGAATACTCCGATTTGAGCCAACAAATATCAGGGGACTCTTGGCATCTCCTATGGTTGTGACATGTTTCAAAAATGTTGGTTGTTATGAATTCTGTGAGATATGTCCCAATGATGAAGATTATCATGAAATGATTTTCATGCGAAGGTAGATTTTCTAGACTTTATACCTATCACATCCGACTCTTAATGCATTTCACTAGGGTAAAGATGCTCAACATACCCTACTACCTTTTCTGGAGCATTGATAAGATGGAATTTATTGTCCAGAAAAGAGAGTATGAACATCAAATGAGAAGTCTTTGCCATCATTCCCTCATCAAAATCATATTCCTCTATCATCTCAAAGAATTGAACATTGCATGGAGTACCTTCATAGCCAATGAGATATTCACTAAGCCATCTATTCAGCATGCACAAAATATGCCTTCATCATCTCACCCTTCCACTTCCATTCCCCCATTTCAGCCCATAGCACATTCATCTTCATCAGATCAGTCTCCTTCACCAAATTCACCACCCTCATGGCCTTTTCATCGTGACATTGGATCACCTAGCAGGATTGAGGTCAGTAAGCCTAAGAGGGCTAATGTGGCTGAGGTTGAGCCATTGGCAAGAACATACCAGAGAGGTCACAAGCATGTGTTTTCTCCACACACAGTGGCAAGGGTCTTGCCTTCTACATCAACAAAGCAGGTAGAAAAAGACAAACAAAAGGTAACTGAGGCACAGATTGAGGCATAAATCAGACATGAGGACGACCTCCATGAGACTAAAAAAGATTTTGAGCTTGTTGACCTAAGTGAGCATGATGATGATGAGAACAATAGAGTAGTCATCAAAGGAAAGGATTGCAAGGTTAGAGAACTCCAAAGTAATCTTGATTGTGCCAAATTTTTCATAAACTTCCTTGAGCAGGAGAATAAGCAGTTGAAGACCAAGTAATTCATTGATGAGGTAAAATACATAAAAACTCAAAGGAAGGCAAAAAAATCCAAGGTTTTGTTAGAAGAGACACTTGAGAAGCATGATTTGCTTAAAGAGAAAGATGAACAATACACCAAGAGGTAGGCCTACAACCAGAGGTTTGAAAAGAGCCTTGGAACTTGAAATGAAAAGGCAAAGATAGATAGTTGATGAAGCTATGCTTGATGATCAATTCTTGGATATGATCAAAGAAGACAAGGAAGGTTGGATTCAGGACATCAATGATCACTTGGAGAACTTGTTGAAGAAATCTAAAAAGGGCAACAACATTCAAAGGAGGATGGAAAAGCATCATGCCAAAAGAGAAAGAAATGCAAGGGCAAAGCTCAAGGTAGAAAATCCAAAGATTGAAGCCCTAACTCACCAAGAAAAGAAAAAGAAACTTGATATACTTATAGAGGCTTCACTCCAATCCTAGCCACACCATCATCAGCCACTTCACCAATTTTGAATCATTTTGGCTCATTTTTTGCAAGTTCTATCTTTTTCTGTGTGTTCCTGGACAACACTATATCAACAAAATGGTCAAAGGGCGATGCACACTTTTCTGAGCCACTTTTTGAGCAAATGAAGACCACCAGTGGATGCCAATTGACCAATATATCTAACAAAACCATTTTTCTAGCCTTAGTTTTCAAAACTAGCAGGTAAAAAGGGCAAAAAACAAGAAAAAAATCATGTTTCTGCCTCAATTTTGGCATAGGCATTGCGCATTGATCAGTCTTGGGAGGATGAAGTTTTGAGGGGTCAAATCAGCTTCATTTTGCAAACTGGAGGCATATTCAAAAATTAGACTTGAAGGGATTTCCAACAATTCATCTTGAGACTAATTTGGACACCTACAATTTAGCCAAAATTAGCCTGCAACAGGGAGGGCGAACTTGGCAGAAAAAAGGTGCACTTGACCATTTGCTGATATTTTTGAATTTTCACTGTAATTTTGACTTTCATCTCAGAAAATCATGTTTTCACCTATGTAATTAAGGATGGTAAATGTAATAATGATGTGGATAAGTTACCTAGGGGTAGATACATCATGTAAAAGTTATCATGAAGTCAAATGAATTAGTTCAAATGTAATTAGGGAGGAGTCACGTAGAGCTCCCTATACTCTAGCTCTCATTTCAGATTTTGGTGGAACTGCTTCTCATCTCATATCTTCGACCCCTGAGGTTGGCAGGATTTTATTTTGAGGTATATATCATGTATTTTTCAGTCATTTCAAAGTTGGAATCAGTTGGATGTTGTTAGATTGATCAGAAACACTATTGTATCAAAATTTGGCCAGTTTTAATAGATGAGTTGCAACTATTTCCTTGGGATACCTGTGGTATGGTTTTCTAGCATTATTTTTTCTTCAGTTTCATTTGTGTGAATGTATTGTTGGTCCATATTACATTTCATGTCTATTGTATGATATCTTTCAAGTTGATAAACAAAAATCATCTCACATGCTCTATTTTGGGTAAGTTTTCATAGTTTGTTCATCTTTCTTCAGTTTAGGAAGAATACATCTTTCATGCTCTTCCTAGCTCCTCACCTATCTGAATCATCTCATCCCAAGAAACCCTAATGTGCTAGCCTATCTACCTATCTTTCCCCTTTGAATGTCTGCAATCATATCTTATTTTCCCTGACCTAGCTTCTTTGACCTAATCCTCATCCAGAAACCCAATCAAAACAACCTTTGCACTCATAACTAGCCTAAAACCCTAATTCATCCAGCCCTCTTGGCTATGATTTTGTGGAGAGAGCCCTCTCCGGCTTGGTAGGGCTAGCTACCAAGTCAAAAGGTTGGTTTGTGGTTACCTCAGCTGGACTCTCCCTCAGCCTTGGAGATTCGGAGGAGTGATAACATACTAGCGTTGTTGTTGGGGACCGAGGTGACAAATATTCCCTGGGAAAGATCATACAAGTTCAGATCTGATTGCTTATGGAGAACAGTGATCAGGCACAAGAAGGCTGAAATCATTCACTTGGCGGCTCTAGTGTCGACGAATCCAAAGGTTCAAAATTTTCATGGCGACTCCACTTTTCAAGAACTAGTAGTTTGAAAACCTTCTTGGTGACTTCATTGTTGTCAAGATGAGTTCTACTGCAAGAAGAAATCCCAGGTATGCTCCTATGGATCGATCTCAAATCCCTGGATTTCCAAATCCTATAGCTCATGTTGACTTGTTTACAAATCTTTCCTATATTTAAAAATGAACAAGAAGATGATGCTACTTTGCATTTAGTAAGGTTTCATGTACATGTATGTAGACTAAGAGTTGAGTTTCCTGAGGACTGTCTCATGAAGTTGTTTATGGCTACCCTTGAAGATAAAGCTAGGGTATGGTATGAAGGGTTACCAAAAGGAAGCTTATGTTCTCTAAAAGATTTCCATAATGTGTTCTCCAACCATTATGTGAAGTCTTATCTTTCTGTACAAAGCTATTGTGATTATAGTGAAGGTTTCATTGCATATCTTGAAAGTATTGATGATATCGAATGTATGGATGACGAATAAATCATTGAAGCCTTCTCTGATTTTTCCCTTCAACAACAGTCTGAAGAAGCCAATCACTTTGATATACAAAATCATAGTCAGCATACAATAGCCTCCTCTTTTCTTGAAGATGAAGGAATTCCACATCTTGATAGTCAAAAGGAATCACATGAAATGAATCAATAGTCTGATGAAAATTTATATACTCCTTTGCTTGAAATTAATGAAGATATTCAACATCATTGTCAAACTTTAGGAGGGAAATAAGGCAATTGTTGTTTTGTCCAAACAAAACAAAGGGTACTTCCTCCTTTGACTGAAGAAGAAATAAATCATATTCTTAATTTGCAAATCCATATTCCATCCATTAAGAATGATGATGTTATTGTACTATCTTGCCAGTTTCCAAGTGATTATGGAGAGGAGAATAGTGATAAAGAAGAAGTTGTTTTAGAGCCCCTTGCAAATACAAATCTTCCTCAAGGTTCAGAAAATGAAAGGTTTTTTGATGAAAAGGAGTTTGCCCCAGATCCCATAGATATGGACACTTATGCTATTGAAAATATTATGGAGGATCCTTTTGCTAATTTGTTACAGCCATATGGAAATAATTCTTATTCTTCTCCTTTTATTGATTCACAAAAGGTAATGCTTCATAATTTTCAAGATCCCTTGGACAGTCTTTTGCAAGCATTGGAGAAGATGAATGTTGTTTTGTTTATCAGCATAAATCTTGGTTTCAGTTTTCATTGTGAGTTGCCTACATATACATCATTCTGCCTGCTCGAGGTAAGTGAGAGTATAATTTCAGTAAGTAACCATCTACTGGATTGGTTACACTGGAAGGATCATTTCATCCAACCAGAAATGGTGGAAGAAGGGAAAAAAGTGGAGGAACATGCCAATGTGTTGCCTCTGGCTCATGAAGAGAGAACAATTCAACTTGACAGTTGTTCTGATCTTTTTGTTGATCATCAAGATCTATCCTTTGCACATGATTTTCAAGATCCTTTTACCAGTTTTATGCAGTCATCAGATCATGATGGTTACCTTGTTTTCAATCGTAGTTTTCAGCCTCAGTTGTATGTTGAGTTTCCAATCTTCAAGCTTTTTTTGTAGATAGTGTAAATATAGGTGTTGGGAACGGGTCCTCTGGGGGTCAATTTTGGGGTTAAAAACCCAAGTTTTGGGGCAGAAGGCCCGAAGTTTGTATAAATAAATGTAAAGTCTCCACATTTTGTGGTCACGGAGCGCAAAGATATCAAGAGTAAAAAAGGGTTTTTTGCCCTTAGTCTAGATAGGATGTGTTGGTTTTAAGAGATCCGCCCTTGGTCTGCAGACCATGGGATTGTATAAAAAGGAAGTCTTAGAGGAGTCTAAGGGAGTCAGTCAGTGAAGTAGAAGTACTTGATGAGTCTGTGAAGGGCTAAGAGCGAGAGTATTAGCATAGGAAGAGGCTCTGCAGCTGAGTGCACAGAGGCCTAGGGTAGAAGTCCACAGCTGAGTGCGCAGACCCCTGCAGCTGTGTGCGTAGGGCAGATAGAATCTGTATTAAGAATCTGAATCATCAATAAAGAGAAGTATTCTGAAATTACTATGTACTTTCTATCTGTGTGTTCGTTACTTTACTTCTTCTATGAATGTTGCAATTATGCTATGTTGAATACTGGGATTACAAATTAATACTATGTTGATGCGTGAATCTATGTATTTCACTTTGTCATATGAACACAAGTAAGAATATATGTTTACGTGAAGATAAATGTAATGCATGTTAAAGTTAACCAATAATTAAGCTAATTTAGGTAGAAACAGAAGTAATGGTAATTACAGAGGCGTGTAAGCCCTTGATCTATCTATTTAGGGACCGTGAAGGATGATCGAAGGCTTTTACAGAGCTCCAAGGACGAGTAAGAGAAGTACATTGATAAGCCCTAGAGGGCTTATTGATCTGCACGAAGGTAGAGTGAAGGTCTAAAAAATGACATCACAACCATCTCAGGGTGTGGAAACTTGGTTACTGCATCCCCCCATACTACTTTGGGTGAGACTTCAGTCTGCGCTCTACAGATTGATGCCGAAAGGGCCTGTAGTGTAGGGATTTTCTTGGCTACTTAATGCTAAACCTGGGTCAGGGCCCAGGTTGCCAACAAATGGTGCCGTTTCCGAGATAGGGATCTGCATAACGAGATGTGTGATGTCACATCATTGGAATCCAACTAAGAAAGAGATCGAAGACTGGTTAGATATAAAGATCCACAAATTCACGACGCAAGAAAACATGAATCCATGATTGACGAAAAAACAGTGGTTGGACAGATATCTGTACATAAAAATACATGAAATATTCTTTTGTTCCTTCTCGGTTGAGTTATACAAGTGGATCACGAAGTTGGTAGACGACGGCTTGATAATCCGATTGTTTGGACATCGGAGTTAGTGCGGAGATTGGAAGCCTCTAAAGATAAGGTCGAGCGCTATTGACCATTGGCTTGACTGCATCATAGGAGGGTTTGTGATAGAGTTCGCGGTCGATACTTCTGTCAGTTACAGCGAAGCAGACCACTGCTTCTTCAAAGATCCACAAGGTAAGTATTTTAAGTCACTAAATACTTGGATTAAGATTCTCTTGTGTGAAAAGAGGGTCATGCAGTTACCTTGATGTTTGGAGCTATGCAAAGTGGAAGGTCTTTCAAAGACGGAGGAAGGAAAGGTCCTGAGTATAGCCCACTGATTGAGCCTCCTTTGAGCAATGACGAAGGAGCAGTGCGGTATTCTCCATTGAGTGCTATTCAACTGATAAGACAAGGGTTCCTACGAATACCTACACCACCTCCATCCTCGTCCCATCCATCCACACTTCCTCCATCCTCACCTCCACCACTCACCCCATCGCCCACACCACTGCCAACGCTACCACTGTTCAATATGGCGAACTCCGTAAAGCTACATGTATTCAAGGGCATAGGAAATGAAGATCCGGGCTAGTTTTGGTTCGTTGCAAAGGCTGTATGGGAAGCTCAGGGTATCACAGACGACCAAATGAAGAAATCCACGCTGGTTAGTGCTTTGTAGGACCGCACACTAACGTGGTACATTAAGTACAATACTGATAACCCAACGTTCACGTTGGGAGATATCCAGGCTCCGCTAAATAGAGAATTTAGTAGACCCAAGTCTCAAGCACAATTAATTGTGGGATTCGAGGAGATCATGATGAAGCCTAGAGAGACACCCTGGGATTTGGATCAAAGATTGAAGTGTATGATCCGTGAAGCCAACATGAACCTAATTAATGGGCAGCACCATGAATGGTTCGTGGCCTCGCTCCTGCCCCACCTAAGGGCTGCGCTATCACAACAAAAGATTGGGACCTAGGCAGAAGCTCTCGAAATCATGATGAGACTACATGAGACACCAATACAGGATGCTAATTTGGAGGTTCAACAAATTCACACGCAGTTGCAGAACCTTTGCCTCGAAATGCAGAGTTTGAAGAAAGATAGAACAACTCGGTCGGAGGCACACGAGGAAGTTGAAGTAGGGGGACCAATGCCTCTAAGACCAGAGGCTGCGGCAAGGCCAAGTGCAGGGCCCACGCTATGGTGCACTATATGATAGGTAGTCGATAAACATGTGTATGAAAATTTCTATTTGTTGTAGAAATTCGTACAGACACCACAACAACTCTTTTGGAATTTCTCTTAATCAGTAGGTCATGATGAACACAATTTCCATAGCTGTGAATTAATGATGGACAAGACACCTGCATACAGGGTGCAGGCAGAAACGAGGTCTCCAGACCAAGGCGTTGGGGGAACGCGAGGTGAGTTTTAGGGGCACAGCCCAGACCGAGGTGAAGGGGGGGCCTGGTAGAGGCCGAGGGCAACTTATTTGTTACAATTGTGGAGGACCAGGACACTATGCGAGAGACTGTCCGAATCTGACGCGGCTGTCATGCTGCTACTGTACGCAGTTTGACCATGCAACTGAGGGTTGCCCTATATTTTTGGCTAAGATTTGTGAAAAGGGGGCGCAACCTCCGCAACCCACACAGAACCTACAGATGATGAGTGCTGAGCCTCATGAGAAAGACCCTAAGGTAAACATTATGCTACGGAGTGGAACAACGACTTACGAGGATAAAGGGAAGCACCTTGCGAAAGGTGAGTGGGTCTGCAAAGCACCAGAAAAAGAGAGTAGGTTTGATCTGGAGCACGCAAAAGAAACATTTATGGAAGCAAATACAAGCTTCATTGAGGCCTATACCTTCGGAAGTAAGGAGAAACCAGTTGAAGAAATGGACTCATCCATGATTACCACATTCTTAGAGCCCTGCATGAAACTGCTCTGCAATAGTAAGGTTGTGAAGGACTACAGGAACTAGTTTATCGGTGCGCTGGCAAGGACGGTGCTGTTGGCGAACCACACATAGTCAGAAAGCTTGGTAGCACAAGGAAAGGACTCGATGTGAGATGAGACTCACCACAAATATAGGGGAGTATGAAATGGACCAAGTTATCTTGGATCTAGGGTCCAACACGAATGTTTTGCCAAAGCAAACATGGGAAAGAATGGGGAGATCTACACTCCACTGGTATTCGATCCAGTTAGGATGGCGAATCAACAGAAAAATATCTCAATGGGGAGGCTATAGGGGGTAACAGTTGACATCAAAGGCGTGACTGCACTGGTGGATTTTGAAGTAATAGAGATTGTGGATGACAACAATCCCTACCCTGTGCTCCTAGGAACCAATTGGGCCACTGAAATGAATGGGGTAATCAACTTGAAGAAGCAAAGGATGATATTTGAAAATAAATCACTCCGTGTGGTGGTGCCACAGGATCCTGTAGAAGAACCACGCTATACAGAACCAGTCCATGACTATGAAAGTGATGACAATTTAGACCAGATTTACAAGATAACAGTGAGAGACCAGGATTGTGTAAATCTGACAACAGACGGATGTATTGCATGTGATTGCAAGAGCTCCTACACATCAGATTCGGACGAATAACTAGAGCACTGGTAGAACCAGCTGCATGAAGTATCTACGCTGCATTGTAATATGATGACCAATTCATTCCACTGCGTATCATTAGAGGTAAGGAATCTACCTCACTATGATGGGCTAACTGACATTGATCACTTTTTGGATGCATTTGAAAGATAAGTATTGGAGAAGCATCGCTTCCGGGCCTTGGATTAGGCACTGCGCGCTACGCCCGCAAGATGGTAGGGTACGCACAAGGATAATTTCTATGATTGGCACAAATATAGGAGGATGATGAGAATACGTTTTGGACAACCGAAAGCATAGAAGACAAACAAGTATGATGGAAGGGATGATCCACGTGATCACCTGGCCAAATGGACTAAGGCTTATGGAGTGGAGCCCCAACCTGAATGGGTGCACCTGTTTTTTCATACCCTGGATGTCATACCAATGAATTGGTACTTGGAAACAAAGCTCTGCCATGGCACTAAAGAATCAGACATCTTGCACCAGGATTTTATAATGACGTTCAACTTTGAGGATGGATTTGACTGTATTGATGAGGCGCTACAAGAGGTTAAAGCAATGATCTTTAGGATACCGCAGGATCCTTTGGACCTAATTCAACCTGATTGGACTACCCAGCTGAGCCACGCACTGGAATGCTATAACATGACCACTAAAGAAGAAGATGAGGATCCCAGAAAGATTAATATTCCAGAAACCGACGGTCACCGCGAGGTTGAAGGACTGCAGATAGAGGATCCAGACATAACTTTGCCACTAAAAACTAGATAGGTCAGCATTGGCACAGAGGCGGAGCCAAAATTTGCGAATATTAGAGACTATTGGGATGACGTAATAGTAGATAAGGTTGCTGAGATCCTCTGTGAATATCAGGATTTGTTACCCATGAATATTTCTGATCCGAAGGGAATAATAGGAGACCTAGGTGTCATGAAGATCACCCTGAAATCGAATGCGAAACTTGTGAAACAAAGACCTTACCGCCTTAATCCGAAGTATAAGGAAAAAGTCCACACTGAGTTAGATAAGGTGCTTGCGGAAGGTATTATTGAGGCGATAGAATAATCTAATTGGGTAAGCCCAATAGTGGTTCAGGAAAAGAAACAAAAAGAAGAAATAAGGATATGTGTAGATCTCCAAAAATTGAATGAAGCTTGTGTGCATGATCCTTTCCCGACTCCATTCACTGACGAGGTACTGGATAATGTAGGTGGCCAAGAATTATACTCTTTCACTGATGGGTTCTCTGGGTACCATCAGATCAAAATCGCGCTTGAGGATAGAAGCAAGACGACCTTCGTTACTGAGTGGGGATGTTTTCAGTACACTGTGATGCCTTTTGGGCTGAAGAATTCACTAGTGATATTTTCGCGCTGAGTCATTGCAGCATTCAAAGACTTCATTCATAAGTATTTGGAGGTATACTTTGATGATTGAACAATGTTTGGATTATTCAAGTGCCATGTGGCGAGTCTGCGCTTGATTCTAGATACATGTAGGAGATACCAGATGACGCTCAATTTGAAGCAGTGTCTGTTTTGTGTCCCTTTTAGTATCTTGCTGGGTCATGTGGTATGCAGACAGGGATTGATGGTAGACCCCACAAAGATCGCGGTGATAATCAACTTAGAGGTGCTGGGGAATGTGAAAAAGCTATGCGCAACTCTAGGGTATACCAAATACTATAGGAAGTTCATCAAGAGCTATGACCAAATCACCACGCCTATGGAGAAATTATTGAAAAAGGATGCTACATTCTGTTGGAATGATGAATGTCAAAAGAGCTTGGATGTGTTGAAAGAGAAAATGGTCACCGCTTTGATCCTAGTCTTCCTAGATTGGAAGAAGGAATTTCATGTGCACATGGATGCATCATGTATTGCACTGGGGGCCGTGCTGACACAGGCTGGTGAGGGAGAATTGGATCACCCTATAGCATTCGCAAGTAGGAAGTTGTATAAAGTAGAGAAAATTTATTCCACGACAGAGCGCGATGTAGGAATTTACAGGGTAAGTTCCTCAGACAGAACACCAAAGGACACCACTCACAAACAGATCACAGATCAGTAAACTAGTATTGTTCACGTGGTTAAAACCCTCAAAGAGGGAAACAGTCCATGGCCTGAGCCAATGCAACCACTTCAGGAAATTTATTAATAAAAAAATGAAAATTTACATAAGTTTCTCTCATGAACTGTTACCCTACAAATGACCCTCCATGCTTGTTGGCCGGATAAATCAAACTTGTGGACAAGGCCGATCTCCCTAGTATCAGAAGATAGTCTAGCAACAAATGGACAAACAAACCTATCTTTCTCTAGACGTATGTGATTTATAAATAAATACTACAAAGGTGTTAAGATCCTACCTTAGATCCAATGCTTGTTCATAGTAGTCATCCTTCAATTGTTTGAAAGAATTGCCATATAATCATTCGAAAGAGTTACCTTTAAAGACCTACAATCACAGTTATGACTTTATTTGTGTTATATGACAATTCGTCAAGGTCAGCCATCAACCAAATAAACCCCACATGTGCTCAATGTTTTAGTATAAATAGAGGTGGCCTTCAAGTCATTTCAACACACTTGGGATCTCTTCCTCTCTCTACTTGTCTTTGGGTTTTAGTAAGAGGAGAGATCCTAAGGGATAATGCTGCCTTGATCCAGAGGCCAGAAAAGCTAGAACTATCGGAAAATCCGAAACTGTTGGAAAAGCTAGAAAAGTTGGAAAAGCCGAAACTGCCGAAACTAACGGAACTGTTAGAAAATCCAGAACTTCCAGAAAAGCCAGAACTGTCGGAACTACCGGAAATGCCGGAACTGCCAGAAAAGCCGGAAAATCCGGAACCGCCGGAAAATCCAAAAAATCTGAAACTGCCGAAAAAGTTGGAAAAGTTGGAAAAGCTGGAAAAGCCAAAAAAGCCAGAACTGCCAGAAAATTTGGAACTACCGAAAAAGCCGAAAAAAGCCGAAACAGCTGGAAAAGTTGGAAAATCCAGAAAAGTCAGAACTGTTGGAACTACCGAAAAAGCTGGAACTGCCAGGAATGTCGGAACTGCTGGGAACAATCGGAACTGCCAGGAACAGCTGGAACTGCTGGGACTGTCGAGAACAGCCGAAACTATCGGAACTGCCGGAGCATCTGCCTCCGAAGGAGAGTAGTATACAAGGGACAACTAACTAACATTGGGATAGTTGTATGGTGCTTAGTAGCAAATACACCAAGCATGCAATGTTACAGCTAGCATGCAAGGGACAACTAGCATGCAACAACAAGCATGATAAGGACAACAATCATGCTAGGGCCAACAAACAAGCAAGGTGCAGCTAACACAAAGGTCAGGATGGAAACATGGTGCAGCAATGGCACATAATGCAGTACAGTGATGGGTACAGTCATGATTAATGAAGCGTGATGAGATGCAGCATAGTGATGATGGGTGTAGTATGGTGCAGTGCGGTGAGGTGCAGCATGATGACGAAATGAAGCACAACGATAAGTGAAGAAGTCACCTTGGAGAATCAGTTGAAGCAACATGTCTTCAACTGATCTCATGTATCATCTTCTTAGAGATGATCTATGCTCTTATCTAGATAAGTCAAAGTGTTGACTTCTGTTGTAAGAGTACCATATCTCTCTCTCTTTGTTGAACTATTGAAGAACATATAAGAAGAAATGATCAAGGGTTTCCCCACATTGGGGTTTGTCCCTGGTTAGTGCCACATCTTGTGTCCTCTTGTGTTGGCTTGTATTCTGCGATTTATGTTTATGTTCTATCTGCAGTTTACTTTCATGTTGATGTGATTGCTAATCTGGAAAAGATATGGAGCTAACTGTGAAAATTGAAATAAATTTCTCTAAGCATATAGCATACCTAAAATTAACATGGTATCAAAGCTGAGGTGAAGACAATTCCAAAGCAAGAGTGAAAGAGCAATCACCGAAGACAATTAGGAAAAGGCAAAAGGATCAGTGGATTCCTCGTCCCTCTTCAAATTCACCGAGCGTGAAGTCGAAGTAGAGAATATTATCAAAATAACGCAACATAAGTTTTTGGTGGCCTACCTAAAGATCACTTCATTGGGAAGACCGGATCTCAGGGTGGAAGGAAAGGCAGATAACTAGTTCGGCCATTATGTGAAGGAGTGTCTGAATGGCAAGGACACATCACCTGATGATGATAACAATCATTCCATGGACATCTTCAATGATCAAAGGAATGACAGGTAATGTAGGTCATCAAGGAAATGGCCGATTCTTCAAAGAAAGCAAGGAACCCCAGGTATGAAGAATCAATTGTTGTTTCTGATAAGATAAAAAAGTATTATCTTGTATTGGCCCTCTCCTTCAGATTCTTTGGGAATCTGGCTTATTGATTGTAGTGCTTCAAGGCACTTCATTGAATATATGGGTGCACTCTCTAATTTGGTAGAGATGGAAACAATCGTGGGATTATACTTGGATCTGATGCCACCTATCCCGGAAAGGGTGTAGGGAATGTTAGCCCTCAATTGAATGAGGGTAACTCGATTCATTTATAGAATCTCTTTTATGTACCTGATTGCAAGAAGAACCCGGTGTCCATCTCAGAAATGGAAGTCAAAGGTTTCAGGGTGGCATTCGTCAATGGAAAGGATGGTCCATTAGGGATCATGTCAATTGACATATCGCATCTATAGCACTGGAGGTCTACCTATGGGGCCCTACCCGATGTGAGTCAGATAGTGATAGGGATGTCTGAATTCAAGTAGAGCATGAAGGTACATGTCTGAGATGTACCGAAGGAAAATCTTATAAGGGGACCATTCCCCTCATGCAGTAGGTCCACAAGCTTGGAACAACCCCTGGAGTTTGAGATTCATGATTGGGAATCTCATGTATACAGGTGGAAGAAAGCCCTCTATGGCCTGAAGCAAAACACCTCGAGCATAGTATGAGAGGATTGATAGCTGTCTGGTGAAGCTGAGATTCACTAGGAGTGAAACCGATCCAAACCATTACCCGAAGGTTGTGGATGATATACCTCTCATATCGGCACCTTATAAGGACGACCTATTTCTGATAGGTGCAGACCCTCTCATTTGCATAAGTAAGAGGGAGTTGGATTCCAGAAGTGGAATGATAAACTGCAAGCCTATGACTACCTCGAGGATCTGAACTTTCAGAAGTTATATGGTAGTGATGTCGGACCAGATTTGGGAAATGCCTCTAAGTTTCATAAACTCATTCGCGTTGATGTTCTTGGTGAACTTCCCTTAGGACATATGTTTTGCAGTTAGCATGGTGAGCTCATATTTGGTTGAGCCTCACTAGATTGGTGCCAAGAATTTTCTGAGATATATTCGGGGCACAATCTCTCATGGATTGAGATACACTGTCGGAGATATGAAACTACATGATTATTCGAATGTTGACTGGGTAGGCAGTGTGGAGGATCATTAGAGCACTTCTCAGTGCTAGCTCTCTTTGGTTTCTACTTCGATATCATGGATGAGCAGGAAGCAGAAGTCGATTCCTATAAGCACCGCCAAGACCAAACACATAACTACAAGTATGATCTCGTGTGAAGCTGCATGGTTGCAGAAGCTCTTAAGTGAGTTGTTTGTACACATGATGAATACCACTGTGATTCTCTGTGACAACCAGAGGTGGGATTCGATTATTAAGGAATCTTGTATTCGATGATTGCTCCAGCAGATAGACATTAGATACTTCCTTATCTGGGATATGGTAAGTCGATGAGCGAGGAGGCTCCATCGCATTGAGACTAATGTACAGGTCGCAGACATTTTGTCAAAACCACGGGGAAAGGTTAAATCTGTGACTTTCCTAAATGACTTGGAGTCGTTGAGAGACCTTCTTAGTTCTCCTGTGGCAACTGTGGAACAGGATGATTAGTTCTCCTATGGGTCGGGATAATTAGTTCTCCTGTGGCCACTGTGGAACAGGATGATTAGTTTTCCTGTGGGTTGGGATGATTAGTTCTCCCGTGGAAACTGTGGAACAGGATGATTAGTTCTCCTGTAGGCCAGGATGATTAATTCTTCGTGGCATCCACTGGATAGGATGATTCGTTCTCCTGTGGACAGGATGATTAGTTCTCCTGTCAAGGAATCCTACCCATGTAGTATAGGACTCATGGGAAGTACCTCTCATCTGATCAATGAGCAAGGAAATGAGGATAAGGACGATAGTAGTTCTATCGATGGACGCATCGTTGTATCTACCATACTCCCTATGCTAGGATGACCTCCATTGAATTGGGATCAATGAAACTGATCTAGGATCAGTATGAGTGGTTTGAGACACTCTCTTGTGACATTGATCTGGGATCAATGAAACTGCTTTGGGATCAGTATGAGTGGTTTGAGACACTCTCTTGTGACATTGATCTGGGACCAATGTCACTGATCTAGGATAAGTATGAGTGGTTTGAGACACTCTCTTGTGATATTGATCTGGGATCAATAAAACTAACTTTGGGTCAGTAAGAGTGATGTGACACACTCACTTCAGATGAAATTGACTTCGGGTCAGTAAGAGTGATGTGACACACTCTCTTCAGATGAAACTGACTTCGGGTCAGTAGAGAATGGTATGAGACATTCTCGATCAATTATTCTTCTTCATGGTTCAGCAGAGCATATCAATGCAAGGCACTAATGGCAGAGATAGTAAAGTCGGACATATGGATCAGCGGATGGCGTTCTCCCTAGTTGAGAGGGACTGTTAAAATTGGAAACTAGTGCCAAACTCCATGTGGGTCATCTTATTTATGGTATCTGATATTTTTCTTGGATACCTCTCATCGAGGGGTGTGGGATTGATCTAAAGATCATCTAATTTCGATAAGTATTCATGGAGTTATGAATTTATTTGTGTTATAAGACAATTCGTCAAGGTCAGCCAGCAACCAAATAAACCCCACATGTGCTCAACGTTTTAGTATAAATAGAGGTGGCCTTCAAGTCATTTCAACACACTTGGGATCTCTTCCTCTCTCTACTTGTCTTTGGGTTTTAGTAGGAGGATAGATCCTAAGGGATAATGCTGCCCTGATCTAGAGGCCAGAAAATCCGGAACTGTCGGAACTGCCGGAAAAGCCAGAAAATCTGGAACGGCCGAAAAAGCTGAAATTGTCGGAACTGCCAGAAAAGTCGGAAAATTTGAAACTGTCGGAAAAGCCAGAAAAGTTGGAAAACTTGGAATTGTCAGAAAAGCCAGAACTGCCAGAACTGCCGGAAAAGCCGGAACTACAGGAAAACCCGAAACTGCTTGAAAAGCCAGAAAAGCCAAAAAAGCTAGAACTGTCGGAACTGTTGGAAAAGTCTGAAAAGCTGGAACTGCCGGAAAATCCGAAACTGTCGGAACTGTCGGAAAATCTGGAACTGTCGGAAAAGCCGAAAATGTTTGAACTACCAGAAAAGTCGGAAAATCCGGAACTTCCGGAAAAGCCGGAACTGCCGAAAAAGCCAGAATTGCTGGAAAATTCGAAATTGCTGGAAAAGCCGGAAAAGCCGAAAAAGTCGGAACTGTCAGAACTGCCGGGAACTGCCAGAACTGTCGGAACAGTCGGAGCATCTACTTCCGAAAGAGAGCAACATGCAAGGGACAACTAACTAACATTGGGACAGTTGTATGGTACTTTGCAGCAAATACACCAAGCATACAATGTGACAGCTAGCATGCAAGGGACAACTAGCATGCAACAAGCATGCTAAAGACAACAAGCAAGCAAGGTGCAACTAACACATAGGTTAGGATGGCAACATGGTGCAGCAATAGCACATAATGCAGTATAGTGATGGGTACAGTCATGATTAATGAAGCGTGATGAGATGTAGCATAGTGATGATGGGTGCAACATGGTGTAGCGCGGTGAGGTGCAACATGATGACGAAATGAAGCACAACGATAGGTGAAGAAGTCACCTTGGAGAATCAGTTGAAGCAGCATGTCTTCAACTGATCTCATGTATCATCTTCTTAGAGATGATCTATGCTCTTATCTAGATAAGTCAAAGTGTTGACTTCTGTTGTAAATGTACTAGCTCTCTCTCTCTCGATTGAACTATTGAAGAACATATAAGAAGAATTGATCAAGGGTTCCCCACATTGGGGTTTGTCCCTGGCTAGCGCCACATCTTGTGTCCTCTTGTCTTGGCTTGTCTTCTGCGATTTATGTTTATGTTTTATCTGTCGTTTACTTTAATGCTGATGTGATTGCTAATCTGGAAAAGATATGGAGCTAACTGTAAAAATTGAAATAAATTGCTCTAAGCAAAGAACATACCTAAAATTAACCATTTTTAATGTGAAGGGGAAAATATACCACGGAGCTAGTAACACAAAATAATATTTCCTTTAAAAACGTGAAAGCCTGATACTTGAACTTTTCATGTTGCTTCCTCATTTTCTTGTCAGTGAAATCTTAATTCAAAGAAGCCTTCATCAATGGAGTCACCAAGTGAATAATGAATAGCCAATTTAGATATCTAAATCTTGTTCACCATCAAGAAATAGATTTTTAATACCCAGGGAAAATAGCTTTGTATCTCTGTTCCCCGACAACGATGCCAAAAAATGTTGTACCTCAAGAGATGGTTCCTGGCTGTGGGGGAATCAGTGCCCAAGACATTTTGAGATTGGATAAAAATATAATTTGAAATCAATGAAGGAAGGACAATCCATGAGGGTGTGCAAGCAAAACTTCTATGTTTGAAATTCTAGCCTTCTAAATAAAATGGTCAAAAGCTATGAGAGTTGCAGGGTGGAGATGTAAAGCAGAAAATCAAGGAGATAGAGTTTTGGCACAGGCAATTAAGAATCTATGCTTCAACTCTGTAGAAAGAATGATGGATTAAGAATAAAAAATATGAATGATATTCTCGGATGTGGAGCGCTCATTAAGGGCTTCAAGATTAATTTTAATGATTACAACGCAATTTTAATGAGTACAATGAAAAAATTCATCAAAAACTAAACTAAAGCACTAGTTACACCTTACACTGTCCAAGAGAGGAAAAACATATATGAATGCTGAAACACAAGAGAAAAACAATCACTGCAACACCAATGCATGAATCAAACTACAATATCATGTTCAGATTTCAGAATAAATTTTGTCTACATTACCAGTCATGGGTGATTGTGCCCTTTCGAACCCCTCTAATGTCTTACTTTTGGCACTGTGTAACTGTTATAATCAGTTTGAAAACTAATTCTCGTTACAATTACCAAACTACAACTTCTTGAAAAGGTTCTAAAACTATGGAGTTACAAATGATAACTTATATATATATATATATATATATATATATATATATATATATATAATTTCAATCCCTCCTTTTACGATTTTAGTGCAATATGCGTTTCTAGCCTTTGATTAGGCTCACATCACATCAAATAAATTTTAATTGGCAATGAAGGAGAGTTGAACCAAAACTTCAGCAAATGAATGGTTGGAAACGAATGTAGATGGCCAATGGGTCCCACTGTGATACTTATACATACGTCGGCAAAACCGCATATGAATCTTAACTAGCATTTGCACGAAATGTTGCAAAGGAACCGCCGTAAGGCATAAATTCTAGAAGAATCATGACATATAGAAAATCGCTCAATATAAAAACTAGTAAACAAAATGCCATTCAGACAAATATTTACACAATTTGGCCATCAATATCAACCTCTAGCAGATTTCATGGGTGATGTGTATGGACCTGCCTCCTATTCTTATACTCATACATCCTGGTAAATAAATGACCAACTTATGAGACTGAGCAGAAACCAGAGCTACTGTGGATGGATTTTCAGACAAAACAATCTCATACCCATCTCTATATGAAGTCATTCATTCTGCCATCATCTGACCAAACATGGCCCCCCAAGCATGGCCCCTGCCATCATCTGCCAAAACATGGCTCCTCCACCTACTCCTCCCCATTTAGGAGATGCATATACATGTTTATAAACCACATCAAGTAAATTGTCTCTCTCACTCATGTGAAATCATGGGTCTTTGTAAGATTTCCCATACTCTACAAACAGAACTGGTTTTTTCAATATCCTGCTTCCATCTTGAAGGTGACTCTTTATCCAACTCTACAAAAATGAAAATTTGGTCTCCTCATCTACCCCAGCAAGCCTTTAAAAGTTAAAATCATAGTTCAATATATTAGTGAAAACTCAAGCATTATGACCAAGCAATGAACACTTGTTACTATAATAATGAACTGCATGCCTATAAGATTACATGAATGAATGCAACAGTTGTTGTGATTCAACCAATTTCTGTAAAACCCCAACATCTCGAATATAGATTGAAGTGTAGAGAATAGATCTAAGTTTGTAAGAACCTAACAATCTCAAGCTTTTAATCACTCCTATACAATATAAATATGGGAAGAAAAGATAGAGACTTACCATATGATAGGATAGGAATGAACTGTTGCAAAATAAAGTCCTCTGATTTGGTTATTGGTGATGAAATTTGTATTGATCTCTTTTGTATTCTCCATACTCGAGAAGATGGTTTCCATCATCCATGTTTCTCAAGACAATAAAGTCCTCTGATTTGGTTATTGGTGATGAAATTTGTATTGATCTCTTTTGTATTCTCCATACTCAAGAAGATGGTTTCCATCATCCATGTTTCTCATGACACCACACATGTTGACTCGTGTTTTTGGAGTTAAATAATTTTATAACCTGCCTTTGTTAGTAATAAGTACATGATTTTATAAATAAAAATTCATTAGCCACACTCAATAGAAATGAGGTCACATTAATGACAAGGGAAATTTTTTTTTAGTTTTTGTTTTGAAAATGTTCTTAAATGATATAATCGCATCATTGTAATGTCCAGTACACATTGTATTAGGGTGTATTACTTGTTTCTAGTAAATTCATTACTGCAAAATTGATCCAAAACTCCAAAATTTATAATAGTTAGATAACAATGAAAAAGATTAATAATGTAGTTTAAAATGTTTAGACTTTCCTTTTTTAGTAAACATATTTTTGTATAAATTTTATCCCAAATAATACAATCTAAAAATATTGGAATGAAAGATTTGAGTTGTTAAATCTCTAAAATGAAGTGTCTATCGAGATTTTCAAAACTTCCCATTAATTTTTTAAATTAAAAATATATTTTATGTACTAACAAAAATTACTAAAACATAATGATCTCACTAAATTTCAATGAAAAAACTAAAACCTTTAACAATTTGACTTCTTCAAAATTAAAAGAGAAAAAATTTAAAATCATAAAATTATTAATTATATAAATATAAAAAATTTTAAAAACAGTAAAAATACTAATATAAAACACCATTTAAACGTTTCTTAATTATTATAATGGTATTTAATAAATTATTAATTAATATGAAAATAATTTAAATAAAAACATTAATTAAAAATATTAAAAAAATATTTTTTTGTTTGTTTTTAGAACAATAAATACAAGTGTTGAAAAAATTATTAAAATAATAACATGAATTTTTTAAAATTGTAAGGAAAACATTTTTAATTTGGGTATCTTGATAAATGCTATATATTCAATATAAAATATTATATTTGAAATTTCTCATTATTTTCTTTCTAAATTTAACTTAATAACTTATTTACTTATTATTTAACTAATTTATAATCTATTTGAATAATTAAAAAAAAAAAAAACTAAAATTAATATATTCTAAAACTCCAATCGATTATACCTCAATTATCTTGAATTACAATAAAAACACATCCCTTCCACTATAAATAACCAACTACATATAATGATATTAACAAAAACAATCTAATTATAAAATATACTAATCAAAAACTACATCCAATGATTTAGAAAAACAAAACTATAAAATATAAATGCAATTTAAAAATCTTCAAAAACAAAATAAACAATCACTTTTTCACAATTATATTATATAATATTTATTATATTTAATATCTTAAATTTATTAATCTAAATAATTTTTTTTAATGAAATTTCAAATTTTAAACACTCAATTTTATTTCAATTTTATTTCAATCACCAGAAAGTACTTGACACAGGATGCGACCATGCATAACAATACACACAGGCCTATATGAGCACGCATTCTAATTAAATTTCAATTTATTGCATGGTTGTACTAAGTATCATCAATGACGGAGCAATGGGGATAGGATATTATAACAAATGGGTAGAGTTTTATCTTCAATGACGGAGCAGTGGGGATAGGATCTCATAACAAATGGGTAGAGTTTTATCTTCCTAGCAAACGCAGTAATAAAACGAACATGTCCAATAGAGGCCATCATAATTTCATTTTAAAATATATGATAAAATTTCAACCAAAATATTTTAAAATATATGGTAAAATTTCAACCAAAATAGAGTACATAGGTCAATAGAGTACACAGGTCAAGTAATTTGACTTAAAAATCGATTATATATGATGATGCACGAACTCAGATTTCTGATTGACTAACTTCCTCCTAATCAATTTTGTCATAATTACGTGTAAACTGTGTCATCAATTAAACCTGCAATCTCTCCATTACCAGTTCAAGTTGTGGCAGGCTATACTTTTAAAAATTGATGGACTATTCTGTATTTTAAATTCCTTTGTTGGTTAGAATTGGCATGAAAAAGTCAAAAGTTAGATAATGATTCTCCCTAATAAGGTTGGCCCTCTCAGTGCAATCATAGGATATTAAAGAATGAGGTTAATTTGTTATATAAAGGATAAGGTTAATTTATAATATTATTGGTAAATAAACTATGTTAATTCTATGTAAAAGTGGTATAATAATGCTAGGTCTTGGTTAAACCATTGGTTGAAGGATGAGATTATTCTACTGTTTTATTAGTCAATAAAAAATAAAGATGGTGTTTATCATCCTAATAACAACAATATTAAAATTATATATCTAAATCTTAGAGAAATTAGAGTGCGATAGAGAATTGGGTGGTGGTATAGGTTGGCGGAGTTGTAGTGGTGCTTATTTTGAGGGCATATGCGAGATTTAAACCTTTATATACACCCATTGTTTCTTTCTCTACATGTACTTTCTGTCGCCAAAAATAGCGGAGACAACTTTCCATCCTCCTGTAACATTGACTGCTACAATCAGGATTCGAATTGCCCCTTCTCCTACGATTTTCCTTCGACGAAAGAATGGTGATCGGTGATACGATTCGGTTGGTCGTTGGAATCATAGGTATGGTTTCACTCAACAGTAGCAATATGTTATTTTCTTCGTCCGCTTTATGTTATTCTCTGACAAACATTTAATAGTTGTTTCTTACAAGAGCTTGGGATTATCAAGATGAAAAACTGAAACAGTAGAGACAGAGAACAGAAGAACATCACGGAAGATATGCAAGTGTGGAGAGAAGTTGGGGAGGAGAAGGAGAAGGCCGAGTCAAAGAGCAGTAGCTTCGAGAAAGAGAGGTGTTGCCTCCATTACCTCAAGATAGAGGGCCTGTACCAGCTCCTCTGCAACTCCTGTGTCCTCATGACTCATTGCCACATGTACTGCCCCAGTTGTCTAGATGACTGCCCCAGTTGTCTAGATGACTGTAGTAGCTAAGCCCAGGGTCTCTTGAAATGCTCTTCCTGTCCTCACAGAGTCTATGTCAATTGGCATCACATGGTGGCCGCGACCCTATCCACGGTAATGCCTATTAGCGAACCCTTCCTATGTGGGTAATGCCTATTAGCGAACCCTTCCTATGTGGGTAATGCCTATTACTGAACCTTTCCTATGTCTGCACTACCAGAACCCTAATTCGCATGTCATGCAGTTTGCGCAGCCACAGGCAAGGCCCAGGAAAGGCCCCCAACAAAAAGCTCAAGGTCGCCCACAAGGCCCCCAACAAAAAGCTCAAGGGCACCCACGGTTGCTCCTTTAATTCGCAGTTGGAAGACATCTCGGCCAAAATGGTCTTAACCGCAGCTAAAATTTCATTTGCTTCGATTCACGTGGAGGCCCAGAAGAGCGCCAAGGAGGCTAAAAAGGCCATCCACACAGCGGTCAATGTAGCCATGGAGGAAGAGCCTAAAGCGCATGCAACCAATTATTTATATACATGTATTTTGAGTTGTTGCAAACCGTGGTTAGTGTAACGACTTGTAACAAACTTACTATAACTGTTTATGATATCCAAAATTACTATAACTACCTATGATATCCGACATCCAACGGTGAGAATTTGTTTAATCGTCTAACATCTCATCAAACGCTGCAAAACTGTACACCATGGCAGTTTGGTGAGTTCATTTCAAAGAGAAAATCACTCAATATAAAAACTAGTAAACAAAATGCCATTCAAACAAATATTTACACAATGTGGCCATCAATATCAACCTCTAGTAGATTTCATGGGCGATGTGTATGGACCTGCCTCCTATTCTTATACTCATACATCCTGGTAAATAAATGACCAACTTATGAGACTGAGCAGAAACTAGAGCTACTGTGGATGGATTCTCAGACAAAACAATCTCATACCCATCTCCATATGAAGTCATTCATTCTGCCATCATCTGACCAAACATGGCCCCCAAGAATGGCCCCTGCCATCATCTGCCAAAACATGGCTCCTCCACCTACTCATCCCCATTTAGGAGATGCATATACATGTTTATAAACCACATCAAGTAAATTGTCTCTCTCACTCATGTGAAATCATGGGTCTTTGTAAGATTTCCCAAACTCTACAAACAAAACTGGTTTTTTCAATATCCTGCTTCCATCTTCAAGATGACTCTTTATCCAACTCTACAAAAATGAAAGTTGGGTCTCCTCATCTACCCCAGCAAGCCTTTAAAAGTTAAAATCATAGTTCAATATATTAGTGAAAACTCAAACATTATCATCAAGCAATGAACACTTGTTACTATAATAATGAACTGCATGCCTATAAGATTACATGAATGAATGCAACAGCAGTTGTGACTCAATCAATTTCTGTAAAAACCCAACATCTCAAATATAGATAGAAGTCTAGAGAATAGATCTAAGTTTGTAAAAACCTATCAATCTCAAGCTTTTAATCACTCCTATACAATATAAACATGGGAAGAAAAGATAGAGACTTACCATATGTCAGGATAGGAATGAACTGTTGCAAAATCAAGTCCTCTGATTTGGTTATTGGTGATGAAATTTGTATTGATCTCTTTTGTATTCTCCATACTCGAGAAGATGGTTTCCATCATCCATGTTTCTCATGACAATAAAGTCCTCTGATTTGGTTATTGGTGATGAAATTTGTATTGATCTCTTTTGTATTCTCCATACTCGAGAAGATGGTTTCCATCATCCATGTTTCTCATGACACCACACATGTTGACTCGTGTTTTTGGAGTTAAATAATTTTATAACCTGCCTTTGTTAGTAATAAGTACATGATTTTATAAATAAAAATTCATTAGCCACACTCAATAGAAATGAGGTCACATTAATGACAAGGGAAATTTTCTTTTTAGTTTTTGTTTTGAAAATGTTCTTAAATGATATAATCACATCATTGTAATGTCCATTACACATTGGATTAGGGTGTATTACTTGTTTCTAGTAAATTCATTACTATAAAATTGATCCAAAACTCCAAAATTTATAATAGTTAGATAACAATGAAAAAGATTAATAATGTAGTTTAAAATGTTTAGACTTTCCTTTTTTAGTAAACATATTTTTGGATAAATTTTATCCCAAATAATACAATCTAAAAATATTGGAATGAAAGATTTGAGTTGTTGAATCTCTAAAATGAAGTGTCTAGCGAGTTTTTCAAAACTTCCCATTAATTTTTTAAATTAAAAATATATTTTAAGTACTAACAAAAATTACTAAAACATAATGATCTCACTAAATTTCAATGAAAAAACTAAAACCTTTAAACACTTTGACTTCTTCAAAATTAAAAGAGAAAAAATTTAAAATCATAAAATTATTAATTATATAAATCTAAAAAAATTAAAAACAGTAAAAATAGTAATATAAAACACCATTTAAACTTTTCTTAATTATTATAATGATATTTAATAAATTATTAATTAATATGAAAATAATTTAAATAAAAACACTAATTAAAAATATTAAAAAAATATTTTTTTGTTTGTTTTTAGAACAATAAATACAAGTGTTGAAAAAATTATTAAAATAATAACATGAATTTTTTAAAATTGTAAGGAAAACATTTTTAATTTGGGTATCTTGATAAATGCTATATATTCAATATAAAATATTATATTTGAAATTTCTCATTATTTTCTTTCTAAATTTAACTTAATAACTTATTTACTTATTATTTAACTAATTTATAATCTATTTGAATAATAAAAAAAAAAATCTAAAATTAATATATTCTAAAACTCCAATCAATTATACCTCAATTATCTTGAATTACAATAAAACACATCCCTTCCACTATAAATAACCAACTACATATAATGATATTAACAAAAACAATCTAACTATAAAATATACTAATCAAAAAACTACATCCAATGATTTAGAAAAACAAAACTATAAAATATAAATGCAATTTAAAAATCTTCAAAAACAAAATAAACAATCACTTTTTCACAATTATATTACATAATATTTATTATATTTAATATCTTAAATTTATTAATCTAAATAGTTTTTTTTTTTAAATGAAATTTCAAATTTTAAACACTCAATTTTGTTTCAATTTTATTTCAATCACCAGAGAGTACTTGACACAAGATGCAACCATGCGTAACAATACACACAGGTCTATATGAGCACACATTCTAATTAAATTTCAATTTATTGCATGGTTATACTGAGTATCATCAATGACGGAGCAATGGGGATAGGATCTTATAACAAATGGGTAGAGTTTTATCTTCATGTCCAATAGAGGCCATCATAATTTCATTTTAAAATATATGGTAAAATTTCAATCAAAATATTTTAAAATATATGGTAAAATTTCAACCAAAATAGAGTACATAGGTCAATAGAGTACACAGGTCAAGTAATTTGACTTAAAAATCGATTATATATGATGATGCACGAACTCAGATTTCTAGTTGACTAACTTCCTCCTAATCAATTTTGTCATAATTACGTGTAAACTGTGTCATCAATTAAACCTGCAATCTCTCCAATACCAGTTCAAGTTGTGGCAGGCTATACTTTTAAAAATTGATGGACTATTCTGTATTTTAAATTCCTTTGTTGGTTAGAATTGGCATGAAAAAGTCAAAAGTTAGATAATGATTCTCCCTAATAAGGTTGGCCCTCTCAGTGCAATCATAGGATATTAAAGAATGAGGTTAATTTGTTATATAAAGGATAAGGTTTATTTATAATATTATTGGTAAATAAACTATGTTAAGTGTATGTAAAAGTGGTATAATAATGCTAGGTCTTGGTTAAATCATTGGTTGAAGGATGAGATTATTCTACTGTTTTATTAGTCAATAAAAAATAAAGATGGTGTTTATCATCCTAATAACAACAATATTAAAATTATATATATAAATCTTAGAGAAATTAGAGTGCGATAGAGAATTGGATGGTGGTATAGGTTGGCGGAGTTGTAGTGGTGCTTATTTTGAGGGCATATGCGAGATTTAAACCTTTATATACACCCACTATTTCTTTCTCTACATGTACTTTCTGTCGCCAAAAATAGCGGAGACAACTTTCCGTACTCCTGTAACATTGACTGCTACAATCAGGATTCGAATTGCCCCTTCTCCTGTGATTTTCCTTCGACGAAAGAATGGTGATCGGTGATATGATTCGGTTGGTCGTTGGAATCATAAGTACGGTTTTGCTCAACAGTAGCAATATGTTATTTTCTTCGTCCACTTTATGTTATTCTCTGACAAACATTTAATAATTGTTTCTTACAAGAGCTTGGGATTATCAAGATGAAAAATTGAAACAATAGAGACAGAGAACAGAAGAACATGACGGAAGAGATGCAAGTGTGGAGAGAAGTTGGGGAGGAGAAGGATAAGGCCGAGTCAAAGAGCAGTAGCTTCGAGAAAGAGAAGTGTTTCCTCCATTACCTCAAGATAGAGGGCTTGTATAAGCTCCTCTGCAACACCTGTGTCCTCGTGACTCATTGCCACATGTACTACCCCAGTTGTCTACATGACTGCCCCAATTGTCTAGATGACTATAGTAGCTAAGCCCAGGGTCTCTTGAAATTCTCTTAATGTCCTCGCAGAGTCTATGTCAATTGGCATCACATGGCGGCCGCGACCCTATCCACGGTAATGCCCATTAGCGAACCCTTCCTATGTGGGTAATGCCTATTACCGAACCCTTCCTATGTCTGCACTACCAAAACCCTAATTCGCATGTCATTCAGTTTGCGCAGCCACAGGCAAGGCCCAGCAAAAGGGCCCCCAACAAAAAGCTCAAGGTCGCCCACAAGGCCCCCAACAAAAAGCTCAAGGGCACCCATGGTTGCTCCTTTAATTCGCAGTCGGAAGACATCTCGGCCAAAGTGGTCTTAACCGCAGCTAAAATTTCATTCGCTTCGATTCACGTGGAGGCCCAGAAGAGCGCCAAGGAGGCTAAAAAGGCCATCCACACAGCGGTCAATGTAGCCATGGAGGAAGAGCCTAAAGCGCATGCAACCAATTATTTATATACATGTATTTTGAGCTGTTGCAAATTGTAGTTAGTGTAACGACTTGTAACAAACTTACTATAATTGTTTATGATATCCAAAATTACTATAACTACTTATGATATCCGACATCCAATTGTGAGAATTTGTTTAATCGTATAACATCTCATCAAATGCTGCAAAACTGTACACCGTGGCAGTTTGGTGAGTTCATTTCAAAGAGAACACCTTACAGCGTAAAAATCAAATACTGCTTACGGGACCACTCATAATGGTTCATGAAAGTCAAAGAGGGTGCTCCCGTAATTAATCTGGTCCGTTGATCATTCGATGGGCAGTTTAGAAATACTGCTTTGTGGGACCACTGCTAATTTTATCCTTCGTGCATTTTGTCCTCCCGGGACCATGTTGGATCAATGCATGATCATGTAGATCGTTGATTAGTTTGGAACTTGTTGGGATTGAAAGAACCTGCGAAATCTCTGAAACCATTCAAAGTTTCTAGAAAATTCCTGCGCAAAAGTCAATTTGGGTCCTTCTGCTCAAAAAACCATATCGCAGATTTTTAAAAATTTTCTTTGTTTTACTACAATAGCCAGCCGAAATTTTCTTCCTGGGGCCACCAGGGAAAATTAGTTTTCACAGTGAGTGATTTACATTTCAACATTTTCTCTAAGTATCAATTCCACCAAGTATTCAAGAACCTTTTCACGTGTATTGAATTCTTCAAAAGACTATTCAGAACATTATGGAGGCCCTTAGCATTGAGAAGCTCCATAAGTTGCTCATAGAGTCATAGCCAGACTCAAACTTCTTGCCTTCTTGCCTTTTCCGCTACAACATTTAACACTGTGTTCTTTGTATCACATACAATTCATGTAGCCAAAAGCAGACACCTTGTTGCAGCTTCTCCTGTTCCAAAACGTTGAAAGAAAAAAAAAAGTCCTCGAGTAACAGTCTTGGTGTATTGGAATCCAACAATCTTTGCAATATATCTACAGGTCAATTAAATTCAGTTTCCATCAGACCCATCATATTACAAAAATACTTTTACTTCCTTGGTTGGAGTGGTGAAAAATCGTTGTCTCAGAAAACCACTTCAAAGACTAATCAATTTTGGATTTTCCATAAGGAATAATAATATCCCAAAATATATATTTCAACTTCCTTGCTTTAGTGACACCTTAAAATGTATGCTTTCCTTTAAAGCTGATTTTGCATCATGTTTAATATTTTCTAATAGAGTTTGTAGTTCATCAAATTTCACAGAAATAACGTTTCAATGGTTTACTCCTTCAAGCTCTTCTCTTGGTGCTTTACATGGGCACTACTTTTGATGAAGTATAATAGTTTTTGAATGATAGACCTTGGTGCTTTGACTTAGAGACTTTATGAGGTAGCAGACAATTTAAAAAAAAAAAAAAAAAACTTAGCATCGTCTTTTGAAACATTTCATGGATTTGTTTGAAGGAGTTTTTGGTTCTCTCCAACTAGAAAAACTAAGCTACAACCACTGCAATAGGAATGCTTTGAGCAATTTTCACCAAGTTCAGCCCCTTCCATCCTAACCAGAGGTAGACCCAAATGCATTTCCTTTAGTTGTGTTTTCATTCGAGTTCACACTATGAGAGGGAGCATTGCTCGAGTCCAATCCCTTGTGCCATTTTTGAATCCACGTTTACTTTAACTTTCCATTAAGGCATCCATCTCCCAAATGGCCATAGGAGTGACAATGAGCACACTTGTATGGAATTCCCTCATAATCGAGGGCCTTCTTGTGTGTTTTGGAGCCCGCATTAATGGAAATCGAATCTAGGAGACCTGACGCCATAGTAAGACAAACCAGGATTCTGGCCATCGTCATGTATTCGATTCTCTTGTCAGAAGAATCACACTCGTAATAAAACCCTAGAATGTTGTTTATTTACCTCTAAGGATAAGAACTGCAAAGGAAGGGTTGGAATCCTTACCCACACTAGGAAAAATGAAATACACTCAAAGTGAGCATCAAAATCCATTGCCCAATTTTTTAGGTAAAGGATCTGAGAACCCCACTGCCAATGACTTTGGAGAAGTTTGTCTACATCATCCTTGGAAGAAGTGAGCCATCCTAACTAGCCTTTTACTAAGACAATGCACCTAGGTAAATAATCCAACACCGACCCAAAATGTTTTGCAAACCAGCTCTACATGACTACCATATTCATCCATTTTCTTGTGAATCTAGCCACCACCACTGTGTCTTCCATCTTGGAGATGTTGTTGAACTTAATGTCAGCTCCTAGAACCAAACTTGTCTCTTCAACCTTCCTCTTCACACATTTTTTAATATGTTTTTGTATAGCCTCTGATGCTAGCTAGAGGGGGAGGGCGGGGAGGGGGGCGGGAGCGAGTGATCATAGGTTTGAGGTGTAACAACCTCGATTTAAAATATACAAATAATTACATCAGTTTATATGATTAATAATCAACGCCCAATTATTCAACTATTTAACATAGAATTTTCGAAAAACATGAGCATAGATGACTTACCTATATCGACGATATTCCTTACTTGTGCTTTTGGAGTTGAATGCTCTTTGAATTCTGCTAATCGCAACAAATATTTTGGGGACGACTCTCCACCCAACCGTAGAATCAACTGCACATAATATTTCTACAGATGTTCACCCTCGAGCCCTCAATCAATGTACTATTGTCAAGGAATCCTTTGTCTAACTACATTTTTCTCCCAAGAGAATGGATGAAGGAATGACGAATCTCATCTTCATCATCGTCCATTAAATAGACCAAACAATGGAAAAGAGTATGCATGCACACATTCCATGTGTCAACATGCAACTTTTATTTTTTTGTTTTAAGTTTTACTTAATTTAATATTTCTCTTAATTTAACTCTTTCTTATCTTATTCATTTTTATTTTTTTTTGTTAATTTTACTTATTTTTACTTTATATATATATATATATATATATCTAATTCCAATTTATTATCTACTATTTTATTTATTTATTATTATTATATTTTCATTATTATTTATTATTTATTATTATATTTTCTTTATTTTTTATTATTTATTTATCATTATTATTGTTTATTAATTATTTACTTAGATTTTTTTGGACACCTTATCCTCAATGGGTTAGTCTGGAAGCCGAATACATAAAAAGAAGTCCAAAAGACCTTGGGATGTGAAAACCAACAGTCAAACCATGTACTATAAATGTATATGATTTGTTAATAAAATGTATTCACATGTTTTATCTTTCAGATTCCTTTGTTGCCCATGTGTGTTTAACATGGTATCAGAGCAGGCGTATTCCTGCCCTGCATAATTTCTTTGAGCCATTTGTTTTATGGTCTTTATGATTAGGTCCTATTTTTAGTATTCTTGCCTTTGTAACTCCTTGTATCAGTCTTTCTACCATATTTTCTCCCTGCATTTTCTGCTCTCCCTGGGCTATACATAATTTTCCTTTATGCACTCTCTGGGCTCTCTGA
The DNA here is from genome assembly GCA_031772625.1 of Pinus tabuliformis. NCBI lineage: Eukaryota > Viridiplantae > Streptophyta > Pinopsida > Pinales > Pinaceae > Pinus > Pinus tabuliformis. The sequence continues at coordinate 46,048,601 of CM062810.1, read as the reverse complement.
TCTTATCTAACCGTTTCTACTCATAATCACCAGCATAATCAGAGCGCTGCTCCTCTTCTCTTCTCTGACTGTTTCTACTCATAATCACTAGCATAATCAAAGCGTTGCTCCTCTTTTCTGATCGTTTCTACTCATAATCACCCACATAATCAGAGCACTGCTTCTTCCACACTCTAACATGTTCCAGCTAATATACGCCCTCTTATTGAAATAGTACCAGTGAATGGACACCTCTTGTCGATGTAGGTCCCTTGAAGCCAAGACCAACATTCTTCCAAAACCTATTGCCACCTTTTCCAGGTCGTTTCCCCTTCCAGATGTTTTGGAACTGAGAAAGAATTTTGGTTGCTTTAGAAAAGCTCTCTCAGTTTGTTCTGCCATGGCCGAAAGATGAAGAGTCACGGAGACTCCCGTCGCAGCCGCTCCCGCCTCTGCCTTAAACGATCTCTGTAATGTGGGCTCCCATTTGCAGCTTGAGGACCAACGTAATCACGATGAGGAGAACGGCCTCCGTAAGGTGAATGTTGCATGGGATTGTGGTAAGTGGGATAGAACTACGACTGCTCCTCCCATAGCTTGGGCTTCGTCCATATCATGGGATATATCGTGGGATATATTGTTGGCACGCAGGGTGGACTGTGCATTTCATCACTACTCCATATCGTGGGATATACGCTCGTGGCCTATGCGTGAGTGCTCCTTCAATTCAAAAACTTTGAACAAATTGTCATTGATATTGTGAATTATGCCCCTGCAATTTGAGATATCAAATTCCCAACGAGATATGTCGGACTCTCCTGGAAATAGGATTCTATAACCTATATATCATCCGTCTTTCTTTTATTGATGAAATTTGTAAGCTTAAAATATCTCGGAAATTATACACAGATTCTGTTACGGTTATCAAGGAATGATTGTTGTTGTTGTAACACTAGCACTCCAGCTTTGATTTCACCATCCTGTGTAATGTATGGATTAATCGTGGGTCTACTACCGAAGAGTAACTCAGAATGTTTTCATTTAGATGTGAAAAGTAAAGTTTCTTTTTGTGAAGAAATTACATATTTGGCCTGTTCATTGGAGAAAATGTCGCCCTCTCCATTTTGGGTCATCGTTGTCAGTTGATGAACTTCCTCTCACTGTTGCTCAAGACAAGGCAGGTGCAAAAACACCTGAATCTCTTCGTTGCTTCATTTAGGCTTCTTCATGGTTTCCCAGTCGTTGCGGCATATTTCATTGCCTGAACCTTTTTCAGGAAGAACGATATTAAACCACGGAGAATTTTAGTAACTTGCTTGCAGAAGAGCCAATAGTTTTGTCTTTCGTTAAAGAAAGCATAGATATAGACTTCCGTGGACTGGTTCGTTGTGACTTCTTGGTCTAGTTCTGGATATGGTTGGCGAGTGACTATTGCTTGAATTTCACTATTGGCAATTTGAAAGAGATAACTCGTTGAAGGCTATGGTCCTTGGTTAATTCGATTGTCAAGGGAGGGAGTTAAGAGGTTTCCGTTTGCATAGGTGTCTTCTTCCTTCGAGTTAGAGCATGATATTAGTCCACCGGTCATTAATTTCCAAGCTTTGTGGGTATGGAAGTGCAGATTTGATAACTGGTGCAAGAAATTATACGCTATTCAGTTAACTATCCAAGTTCCACTGTATAATCACTTTTCTAAGTGTGGTTATGCTATATAGTAGATTTCAAAGAAACGCTTGATCTCTGGTGGCATATTTTGAAAAGGGTCTATATTGTCTGCATTTTCACCCGCTTCTTCTAATGAGATAGAGATTAGAAGAACTGGTCTACTACCTGACGGTGTTGTGTATTGAATTTCATGTGCATTAGCCAGCAAACAGAAACAGCGTGGAGCACCGTGTGGACCGTGCCTAGAGTCAAAATCGTCGAACCAGAGCTGTTCCACATGTTATCATCAATGGTTACAAGAATGTATTGAACTTGACTCTTATTTTCCACTGGCCAAGAAAGTGAAGGAGTATTTGAAAGATCCAATTCAATTTAAAGTGGCTGCTTGTTCAATTTACTTGTTCCTGTTGTGCAGTTTGGGCATAAATTTATGTGCAACAAACAAATTTGTTTTTCTCAACAGATTCTAATGAGAAGGTTGTTTTAATTTTTGGGGTGATATCAATGTTATATGCACCCGACTGTCTGCTATTTGTTTGCAACAACAATTCATATTTATGAGTGTTTTGCTTGTTGTTTTCGGCATCACAAAACAGTAAAGGACAAACACATGTATAAATTCCAACATGTGCTAACTTGAAGTGCTTTCAATTTCTTTCAAATATTCGAAATATGAAGCCATTAAATTAAGGAGGAAGGGAATTATTTCAAAGGGGACAAGATTGTTTTATATCGACCCTGTAGCAAGTGTCTAAATATTACTTTCTAGAGAATTCAAGTACTTAAAATTGTTGTCCTTATTTTGCATCTTTCTTGGCACTCTTGAACTGAAGAAAATGGGGAAAGCTTATGAAGTATTAGAGTTTTTGAAAATTATGATACAGTCTACTACTAATGACACAGTAAAAATCAACAAATCCTCTCTGGCTGACATTAGAATTTGTCTGCAAAATGCACAAGAGAAAATTGATTTTTTGCAGCTCGAATCTCAGCTACAACAAGAAGAATTAAAACAGAGGAGTCATTTTGAACCTGTTTCTGTTCAGAACATTGAGACAACAACCCATCAACAAAAAGTCAATAATGTTACAGTTCATTCAAATAAAGCAGCAAGGTTACATGTAGATGCAGAGGTTCAGCTTGCACTTCCCAAGCCCATCATCAGGCCTTGGGAAGAGCTTGTCCACAACAAGCACAGAACTGGTCTTGGATATGACAAAGACTTGTCCTTTCATATTCCAGACTACTCAAAGCCAATTCAATTTCAAACTACTGGATTTCTTGAGGATGATTCATCTTCACCTGTTCTTCATGACAGTTCACATCCAGCTCTTCCAAATTCTGCCCCTCTTCTACAGCAACAACAACAACAACAGATTGTGAAATGCCAACACTATGACCGAGTTGGCCATTTGAAAGATCATTGTTTTTATCTTCATCCATGTAAGCACTTTCATAAAACCACCCATTCTTCACACAGATGCTTCAAAGACAAATGTCCTGCAAGAACAAAGATTCATCTTGGATGGATTGCTTCTTGGCAATGGGCATCAACAGCCAAGAAGATATTCCAATCACATGTTAGAACTTGTTCCAGAGTATTGAATAGTCTTGCAGTTGAGTTTTCTCGATCATCTCACCTTGTATCTGACAGGGGGGGAAATGATGGTCATCTACAAGATTCAAAGTCACATCAAGCGAGCCTGGGCCACAACCTGCCACACCAGTTTCAGAGTTGTAGCCAGAGATAAAGATGCCCCTGAGCATGCCTTCAGTTGGTAATATGGGACACTTCCTCTAGCAGAAGACTTCATCTTCTTGCCAGATTTGGAATAGTTCCAGGAATTGTATTAAGCATTCCACAGGTTGAGACTTCCCTTTTTAGGTTGAAGTTCTCCCTTTTATGCGGGGTGAGATCTCCCTTTCATAGTTGAAGGTTTCCCTCTTCAAAACAATAGGAGCACTTCCTCTAGCAGAAGACTTCAGCTTCTTGCTAGTTTTGGAAGAGTTCCGAGAACTACACTAATCGTTCTAGTGTTGGTGGTCATCCTTAAACCACCACCCTTTATACCAACATTTCAAAGAGCACATTCAGTGTAGTGCTACCATGCATTTCTGCACATTTTGTATTACAACTCTCTTCTTGGACTCATACATAACCCTTCAGATTAAGGGGGGAATGTTGGACACCTAATCCTCAATGGGTTAGTGTGGAAGCCGAATAGACAAAAAGAAGTCCAAGAGACCTTGGGATGTGAAACCCAACGGTCAAACCATGTACTATAAATGTATATGATTTGTTAATAAAATGTATTCTCATGTTTTATCTTTCAAATTCCTTTGCTGCCCATGTGTGTTTAACAAATTTTAATATTATTTTATTTTATTTTATTTATTATTATTATTTTTATTATTATTAAGAGACATCGCATACTCTCCCTCTCTAAGGAACTTCGTCCCGAAGTTAAGTTGAATCATTTAACATTTTATTGTATTTAGTTATTTATTTATTACTTCATGTTTTCCCTACACCCTCTGTTGAACTAGTATAACCAACAGGCATCGAAAGTTTCTGCAACACAAGGGAAATCCCAAGGAATCTTTATCCTTTTTCCCACTTTCAGAACCAGGCATAAGACTCATCGGTATGTACCATATCCCAAGGCTCACGCCCTAGTCAGACCTCATGTGCCCGAAGGCATGCATCCGGTCTCAATACTCAATGGCTTCAGGCTCCTCACAAGGCTAGTCCACTCCCTCCATGCTCATTAAGATGCATAGCCCCAGGCATCGAAGTCCTTACACCCCCACTAGTCTTCGGCATCTCAATCCAATATCAGGCACTCAGCTTCCTCAAGATGGTCCCATAGCCCCTTAAGAGCTATCCATCAAGAGTTATACAAGACAAAGGAACCACTGGCATATGTAGTATTGATTGAGTATGTATCCAACCCATATGGTGTTACTTATTCTCCCTCGCAGGTATGGGCTGCCACAAAATAATCGAATAAGCCAGTCCTCTCAACCCATTTGTGGAGTTCCTGTCAGTCACCACATCTCAACATGCAACCAATGCATTAGTTATAATCATAACATCATAGAAAATAATCCACTTGCCCAACCTTGCATGTCATCATGATAACATAACATCATTGTTAATCACCATATTTTGTATAGTAAAGAGTTGCATGCTCATGCATGTCATAAAATCTACCAGCAATTACCACATGCTTCACCTCATGAAATATCATCATAAGTTATAACATCAACATATTTGTATCAAAAATATATCATGACATCATAAACTAACCACATGTCAATATAACCTCATATTGTAAAATCATAATGCCACGTTATGCTTCTCATATCCATCATGAGTATAAAACATCATTATTACAATAAAAATAATTAAATTAGTGCCACATATATATGACATAATTAACCTCTCATCATAACTATGTTCAATTACTTCATACCATCACATTGTAAAACATCATTGTTGGCATTATGGTTCAGGTGTTGTCCTTGATGGCAACCCATTCAGGTGGTAGATCGTTGTTCTTCATGTCAGCAGCAAAGATTGATGATCAGCTCTTAATTTATTGAAAAAATTAAGAAGGACGCAGGTACACCTTTCAGAAAGTGCGTACCCGCAGGTAATCCATGCATAGACTGCGTCCAGGGACGCAGTCCAGCCGTTCAGAAGGTGCGTCCACCCAGTGCACACCTTTTAAGGCAGAGAAAAGCACACGTGGGGGTTTCTTGTGATTTACTCCTGGTATCTAGCCGATGGTATTGTGTTTCTAAGGTGTCGGCTCGTGGTATTGTTCCTTGATTTGAGGAGGAGCTTGCCTATATAAAGCAAAGGAGTTCATTTGGTTTGAGTATGTCTTTGGTTGAATATCTTATTGGGTGAGATCTAGTCTAAATCTAAAGAAGGCGAATCTACTGAAGGACTAAGATCTCTTTGGCGCATGATCAGATCTATAGATCTGTGTGTTTGGGTTTCTCTTAAAAGTCTTGAAATCATTCATACCCGAAGGCACGCAGGTACAGTGAAGGGAAAGTGTGCCGGGACGCAGCGCAGCAGAGAGAGACCTGCGTGGGGACGCAGGGCAGACGTGGCTCAGGTGCGTCCGGGACGCAGTTCAGTAACGGAAGATCTGCATGGGGACGTAGGACAGACCAGGTTCATGTGCGTCCCTGTGGTAAAAAGACGCGGCGCGATAGTATCTCTGGGTGCGTCCTTTGAGCAACTGGATGCGGCGCGATAGTGTTTTTGGGTGCGTCCCTGCAGCAAAAGGACGCAGAGCAGTTGAAGGAACAGTGCGTGGGCACGCAGTGCAGCAGAAGGATCTCTGTGGGTGGTCGCAGGAAAGCAGAAGGTGAACTGCGTCTATACGCAGGCCACAGAAGGGAAAACTGCGTCTCTGTTCTGTTGATTGTATTTCTCTGTTGATAAGGTGTTCTGGATTAATTCTGTTATTGATGATCTGATAACTGTAGTAGACAGTAACTGTTATGTACTTGATGATCATTTGATGCTTTATGAAAAGAAGTAGAGAGTTGTAGCTCTCTGCAGGTTGCAGCCTGCGTACTGGTAAAGGACTGCACCAGTACAAAATCATTGTAAAAGGAGTTTCTAATTTGAAAGAAGATAGAGACATATTGCAGCAGGTGGTTTTCACCCACATTGGGTTTCCACCTTACATCTTGTGTTCTTTGGTGTGACTATCTGTTTTCTTTGTTCATGCTCATTATTTTATGGTACTGATATGCAAGAATAATTCAAAGATCAAATAAAGAAGATTTGTTAAATTGCTAGATAATACTGATTCACCCCCCCTCTCAGTATTATTTCCAACAATTGGTATCAGAGCAGGTCCTTCAGAGAAGCTTGATCGCTTGAAGGTAGATCGTTCATCATGAGCAACTACGAGAGAGAAGCATCAATCAGGCCACCAGTTTTTGATGGGACAAACTTCAACTATTGGAAGGTAAGAGTTACTGCATATCTTCAATCTCTTGGTACAGAAGTTTGGGACATTGTAGAAACAGGCTACGCTTTTCCTTCAGCTACTCCTACAGATCCAGCTGAGAAGAAGAAATATGAAACAAATGCAAAAGCAGTCAGTACTCTATTAGGAAGTATATCTCAAACGGAATTCATGAAGGTAATGCACTTCAAATCAGCAAAAGAGATATGGGACAAAATGATCACGAGCTATGAAGGAGATGAACAGGTAAAGCGAGCTAAACTTCAAACTCTCAGGATTCAGTATGAGACTCTCAAGATGTATAATGATGAAAGTGTGGCTAATTATTTTCTTCGGGTAGATGAGATTGTTAATTGTATGAACAATTTGGGTGAAGAAATAAAAGAGGCTATAGTAGTTGAAAAGATTCTAAGATCATTATCCCCCAAGTTTGAATCTAAAGTATCTGCAATAGAAGAAAAGGAAAATCTCCGAATTCTCACTATGTCTCAGCTACATGGAATTCTAATTGCTTATGAAATGAGAAAGGGAGGTCCATCAGACAGAAGGGAAGCTGCTTTCAAGGCATCAGGCAAAGAAGATTACTATGAAGCAAGCCATGTTCCAGAAGAAGAGGAAGAAGAATCAAATTTTGTCAGAAATCTTCAAAGGGGTTCTGGAAGGTTCAGAGGTAAGCTACCTTTCAAATGCTTTGCTTGTGGAAGAGTAGGTCATTATGCTGCAAAATGTCCCTATAAGGATAAAGGTAAGGAACCTGCTAGATGGAACAAGAAACAAAGTACAAATAAGAAAAGCTACTACACCCATGAAGACAGTGATGGTTTATCAAACAGTGATGAAGATGAACAAGGTAATAAATATAAGTTGTTAATGGCATTTGAAGATGATGATTATGAGGATGTTGTAGATGTGAATAACCTCTATGATGAAATTACTAGACTCAAGAGATGTATAGAAGAAAAGAATGTGATCATTGATACTCTACAATTTCAAATTGATGAAAAGGAAAAACATCTTGAAAAACTAGAAGGTGAAATTGTTGGTCTCAGAAAAGAAATTGAGAAAACAAAAGCTATTAATCTTAAGTTTGTCAAAGGATCTGAAACTTTGGATGAGATTATCAATGTGCAGCGGTCTCCTCTAAACAAGACAGGTTTGGGTTATAATGGAGAAACCTCTCAAGCATCCACCTCAAAAAGTTATCTTGATGCGGCAAGAAGAAATGAGCAGAAGAAAAATGAAGATAATCAGGTGAAGCAGGGACGAAATACAAACAGAAACTATCAAGGGCAATCCATCTTAAGGGTGAACAAAAGCTACAACCAGCCACAGGTAAAATCTTCTCAGTTTGGTTCAAGAATAGATGAAAATAGAAATTACAATCAGTTGGCAGGTAGATTCAATAACCGCAGAAGCTTCTTCAATGGACAATGCTTTTCTTGCCATAATTTTGGTCACAAAGCAGCTCAATGTGTTGCATATAAAACAATCATGACTAGGGAAGCTCAAAAACAAAGAAGCATGACAGGGATTACAAAAAGGACCTATAACAACTTTTCGGCTCTTGAAAATGAAGTTGAATGTTCCATTTGCAATAATTTTGGTCATGAAGACTCTGAATGCAGGAGCAGGTTTCAGGAGAGAAAGGAACAAGAGCGGAAAAAGGAACAAGCCTCAAGCACCAAAACATGGATAATAAAGGAACCTCAAACAGAAAGATGTGGGATAGCATTCTATGCAGAAGGACAGGAAAATTTATGGTACATTGACAGTGGATGTTCGAAGCATATGACAGGTGATAAAGAAAAACTTGAGTCTTATTCTACTTTAGAAAAGGGAAAGAAAGTCTCTTTTGGAAATGATACTCCTGCAACTATAAAAGGAAAAGGTATTGCTCCTTTAAAAGAAAATGTCAAGGCTGGAAATGTTTTGTATGTTGATGGATTGAAGCATAATCTACTAAGTGTCAGCCAGATGTGTGATCAAAGGACCGAGGTTATATTCAGATCAAATGGATGTCTTGTTCGTGATCTTGATACAGGTAAAACAGTGCTCCAAAAGAACTCCAAATAATCTGTACATATTTGAAGAAGGACAACAACAATGCTATCTAAGCAAGGATGAAGAGCACTAGTTATGGCATCGAAGGTTGGGACATCTAAGCTTCTCACAAATAAGGAAAGCATGCAAATATCAGGCAGTTCGCGATCTTCCAGATATCAAAATTCCTGACAACACCATATGCAAATCATGTCAGTTTGGAAAACAAACCAGAACTAACTTTCCAGAGAAAGAGGGATCAGCGAGCATGGCTCTTGAGCTAGTACATACAGATACATGCGGTCCTTTCAGAAAAAGGACACCTCGAGGAGAAGAATACTTGATATTATTCATTGACGATTTCTCCAGGTTTGTTTGGTTAGGACTTATGAAGCACAAAGATGAAGCATTCGAAAAATTCAAATCCTTCAAAGCCTTGGTTGAAAATGAATCAGGTCACAAAATTAAGTGCCTCAGATCCGACAGAGGTGGGCAATTTACTTCAAATGAATTTTTCGATTTCTGTGAAGAACATGGGATAAGAAGAGAATTCTCTACACCAAGAACTCCCCAGCAAAATGGAGTTGTGGAAAGAATGAACAGAACAATCCAACAAATGGCTCGTGCTATGCTTGATGAATCAGGAACTCCCGCAACTTTATGGGGTGAAGCTGCACATGTTGCGGTTATTATTCTCAACAAAACAAATGTCCGGGTAAACAGCACTCAAACTCCTCATGAGCTCTGGAGTGGTAAAACTCCCTCGGTAAAGCACTTCAAAATCTTTGGGAGCAAATGCTATATCAAGAATACTGATGAGCAGCTTGGCAAACTTGAACCTAGAGCAGATGAAGGCATTCTTCTTGGTTACTCTCCACATAGCAAAGCATACAAGTGCTACAATAAAAGACTTGGCAGAATTGTTGACAGCATTGATGTGGTGGTTGATGAGAAGGGATACATTCCTAGGCAAGTACATCGGGAAGATATCGAAGAAGATGAAGGCTACCCTCAAAGACAGAATGATGAAGAAGAAGAACCTCAAGAAGAACCAGAGGAGCAAACAAGAATAGAAGAAAAGACTCCATCCAAATATGTTCAGAAAAACCATCCAGAATCTCAGATTATGGGACAGAAAGAAGCAGGTGTACAAACTAGAAGAACAGTTGCAGAAGCCTCAAGCTACTTGGCATTACTCTCCTCGACTGAACCACAAAATGTGAAGGAAGCATGCAAAGATGAATGTTGGGTGAAAGCAATGGATGAAGAACTTGAGCAGATCGAAAAGAACAACACTTGGGAGCTGGTTCCTAGACCAAAAGATAAGAATGTTATCGGGACAAAATGGGTCTTCAAAAACAAATTGAATGAAAATGGAGAAGTAATTAGAAACAAAGCCAGACTTGTTTGTAAAGGGTACGCACAGCAAGAAGGAATAGACTTTGAAGAAACTTTTGCTCCCGTTGCAAGACTTGAGGCCATATGAATGTTCCTTGCTCTCTCAAGTTTTCAAAACTTCAAAGTATTTCAAATGGACGTGAAATCAGCCTTTCTGAATGGAGACTTGGAAGAAGAAGTGTACATTGAACAGCCAGATGGGTTTATTCTTGGAAATGATCCAAGCCTCGTATGCAGATTGAAAAAGGCCCTCTATGGTCTCAAACAAGCTCTAAGGGCTTGGTACTACCGCTTGGACAAATATCTTCATCAACAAGGGTTCTCAAAAGGTTCAGCAGATAGCAATCTTTATATAAAAGTTGAAAATGAAAAATTGCTAATTCTTGTTGTGTATGTAGATGACATTATTTTTGGCAGCAATGAAGAAGCTATGAGTCAAAGCTTTGCCTCGGTCATGCAGAAAGAATTTGAAATGTCCTTACTAGGAGAACTGACATATTTCCTTGGTTTACAAATCCAACAAAAGGAAGAAGGAATCTTTTTATCTCAAACCAAGTATCTCAAACAGATTTTGAAGAAATATGGCATGGAAGATGCAAAACCAGTATGTACACCCATGGTCACAGGATGTAGCCTCAGTGCAAATGATGAATCTGCAGCAGTACATCAACCAACCTACAGATCTATGATTGGAAGCTTACTTTATTTGACAGGTACCCGACCAGATATCATGCATGCAGTTGGAATAGTTGGAAGATTTCAAGCAAATCCGAAAGAGACTCATCTTCAGGCAGTGAAGAGAATTTTCAAATATCTTCAAGGGACTCAAAATTATGGCTTATGGTATCCTAGAGATACAGATCTTACACTTCATGCTTATACAGATGCAGATTGGGCCAGAAGCGTGGATGACAGGAAAAGCACAAGTGGTGGTGCGTTCTTTATGGGTTCCAGACTGGTATCTTGGTTCAGCAAGAAATAGAGTTCAATTGCCTTGTCTACAGCTGAAGCGGAATATGTTGCTGCTGCATCTTGTTGCACCCAACTCCTTTGGATGATGCAGACATTGCAGGATTTTCAAATCACTTGTACACCACCAATCCCTATCTTATGTGACAACACAAGTGCAATCAGCATCTCAAAGAATCCTGTTATGCATTCAAAAACCAAGCACATACCAATCAAGTACCATTTTCTCCGGGAACAAGTACTTGAACAGAAGGTCAAATTGGAGTATGTTCCTTCTAAGGAACAAGTTGCTGATATTTTCACCAAACCATTGCCCAGGGACACTTTTGAATACCTCAGGCAAAAGCTGGGGGTTGTTGATGCATCATCTTATTGTTGAACCTCTTCTTATTGGTGATACAGGCTCAGGGGGAGCACATAATGCATTGTTGGCATTATGGAGGATGGTCAGAAGGAGATCTTGAAAATTGCTGCAATATGTCTCTATCTCTTTCATGGTAGATTATGATTCGTCGCTGCAGATCTGGTTCTTATTCAGGAGGAGCATGATCTTAGGGGGAGCATACCCTTTGCCCTTGATGTCAAAGGGGGAGAATGAAGCTGAAGATTATGAGGTTGCCATCAAGTCCAAAGGGGGAGATTGCTGGCATTATGGTTCAGGTGTTGTCCTTGATGGCAACCCATTCAGGTGGTAGATCGTTGTTCTTCATGTCAGCAGCAAAGATTGATGATCAGCTCTTAATTTATTGAAAAATTTAAGAAGGACGCAGGTACACCTTTCAGAAAGTGCGTACCCGCAGGTAATCCGTGCATAGACCGCGTCCAGGGACGCAGTCCAACCGTTCAGAAGGTGCGTCCACCCAGTGCACACCTTTTAAGACAGAGAAAAGCACACGTGGGGGTTTCTTGTGATTTACTCCTGGTATCTAGCCGACGGTATTGTGTTTCTAAGGTGTCGGCTCGTGGTATTGTTCCTTGATTTGAGGAGGAGCTTGCCTATATAAAGCAAAGGAGTTCATTTGGTTTGAGTATGTCTTTGGTTGAATATCTTATTGGGTGAGATCTAGTCTAAATCTAAAGAAGGCGAATCTACTGAAGGACTAAGATCTCTTTGGCGCATGATCAGATCTATAGATCTGTGTGTTTGGGTTTCTCTTAAAAGTCTTGAAATCATTCATACCCGAAGGCACGCAGGTACAGTGAAGGGAAAGTGCGCCGGGACGCAGCGCAGCAGAGAGAGACCTGCGTGGGGACGCAGGGCAGACGTGGCTCAGGTGCGTCCGGGACGCAGTTCAGTAACGGGAGATCTGCGTGGGGACGCAGGACAGACCAGGTTCAGGTGCGTCCCTGTGGTAAAAAGACACGGCGCGATAGTATCTCTGGGTGCGTCCTTTGAGCAACTGGACGCGGCGCGATAGTGTTTTTGGGTGCGTCCCTGTAGCAAAAGGACGCAGAGCAGTTGAAGGAACAGCGCGTGGGCACGCAGTGCAGCAGAAGGATCTCTGCGGGTGGTCGCAGGAAAGCAGAAGGTGAACTGCATCTATACGCAGGCCACAGAAGGGAAAACTGCGTCTCTGTTCTGTTGATTGTATTTCTCTGTTGATAAGGTGTTCTGGATTAATTCTGTTATTGTTGATCTGATAATTGTAGTAGACAGTAACTGTTATGTACTTGATGATCATTTGATGCTTTATGAAAAGAAGTAGAGAGTTGTAGCTCTCTGCAGGTTGCAGCCTGCGTACTGGTAAAGGACTGCACCAGTACAAAATCATTGTAAAAGGAGTTTCTAATTTGAAAGAAGATAGAGACATATTGCAGCAGGTGGTTTTCACCCACATTGGGTTTCCACCTTACATCTTGTGTTCTTTGGTGTGACTATCTGTTTTCTTTGTTCATGCTCATTATTTTATGGTACTGATATGCAAAAATAATTCAAAGATCAAATAAAGAAGATTTGTTAAATTGCTAGATAATACTGATTCACCCCCCCTCTCAGTATTATTTCCAACAATCATCACAACTAAGTCATGTCATACTATATATACTCATGACAATGATAATCATCTAATTATAGAACTTAATATATCAAAACTTAACCTGGATGTGGATGAATTTCTAGAAAATTAATGGTGAGGCGATGGATTGACAGCGCTCGGCCCAGCCAGATGGTGGCCAGCGCACCATCCCAGGCTCAGTTATGGCACCTGCAGACTCACTTCAGGCGAGAGCAGGCCAGCCTGCAGGAAGTCTTTAATGCTCGCTCCGGCTAAGAAATGAAGGATGTTCGATTTAACATGGCACCCATCAACCCATCTGTTTGCCCTCCGTCCTTCAGCATTTGCCCGCTCCAAGCAGGAAACCCCTACAGCAAAACTGTTACAGGAAAACGTTGTTGGCTTCTCTGCTATCTTACCTTTGGCAATGGGTTCCATTATTCCCATTCCAAGCACTGCCCTTTGAACCCTATCTAGGAGCCCTCTGCACATTCTCTGTTTTCCTTCCAGGCCCCTAATTCTCCTGAGCTTCTCTCTCGCCGCAGCGCAATGGTTCGTCACCGCATGCGGAGTCGCAGAGGAGGTGACCGAGGTGGTAGCGCTCGCTCTCAGGCTGCGCATAGTGATGCTCCGCCACCACCACCTGTTTCTCCGCCTTCTTCTCAGGCCAGCTCTCCCCCTCCTAGTCCGCCTCGCAGACACTATCCTCACTCAACCTTACATTCGAATCATTTCAGGTTCGAGAGCAACTTGAACCGACCCATTATTACGGCTAACGTCACTATCATTTTCTCTAAAGAAGAAGAACAGCACAGTGCTCCTACGCGAAACTTTGTAGGGCAACCTCAGGACATTTGCAGAATGGAAGTTTATCTAGGCTCTGAGCAGCTCCCGTCAGATGAAGACAGGGCAGCCAAGCGTGGCGGACAGAATGCTGAAGGTGACATTGTAGGCGACACTAGCCATCCAGGTGGCAACGCTCATGGAGCCACAATTTCGAGGGCTCTTTCTGGCAGCTCGAGCGGCATTCCTCAGGCGACGGAAATTCCAAGTGGCAGCGCTCATGGTGCCACAACTCCGGTGGCCATTGCTGGCAGCTCGAGCGGCATCCTTCAAACGATGGATCTTCCAGGTGGCAGGGCGGATAGCGACGTGGCGAAGGAAGGCAAGATTTGGTATGGGAACGCGTGTCCAGATGTCGAGGAGGCTCCTGACCAGGACATCCCAATCTAACGCCATGTGGCCTCTCAAGTGCCACCTCAGAGTTTTGCTGCTGACTGGTCAGGTCCTGTTGTCTGTGGTTTTGTTTCTCGTTCTCTCGTTAGGCAATTATGTCTTGTTTCTCAACTATTTCAGATGGTGATATCTCAAGACTTCATTCCGGTTTTGTCATCGCTCTCCCGGTATTTTGCATGGTTTTTTGTAAGTTTAAACTGGTTTCCCCAAATATGGGGCAGTTATGATTCCCAAAAGGAACTTAGTTGTTCTCGGCTGAGGCTAAAGCCTCATTGTAATTTTATTTTTCCTTCCTTTTAATAGAATTAGCTTTTATAGAGAAAAAATATATATATCAAAACTTAAATACCTTCACTAATTTATCTCGTCACTATTTAAAAATTACTTTCAGAAATATATTTTCCAAAATCATTAATCACAAAATGCACTCTTCTTTCTATACATTCTTTTTACTCACAACAAAATAAAACGCTAATATGTTATTAACTTAGTCCACTTTTCTTTCTATATATTATTTTTACTCACAACAAAATAAAACACTAATATGTTATTAGTTTATATTTTCAATAAAATCCTAATTATTTTATAATGAATTACAATATTATGTATTAATATACACAAAATACCTAATTATTTTATAATGAATTACAATATTATGTATTAATATACACAAAATTATCTTTATTAATGAAAAATATCACCAATTAAAAACAAGATATCTAAATCAAACTTCAATACAAAGATATCAATTTATCATCTCTCCAAACTCAAGCCAATCTCACATTCAATAATATGTTTTTATGAAACTTAAACCAGACTATAGAAGTGATACAAAATTTTCAATAGCTCTTAAATTTGAGTTAATGTAACAAAAATATGACAATGAAATGGAATATGAGGTCGTCATTATTAGAGCAATATGATAACTTGAAAACTATGACAAATAAAAACTATTAATCGAATCTATCTTCAATTTAAAATATTTATAAAACAACATGTTTATAAGCCTCAAATGTATATTAATATATTTTTATTTTTATAAAAAAAAATAAAAAAAATAACATTTTCGCTTTAAAAAAAAATATTTCATCATAATAGAGTCACGATATGGGTAGTCTAAACTGCACACCATGTTTTGGTTCAAGATTACTCGTAAGTAAGCAATATGTAAAATTTAAAGGCTCGAGTCCTCTATCGAGGCAGAGGAATTGTCTGGACTGTTAAAAGTAGCTAAAATCCGGGAAAAAAAGTTTCAAAAAATCTTGTAGAGGCAGTGTTTGAATCATGTTTTTGATGGTGGAAATGGATTCAACACCATCAAAAATATCTAGGACGCATAAAATTTTGAAGTTTAACAACTATGACTTGGATTTACAAAAATCCTTGCCGGATTTTCTCTAAATATGACCAGAATTTTCATAACTTTCTGAGCAATTCTCTGGCTAGTTAGACTACGGCAATTTAAAATCTTCATCTTTTTTTAAATTGAAATAATAATAATGTTATATTTAGTTCTTATTTTAATTAAAATATATATTATAGAGAAAAAAATAATGAATTTTGATTATTTAATGTATTATATCAATTATAATATTTTTTATCAAATTATTTATTATTATTATTATTTATAAAAATAATACAATTATATATTTCAAAATTCAAAATTCATATTTTAACCTCGTTAGTAAACCTAAAATAAAAATATTTGACATCAACGTTGGTTATGAAGAAACACCATTAAAAAATCTTAATCATGATTTTGCTCTTTACCATGCACATTCAAAAAACTAATTTAGTGACCACGCAATATTTGTATTTTATATAAATAAGTTACAATTCAAAATTAAGGGCTTCCCACGCGTCAGAAATTTAAAACCCTCCTACCTACGCAGAAAACATGCTCGTCATTATATCGGTCAATGTAGACATCATTGAACGTTCGCCAATCATAATTGCACAAATGTAAGAACGTTATTTAAATGGAATTGGTTTGGGTTACTACAAAAAATAAAAGGATAACACACAAATATATTCTAATATCCAATATCCAAGTTTTGAATAAAGTTACCTGGATTTGTATCAAAAATTTACATAGTATCTTTAATTCAAATAAAATAGTGTTTTGAAATAAATTACATTCTTTTTTAAAATAAGATAGCAAATTTTTTTTGATAAGGGGGGCGAGTCCCATTAGAAGCTATACAGAGCCCATACTTTTATGATTATTCATAATATATTTACATTATCGATATGTACAAGATGCGTGATTGACACGATGAGCTGCCGGAACAGCGAAGCAGAATGGCGAACATATGCTGCAGAGCAGCCAACATGCAGCGGGAATCGATCCCGGGTGGGGAGGCGGCAAGCCGTTCATCCAACCACTCGGGCTACATGACCACGTGCAAAATAAGATAGCAACTTTATATATAGCTCTTTGCGAATTCAGAATTTTTTTTATAGAAATTATAAATAAATGTTGTACATGATATAATAAATTATATTTCCGAAAGAAGAAGGCAAGGGGTTTTCATCACTAATCTAGCTTTGACCTGCAAGAAACCCTAACGAGCCGAGGCTCTGTTTAATGGCCTCCCATGAGATATGGGACTAGGAAAGCAGAGGGCTCTTGGTAGAATTCGTCACCTAAAGAAAAGTCGGTGTGAAGGTACCTTTAAGGCGCGGTCAATTTTTGTTTCAAAAGGGCTCAAGATTGTTACAGGTCAGAGGGTTTCTGTCATTGAACCGTTCTCCCATCACCTTAGCAACTTGCTATCGCGACCCTTTGTGGGTAGAAGGTTTGTGATACCCGTTGCGGTTTCAAGGCTGGTGTTTCTAGTGCTACCCGCGACAGTTATAAGGTCGTTCCAAGATAGTTTCACGGGGTTTGACCCGGTATTATCGTGTTGTCCCAAGACAAAGTAGGTCATTCACTTCTTTCAAGTTGTGTTTAGGGTTATTTTACATGAATGGAGGAGGGTTATGAGGATGAATTAGTAGATTATTCCTTGGACAGTACTACACACTCTGACATCTTGGTGGAGTCATGCCAGTTGCCTCAAATTGGCCTTAGACCGGCTTCACCCACTCCACCAAAAGATCAAGTAAGCGAGCACAGGTCAGAGATGGCTGACATGGAAGTGTCACTGCAAGGCCTGGACCTCACTGAACCAGCTGCGGCGGTTTCGGAGGGGTTTATAAACCTAGTTGAAGGCACAAGCTCACCTTTCCTCTCAATATCATCGCCTTCAAAGTTATTAATGTGAAGTGAGCAAAACCAGCAAGCAGATGGTTTTCCAAACAGGGAGAGTTTCCCAGCAACAGGGTTAGAAGCACTGGGTCTTGGCACAACCGCTCCGGTAGATCCTCAGGGAAAAGAGCACATCCATGTTTGCAGATCTGAACCCTACACAAAAGGTTTCCCAAATTTCGCACCCAGAAGTAGTGCTCCGCCCTCAAGATTTTTTGAAGGAATAGTGGATAAGGAGGTGGAGGGGGACGAGACCTGTGCCTCAGACTCTAATGATAACCCGATGGAGGTGGAACAACAGCAACCCTACGACCTAGGCCCAAAGGCGAAGACTGGTAAGAAGTCCAAGATTTCCAAAGCAAGGGAAAGGGGTCGTCTGCTCATTTTTGGGGAAGGAATCGGCATTGACAGAAAGTACAGTGCTGGTGGGAAGAGCCCAAAGTAGAAACTATTCATCGAGTCGATTGAAGAGATGGACAATGGAAGTATGGGGAGAGCCCAAAGTAGAAACTATTCGTCGATTCGATTGAAGAGATGGACAATGGAAGTATGGGGCAATGTACTGGAACAACTTCCCGCGGTTTTGTCAATGTCCAGGGGTTGGTTTGCCCTAATCTTCTTTGAGCCGGACCATGTGAACTGGGTGCTGACTCGCTATTGGCATTTGGAAATGATCCTGATCCTCCTCAAACGTTGGACACCTTTGTTCGACTCGGAGAAGGAAATCCTGGGCACAGGGCCGATATGGGTTCGGCTGCCAGGACTCCTACTGCAATTCTGCTCTGGGGATACCTTATAGGCGACGATTTGGGAACATACCTTGATCATGACAGATCGTATATGGACTCGGGGGTTTTGACAATGGCTTAAATACTTGTTCACTTGGACATAAGAGAGGGCCTGGTGGAAAGCTATCGCTTCCAGATGGGTGACATTATCCGTTGGCAGGAGCTGGATTATGAGGGCATTCCCTTCAAGTGCCGGAGATGCCATGAGGTTAGCCACCTTTACAAATCATGTCCCCTGGTCATTGGGCGAAGGCCAAGTCCCCCAAAATGCTTCGCAGCATCTTGTACCCAAACAGAGTTGGGGATGGAGGATCTCAACGCGCTTCAGGGCAGCTTAAGGAAGGGTCTGGATGGGTCAACTTCTGTGCAACCCGAGACGGGCGCTTGGACCATGGCAGCCTCGATTACCAGAGCACGCGCCAGGGAAAAGATCCCTCTGGCGACCCCTCTGGGGATTCGGCCTCTGGTACCACCCACCGTTACAACCTGCGCTCCAATCCACCCTCCCTCCATGCCTTCGGACTGGATGAGGACCCGCACCCTCCCCTTCCTCCCAAGGCCCCTCGGGGCAGACAATCTCGTCTCTCAAAAGCAATCAAAAGGGCCAGCCTTGAGGTGGCTTCAGGAATCCAGACTCCCATAGACCAGGTCCTTAGAGCAAAGGGGAACCCTGCAAAGGTTGACCCATGAAAGGCATCTCTTTCAACTGCAGGGGTTTGGCCAGCCCGGATAAAAAATTGGCGTTGAAAAGATTGTGTTTATCAAAAAAATTGGATTTCCTATTACTGTAAGAAACCCTAGGTGACGGTCCCTTTGTACATAAAACCATAAATTCCTTCCTGCCAGACTAGGAATTCTTTTTCTTGGATGTGAGAGGGCGTTCGCGGGTTGTTCCCTTGGTTTCGATAAAAAATCATTCAAGATTTCAAATGCCTGGGGAGGAAAAGGTTTTTTGGGAGCTGATTTCATTTCTATCTTGCTCAATATCCCCCTAAGGATTATTAACATTTATGGGCCATGTCAGAATAGAGAGGTTTTCTGGCAGAGTCTGTTTCAGGAGGACTTTATGCAAGCCGAGAATCTAATCATTGGGGGAGATCTTAATTTCTCACTTGGGCTTGCAGAGTCATGGGGTCATAGGGCCCAATCAGATGTTTTAACGGGGTTTTTTGAAAACCTGTTGGATGGCCATGACCTTATAAGCATTGATTTGGCTTGCATCATGCCAACCTGGAGGAATCACAGAATAGGGGAGGATGCCCTGGCATGACGGCTAGACCATTTCCTAATCAAATTTCCCTTATTAAATCGCCTCGCACATATTCGTCAATGGGTTGGTTCGGGGGGATGCTCTGACCATTCCCCGATTTTCCTGGAAATCGAGGATGCAAACCTCAAACCTGGATCCCCATTCAAATTCAATGCAGCATGGCTCAGCGAGGATGAATTCCATGTTATGGTTAAGGATTGTTGGACTCACTGTAGTCGGGATCCAGGTCCTCCCCCAGCGACGGTCATATCACTCAACCTAGCCCGACTAAAAGAAAAAACTATCAGCTGGGTTAAGGCCAAGCAGAAAAGGGATGGTGAGGAGCTAAACAGGATTGAATCAGAGCTAAAACATCTTGAATCACTAGGTCTAACTAGTTATGCCTCTCTTCAATCAAAGGATCATCTTATAAACCTAGAGAAAGAAAGGATTAGGCTATTGAGAAGGATCGAGGAGACCTGACGCCTAAAGAGTAGAGCTTTATGGTTAAAGTCGAGTGATGAAAATACAAAATTTTTCCAACAGTTTTCCAGGGGTAGGAAAGCGATCAATACAATCTGGGAACTGAAAGACCAAAATGGCAGAGAAGCCAGCTCATTTTCCCAACTTGCAGACATGGGAGTTAGGCACTTCTCAAACATCTATAAAAGCCCAAGGGGAACAAATATTGTTGAGATCCTTCAAGTTGTGGAAGTTCTGCCTCGGTTTGTTGAGGATGAGGAAAGAGAGGCACTAAATCAACCAGTCTTTTTGGGGGAAATGGAAGTAGCATTAAAAAGCTTTAGCAAAGACAAAATCCCAAGGCCTGATGGTTGGCCCATCGAATTCTACACCACTTTTTTTTATCTCATTGGGCAGGACCTGCTGCTAGCCATTGAAGAATGCAGAACAACTGGAAGGTTGTATGAGGCTTTCAATTCTACCTTCATTGCCCTCATCCCCAAGGTGGACAAGCCCCAATCCTTTGATGACTTTAGACCCATCTCCCTTTGCAATTGTGTCTATAAGATTACCTCCAAGATCATCGCCCTTCATATTAAGCCAATCCTCTCCAAGATGATCTCAAAAGAACAATTTGCCTTCCTCAACCACCGTCAAATTCATGAAGCCATAGGCACCACTCAAGAAATGCTTCACTTGATTAAAACTCTTTCCAAGAAAGTTGTTATCCTTAAGATCAATCTATCCAAGGCTTTTGATAGAGTGAACTGGACTTATTTACATCTCATGCTCACCCATATCGGGTTCCCTCATCAATTCATCAATTGGATAGTTTGTTGCTTCACTTCTGTTTCTTTCAGTGTCCTAATTAATGGGGCAGCTTCAGATTTTTTCCATGCCGAGAGAGGCCTCAGACAGGGATGCCCCCTCTCCCCGATGTTATTCCTTCTGATTATGGAAGGCCTCAGCAGACTTTTAAAATCAGCAAGATCAAATGGAACCTGGGAGGGGTTGAAATCAATGACAGGATTGTTATCTCACATCTTTTATTTGTAGATGATGTTCTTATTTTCTTAAATGGCTCTTATCGTGATACCTCTTGTTTCAATTCAATTCTATCTCTATTTTGTAAAGCCACATGTATGGAGCCAAATTATGAAAAAACAACTATCATTTTTAACTCTTGTCTCCAAAATGAACAAAGGTTTGCCTCCCAGCATTTCGGTTTCATCGGGCAGGATCTGGATTTAGGTCTAAAATACTTGGGATTCAAACTAAAGCCAAACAAGTATTGTATTGCAAAATGGTCGTGGTTGCTAGCAAAAATCGAAAACCGAATAAATATATGGCAACAGAAATGGCTCTCTCGTGTCAGTAGGCTCACCCTAATAAAATCAGCTCTAGAAGCAATACCAGTCTACTGGATGTCACTAGCATGGATTCCTAAGGTAATTCTTCGTAGAATCTAGCAGATTTCCTGCAGATGCAGGAAAAAATTTTGCTTGGGTTAAATGGGAAAGGATTGCCAAACCCAAAAAATGGGTTGGATGGGGGCTGAAGGAACCCTTGAATTTTGCAAAAGCCCTCGAAGCAAAAATGGGATGGAAAATCATAACCACAAGCAACTTGTGGAAGGAGGTTGTGTACAACAAGCACATCCACCCCATACCAATATCAAACTGGATTCGTAGCCCCATCCACAACATCATGGGGGCTTCCCACAACATCATGGGGGCTTCGAGCATTTGGAAATCCATTTCCAACTCCTTTGATATTATCAAGCAAGGATTAGCATGGAAAGTTGGGGATGTTCTCAGATCAAAATTGGCTCTAATGCTTGGGCTGGAAGTGGGAATGCACACATCCTGCCTAGAGAGATGCGACAGGACCTAATGGCGGTGGGGGTAACACAGCTTGCCCACATTGCGGCAGTGGGATGCCCGGCTTGGCCAAACATGCAATGGCTAGCCTTTGAGAACGTGGGAATAAACGAAAGATGGAGTAGGGAATGGTTGTGCTTCGTGGGGGCATTGGAGGAAGCTAATGTCTGGATCACTGATAAGGAGGATGATCTTATATGGGCAAAGGATCCCACTGGAAGATATTCCCCAAAAGCAGGTTTTGCGACGATTATGGAGACTCGGGCAATGGGGGAAACCTGCTGGTGGTGGCAGCGTCTCTGGAAACTAAAATCCCCCCACAAATCTCGACTCTTCATGTGGGGCATACTCTCAAAAAAAATTCTGATAAAGAAAAATTTGAAAAAGCATATCTTCCATGGCCCTTCCTGCTACTGCCTGTGTAAAGCTGATTCAGAAGATACTGATCAACTCTTCCTTCACTATCTAGTTTTGGCTGGAATTTGGAATTTCATCATTTTGGCACTCTCAATTCAAACCCACTGGGAAGGACATAACATAAATAAAGCTTGGTAAGTTTGGTGGTCGGGTGTTGCCACGCAGAAAATAAAAAACCTACCTCTCATTGTATGTTGGGGTATATGGCTTATCCAAAACCAAAGGATATTTTAGGAAAAAAACATCTTGGGGGCAGCCACATGCAATCATATGCTAGCCATCTTCAACATGATCCCAGAGGATCCGATTCAGCGTCCCATTAGAGTCATCAACCCCAAAATCATTGACAGAAGCCAGTCGTGGGCCTATTTTGACGGTTCGGCTCAACCTGAAGGCTATGGTGGGGGGGTTGTTCTTCATTTAAATGATTATGTTTTCTTCAAAATCAAAGTGGGGCTTGGGAGGGGTACAAATAACTATGTCGAACTAAACAGCCTTAGACATCTCCTCCTTTTTGCAAGAGAACAACAATGCCATAGAATTCATATTTTCAGGGACTCTCAGCTTATCATAAATAGGATCAATGGGACCTATAACTATCACTTGCACACGCTCAGAGATTTGGTGGAGTATGTTATATACTTAAAATCTCACTTTGAGTTTTTTGTCTGCTCTCATTTCTACAGGGAAAGGAATGAAGTCATTGATCTTCTTTCCAAAGAGGTCGTGAAGCTGATCATAGGACATTGGTTGATTCATGAGTTCAAGGACAGGGCTTTTTTCCAGATCTACCACATGCTCTTCATTGAAGGGGTAGGATATCTATAGGAATGATCTATGCGATCATCCTTTTTGGCTCTTTTGTTTATTTTGTTTATATTTCAGCTGTTAGTTTATCTAGTTTACAAACTTATGGCCCTGGTTTGCCATCGATCCTTCATGTTATGAAGGATGATATGTAAATATTATTTTTGTGCACATGAATTTTGGACTGATAACTTTCTGGATAGTAGTGAAAGCATTTCTCATATGCTGGTATACAACATGTAATTTTCTTAATTATTAATGAAAATTACGTTTTTTCCTCGGGAAAAAAAAAGGTTATATTTCATAATTATTATGACTGTAATAGAAAACATAGTTTAAATTTTTTGTTTAATTATAATTTTTTTAAAGAGATATCGTTATAATTATTATTAAAAAAGAATATAAAAATCTAAAGGTTTGAAATCTGGCTCTAATTCTATATGTAACAATTCTGATTTAAAATATACAAATAATTACATAAATTTATATGATTAATAATTAACACTCAATTATTCAACTATTTAACATAGAATTTTCGAAAGATATGAGCAGAGACGACTTACCTATATCGACGATATTCCTTACTTGTGCTTTTGGAGTTGAATGCTCTTTGAATTCTACTAACCACAACAAAGATTTTGGGGACGACTCTCCACCTAACCGTAGACTCAACTGCACATAATCTTTCTACAACTGGCCACCCCCGAGCCCTCAACCAATGTACTACCGCCAGGGAATCCTTTGTCTTACAACATATTTCTCCTAAGAGAATAGATGAAGGAATGATGAATCCCATCTTCCTCATCATCCTTAAAATAGACCAAACAATGGAAAGGGGTCTACATGCACACATTCCATGGGTCAACATGCAACTTATTTCTTTATTTTAAATTTTACTTAATTTAATATTTCTCTTAATTTAACTCTTTCTTATTTGGTTCATTTTTATTTTTTGTTAACTTTACTTATTTTTACTATATATATATATATATATATAAATCCATTTTATTATTTACTATTTTATTTATTTATTTATTATAAATATATTTTCTTCATTATATATTATTTATTTACTATTATTATCTTTTCTTTATTATTTACTATATATGTATTATTATTATCTTTTCTTTATTTATCATTATTATGTCCCCTAATAATATAATATAATATTAATATTATATTATATTATATTAGTTAATGTTATTATTTTTATTATTATTAGAGGACATTACATGAGGAAGTACCCCTGCTATGCATTTCCCATTTTAGAATGTCATTAAGGAAACCGAGAGGGGTGGGTAGGGAGAGAGGGGTTAAGAGGATGAGATAGGTCGCAGCGTTTAAATTGTTAAAGGTTATGGGAGATGGAGAAGTGTAATACTTGGCAGTAAGCGAGAAGTATTTATAGAGGAAACATGATAGAGCGATTGAGGGGGGTGACCAGGGGAGGGCACAAAAGCTTGAGGAGGGGGTGCGTGGAGCGGATCAATGAAGGGACAAATAAGGTGCCAAGAGGAGCGTCCACTGGCACTGGGAGAGAGGACTGACAAGGCAATGGTGTTAGAGAATATTAGTGTGGGAATCACACATGGTTTGACTAGATTTGGAGACCCTCTTAGGGATCCTCTGAGTAATTCATCAAATCCCCATCCTTTTTGGACCAGTAAGATTAGGGCTCGTGGCCCTATACCTAGCCAAGAAAAATCATATACTGCATATGTAGAGCTTGCTCCATTCTCTTGCCTCAACCTTTTTGGAAGTTCAAAAAAATAACCTCATGAATCACACTTGAAATTAAGTTTTATGATTTTAAAAATAATAATAAAATTTTACCATGTAACATATATCATTTTTAACTATTTTCATTAAATGCATTCCTTTCATCCTTGACGCTTCCCCTAGCTGCAATCATAAGGAGGCATGTTGCTTGAAAATATCTCCTTCACATCATTGTCTTGGATGCACCCCACCAGGAATAACAATGATGGATCATTAAATTATGGAGATTTAAGCATATTGGAAAGGTAAAGAGTCACCCAAAATAATTGAACATCTTCCTTTCACTAAATGAGTTATTCCTAAATGCATTTTAGGTTAATCAGTGTCACATGTTGTCAAGGATCTAGCTCCATGACTCCCTAAAAGTAATGGCATGTTTGCTTCTTAAAAGAGGATAGTGGAAGGAAACAAAAACTTATCCAGATTGGATCATTATATTATTTGTCACCCACCTTGATGCTTTCAGAATGGAAAAATCGGAGGAATTAACTCATGGGACCATTTTCACTAACGAGTCTTGGTTTGTGGTGAATTGGGATTTTAAACCTTCTAGAGGCAATTTGAGGCATTTCCTAAAGTTTTTTAGGGTCCAAAAACTCTCGCCTATGCTCAAACCCTTAGTGTTGTTTTCCGCTCATATATCTTTCCAACAACACAGGAAAGATCTTAAATGGAGTTAGTATGCAAAAGCAATGCGACCCAAAAGTTGATCTTTCTATTTTTACCACCATGATTCGAGAGAATGCCACATCATCCCCATTACTCATGGAAGAACGGCTAACTACATGACCACGTTAAATAAGACTCTAGAAAATTCGAGTCGTAACTCATACTGAGGGTTAAGGAGGAAAAGGGATTTGATTCTATTCTAGTGCATTTTGTTATGTAGTTGAGTAGGGTAGCTAAGAGTGGATAGAGATATGGTAGAATAGAGAAGGATTTTTTTTATAGAAACCCAAGGGCCACATGTCTCACTCCTATGTATTTTCACCATTGTCCATTTAGAGAAAGAGATGACATAATAAACTCACCTTCAAGCTCGGTTTTCTCCTAAAAGGGTTTCCCATATCATATCTCTTATGTTTTATAAGTGATTGTTTTTATCTATTCTCTATTTTCCACATTTTATATTTTGCATGCATAAATAGAACATAGTAACTTATTATTCTAGAAATATAAGGAAAAAGGCAACCCTCGTTGTATAGATTTCAGAATATTTCAGTAAATTTTATTAGATCTATTGTGATGAACTATCCACTGGCATTTGCATGATAATTTACGGATGATATTGGTATCTGTTGAAGCCCCGAAAATCGGGTCGACAACAAGGGGGATACCCGCCCGGTCCGGACCTTGGTTGGCAGCTCCTTATCCGTTTGGTATAGCGGGTCCGACTGGGGATAATGGGACCAGTTTCCCAATCTAAGGGTGTGTGTGTGTGTAGAGTTTGATGGTGCTGATCTAAGAATTCTAATCTAAGCTACTTTAATGTAATTCTATGCTATTGTAATCTAATGAAAACAGCACATCTAATCTATGCTAACCCGGGATGTATTTCTTCTATAATGCGATCTAAAGAGATTTCAAATAATAACTGGCAATAAAGATCATTCAGCTATTATAAGAATGGAAATCAATTAAGATGAACCACTTTGCATAAAAAGTTAGGCAAAACAGTTGTGAAAAGCATATCGCATAATAAGTTATTCATATATCAAACATAAATAAATGACTCCACTGTACAAAAGTGCCAAATGGTAACTCAAACATTCATGTAATAACATATAAACAACTAAAAACTGTATATCACTTTAAGAATATAAGCAGAAATGGTCAAGAGATAAAAGTACCATTTATGACTAGCCCTACTCATAAGCTTCAAGCAACAATGATTTATCTCTCCTTGTTCTAATATCTACCAAGATTACAGAAGTGCAACATCAGTAGCAGATATCAAATGCAAACATCAATAAACCTTGATCCATTCATTCATCAAAACCTCCTCTGAGGGTGCAGAAGTGCATGTTCTGAGGACAAGTTTTTGACAAATTTCTGGACCCTTCTCTAAATGCATGAGAAGGGTTTAAATACTACTAACTAAATAACTTAATTACATAAATTTAGGATACGGTTTAAATGACCGCCCGTTATCTAAGCAAACTTATTTCTAAAAATTGAATCTAATTTCTAACTATTTCTGCATTTTCTCCTTAATGTTGCGAGCATGCAACATTTGCCTGGGAAGAGTCGGCTGGTTGTTTCTGCTTTTGCTTGAGCAACACAAATAGAAATGGCAAGCGCTGGCACCACTTTTTAGTAAACTAGAAGATATTTTTGGGAATCATCCTCTGGCTGGGTGAATTTACTGCGTATATATTTGGTAACAACCCAAATTTCTCTCAAATTGCTTCTGCTTTTGCTATCTCGGTTTCCGAACTCGTGGATGACTAAGCAAGTTAGGGAATTTGCTTTCTGAACAATTTTCTTAGCGATGCGCGATTAGCGCTAGGCGCTAATCGCGCATCGAAAACTGCCTCCGTCCTTTGATCCGGGCCTTTCTGGTGCGTTTTCTGTCTTCAGCGCTTTTTCCTTTACTGGGCATAAGCTTCAGAATTTTGTAAACATGCTGCTTTTGTGAGCTTTTGACCTTGAGTGTCGAATCGCCTTTTGATATCAGCATCGGTTCAGTAATACTCTGAAATCTGCATTTCTGTTGCATGCAGTATCTGTTTATGAGGACATCTCTTCTCTGTTCTCCGAGCATTGACGCTTTCCCTTTTTCCTTAGATGTTTCCTGCACATTGCTTCATGTTGTTTCCTGTTTTTTTATTCCTGCAGTTCACGCAAAGGAAAGGAGTAATGATAATAAATTTTGACACGAAAGCTCTAAGCTCTATGAATGTATAAAATCATGACACCCATAGTGAACTGACTCTTCGAAAAACACAAAATTGTCCTTCATGAATACTCTGGCGTACATTCATTAATTTTCTTTAAGGCGCACGCCCAATTTTTTGGTTTAGGGACAGCTTTTCTTGAATGCTGAGCCGAGGAAAATTTGTGATGGGTGATTTCTGCGACGCGCATCGCAGATCGCAGTGTCATAAGATCGCAGCATCGCGCTTATCGCAAGATCGCAGCATCGCGTTTATCGCAAGATCGCAGATCGTTGCAACTTGTTAAGTTATTGTGTGTTGTTTATGCGATGTTGCGATATGCGATGTCGCATATCGGCCATCGGAGATTTCTTAAGATTTTCATTTATGGGCGCTTCTTAATGTATGCAATGCGATAAATTTCGCGTCACTTCTTCGCAGTTTTTTATTGTGCTCATAAAGAAATGTTTTACTCTTCTCCGTGCGATGTATTTTAAGGAGTATAATACAAAAAAAAATTATAAAATTTTTTGAATTTTTTACTAAGGGTCCCCACTTCTTTAGTGTTATTGCTAATACTAAAGAAGGAGGGGGGTTGTTGGTGGCCACAACAGTATCACAGTAGGTTTATTTGGGTAGATTGTGGGGAGATGCAAGGGATCTAGATCACTAAAGCTAAAAGTCGTAAAACCCCATCCATGACCAATGAATATAGTAATAAAACTATAGATCTAGCAAAGGAGAAATTTGCAAGGTTGGAAGAATAGGTCACTGATTCAGTTGTAATATGAATCTTCTCATGGAAACTCTCGCAAATAAGCTTGGAATTAGAGAAGGTGAAGGTTCCAACTTGGAGATTAAATCAAAGGGAAAATTAGGGGATCGAGAAGAGCTAAATAAGGAGGCTAAGAGGGAACCCAAAAAAGAACAATTGAATTCGAGTTCCATGAGCCACTCATGTTCCTTGTTCAAGATGGAAGTGAAGGTTTATGTCTAGCCATATCAAGGTGAGACTGATGCTTTGAAATTAGATCACTAATTACAAAAGTTAGAGATTATTTTAGCGTTCATCACATAAAGGAAGAACAAAAAATTATTTCACTTCATTGAAACTAGAGGGAAATAACTTGATCTAGTGGTAAAGCCATATAGGAGCCCTGAGGCTAGAGAGAGATTCTCTAGTGACTTGGTGGGAGGATTTAAAAACTCTCATAAAGTCCTAGTTCTACCCTATTGGGTATGTAGAGGACCAGTGGATTTGATCACATTACTTCAAGTAGAGACAAAGGAAAAGTGTATAGGAGCACACCACAAGATTAATCAAGAGCGAAATAATGTTGGGTATCTCTCCCAAAAACCTAGATGTACTCAAGTATCTGGAGGGGTTACACAACCATCTATGGAAGTAAGTGGTGTTGTTTAAATCCCTAATGGTGTATGAGGCTTGCATAGAAGCATGGTACCTAGAAAACATAGGCCAAAAGAAAGGCTAAGGTTCAAAGTAGAAGGAACACTAGGAAGCTTCCAAAGAAGGGGAGAAGAAATTGAAATGGGGGAATGGAAAAAAAAACAACAACCATAACACACTAATGCAAGGAACCAACAACCATTACAACATTGATGGCCATATAGAAGAGAAGTGTTGGAAAATGCATTTAGAACTCATCCCAAAGAATCAGAAGGATGGGAAGAAGAAAAATATGATGGTCATATATTCAAGTAGTCAGGTGGAAAGCAACTAGGACTTGGGTGAGAAAACTTTCTATACATCAATGCAAAAGGGGGTAAATATGAGTAGCCTTTAGTAACAATAAGAGAAGGAGATGACCAAATGCTTCCATAAAAAGATATGGATCAAGAAGACGAAAATTCGACGATGTGTTTGACTTAGGATCACGGGCGAATCTCATTGCAATAAATCTGGTGATGGGTGTTCGATTTGGCATTTTTTTGGCACCCATCAAACACCTTTTTGCCTATCCTTTTTCCTGATTATACTCGTTTCCTCACTTTCCACTCACAAACACATATTTTTGACAAAGGTATGTTTTGTATGCTAAGAAATATTTCGGTGAAAATCACACTAGCGAAAAATTTTGTCGATGTGTTTCGAACCATCAAGTGTGGTCCATCTTTGGGACAAGATGAAGAAACAGATCTTCGCATCAAATTAAATAGATGTAGAGAGATGTTTTCTAGCCGTTATAATATAACAACTAGTTTTGACTAAAGAATTATTATTTATTATTAAACAATTTTTTTAATAACAGTTGACAAATAGTTGTAAATAATGAATTAAATTAATTGAATTATTATAATTATTAATATTTTAATCAAAAGGAAGGTCATATAGAAATAACTAAAATTAAATAATAATATGGTCAAACTAATAAAGTAGATAAAACAAATAACTAATAAAAATAAAAATGAAGAAAAATTTAAAAATAAAATAAATAGAAATTATGAATTAAATTAATTTTATTTTATTAGTATTATTAATATTTAAATCAAAATGAAGGTCCTAAAGAAATAACTAAAAAAGAATAATATGGTTGTTGAGAGATCTTTTGGTAAAAATCACATAAAGAAACTGTAAGTCGACATGTTTTGAACCATCTAGTGTGGTTCATCTTCAGGACAAGATGAAGAACCAGATCATGGCATTAGATTAAATAGATGAAGAGAGATGTTTTCTAGTTGTTAGAATATAACAACTAGTTTTGACTAAAGAATTATCATTAATTAATAAACAATTTTTTTAATTAAAATAAAGTAATATATGGAAATTAGATGTAAATAAAGAATAATATGGTCAAACTTAATTCTTCCAAACAATAAAATTAATAAATAAAATTAATTATAATAAGAAAAAAATAAGAATAATTAATAATAATAATAATAAATAATAATAATTAAAATAAATTTTAAAAAAGAAGAAGAAGAAGAAGAAGACATACTAAAAAAAAACTAAACTAAGGAAGACAAGATATGGATCCAACAATTGTTAATACTTCAACCAACATCTTTATTTAGATTGATAGGCCTCCTTTCAATTTCCAAGGCTTCCTTAAACTTACAGTGATGAAAATGATCAATTCTTGCAATGACATTGGTCGCTTTAATGCAGATGTGATGTTTTGTTTTTTCCGCATGTTCTGCCAAAGCGTAGGAGTGAGACCTTCCATGTTTGATGTCGGTTGTGTGCTCGTGAATCCTCTAATTTATTGAGCAGTCGGTTTCACCAATGTACGAAGTCCCATATGAGCATGGGATGACATAAACACCTTTCCCATCTTTAGGGTTCACAGGGTCCTTCATCGATCTTAGTGAGCTTTGAATAGTTTTTAGGGGCCTAAATGTCAAAGGAACCTTATGCTTCTTTAGGATCCTAACCTTCCTTTTGATTTAAATATTAATAATAATAAGAATAAAATTAATATAATTCATGATTTCTATTTATTTTATTTTTAAATTTATCTTCATTTTTATTTTTTCTTAGTGTTTTTTTTACTTTATTAGTTTGACCATATTATTATTTAATTTTATCTATTTCTAGATGACCTTACTTTTGATTAAAATATTAATAACTATAATAATAAATTAATTTAATTCATATTTACAACTATTTGTCAACTGTTACTAAAAAAATTGTTTATTAATAAATTAATTCTTTAGTCAAAACTAGTTGTTATATTATAACAGTTAGAAAACATCTCTCTACATCTATCTAATTTGATGCCAAGATCTGGTTCTTCATCTTGTCATGAAGATTAACCACACTTGATTGCTTGAAATGCATCAGCAGAATTTTCTCTGATGTGATTTTCACTGGAAGAGTTCTTAGCATAAAATTTATGGATCATAGAAGCCTAAATTCAAAAGAAGAAGAAAAAATATGATTATCACCTCGATATGCCATTTGAATGCTTATTCTTATGTATTATTGATAAATTTCTATCTTTATGTTTTGAACATGGTGAACATAGAATAAGAGCATTTAAGCACCCATCAATAGTTGTTGCAACTCACAACCATTGCTACAACTCTTGTTGCTGCAACTCACGTTGTTGCAACTCTAGATGTGGTGTGGTCACAAATTCAACTCATATTCGATGATACAATATTTGTTTATGTTGTTGCTACAACTCATGTTTGCACCCATGGTTGCACTTCCTACTCTGGCCCATTGCTGGAGCTCCCACTTGCGTCTATTACTACAACTCCATTCTAAAGCGATTACTGAAACTCCAAGCTGACATTGTTGCAACTCCACTACAGTTGTGCTAGCTCAATAGTCAAATGAACAACTATTATCTTTTGGTCAGTCAAAAATATAAGAATCATTTTTCTCACGAAGGAATGCAACAAGGAGAAAGTAGGTGATTGACTTTGTATAAAAGATATAGGAAGGAATGAGCAGTGTATAGGAAATTAGATCAGAGATTGTATTGAGCTATTAAGATATAGTTGTTGAAACTCCATTTATGTTATAATTTGAAGTTATGTTTTCTTCCTAAATGATGTGTTGAGTGTTCTTATTCACCCACCTTCTTAATCCAGTGCCAACCTGAGGAGGTTAGGTCCCCTCCTTAGTCAGGGATTGTTGATATTAGTAAATAGTTGTAGCTTTATTTTGTTAATTCTATTTTTATGTTGTTGCAATTCCTTTAGTTCATTTGTTAAAATTCCATTAGTTTATGTTGTCGCAATTCCTTTAGTTCACATTGTTTCCATTCCATTAGTTTATGTTGTTGCAATTCCTCTAGTTCACATTGTTGCCATTCCATTACTTTATGTTGTTGCAATTCCTTTAGTTTGCGTTGTAGCAATTTGATTAGTCTATGTTGTTGCAATTCCTTTAGATTATATTGTTAGTGTTACATGTTGCAATTCAACACTAACCTTCAATACTTTGTTTTAGGACTGAGTCAAATTGTTTAATGGTTTCATTCAACATTTGATATATATTTTGTTTCCTCATTTTGTTTACACTACAAATGCGACTCTATTTCAACATAAAAGATTACTTTGTCACTTCAACATGCCACCTTCTAGTTTATGTGTGATTTACTTTCTACAAGAGTGAATTTACTTTCCCACAATTTGGATTAGAAGTGTGTCCTTTACATTTGTGCAAAGTGTGGATTGGATTGTGAGCTTGGTGTGAAATTAGTTGGTGACTTGATGATGCATTATAAATCTTGAACTATGACAAACATATAGATTAATATAAATACATTTTCAAAAACAAAATTGTACTAAGGATATATCTTGCATGACAGTTCATAAGTTTTGTATGAATTTTGGATTGAAAATTGAATGAATAACCGTTCATTTGTCTGACACGCAATTTGGGGATAACTTAAAGGCACATCAGTTGGTCAACAAATTGGATTAGAGGTTCATGACCATCCCAACCCATATCCATTGGGATGGTTAAACAGAGAGGATAAAATAAATGCAAACAAACAGTGTAGCATCAAATTTGTAGAAATTCCTTGTAGATTCAAACAGCTAATTGTAATTTTCTAAAACAACAAACTTGAATCTACTCTACTCATTAGTGGAAACAATTAAACAATTGTCAAATCACGAAGCATACAAGAGAAATAATTCAATAAACACATTACACAATGATTTCCTGGGGAAAGCCACAGCTAAAATATGAGAAGATTACAATGCTTTGCTCAAGCTCGAGCAACCTATGCACTATCTCTATTTGTCTCACAGCTTCCTAAACAAGCCGAGGCCAATACGTAACCAATTTCTCGCTTTCTCAAGTCCCTATTTCCTTACGTTGTTTACTTGGGAATTAGCCCCTATTAATTAGGGAAATTCCTCTATTGTAATTGCACAATCCTCATAAGCCTTCCTCTGACTGCATGAACCACCTGTATAATTCAGATGATTATACAATTGATAGTACATTATCCCTAAACTCCAATCTAAACTGGGTAACTCTCATATCTGACATGCATGAGTTATTTATGAGTGAATCATCACTTAACTGATTGAATACATGAAGCAACACCCCACTGTCTGGCCTCCTACTAATTCCTCCATCAATTGGAACTAGTTTAACTGAGTTTAACTCAGTTAAACTGAATTAATTAATTACAACTCAAAATAAACTCAACCAAGGCTCCTATAATGTAGGAGACATTCTACATGACTCTAGTTATACCTTCAACTCGAATTAACTAAGCCACTAAGTCAATTTAACTTAATTAACTTGTAAAAGTTGTCTTGTGATGTGGAATTACAATTTTGTTCCTAATTTAATTCAAGGACGAAATTAAATTAGGATTTTTTTGTTGCATTTTCAACACTCCCTCTCAACAAGAAAGGATTATCTACTACCCTGATGATCCAGGTGGCTCCATAGAGACATACAGGACAAAGGGTTTATGAACACTCAAAAATCAAAGTGTTCAGAATGATGTTGACCCGGGACCAGAGCATAGATCTCGTCGTCCTGATCGTGGAGGTTCAAATGGCACTTCAATCCGAGTCCAGATGATGAAGTTATCGCGAAAATAGTTCACCTTTGTTCCTTTTAAAATGAGGCATTTTCTCATAAAAATGGGTTTTTAGCCTTTAAAAGGAAAATCGCATCAGAAGAAGTTCAAATGGCGGACTTAAGGCTGGGCTTTTAGAACCACTGATCAGCGATCTCTGATTAATCAAAGTCGGGGGCAGGAAATTGGCGATGTTGGAGACTTAAGTCATGCGATCGGTGATCAAATCGGCAATCGGCATCGGCAGATTCCAAAGGAAGAACCCCGGGTTGTAGCAATAGCGATATGCGATGTGATCTCAGCCATCGGATCGGAAACCGATCAACGGCCACGATTAAATCGGTGATCCCGATACTAAGGGGCGATGTGATAGCCACAACGATGCAATTTGGACCATTCGATCAGAGCAGATCAATGGTCCAGATCTAACCGGCTTATCGGTGATTGGTGGATTGACGATCCCCTGATATACAGGGCCATTGACATCAGCGATATGCGATCACGATCAGCGCGGA
This sequence comes from Pinus tabuliformis, assembly GCA_031772625.1. Classification (NCBI taxonomy): domain Eukaryota; kingdom Viridiplantae; phylum Streptophyta; class Pinopsida; order Pinales; family Pinaceae; genus Pinus; species Pinus tabuliformis. The sequence goes on along the minus strand of CM062810.1, from coordinate 46,013,782 downwards.
CCCGATAGGCAAATAAAGCCCGATTTGATAAAATTTGAAGTCCGGTTTATAGGATTTTTCAATGTTTTCTGTGTATTTTGTGTTTCCATGTATATTTGTCTATTTGAGTGAAAAAAGGCTATTGTTGTAGTTTTGTTGCGCCGTCCGAACCTTATGTTCATACGGCTTCCATTATAAACACAACAGACCTCTGATTCTTAAGTGGCCTTGTCCCAAACATGTTATAAAACACGATGGATGCATAGAGCCAAGGGGGAAGAGAGACCAATGGAGAGCTTGCGTGCCGGAGATTGCCAGACTGCCTGAGATCCTGTGCTGGGGAATGCTAGAGAGCCTCAGTGCCAGAGACCTCAATGAGGAGGCTGCGCCCAATGGAGAGTCGCAGAGCGCTTGAAAACCAGAGCGTCGATATGCCGCTGAGTGCCACAGAGCTTGATTTAGGCAGTGCGAGAAGGTCGCCAAAGAACCAGAAGGTCAGGCAGAGCCGCAGAGCTGTAGTAATGTAGCCAGAGTGCTGCAAACACCAAATTGCCAAAGAGATACATTGCAGATAGCTAGAGCAATATTCTTCTTCAATCGATGCTATGAGATCGAAGCAAGCTTCAGCACTTTTAATTACTTCTGTTTCAGATGGTCGGATTGTGAAAGCCAGAAAACAATCAATGCAAGGTGAGCCAAGGTCCAGTTTGGTAACAGGCTGCCTGCGCATCGACAATGCGAACAACATTATTCACCGTGGATTGTTTTGCCTAAGATATGAACATCCACTTCTTCAGATGGCCCGTGGTGTGAGGTATACAATTTGTTTATATATTTCTGCTTATTACAATATGCTGCATGGATCCTTGATCGATATTGAGGCAGGATCTTATTTATTTCATGTTGTCATGATTCCTTGCTTGATTTCATGCGGAATATTTTATGTGATGTACTTGCTATCATGATTTGTCATGTTATGCTTTGAGATCCCTTGTTGCATGTTGTTGGGATACTCTTGTTGTCGTCATGCATGATTTTGCATTGAGATCCCTTTTGTGCCATGTTGGCAGGATACTCCTCATGCATGTTTTTGTGTCATACTGATAGGAGTTTTGATTGAGAGTTTCAGTTGTGGAACATCTCTTAGAGTCACTCCTGCGTGAGGACATTTTTCCTTGTATGATCGCGACATCATCTCTTGTGTACATCACCTTTATTGACAACACTTAATGCAGCGGCCTACACCATCTTGACACCGGGTCCCGGAGATGTAGTCCCTCCTGGACGAACTCTGTTATCAACGCTTATGTTTTCATGTGTTGATGATTATTATGTTCCTCTTCTTTTCTGCATACAGATGTATTCATTAATGTTCTTTTAAAATGCAATTTTAACACATCACGAAAGTAAAAGTTCTTGGAAGGGTCCTTCTTCACACCCGGACCTAGATCAAGTGGTATTAGAGCGGTGTTTACGTGTATGTGAATTGCAGTGTGAACAATGGAACGTGCAATGACAGAGGATGAAAGAGCGATGTACGTGTAGATCCTCTACTTTACACCTTATCATCCATCATTACCTACTGTTTTCATCACTTTCCTCTCTCTTTTGCCTCATTTTCCACCCAGATCATTACATTAGTTGTCATTAAACATGATCAAGTGAGCTTTGCTAATGGGTGACTGTTTTGTTTAGTTTTTGACATACTTACAGGCATTCCGCAGCCATCTGCTGATTCCGCAGCCATCTGCTGATTCCGCAGCCATCTGATGATCCCGCAGCCATTTTGTTGATCTCAAGGTTCCACGTGCTATTTTACAGAACGAGCCACGTGGGCATGTTGGAATATATGTGCTCGAGGTTCCTGTGCCATCAGTTCAGCCAGCCACATCATCTGTACCTCCAGTCAAAGGGGGTCAAGTTACGGTCAAATAAAGGCAGCTTAACGTTGATGCGTAAGCTGTTTGGTCACGTCGGTGGAAAAGATGACTTGTCCGTGTTTTGTAAGCCGTGGGGAACATGATCTAATGCTGGATTCATTGCCCATAACGACCAGGACCTCCAGCTCGACCATGAAGCATATGACGTGTTCACTGCACCTTTAATACGCATGAATTTCAGTTTATTTTCTGTTTTATGCTTTACGCATTAGGCCATCTTGCAGATGCTTATAAATACTTGCGTCTGCGTACGCTTATGTTAACTTTTTAACTGCTGTAATTTATGAACTTGTGAGAATTTTAGCACCTTTCTGAACTCTGTTTTTATAGAGCTGTTCCAGCACTTTTTGACTATGTATTTCTGCATATGAAGTAATGGAAACAGTGTTGTTTTGAAGCTTTAAAGCATCTGAGTTTTCTGTGGGTTGTATGGATGGAGGGCCCCTGTTCATGACTGCCCTTGTATAAGTATTTTATGTTTATACTTCTGCAATTTCTTTATTTCACATACAGCATTTCCTTTTCTTGAGTTATGTACAGCTTGATTTCTTTTCATTGCTGCAGCCTTTATTTTCACTGATCAGATTTGCTTCTTTGCAGGTTTTCACCCGAGATTGAGTGTGTTGTATTTGCTTTAATATCTAATGGTAGTTGCAGTTGTCTTATTCGTAATGCTGCCCTTTTTACTATGTTTTCTAGATTAGTTTTTAGCTTAGTTTTACAAGTTGGATGCTAACTAATTTATGCTCTCTTTATCATGAATGGTTTATCTTTCAAGAGAACAGAACACTAATTAATTGCAGCTTGTTTTTAAGTAGTCTTGGCTTGTGGCACTAATACTTTTTCCACTTGTTACACCTAATCACATATGTAGGAAGCAGTATGATGGAAAAGGCTTAGTAGTGTTATAATTTGTCATTTAGAGTTTTTATCAATTCTTGGATTTGTTTTCAGCTACTTCCTAATCGTGTTTTACGCAGTACTATGTGGTAGAAGCAGGGAGTTAGGAAGAGATAACCATTATCATCAGTCCTTGAAGTGATTTTCTTGTTTCTTTTATTTGCAGCAATATGGGTAGAGACTAATGCCATTAGAACGTGGTCATTTGCTTTCAAGTCATTTCAAGTTATTCATTTCTTACAAGTTCTTTTCTTTTACAAATTGAGCAAGTAATTAGAAATCACCAATCACACACTTTCACTCATCTAGAACTCACTTTTCACACACTTGCACTCATCTGTCTATAATCATCACTCCATTTTAGGAAGATAAATCAACCACAAACAACACCCCCAAACGACAAAAACTCTAAGAGGTTGCTTAAGTACATATAGTACACCTTCACTTCATCAGCTTACGAGCCCCGGGTTGACAATTAATGACATCAATTTAGAAACACTAAATTGACTAAACATTTTGGCGCCGTTGCCGGGGAAGTGAAATTAAGTAGCCATACTTAGAGAAAAAAAAAACATAAAAATTTCAAGGAAAGAGGTTAATAACCTATCCAAGTATGCTCTCCTCTTGCACTTCAAAGTGATCTAGAGGATCAGAAAGGAGAAAGTTATTGATTTAGTAGTTTCTTGAGTATGCTCTCTTCTTGCACCTAGAGTGACCTGGAAGATCAGAAAAAGAACTATTAACTTGACTTGAAGAAAAATAAAAAAAATGACATGCATAGAGCTAGAGATTCTAGAGGACGGTTTTTAGCTAGAGCTTGAAGTTCAATTTTTACAAGTCCATCTGTTTCAAGGGATAGACAAGAGACACCCCCCTTATCTCCAACTGAAACTCCTAGTCCTAGAATTCCTGGAATTCAAGAGCCAAGAGTTGACTCTCCTACACCTTCTATTGAGTTCGAACCAGGAAGAGACTCTTCTCTTTCTCCTACAGGAAGACCAATTGTAATTGAGGAATTGGAATCATCTGAAGAAGAAGGAGAAATCTCTTCTCATTCACCTTTTGTAAAGGAACCAGAAGATTTTGAGATCCCTAGGAGAATCATCATGGCAGAGGAAGAAGGAGGAGGTAGAGGTAGAGGTAGAGGTAGAGGAGGAGGAGGAAATAACAATAACATCAATGGAGGTAGAGGTCCCATTTGAGGAGGAAATAGAAATGGGGATAATTCTTTTGGGTTTCCCATTGTTAATGAGGATTCCCGAACCACTATGAAAAACATATCACCATATGTCCTCCCTAACTTCCATGGGTTAAGGACTGAGGACCCTGAAACATTCTTATTTGAGTTTGAAGTGGTGTGTCAAACTTATGACTACCTAGATGACTCTCAGAAACTCAAGTTGTTCCCTTCAACACTGAAGGATCAAGCCTTGAAATGGTTCATGGGGTTACTCACTCAATCCATTAGGACTTGGGATGAGATGAAACAGACATTTTTGGATAGGTATTTAGACTATTGCATGCCTACTAATCACAAGGACGAGGTTTTTAAAATGATACAAAAAGAAGATGAGAGTCTAGAAGATTTACTTGAAAGGTTTCAATATAACTTGAAAAGAGCAAAAATGAATACCTTGGATGAAGAGACCTTAAAAACCCTCTTATTAAAAGCCATTAGGGATGAATGGATAGACATCTTAAACATGATGGGGAAAGGGGATATTTCTCAACTTTCTCTCAATGACATAGCAGAACTTTGTATCCATCTCTCAAGGGGCAAATCAAAAACTCAAAAAGGGCCTAGAGATCCTTCTCTCCTTAGGGCGAATAAATCTGCAACAGGATCAGTGAGTAGGGCTGAAATCGGCAATATGCTTGATGAATTTAAAACTGACATCTTAGGGAGTCTTAGTGAACAACTTGATACCCTTAAGATTCACAATAAACAAAAAGCAGAAGCTGAGGCTTTGGCTATCTTTTGCCCGAAATGTAGAAAGAAACATGCTTTAAGGGAATGTCCCTTAGATGCACACGTTGTAGAAACATGTGTAATTTGCTCAGAAACTCATGAGACCAAGGATTGTCCCTCAATTCCTGGCCTCAAAGCAGTCTTTCAAGAGGATCCAGATACACTTGAATCTCTCTGTTTTATTGCAAGGAGACCTTGGCAAGGACAACAGAATCAAGGGTTTAACAACTCTATGAATTCTCAATCCCAACCAAGTTGGAATCCTTGGCAACAACCTTGGCCTCAACCTCAAAATGCTTTCCAAGCATGGATGCAAAGCATGCAAAATCCTTATGGGAGATTTGCACAATTCTATCAATATCCTCCATCATTTCAGAATCAGCAAGCTCCACAACTTCCAAACCAAGGTCAACAACTATCATTGCCATACCCTCAACAACAACAACCTCCTCCACAAAATCAAAATTCTCAATTAGCACTTCAATCCCAGCATAAATCCAATCAACTTCCCTCTCAGCCATTACCAAATCCAAATAATAGGAACCCTCAAAATGCTTACATGATGGAAGGTCAACCATTCCCTACCTATATGGTTGTTCCTCTCAATGAAGTACAACTTAGATCAGGTAGAGTCTTAGATCAACCTTCTACAAGTGTTCAACAACCAAGCATTTCTGAGGAGGAATCTCTCAAAGTCAATAAAGGTTCTGAAGTATCACTTCAAAACCAAAATATCCAAAAAGAAAAAGAAAAAGAATCAACCTCTACAACTCCCATAGTTGAGCAACCTACACCTTTAGCTACACCTCCCTTTCCTGAAAGATTGCAAATTGACAAAGGGGTGGAAAAGCAGATATGGGTGCCTGACTATAACTTCCTAGATGAATTGAAGAATGTATGTATCAAGATCCCCTTGTTACAAGCCATTAAGGAAATTCCCATTCTAGCGAAGACAATAAAGGAGTTGAGTTTGAAGAAAACAGTAAAAAGAACCAGAGATACCAAAAGGATACATCTAGTTGGAAAAATTGCAGACATAATGATGGGTAAGATTACCATGCAAAAGTATGTGGATCCCGGTAGTCCTATTGTCAAAACTCATATTAATGGAGTTGAAATCCCAAATACTTTAATTGACTTAGGAGCCGCGATCAACATCATGAGTAGACAGACCATGGATCAGTTAAAGCTTCCTAATCTTCTCTTTACACCTACTTTGCTGCAGCTTGCAAATAGATCAATCATTAAACCTGATGGTGTATTGGAAGATATTCCAGTCTCTCTAGATTCTTGGGAGTATCCAGTTGATTTTATAATTTTAACTCCCAAGAACAATCTAGGAGGACATCCTCTTATTTTAGGAAGACCTTGGCTGGCCACAGCTGATGCTTTCATAAGCTGTAGGTCTGGAGACATGTATATATCAGATGGTAATTCCACCAAGAAGTTCAACTTGTATCCCCCAGCAAAAGCTATAACAGAAATAGGAGAAGATGAATGGGTAGAGGATGAAGATACTATTCAACCTGTTCTAACCATCTCTGAGATCAGTGAGGATAGTCAAATTCTAAATACATTAGAAAATTTTGAAGTATCTTTAGAATATGACTCTGAACATTTTCAGATAGATGCAGACATTGAATATCTCTCCTCTAGACAAATGTCTCTCTTCTCAATGGAGGAGTTTGGTAGTTCTACAGTTGAAATCCTCCCAGGAAAAACATTAAACATTAACAAAAACTTGGGAAGACCACAACAAGAAGAATTAACTAAACTGTTGCAAAAACATTCCACTGCCTTTGCATGGGAATACACTGACATGAAAGGAATCGATCCTAAGACTTGTATTCATCACATCTACATTGAAGAGAATAGCAGACCTATTAGGCAACCACAAAGAAGGATGAATCCAAACCTTAGAGAAATCGTGAAAGAAGAACTCCAGAAATTGCTCAAGGTAAACTTCATTTACCCCATTTCAGATAGCCAATGGGTTTCTCCCTTGGTTATAGTGCCCAAAAAGAATGGTAAATGGAGAGTTTGCATTGATTATCGAGAATTGAACAAGGCAACCTTAAAGGATCATTTTCCTTTACCTTTTATTGATCAGGTACTAGACACCTTAGCAGGTAAAAAGTATTTCTCATTCTTGGATGGTTTTAGTGGGTACAATCAAATTCAGGTAGCACCTGAAGATCAAGACAAAACCACATTTACTTGTCCTTGGGGAACTTTTGCCTACCGAGTACTCCCTTTTGGATTGTGCAATGCACCTGCTACATTTCAAAGGGCTGTATTAGGAATCTTTTCAGATCTGATTCATGATTGTGTAGAGGTATACATGGACGATTTCACAGTTTATGGTAATACATTTGAAGAAGATTTGGAAAATTTGGAAAAAGTACTGGTAAGATGTAAGGAAACAAATCTTTCTTTAAGTCATGAAAAGTGTTTTATGATGTTTACTGAAGGGATTGTTTTAGGACATCATATTTCAGGAGATGGAATTAAGGTTGATAAATCCAAAGTTGAAGTCATCTCTAAGTTACCTGTTCCAAATTGCCAGAAGGATGTTAGAAGTTTTCTTGGGTTTACTGGGTATTACAGAAGATTTATTGAAAACTTCACTAGGATAGCATCTCCTCTTTTCAAATTGCTTACCAAAGACTGTGAGTTTAAATGGGATCCTGAGTGTCAATCTGCCTTTGAAGCTTTAAAGTCTAGAATATCTGAAGCACCCATCTTAAGGGGACCAAATTGGAAACTCCCTTTCCATATCTCTACTGATGCTTCAGATACAGCTCTAGGAGCTGTTTTGGGACAAAAGGATTTGATCCCTTATGCCATTTATTACACAAGTAAGAATTTGACTCCTACTGAGTTAAATTATACTGTTACAGAAAAAGAGTTCTTAGCTGTGGTACATGCAATCAACAAGTTTAGACATTACATAACCGGCTATGAAACCTTTGTCCATACTGATCACTCTGCCATAAGATATTTAATGAACAAACCTGTCACTAATGGTAGAGTTACAAGATGGCTTTTACTCTTACAAGAATTCAACATTACTGTGTTAGATAGACCTGGAAAACAAAACACAGTAGCTGATTTCTTGTCTAGAATCCAAAACACTAATGAAGATTCTCCAGTAGAAGATAAGTTTCCAGATGAATACTTGTTTGCAGTGACTACCAAGACTCCTTGGTATGCAGATATGGCTAATTATCTTGTTACAGGGAAGCTTCCTCTACACTTATTTCCTAATGAGAAAAGGAAAATCATTCGGGAGAGTTCACATTATTCTTGGATTTCTAATGAATTGTTCAAAACAGGGCCAGATTGTATAATCAGAAGGTGTGTTCGGGAAGATGAAATGCCTGACATCCTTAAGGCATGTCATGATGAACCATGCGGCGGGCACTTTGCGGACAAGAGGACAGCCTATAAAATCCTTTCTCTAGGATATTATAGGCCTTCTCTCTTTAAAGATGCAAAGCAGTATGTTAGAAGGTGCGACAGCTGCCAAAGAGTTGGGAAACCAACTCCTTCAAATGAAATGCCTCTACAGCCTCAGGTATGCATCGAACCCTTTGAGAAATGGGCTCTAGATTTCGTTGGACCAATTAATCCACCATCAAAGCAAAAGAAGTATATACTGGTTTGTACTGATTATGTTACTAAGTGGGTAGAAGCAAAAGCATTGCCTTCTGCCACTGAAAATTCAGTTGTTCAATTTCTTTTTGAGGATATTTTCACTCGTTTTGGTGTCCCAAGGGAAATTGTGACAGATCAAGGTAGCCAGTTTACATCTAAATTGATGGAGAAGCTGATGGAGGAATATAAGATCAAGCACAGAAAATCTACTCCCTACCATCCGCAATCCAATGGTCAAGTGGAATCTACCAATAAAGTTCTTGAAGGCATTATCACCAAGACTGTTCATCTTCATAGAAGAGATTGGGCGGAAAGGCTCCCTGAAGCCATATGGGCCTATAGAACCACATGGAAGAACACAACAGGACATTCTCCCTATGAACTTGTTTATGGGAAGGAAGTCCTGCTTCCTATTGAGTTCCAAATCAAGACCTTCAAGATGGCAGTCCAATTGGGAATGAGCCTCTCAGAAGCTCAAAGACACAGAATGGACCAGCTAAATGAGCTAGATGAAATGAGACAAGATGCAATTTTAAGGACCGATCTAGTTCAGCACCAAAGATCTAAGTGGCATGATCGTCATATCAAGGAAAGAAAGTTTCAGAAAGGAGATTGGGCTCTATTGTTTGATTCAAAATTCAAAGACTTCAAAGGAAAGTTTCAAACTCATTGGCTTGGGCCATATGAGATTGATGAAGTCTTTAGCAATGGAGCAGTTCGAGTAAAAACTATTGATGAATTTCATACTCCTCTTATTGTGAATGGCCACCGCTTGAAAATCTACCAGAAGCCATTCTCAAAAGAAGAGTTTGTCAAATTGTTCAAAGAAGATTCTGCAATCAGGCTGGTGGAGAAGGATTCTTCTCCTCCATCAGCCTAAAGCTTTGGTTTTTGAAAAAAAAAAAAAAGGAATAAATGTATGAGCCTGAAAACCAATCTCTGATTGGCAGTCTCATACAGAAAACCTGAGGTGAAAATCAGGGTCACCTGACACCTCATGTTTTCCAAAAAAAAAAAATCTCTTTCTCTCCTTATTTCATCTCATTTCATCATCACCACCATTTCATCCACCATTTCATTCATTTTCACTCCACCTCATTTTTTTCATTCATCCATCCACTCACTACATTCCATTCCATCAATAAAGTCATTTTTTTTTAGACAACTAAAGTTATTTTGTGCAGCCGGAGGGTACTACTGCAGATTCCGCAGCCATCTGAAGATTCTGCAGCCATCTAACGATTCCGCAGCTCTCTGCACCTGCATAAAAAAAAACACAGTCTGTTTGAAATTTCTTTACAGCTCAGTAGTCATCAATAATAAATGAAAAATAGTCATGCAACAGCCATAAATCAGCGAAGGGTTAGTGGCAAGTCATCAAAGGCAAATCTAAGCGGGAATCTGAGGTATGGTTTAAATCCTAAACTTACAGTTATTTCATTATGCAAAGTTTTCTAGGTTATGTTTCTTGCCACTAAATGTAATGATTACCAGTCATGCGACCATATACCCACGTATCTCCCAAGTCTATCAGTCCTTGATTACCACGATTTTGAATTTCACTTGCGGCTGCTTCTTCCATTAAGATCTTGTACCTAAGTGACGTAGCCTAATGTACTACGTCTCTAATGACATTAACTCACGCAGCCAAGTGTAAACTCCGAAACCGAAATCTAAGGACATAGCCGTTTCCATTCATTATTCCATAACCTTTCTACCCTCTTACGCTCATATCATTTCACTTTCGCTGTTTCATTTCCACTCACATTGTTTCATTCCATTTACGTTGTGCTCACTACGCTGCTAGCATTCACCATACTCTGTTTTTCCTCTCCGCTAATTCTAATCACCAGTGGAGGTCTGTTACGGCCGTATCCAGAGCTAAAACCATAATCCACTGTGTTGAGGCCGTAAATCCACCAAGTCAAGGCCATTTTAAAGCCGTGTTCCAAAACAGAGCCGTGAATTTACTGTGTAAGACCCTTGTTGAAGCCGTGTTCTAGAACAAAGCCGTGAATTGACTGTGTAAGGTCATCTTGAAGCCGTGTCTTAAATAGAACAGAGCCGTAAGAGCCAATGGGGAAGCTCTTAAGGGCAGAACCGGAGGGTTCAAAGTTTCTGGAGGGTTATCCTCAGGTTAAAGAGGCATTGCAAAAGGCAAACTGGTTACAATGCATACAGAAGTTCAGAGGCTACCATAAGGAGGTTACGAAGGCCTTTGCAAGGTCCTTCAGAGAAAAAGATAATCACGTGGAGATAGGGGACTTACAATTCACAGTCACTGAGAGCAGCATAGCACAAGCTACCTCACTTCCACAGACTGGAGAAAGGTGGTTCAAGAACCGGTCAGTTCAAGATCAGCAATGGAAACAAATCTTAAAAAACCCAGGTATGGATACCAGCATCTTTACCAAAGGGATCCCTGTTTCTTATGTTAAGGAGGAATGGACAACCTTACTCTTATTAGTGCAAAAATTTTCACTTGTGAGGGAAGATTTGGGGTCTTATATGTTTACCATGCAAAGGTTATGATGCATTTTCTAGGAGATGATATTAACCTCCCATACTTTCTACTTTCAAGTCTTAAGAAAATGTGTGCAATTGTCCAAAGGAACCCCAAAAATATTGAAGCACATTTATATCATCACGGTCTTGTGAAATTGCTAGTTGAGGAACAATTGAAATCAAAAAGAGACACATGGGAGAGGTTTCTCATAAGAAATCATTTTCAAGAATTAGGAGAAACTTCTGGAGGGTCCCCTCAAGTACCAAAAAGAAGTAGAAGAAAAAGAGGAGAGGGGGTTAACCAAGAAACTACTGCCCAAACAGAAACTATTGATCCTGATACCACTATTCCTGAAACAACTGCCCAAGAGGAAACTGTTCAAGAACAGTTTGATGAGTAAACTGATATACAGCATCCTGAACAGGAAATTGATCCTGGATTTACTGAAGATGATAACCAAGCAGCCCAAGGAATTATCACTGAAACTCTTTCAAAACTTGCTCAAGAAATTGCTCAGAAAAGAAAAGAAGGGAGGAAGAAACAAAAGCAAGATAAAGGTAAATCTGTAGTCCAAGAAACTTACCTCACTCCTGAGAATTCTATTGAGGAAGACACTCAGCCCTTAGCTCAAAGAATGGCCAAACTTCATGAAACTGCCCTTTCCAAAAAGAAGGAAAAACAAAAGCAAAAAGTACCAAAAGAAAAACAGAGTACCACCTCTGTAAGAAGTAGCAGCAGATTACAAAAAAGAAAAGTAGGGGCCACAAAGGGTAAACAGTCATTCTTCATTGACTTAAGCTCACCTCAAAAAGGTGCTACAAGTCCTGACTTGGAGAAAAGTCCTCCACACGCTGAGCATATTGAGACTAGTCCTCCACGTGAGGAAAGTCCTTTTGAACATGAACTTGAGCATGAACACGGATCTGAATTTGATTATGAATCAAGTCCCAAAAAGTCACCTGAGGTTGACCCGGATCAGCAAAAAGTGTATAATTATCTGGAGACATTGGAGCAAGCAGCCGCTGGCCCAAGCAATGTTCAACCTTTAGAGCAACAAGTTCACTCCTTAAAACAGGAAATTTTTGAGATTGAGGTTCTAAATCGACATATCATGCAAGAAAATGAAAAGTTGAAAGAGCAAGCCAAATTGGATAAGATGATTCATGATAACACCATGTTACATTTGGGCCTGTGGCAAAGAAGTAACAAAAAGTTAAGGAAGAAATGCAAAAGGCTAAATAGAGCCTTGATCAACCTAAAGTTCAGATGCTTAGTAAAGAAGCCAAGGGTCAATGTGTCTACACAGAGAAAGAAGAGGAGATTGGATGTCTTGGCAGAGGCATCACAGCAGGTTGATTAATCAGTGTTTTTGCATGAGGACATGCAATGCCCTCGTAGTGGGGGTATGTAGAGCCTCTACTTTACACCTTATCATCCATCATTACCTACTGTTTTCATCACTTTCCTCTCTCTTTTGCCTCATTTTCCACCCAGATCATTACATTAGTTGTCATTAAACATGATCAAGTGAGCTTTGCTAATGGGTGACTGTTTTGTTTAGTTTTTGACATACTTACAGGCATTCCGCAGCCATCTGCTGATTCCGCAGCCATCTGATGATCCCGCAGCCATTTTGTTGATCTCAAGGTTCCACGTGCTATTTTGCAGAACGAGCCACATGGGCATGTTGGAATATATGTGCTCGAGGTTCCTGTGCCATCAGTTCAGCCAGCCACGTCATCTGTACCTCCGGTCAAAGGGGTTCAAGTTACGGTCAAATAAAGGCAGCTTAACGTTGATGCGTAAGCTGTTTGGTCACGTCGGTGGAAAAGATGACTTGTCCGTGTTTTGTAAGCCGTGGGGAACATGATCTAATGCTGGATTCATTGCCCATAACGACCAGGACCTCCAGCTCGACCATGAAGCATATGACGTGTTCACTGCACCTTTAATACGCATGAATTTCAGTTTATTTTCTGTTTTATGCTTTACGCATTAGGCCATCTTGCAGATGCCTATAAATACTTGCATCTGCGTACGCTTATGTTAACTTTTTAACTGCTGTAGTTTATGAACTTGTGAGAATTTTAGCACCTTTCTGAACTCTGTTTTTATAGAGCTGTTCCAACACTTTTTTACTATGCATTTCTGCATATGAAGTAATGGAAACAGTGTTGTTTTGAAGTTTTAAAGCATCTGAGTTTTCTGTGGGTTGTATAAGTATTTTATGTTTATACTTCTGCAATTTCTTTATTTCACATACAGCATTTCCTTTTCTTGAGTTATGTACAGCTTGATTTCTTTTCATTGCTGCAGCCTTTATTTTCACTGATCAGATTTGCTTCTTTGCAGGTTTTCACCCGGGATTGAGTGTGTTGTATTTGCTTTAATATCTAATGGTAGTTGCAGTTGTCTTATTCGTAATGCTGCCCTTTTTACTCTGTTTTCTAGATTAGTTTTTAGCTTAGTTTTACAAGTTGGATGCTAACTAATTTATGCTCTCTTTATCATGAATGGTTTATCTTTCAAGAGAACAGAACACTAATTAATTGCAGCTTGTTTTTAAGTAGTCTTGGCTTGTGGCACTAATACTTTTTCCACTTGTTACACCTAATCACATATGTAGGAAGCAGTATGATGGAAAAGGCTTAGTAGTGTTATAATTTGTCATTTAGAGTTTTTATCAATTCTTGGATTTGTTTTCAGCTACTTCCTAATCGTGTTTTACACAGTACTATGTGGTAGAAGCAGGGAGTTAGGAAGAGATAACCATTATCATCAGTCCTTGAAGTGATTTTCTTGTTTCTTTTATTTGCAGCAATATGGGTAGAGACTAATGCCATTAGAATGTGGTCATTTGCTTTCAAGTCATTTCAAGTTATTCATTTCTTACAAGTTCTTTTCCTTTACAAATTGAGCAAGTAATTAGAAATCACCAATCACACACTTTCACTCATCTAGAACTCACTTTTCACACACTTGCACTCATCTGTCTATAATCATCACTCCATTTTAGGAAGATAAATCAACCATAAACAACACCCCCAAACGACAAAAACTCTAAGAGGTTGCTTAAGTACATATAGTACACCTTCACTTCATCAGCTTACGAGCCCCGGGTTGACAATTAATGACATCAATTTAGAAACACTAAATTGACTAAACAGTACGAGACCAGTCTTAACATTTCCAAGAAAGTGGAAATTGTGTATGAAACTCTACAGAAAGAGATAGAGGAAAAGGAGTGATTACAACTTCAGTTGCAGGCCACAGAAGAGGTCGTGGAGGAATTGAAGCATAACAAACATAATCTTCAAATAAACAAGGATGAATTGAAGATACACCTACATGAAGGGAAAGAGGAGAAACAAAGTTTTCTACGACAACTGCAAGCAAAGGACGAGGCCTTGGAAAAGTTGCAGCGAGACCCATGTGAGGTAAAAAGTTGTTCTCCATCTTCATGTATGTTTCTTGATGATGATTTCACTATTTTTGAAAATCATACCATAGAAATCGGCTCCAAACTATTGAAGAGAATGGGGTATGAAGGAAAAGGCTTGGTGATCCAGGGATCTTTCGCTTATAATTTATGAAAATAATCACATGTAGAACTTGCAACTTAACACAGAAATCTAATGTGGTCACATAAAAGAACAAGGAACACATAAAGGCACAACAAGAAGACAACAAGACTTGACAACGGAGTACGTCCAACTCGGACTATGTCTCCAGGCCCTGCTCGATCAATGGTGAGGCCTTCATATATTAAATGGCATGAAAAGAAGAGAATTACATTCACCAGTTACATAAAAAGAGGCTTATACCTCTATTCTAGAAAATGGCCATGAAATGGAGACCTCAGATGGAGAAATGGAAAACACCAATGCGTCTGTGGCGATGAAAGAGGCTGAAAACATATAAGATTTGTCCAAAATCAGAGAAAATACACTATCGACCCTCTTGAGAACTCTCCTGCCTCGAACTACATGTTGAAAATCCTTCCTCCTTGCACTTTTCAAATCATCGGGCTTTATAATCCTTGTTTCATTACAAGCGCGCTTAAATCGGGGGTTGTCCGATTAGAATAGAAGGTTGTTCTAACGAATGGATCAATCGGGCGCGATGAATCCGCCCTTCCCTCACAAAAACCCCGAAAATGGCCTTTTTCCGTTTAAACACATAATACACAGATTTCCCGACTGATAGCCTTTACCCGGATTTCAAATTATATGAAATTGGGCTTTAGAACATAATCGGGTCCATGTTGATCGCAAATCGCAATGGCCCTGGGGTCATTCTTCTGACTATGCCGATCGTCGATCGTCAATCCACTGACATCGGTGCTATCACATCGTTGCAGTCCAGGGTCCCAGTTCTATCCCTTGGGTTTTGCCAACCCAATCCGCCAATCCGATGATCCTCCGATCGCCGATGTCGATCGCATGTCGCCTTCCTCAAGCCCCGATATCAGAGGTCGCTAATCACTTGCCCCCGACTCCAATTTAATGGGAGATCACTGATCGGGGGTTCTGCTGCTGCTTCTTAAGTCCACCCCTTTGGACCCTCCAATTGCGATTTTCCTTCATAAGGCTAAAAACCCATTTTTATAAGAAAAAGCCTCATTTTCCAAAGGAACTAAGGCAAACTCCTTCTGCCACAACTTCATCATCTGGACTCGGATTGGAGTGTCATTCGCACCGTTGGAACCAGGGTGACGAGTACTTCGATCTGATATCAGGATACTTGCTTTTCTGCCACTTTGCATTTTGAGCGTTTCCATGCCATTGTATCTAAAGATCCACCTGGATCAATCCTCCCCATTGAGGAGCTTTTGGACCGCCAAAAGCTTTCATTAATCAATTGGCAAGTGAGGGAATTGTTCCCTCACCTTTTCCTTCTCTAGCCATTTAGCCTTGTTGGGGTCCATTCCCTTAAAACCCACTCGAAGGTATTCCACATCTCCTCGCCATGAAGTCCTAGTCCTTTTGTCAAGGATGATGTCTTCTGGTAACTCATCGAGATATTCTGGTGCAAAATCATCAACTGTAGGAACTGTGCCCACCTCATCTGTGTCCATGATCAATGGTGGCTCATACAGCTTTAAGTTCTCTACATTCACTACTGAGTACATCTGCATATAAATCGACAAATCAAGATGAAAGGCATTGTTTCCAATCTTCTCCAATATGGTGAATGGACCATACTAGATTGGTCTCAACTTCTTCCCTTCTCCCTTCATCCTGTCCTTGCTGATGTGGAACCACACTTTGTCGCCCACTTGGAATTGGTGGTCGACTTGGTGTTTGTCATGTCGAGCCTTGTAACGGGCTTGACTTTTCTCCAACTGCTCTTGCACTACTTGGTGAATCAATTGGATTCGCTGAATGAACTGTTGTGCTTTGTCCTTATCATTACATCCACTGGAGCCATCTTCCCTTCCAAAGACCATATCAGAAGGGTCCTTTGGCAGGTAACCAAAGCATGTCTCAAATGGTGAACGCTGTGTAGATGAATGCACTGCTCGGTTGTAGGAATGTTGTACATATGGGAGATGCTCATCCCACAACTTGGGATGTTTCCCACAATAGCCTCGTAACAAGTGTACCACGGTACAGTTTACAACCTCTGTATGTCCATCAGTCTGCGGATGAAATGTCGTGCTTCTTTTCAATTTGGTGTCCACCATCTTCCACAAACTGGTCCAAAACTATCCAAGAAAGTGAGAGTCCTGATCTGACACAATAGATGTGGGTAATCCAAAATGGACCCAAACATGCTAAAAGAAAAGAGAAGCAGTCTACTCTACAGTAATCTGCTTTTTACAAGGCATCAGAATACGCATCTTGCTAAAACGGTCAACGACGACATACAAATAGTTGTGACTCTTCCTATACAATGGCAAACCTCCTACAAAGTCCATTGACACACTTTCCCATGGACGACTCGGAATAGGGAGTGGTGTGTAGAGCCAACTTTTCTATTAGAGGGCTTTGAAACAGAACACATCACACAACCCTTTACATAGAAAGTCACAATGTTTTTCATATGAGGCCAAAAATAAAATCTTTGTATATGACATAAAGTCTTTTCGACACCAAAGTGTCCAGACACAAGAGAGGTGTGGGCCTCTCAAATTACATGTACTCTTTCCCCTGTGGGAATACACAATTTACCAAGGTGATACAACAGTTTCCCCTGCAAGTGATAGTTGTCCACCTATGAACCATGGGTTAGTTTTGCATAAATCCCCTTAAATTCATCATCGTTAGCATATTGTTCAGCATAACTCTCAAAAGACAACGAAGCATTATGCAAAATAACAGAAGCAGAAATAAGAGGGCGAGATAGCATATCGGCCACTTTATTGCTTGTGCCCTTCTTATACTTTATTACCAAATGAAACTGTTGAAGAAAACCTATCCACCTAAAATGACGAGATTGCTACAACTTGGTCTATGACTAAAGGTACTGCAAGGGCAGATGATCTGTATGGATGATGATCTCCTTGCTGATCAGGTAGTGTTTCCATTTTTTCACACTCTGCACCAAGGCATACAGCTCCTTGTCATAAGTGGGATAGTTTATCACAGCTTGAGAAAACTTATCAAAATGGTAACAAATCGGCTTCTTTTGTTGCATTAGTACAGCTCCCATGGCATAACCGTTGGCATCAATTTCGATCTCGAATGGTTGTTGGAGATCGGGTAAGGCTAAGACTGGGGCGGTGCTGATATTTTCCTTCAATGTTTCAAAGGACTTCTGCTGTCTTCCTCCCCATTGGAAGACCTATTTCACACTTGTCAATGTGTGCAAAGGTGTTGCAATAACAAAGAAATTAGCAATAAATCTCCTCCAATACTGGACTACACCTAAAAAGCTACAGACCTCGGTTACACTAGTAGGCTTAGGCCAATTCACAATTGCTTCAACTTTAGAAGGATCAATCTTTTATTGACCATGACCAACAATATGACCTGGGTAACCCAAAGAGGTTTTCCCAAACTCACACTTTGACAATTTTACAAAGAGTTTTTATTTTTTCAGTACATCAAGCACTTTCTTTACATGACACACAAGTTCAACCCAACTCTTACTAAAGACAAGTATATCATCTAAAGATACAAGAACAAATTCATCAATGAAAGGCAGAAAAAGATCATTCATGACCCTCATAAAAGTGGCTGGAGCATTGCAAAGTCCGAATGGCATCACCATCCATTCGAACAGCCCCTGTTTGGTATTGAAGGCGGTTTTCCATACGTCCTGCTCTACAATTTGGACCTGGTGATAACCACTGTGCAAATCCAATTTTGTGAAATAAACATCATTCTTTAATTGATCTAATAAATCATCTATGCGTGGAAGAGGGTAGCAATTTTTCACCATAATTTTGTTTAGTGCGCGGTAATCCACACACATCCTCCATGTGTCGTCTTTCTTTGGCATTAAGACAATTGGTGATCCGCACGAAGAAGTGCTCGGCCTATGACTCCTTGGTCCAGCAATTCCTGCACCTGTTTCTTGATTTCCTCCATCTTAATGGTCAACATCTTGTACATGCCAATTGTAGAGCTATAACTAGGGTCTCTCACACCACCAATTATTCCACATTATTAAGTCAATCCGGGATCGTTTTGTTCTTTCAAGGAGTAACTCAATCCGAGGCTGTTCTGTCCAAGTAGTGCTCCGTAGTATAGCGTTCTAATGACTTGAAAGGAAACAAACACTAAGTTGTAACTAAACCAATTCAGGAAATGAAATCACACAAGGCAGATGATCAGTCAAGGGTACGGAACCAATAACCCTTCCCTTTAGAAACTGATAAAGAAAGAAAACTAAAGCATGGGCTTATAGGTCAGGGAGCTAGGCAGCATCTTGCTGAGCTCACGACAGCCTTAGGCCTGCTATCACGCGAAAGCAATAAAGGCAGATTAGTGAAAGTAAAATGGAACATCAATTCTGTAAAATGGAACAGCAGTAATGAAATGGAACAGCAATAATGAAATGGAACAGCAGTAATGAAATGGAACAGCAAACTATCATAAACAGGAAACGTCAATCATATAAAATGGAACAGCAAACCAAATGGAACAGCAACCCAAATGGAACAGCAACTCCAAATGGAACAGCAAGTCCAAATGGAACAGCAAACCCCGAAGTATGTACACGGTCTATACTACTGCAGCGATCCGAGAGTAATGTATGATGTGACTATGTTTCTGAACGAGATGATATTATCTTCAAGTCTCACAAATACTTATTTCATATGAATCTAATAATGATAACATTCATATCAATAACTTGCTGTAGAAATGGATGCAATTCAAATAGATTCAGTTTGTGTAATACAGAGACGTGAATTAAAGAGCTTATTCAGATTCAAATATTAATTAAGAAGCATAGTCTATCATAGCAAAGATATATCGGATTACTGTAATGAAAGAAATAAGCAAACCACACAAATCACCGTATGATACAACAGCGAGTGACCGTCGGAGCTGGGCCCTTGGCTACGATGGTACACTGCTTAGAGTTACTTCAGATGTAGAAACGAAGTGAACACCAAATCCTTTATATTAATTGCATTAACAAAAGTGTACAAAATCAGATCTTACAAAAGCTCAGTGATCAAAATCGTTCTGAGTTTATAATCATAACAACAGTCGTCCCCCACGCTCGATGGCGTGGTACCTTTATATAACAGAAATGACGGAGATGTCTAGATACAAAAGATAAACTTAAAGCAGCGATCCCTCAGGATCGAAGATCCTGAGGGATTCGCTAATCGTTCGGGTCTCCTCTTTCCTTCTTGCGTTCTCCGTCACGATATCCTGCGTTCTTTTCCTGGATTATTCGGCTCCAATTTTGCTTGATCTTGTCCGCATCCGGTTCCCTGTCGACGGGGTAGCAGTTACTTTCCTTGCGCTTCTTGTTTTTACTCGATAATTCCCTATTTCCGCGTCTTTCTGCATAGAAAACATCGATTATTAGTGATTGAGCTTTGTTTGTCCATTTTCACCCAATTTACCAAAACCCTTATATTTTTAGGCTCATAATGCAGAAAAGATCAGAAATAGTATTGAAAAGCCACTAGATTACTTATCAAAAAGCATACCTTCCAGGTGCTCCACACACCCCCCTGCTTACCCTGTTTCATGTCCTCATGAAAACATTGTAATTGACATGCAGGGCTGTGAGAGAGTAGGCCGGAGAAGGGATCTCACGAAGAGGCCGACAACCATGATTAGCAACTAGATGGTCAAAGAACTGGTCTAACTGATCTGCAGGCATCTCATATAGAGCCTGATATCCAGGTGCAGGATGCCAAACAATTGGGCTGCGAAACCGATACCCCAACCAAAATGGTCCTGCTCGCAGAATCCGTTCCCCATAGAGACTCAATCGACTGGCAGCCAATTCAAAATTCTCAAAGTTAAAGGGTTCCCTGAGCTGGATGTTTGGGTTAGAGGTTCGGTATCGAAACTTTGCAGCATGGAAGGCCTGGTCTTTAATGGTCAGGAAATACTCCAGACCATTTCGGATCAAGTCTCCATGCATGGGGCCTAATATCTTCATGACACCTGGGATCCTCATCATACTCCTATGCTCTCTCCATAATGCTGCTGGGTCCCTAGGTTCAGCCCGTACCCATAGGTCTAAACTATTTTCTTGCCTCTGAAAGATGTTGTAAGCTTTAAGCCATTTTAACTGATTCACCCCAAATGAGATAAAGGCTTGAAATTGTATATCGCCAACGAAAGGGCCAGGATTCAAATCAGTTTCCTGGTCTAAGACAAGATTGTGCAAGTAGAATTCACATAACAACCTTTGAACTTTAACTCCATAGTGCTTGCAGCAATCTATAAAATCATTAACTGTGTTGATATGGATGGGTGCTCCTGCCCTAACAGCTTTTATTTTTAATCTCAAATAACGTTCAAGCAAAAACAAAGCATAATTTTTAGCAGGGGCTCTACAAGTCAAAACATCAGTATACAAGGAACACAAGGTGTCCATCTGCTTAACAACACTATCTAGTCGACGAGTTACCTTAGCAACCTTTTCCTGCTCCTTCTGCCATCCTTCAAAGGCCTGGCTCTCAGACTGACTGATGTTTCGAAGTTGCTGTTGGAGCTCCTCGTATCTTTCCTTGGGGACCGTCTGTTCTCGTAACTGCTCGGCCTCCTGCTGGGCTTCCTTCATCATTTTATGCAAGGTTCTGGTTTTCGGGTCTTTCTTCCACAGAGCCGTAGAAGCTGGAAGTTTAACCTGGACCTTCCTATTGCGTTGTTTGGAATTTAGGACCCGAATTACACCCGAGGGGGGTGCTTCTGTTTGAACCTCTTTGTTGTCTGTTTCCTTTTTAATGCGAACAAAGGGTTGTTGCGGTCTTCCTACCACCGGAGCCTCTTGCTGTTCCATTGGAATATCCATTTGTTCCTCCGGGCCAGATGGAACAGCAGTTTCTATTGGAACAGCACCCTGTTCCTCATTGTCATTCGGAACAGCGGACTGTTCCTCAACAGTAGGTCTCCTGATGGGGTTTCGTCCATCAAAACGAACCCTAACCCTCGGGGTTCTTGCTGCCGTGGTCCTTTTCCTTTGCCTTGCGGTTTTTTGTATTCTCAGACTGGCTTTCAACATTCTGATTTGTTGCCGAAGTCTGGCTATCGTGCCCAGCATCCTCTGGTGCTTCTTCTTCAATTTTGCAATTTCCCTAGCCTCGGCAGAGGGTTTGGCCTTTAATTTTACTTCTTCTTCCTCTCCCAGAACATCTTCCGGGGCCCTGGGGACAAATTGTCCCGCATTGATGTCTTTTGCTTCATTACCAGGCAGGTTTTCTTCCCCTGCTTCTTCTGCATGCCCTTCTTCAGGTAACTCTTCTTCTGCGGGACCATCAGGGATGCCTCCTGGACTGGAGGCTTGGCCGTATTCTCCCATATTGGCCAGAACTGCTGCCAATTCCTCTTCTCCTGGATGGTCTTGCAACGGAATACCCATGGATTGTGCATTTTCTTCCTCAATTCCTTCTTCTGGCTGGTTAGTTCCAGCCTCTAGTTGCTCAGCATTTCCTTCGGGTAATTCACCTTCCTCTTCCGAGGGTTCGTCCTCGATTTCAATTGGTTGGGCCGCAGTTTTCTGAATCTTTTCCAACCTTCCCCGTATTCGAACCAATCGAGCTGACTTCCTGGGTCTTTCAGGCAGGTTGGGAGTGCCAACAGGTTCTCTAAGTTCCTCTGGTCGTTCCGGCGTATCGGAGGATCGCTTACGTTTCGAAACAGCATGCTTTTCTGCTGCTGGCTTCTTACGTTTCTCAGATTGTTCCGGCGTGCTGGAGGACTGCTTTCGTTTTGAAGCAACATGTTTTTCTGCTGCTGGCTCCTTGTGTTCTTCTGAACGTTCCAGTGTGCTGGAGGTTCGAGGTAAAGCCAGTCCCATTTTGACTGTTTCGACCAATTCCTCCCAGGTGTCTTGTTGTTGGGCAAGACTATGGCTTATTATTAGCCGAATCAGTCTGTGGTGGCTAACAACCGTCTCTGCGTGCTGAGCTTTCTTCAAACTTCGGGCCGCATCATGTAATAATGAATTTAAAAAGGCAGGGAGATTTACAGAGCATTTTCCCTTCAAAACAACTAGAAGTTTTAAGTGACGAGCCCTTACCACATCTTTTCTCCCTTCGCAGGTGATATAGCTCTGCACTATCTTCGCCAACTCGGTCCAGGGTTCCCCCAGTGTTGTCGGCAGAACTCCTTTCCCTTTGACTGTCAGACTTTGGCCTTCGCTTTGGAAAATTTCCATTGCTTTCTGCAGTCTTTCCTTCTTCAGCTCCCATCTGGGTCCAACAGCTGGTAATCCTGTGGTTTCTGCAATAATGTCCTCCGTGACTTCTATCCGCTTTCCTCCGACTATAGAGTGGTTTTCCTACAGATTTTGCAGGAATTCCAATGCTACAGCCTCGTTCGATTCTTGCAGGCGGTTTAAGTAATTCAACCATCCTGCATTTTCCAGAATTTCGCGGGCAGCAGCAGACGCGGTCAGCTTGTGTGGTTCACTTCGGATTGTTTTCCCGCCCATAGCTTACTCTCAGGAATGAACTCGGGAATGACACAGCAACTGTCCGCGGTATTTACCGAACTGAGGGGGTACTCGATGCTCTTTTTAGGAAGGATTTTCGCAGAGCATGCAGCAAAGGGAAAGATCGTGGATGGCAGTCCGTAGAATGAGATCATCATACCGTTAAATCGTGTTATTATTTTGCCCGAATAGTGTGCAACCACGTAACCATTGGAGTAATGAGGTCACCTCCCCCCCGCGATCTGATAGGCTGCCCCCAGCCGTCAAAGAGAGGAGCAGCAGCCAGTCGGGAGTCAAATCATAAAGTACAGCAGGTGGAAATTATGCAATGTTGTAAAAGGACAATGAAGTACCGAAACCGAGGCAGAAAAAATGGATCGCTTTTAAGATAAGTCAGTGTGATATAATGAGGAACCGAGGGTTTGACGTCTGTCAACTGTACCAAGTCTCCAGTAGTCATTGTCAATTCCGTTGCCATGATTGGTGATAATGCTCATGCGATAATTATATCAGGGTGTGACATATGATACATGCAAAGGAAATAAAAGACAAACAGACTTAATATCATACCTGTTGGTGTAAATATTACGACTCCAATGCCATTAACAGAGCTCTGCTGCCAACAGGTGTTCATAACCTTGGCAAAGTTGTTTATCTCACCCTCCGGAACCATTATCCTTTGTGTATCTACTGAAGAGTGCTTTGTCAAAATGCAGGCCATTATGCTGGCTTGGTGACCAGATAACCATAATGCCATTCACAAGGTAGGCACGAAACGTGGTCAGGCCGGCTCGTGATGAGACCTCCTGTTCCAAGGTTTGCTTGTTATTTTACCTTTGGACCATATCCCTGGTGTGGTGGCCGTAATGGGAATGCCACTTCGCTTCCATCCTTATGATCATGGTAGGCTGGCTCTGAATGAGACCCCCTATCCTGCATTTGACGATTTCATGTCTTGTTCTTATTTTTTCTTTTATTCCTCTTTTGCAGCACACTTCTTTTTCTTTGTTCAATTACACATAAGGGTGGTTCCGCACTCCTTAAGAGTGGGGAATGGTGGAAGAAGTCTTACAATCCCAACAGACAGATATAAATGTTTGCTCATATTCCTCATTGATGATCAAGAAAGTTTTTAGGGAAATCGACATGATAAAAATTGCCAAACCATGGTTCGGGAACAAGATAATGACAGTAAAGACGAAAGTTAATGTCGCTCCTCTTGTCTTCTTATATCTGCTGACTGTTAAAACAATAGCGATTTATGATATGCAGGTTTCGGTATAACATGCTTTTATGTTCATTGCATAATATCATTGCTATATCTAAAGGATTTAGGAGAGCATAATCGCAAAACGTCCAAATAGAAGCAGAAAGGTTCTGATGGTATCTTCTCTGCACTAAGCATGTGGATGACTCATCTTGCGGAAAATGGCGGAATTAACCAAATTTTGTATCTAAAAAAAAGAAATATGCGAGTGCTGTTCCTTTTTGCAAAGGAATAGCAAAAATCCACACGGGCTGTTCCTTTTCGCAAAGGAACAGCAAAAATCCACACGGGCTGTTCCTTTTCGCAAAGGAACAGCAAAACCCAAAAAGTGCTGTTCCTTTTCGTAAAGGAACAGCAAAACCAAAAAGTGTTGTTCCTTTTCGCAAAGGGACAGCAGAACAAAAAGTGTTGTTCCTTTTCGCAAAGGAACAGAAGAACCAAAAAGTGTTGTTCCTTTTCGCAAAGGAACAGCAAAAATTCCAAAACGCAGACGTGCTGTTCCTTTTCGCAAAGGAACAGCAAAAATTCCCAAAATGCAAACGTGTTGTTCCTTTTCGCAAAGGAACAGCAAAAATTCCCAAAATGCAAACGTGCTGTTCCTTTTCGCAAAGGAACAGCAAAAATTCCCAAGATGCAAACGTGTTGTTCCTTTTCGCAAAGGAACGGCAAAATAAAAAGTGTTGTTTCTTTTCGCAAAGAAACAGCAAAGCAAAAAGTGTTGTTCCTTTTCGCAAAGGAACAGCAAAAACAACAAGTGTTGTTCCTTTTTGCAAAGGAACAGCAAAAACAACAAGTGTTGTTCCTTTTTGCAAAGGAACAGCAAAAACAACAAGTGCTGTTCCTTTTTGCAAAGGAACAGCAAAACACCAAAAGTGCTGTTCCTTTTTGCAAAGGAACAGCAAAAACAACAAGTGTTGTTCCTTTTTGCAAAGGAACAGCAAAAACAACAAGTGCTGTTCCTTTTTGTAAAGGAACAGCAAAACACCAAAAGTGCTGTTCCTTTTAAAAAGGAACAGCAAAATCAAACGGGTGTTGTTCCTTTTTAAAAAGGAACAGCAAAATCAAACCAGTGCTGTGCGAAATAAGGTAATCAAAATTCTGCAAACAAAAGACGAAAAGAACATATGTACAGGATGTTATGTACAGATTATGAAAAACAAATTGCTTAAGTTATGGGTGAGGAAGATTTCACTTCCTCTCCTAGGATCTCCAAATCAGTATCTTGCTGAAGCTGCTGACAAAAGGATTCCCGAGTAAGGGGTTTCCGATAGAGACGAACTCGGTGGCCATTTACTTTAAACGTATGTCCAGAACTCTCAATCGTGATCAGAGTGAGGGTCCCATTGTCGTGCACCTTCTGGATCTCATACGGTCCTAGCCAGCGAGTCTGGAGCTTCCCTGGGAAGTCCTGGAACCGAGAATCGTATAACAGAGCCCAGTCTCCTTCATGGAAGACTTTATTCTTTATAAGTGCATCGTGCCACTTAGCTCGCTGCTGTTGGATTAATGCTGTGTTTTGTAATGCAGAGAGCCTAATCTCATCTAATTCGTTGATTTGTCGTAGTCGATTTTTCTGTGCCTCATTCAGATCTAGGCCGACCTCTTGTGCAGTTCGTAGTGTTTGGATCTCAAATTCGATAGGAAAAATTGGTTGTTTCCCAAACACCAATTGATAAGGTGAATAGCCTGTCGTACTTCTCCATGTGGTTCTATAAGCCCACAGTGCTTCAGGTAGCCGAGCAGCCCAATCACGCCTGTGTGAGGCGATGGTTTTTGTTAAGATTGACTCAATTATCTTGTTACTATTTTCTACTTGTCCATTTGCCTGCGGATGGTAGGGGGTAGTAATCTTATGTTGGATATGATAATTGTTAAATGTTGCAGCTAGTTTGTTTCCAACAAATTGTGGTCCACCATCTGTAATTACTTCTCTTGGAAGTCCATAACGTACAAACAAATGGAACAAAAATTGTATTACCGAGTCTTCTGTAGCCCTAGCTAATGATTCAGCCTCAACCCATTTAGTAACATAGTCTGTTGCTACCAGGATGTATGTCCTTTGGTTTGAGGGTGGATTAATGGGTCCGACGAAATCGAGAGCCCATCGTTCGAATGGCTCAATGACCACTTGTGGTCTCAGAGGCATTTCATCAGCTTGACCAGGTTTTCCTGCTCGCTGGCAGCTATCACAGGCCTGTACAAACTTTTTCGCGTCCTTAAAGATTGTAGGCCAATAGTACCCTGCCTGTAGTATTTTATGTGTTGTTCTCCTGTCGGCAAAGTTCCCCCCGCATGGTCCACTGTGACAAGCCTTTAAGATGTCTAGGATCTCATCCTCTCGAATACACCTTCTGATTTGCATGTCTGCCCCTGTATGGAATAAATGGTCTCCAATCCACGAAAATCGAGTGCTTTTTTGAACAATTTGTTTTCGTTCCTGAGGGGTTAGGTGTTTTGGTAACTTACCTACTGCAAGGTAATTGGCGACGTCAGCATACTAGGGTGTGCGAACAGCAATGGCAAACAGATGTTCGTCAGGGAATTGATCTTCCATAGCTGCTGCTTCGCTTGATTTGGGTATTCTTGAGAGGAAGTCGGCTACAGGGTTCTCCTTGCCGGGTCGATCCTTAATTGTGATGTCAAACTCCTGCAACAGGATCAACCATCGAGTTACTCTAGCATTCGTGACAGGTTTGTTTGCTAGATATTTAATAGCAGAATGATCGGTATATAACACAACAGGGTAACCTGTAATATAATGCCTAAATTTATTAACAGCATGAATTACAGCCAGAAATTCCTTTTCAGTAACAGTATAATTGAGTTCGGCAGAGGATAAATTTTTGCTAATATAGTAAATAGCGTATGGCTTCTTATCCTCTTCTTGTCCTAAGACTGCACCGATTGCTGTATCCGAGGCATCCGATGAGATCTGGAATGGCAGATTCCAGTTTGGTCCTCGAAGGACTGGCACTATTGACAGCAACTTTTTCAATTCTTTAAAAGCCTGGTCGCATTTATCTGTCCACAAAAAATCGACATTACCTGTCAGAGCATACAGAGGTGCTGCAATTCGTGAATAATGTTCTATAAAACGTCTGTAATATCCGGAAAATCCAAGGAAACTACGTACCTCTGTTTGAGTAGTGGGGGTAGGGATGAGCAAAAGAATCTGAATTTTAGCAGGGTCTACCTGGATGCCAGCTGCTGAAATGTAGTGCCCTAGAATGAGCCCTTCCGTCATCATCATGTAGCACTTCTCATGGCTCAGGCAGAGTCTGGTAGCAATGCAGCGTTGTAGAACTTTTTCCAGGGTATCCAGAGCTGGATCAAATTCATCCCCATACGGTGTGAAGTCGTCCATATACACCTCAAGTCCATCGTTTATTAGATCTGCAAAAATACTAAGAATAGCCCTTTGAAATGTAGCAGGGGCGTTACATAGGCCGAAGGGTAGTACACGATAGGCAAACGTTCCCCAAGGGCACGTAAAGGTAGTTTTATCCTGGTCTTCAGGGGCAATTTGGATTTGGTTATATCCACTGAAGCCATCCAAAAAGGAGAAAAATTTCTTCCCTGCTAACGTGTCCAATACTTGATCTATAAATGGGAGGGGAAAGTGATCCTTTTGTGTAGCCTTGTTTAACTCCCTGTAATCGACGCAAATCCTCCATTTTCCATTTTTCTTGGGTACCACCACAAGGGGAGAGACCCATTTACTGTCAGAGATAGGGTAAATAAAGTTAACATCTAAGAGCTTCTGAAGTTCATCTTTTACTATCTCTTTTAGGTGAGGGTTGAGTCTTCTTTGTGGCTGACGGACAGGTCTTGCGTCTTTCTCTATATAGATGTGATGGGTGCATAATTGAGGATCAATCCCCTTCATGTCGGGGTAATCCCACGCAAATGCATCCTTGTATTTTTGTAACAGATTAACAAGTTTTATCTCTTGATCTGGTGTAAGATTGGCGTTAATATTCAGAGTTTTACTAGGTTCAATTTCCACTACTTTAGTATTAGCAACAGTAGTTACTGGTATTGTCTGATCATGCGGATCTTTTAAGGGATCTTCTTCTAACTCACTGTCAAATGCTGCCTCTATCATAAGACACTGCATATGTGTTCTAGCTTCAGTTTGACTAATAAAATTGTTAATGGCGTCGTCTTCTGTTTGATCCTTGAAGTCTAACGCCTTCTGTATGGTTAATGGAGATCTGATGTTGTTAGCGAGATATGATACAGGATAAGAGTTAGTTTTAATCATTGGCAGGCTTGGCTGAGCTGGAGGGTACAGAATTAAATTTTTGACATCGGGTCCTTTAGCTATAGTCATGTTTCCCTGCCGGCAGCCAATGTAGGCATCGGCAGTAGCAAGCCAGGGTCTGCCTAGGATTAACGGATGTCCATCTAGTCGGGTTTTAGGATTGATTACCAGGAAATCTGTGGGATACTCCCATGAATCTACGGAAACCATGACATCATTCAGAGTACCTTCTGGTCGAACTACAGATCGATCTGCCAATTCTAACAGAGTAGAGGTAGGTTCTACTGACGTAATGCCAAGCTTTTGGCAGGTGGAGGTTGTCAAGATGTTGATTGCAGCTCCCAGGTCGACTAGAGCGTTAGTCAGGGTTTGGCCATAGATTTGAACGGTTACAATTGGGTTCCCGGGATCTTCATATTTGATAGGTGTCTCCTTTCCTGATAATAGGTCGGATAAAGTACCAACTACTTGGACTCTAGGGTTAGTATTTGTATTCCTCCTTGATTTTTTGATGCATAATTCCTTTATGGTTTTCGCATATATAGGAATATCTTGTATAGCTTGGAGGAATGGGATTTTTATATACAAATTTTGTAACTCTCCCAAAATGTCAAAGTCTGGAGGTTGTATAGGTCGAGATATGACTAATCGTTTTGGGAAAGGAGGAGAGGATGTACTTGCTTGTTTGTTGTTTTACTCTTTGTTTTCATCCTCCCGTTGTGGGGGTTGTTCTACGGGTAACTGATTTTCAATATGCACTGTTTTGTCTCCCTCTGTTTCTATTATTCGCCCCGATCTTAACTGAAGATCGTTGCACTCCCTTAGGTCAGACTCAATCTCTGATGTGTCTATGATTTGGATGGATTGGACTGGCCTATTATTAGGATTGGGATTGGGTTGGGCTGGGAGTTGCGGTCTCAGATTAGACTGGGGATTTTGTGGTAAAGATGGCAGAGTTGGTTGAGGGAGTGGGATTGATCCTGCTGGCTGATATGTCGATCTTAGCCAGCTTGTCTGTCGGGATGAGCTTTGCGAGGTGGAAGGGGTCCACTGTCGAGGATAGGAACTATTCTGCCAATATGGTGGAGGATAAGGACAGTTTGGCCAACCAAATTGGGACATCCAAGGATTCGGAGTAGGAAACATTTGAGGTGACCAATTTGAGAACGGGGGTTGGGATTGATTTTGCCACATGTTCTGTTGCTGAGTATTGAACTGCGGGGGTTGAAAAGAAGAGGAGGGGTCTGAAAACATACCTGGTTGCCTAGGTTGCCATTGACGACGCTGGTTAACAAAATATGCTGGTTCTGACTCCTCTTCTACTTCTTTGTATACTGCCTTTAAACCAAGAAGTGAAGGGCAGCTTTCGGTCAGGTGGTCCTTGGTGCAGATAGCACATATTTGGACTGTATCCAGCGGGCATTCCTTGTGGCTGTGCTTCTTCCTGCATCGTGGGCAAAAAATGGCTAGATTCTGCTCTGCCTCGGCTTGCTTCTGTTTAGCCTGCACAATGTCAAGTTGTGTAGTTAGTGTTCCCAGGATATCAGTTTTAAAATTTTCTAGCAAATTTCCAAGTTCCACTCGTGTTACTCCCTCTGTTAGTGTTTTGTTATCTCTGGGGAAGCGATCATATTCCGCTGGTTTTATCCTTGTGCTGCCTCTTGAGCTCCTGATACACAGATCAATGATATCAGCAAAATTTTCCTGATAAATGTCTCCTTTCCCCATGATGTTTAACGTTTCGATCCATTGCTCTCTCATACCTCTAATTAATGCAGTTTTCAACACGTTATCCTGCAGAGGTAGTGATGCATAAGGGGATCTTTGCAAGTTATATTGGAAACGTTCCACATATTCTTCTAAGGTTTCGTTTGGTCTGGCTGACATTTGAAAGATTTCATCTTTTAGTTCCCTCAATCTACAGTAATCTTGGTATTTCTTTAAAAAGGCTTCTTTCATTTGATCCCAATTGTTAATAACCCCACCACCTAAGCCCATAAACCATCTTAACGCAGCCCCTTTTAAGGTAGAGGGGAACAATTTCAGTTTCTGGGGATCGGTGGTGTAATCGTATCCTCTACATAATACATCAAATTCGAACAAGAATGCGTCCGGATCTTCTGATGTGAGGCCATGGAATGTGGGAATATGCTGGAGAGGGATGGCTTTCATGGGCGCATTTGCTGCAGAATCTACTATCGGATATTGCAATGTGGAGGTCTGGGTGTTTGGCTGATTCTGCGCCATGGAATCGAATATATGCCAGTAATCTTCAGGAATTTCCAAGAGAGTGTTCCTTGGTTGAGGAGGGGTAGTCTTAACAGGGATTGTCTTGACACCACTCCCTTGATCAGGGATGATAATGGCCCCAACTGTCTGCGGTGAATGAATTCCTTCAACAAGGATCTTCGCAGCGCTTCCCTTGTCCGGGCTATTCAAAGGCTGGTTTAATTCAATAGGAGATCTAGGTTCCTCAATTTCCCCTGTTTCTCCTTCTCCTTCACAAAGGTTACTTTGGGTCCCTTCGTGCAATGGTCCAGGAGTCAAATTTTCAATTTCTTGAAAATCCTGCTCCTTTGTTCGACTGTGCACCTCAGCAAAGGCTTCGGATGGTGATCTCGAGGCCTGAAGGGAACTAGTAGGTTGTTTAGAGTTGACTTTCTTATAACCTACTGATGGCTGAGAGTCGGCTTTCTTATAGATTTCATCTATAAAGGTTGTTCGTCCAAGGGTCACCGGCCCCTTGGCTTTGGATGGAGGCTTTTGATCTTTTTCTAACTTTTTTTGCTTAGTCATGCACTCCAATTAAACTGCTAAATCCTATTTAACCAGCAATTCTACTAAGAGAGCGGACGGTGGAGCAGGGCTTTTACATGCTCCGTACGCAGGTTCTTACCTTCCATTTTTAAAATCCAACTCCCTCCTAGCAGATTTGTGCACTACTCTACAAAGGACAAATGGCTATTACCCCTTCCCCGGCAACGGCGCCAAAATGTAGAGCTATAACTAGGGTCTCTCACACCACCAATTATTCCACATTATTAAGTCAATCCGGGATCGTTTTGTTCTTTCAAGGAGTAACTCAATCCGAGGTTGTTCTGTCCAAGTAGTGCTCGGTAGTATAGCGTTCTAATGACTTGAAAGGAAACAAACACTAAGCTGTAACTAAACCAATTCAGGAAATGAAATCACACAAGGCAGATGATCAGTCAAGGGTACGGAACCAATAACCCTTCCCTTTAGAAACTGATAAAGAAAGAAAACTAAAGCATGGGCTTATAGGTCAGGGAGCTAGGCAGCGTCTTGCTGAGCTCACGACAGCCTTAGGCCTGCTATCACGCGAAAGCAATAAAGGCAGATTAGCGAAAGTAAAATGGAACAGCAATTCTGTAAAATGGAACAGCAGTAATGAAATGGAACAGCAATAATGAAATACAACAGCAGTAATGAAATGGAACAGCAAACTATCATAAACAGGAAACGTCAATCATATAAAATGGAACAGCAAACCAAATGGAACAGCAACCCAAATGGA
This sequence comes from Pinus tabuliformis, assembly GCA_031772625.1. NCBI lineage: Eukaryota > Viridiplantae > Streptophyta > Pinopsida > Pinales > Pinaceae > Pinus > Pinus tabuliformis. The sequence goes on along the minus strand of CM062810.1, from coordinate 45,981,690 downwards.
ACAGCAACTCCAAATGGAACAGCAAACCCCGAAGTATGTACACGGTCTATACTACTGCAGCGATCCGAGAGTAATGTATGATGTGACTATGTTTCTGAACGAGATGATATTATCTTCAAGTCTCACAAATACTTATTTCATATGAATCTAATAATGATAACATTCATATCAATAACTTGCTGTAGAAATGGATGCAATTCAAATAGATTCAGTTTGTGTAATACAGAGACGTGAATTAAAGAGCTTATTCAGATTCAAATATTAATTAAGAAGCATAGTCTATCATAGCAAAGATATATCGGATTACTGTAATGAAAGAAATAAGAAAACCACACAAATCACCGTATGATACAACAGCGAGTGACCGTCGGAGCTGGGTCCTTGGCTACGATGGTACACTGCTTAGAGTTACTTCAGATGTAGAAACGAAGTGAACACCAAATCCTTTATATTAATTGCATTAACAAAAGTGTACAAAATCAGATCTTACAAAAGCTCAGTGATCAAAGTCGTTTTGAGTTTATAATCATAACAACAGTCGTCCCCCACGCTCGATGGCGTGGTACCTTTATATAACAGAAATGACGGAGATGTCTAGATACAAAAGATAAACTTAAAGCAGCGATCCCTCAGGATCGAAGATCCTGATCGAAGATCCTGAGGGATTCGCTAATCGTTTGGGTCTCCTCTTTCCTTCTTGCGTTCTCCGTCACGATATCCTGCGTTCTTTTCCTGGATTATTCGGCTCCAATTTTGCTTGATCTTGTCCGCATCCGGTTCCCTGTCGATGGGGGAGAAATTACTTTCCTTGCGCTTCTTGTTTTTACTCGATAATTCCCTATTTCCGCGTCTTTCTGCATAGAAAACATCGATTATTAGTGATTGAGCTTTGTTTGTCCATTTTCACCCAATTTACCAAAACCCTTATATTTTTAGGCTCATAATGCAGAAAAGATTAGAAATAGTATTGAAAAGCCACTAGATTACTTATCAAAAAGCATACCTTCCAGGTGCTCCACACCAATATTTGGCAAAGGAGTGTCATGTTGCAAATGGATCTCGTGTTGGATTTCCCTCTTCGGAGGTAATCCCTTCGGTTCCTGAAATAGCTCATCATAATTAGAAATTAATTCAGATAATTCTTGTTTATGTTCCTTATCGCATCCCTAGAAAGCATCAGCTAATTCTGCCTCTTTTTCCCTTACAACCATAAGCATGCAACCCTTACTGGAATTCACCAGTCTTTTCATTTGTCCAGTGCTTACAAGGTTGGCATTGATTTTATTTTGATGAACCCTTACTATGTATTCTACCCCATCTTTTGTGATTTGGTATTTGTTTTCATGACGAAAGAAGACTGCCTTTCTATCATACAGATACGGGCTCCCTAACACCATGCCACATATATCCAATGGTATTACATCCAATTCTACTTCGTCCACTAGCTTAGAAGCAATTACAAATTTTACTTTACACTGTTGGGTTACATTCAGTTTTGTTCTATCATGTATCCATCCAAGCGGGTAAGGTTTTAGGTGTGGTTTTGTTTCTAAGTCGAGTTTCTTTACCAGGGATTCTGCAATTAAGTTTGCTTGGGATGTAGTATCAAACAGAGTTTCAACCTTAGTATGATTTACAACAAATCTAATATGAAACAGTTCAATATGCTTTCAGTCATTAGAAAGGGACTCATTTACAGAACTAGTGCCTTCATGCAATTCAGAATTGACATGAGGTGTAAGAGTACCTTTTGTTCCCGCTGTTGTGATCAACGCTTCATCTCTGGAATCTGATCCAAGGTCCTTCTGCGTCGTTGCCACTGTCTTATACTTCCCTTTTCCTCCATACTTCTTTGGATGCTTTTCTAGGTGTTGCTTCCAACAATGATTGTCATTGTGGCCTTCCTTTTTGCAGTGATTGCAATACGACCTTTCTCCTTCTTTGGCTCTTACGGTCTTCTTCTCCTTTCCTTTCCATTTCACTTTAGATTTGCCATTGGGAGGCTTGAACGGTGGTTTTCTGGACTGATCATCTCTTCCATTTTTTCCCATGTTCTCAATATGAATTTCTTTCACGCTGTCTGAGTCAATAGTGGTTGGTTCAAACAACAACAATGAATGCCTAATGTAGTTATGCAATGAGCCAATATATTTAGTTACAACTTTAGGTGTATCAAGTGCAATACCCAAGTTTAGTGCTTGCTTTCTAAACTCTTCTGTAAAACTCTGAACATCCTGACCTTTGCCTTGCCTTAAATACTGCCAATTCATTAAAGCTTTTTCCTTGTATCCTAAAGGATAAAACTGTTCCTTTAACGCAGAAACAAAATCAAGCCATGAGGAAAAGAGGTTACCCACATTCTTACTACATTGCAATTTTCTCTCCCACCAAACGAGAGCGGTGCTGCTCAGTCGTAGAGAGGCCAGCTAAATCTTTGCCACATCCTCCACGATCTACTAAATCCTGCAGTAGACCTCAATCTGCCTAATCCAATTATTAAGCTTTTCTGTGTTGCTTTCACCATTAAACATGGGAAGGTCAAATTTAACATCTAAATTAAAGAAAGGTTTCTTAGATGCATCCTTTGAATTTCTACGATTATGGTGGTGAGAGGAAGGAGAACCTTCACTCCCGGAAGGAGAAGGAGGGGGTTCTTCTCCACCATTCCCATGTGATGAACCTTGTTCTTCTGGGTTTCTCTCTTCTTCTTTCTCCAACCTTAAAACCAGTTGACTGATATTCTCTACCATTAAATAGAAAGTCTTTCAGAAATTACGCTCCTCTTCAAGATGAGCTTCATCTTCTGTCATGTTTCTCCTTCACTATGCACACCCCGCTTCAGGATCGAAAGGCTATAATTCCCCTTCGCCTCTTTGGATTCTATCTCTTGTTAGCATACAAACATGCAATTCACATCTAAAAATACCTGCTCTCATACCACTTCATCCAGGGATCTTTCGCTTATAGATGTATGAAAATTATCACATGTAGAAATTGCAGCTTAACATAGAAATCTAATGTGCACACATAAAAGAAGAAGGAACACATAAAGGCACGACAAAAAGACAACAAGACTTGATAACGGGGTTTGTCCAACTCGAACTACATCTCTAGGCCCTTCTCAATCAATGGGGATGCCTTCATATATTAAATGGCATGAAAAGAAGAGAATTACATTCACCAGTTACATAAAAAGAGGCTTATACCTCTATTCTGGAAAATGGCTATGAAATGGAGACCTCAGATGGAGAAATGGACAACACCAATGTGTCCGTGGCGATGGAAGGGGCTGAAAAGAGAAAAACTTTATGTTAACTCTCAAAATGTGAATTTGGCAAAACATCTTTGAATTATTTGGGACATATAGTAGGGGGTGGTGAATTGAAGATAGATCCCTTTAAGGTGGCAGTCATTGTAAACTGGCCTAAACCCAAATCTGCTACAGAAGTTAGGGGCTTCTTAGGAGCAGCACAATATTGGAGAAAGTTCATTTCTAACTTTTCCTTAATTGCAGCTCCCTTACATGCTTTAATAGGATTGAACAAGGTGTTTCAGTGGTGAGGCAAACAGCTGAAAACCTTTGACACCTTGAAAGAAAATATTAGTACAGCACCTATACTAGCACTACCTGATCTTCAAAGACCATTTGAGATCCAAATGGATGCCAGTGACTATGCCATGGGAGCAGTGTTGATACAGCACGGTAAACACATATGTTATTATTCTGAGACATTTAATTCTGCAGTAGTTAACTACCCCACATATGATAAAGAATTGTATGCATTAGTACAGAGTGTGAAAAAGTGGAAACATTACTTAATGGGCAAAGAGATAGTAATGTATATTGATCATCAACCACTTCAATATCAACACTCCCAAACTAAGTTGCAGAAATCAAGATACTATATATGGATGGGTTTTCTACAACAATTTCATTGAGTCATCAGATATAAAAAGGGCGTACACAATAAAGTTGCAGATATGTTATCTAGACCCGTTATAAATGCATCTACTATACTTAAGTATAATTTTGTGTTACATGAGAGCTACATTGAACAATATGCTCAAGATATAGGTTTCAAAGATGTATATGCAACTTTAAGTCAAGGCAAACGAGTAGAAGAATTCGATTATCATGTAAAGGACCGACTCTTATATCATTGTGGGAAGCTATGCATTCCACAAACTGAAAGAGTAAAGATAATTCAAGAAGCACACACTTCTCTAATATCGGGTCACTTTGGGGTAAGTAAAACAGTTGCACAACTGCAAAGATTTTGTTATTGGCCAAAAATGAACGAGACACTTTCTAGATATGTAAGAGGGTATACTATGTGTGCTAAAAGCAAGCCCAGCAATAGAAAACTAGGCTTGTACACTCCATTTCCAGTTCCTTCTCATCCTTGGGAAAGTGTTTCTATGGATTTTGTTGGAGGACTACCTAAATCTAGGAAAGGTCATGATTATTTGTATGTTGTTGTGGATAGGTTCAGAAAAATGTGTATTTTGATACCTTGTAATAAACAGATTATAGTTGAACAAACTGCAAAACTATTCTTTCAACATGTATGGGTTCATTTTGGATTACCCACTTCCATTGTATCTGATCGAGACACCCGATTTGTGGGAAAATTTTGGTCAAGTCTGTGGGAACTGATGGACACCAAACTGAAGAAAAGCACAAATTTTCATCCATAAACTTATGGCCAAACAGAAGTATTCAACAAGACAGTGATCCAGTTGCTCAGAAGATATTGCAGCAAACATCCTAAGCTTTGGGATGAACATTTGTGTTATGTGCAGCATGCTTACAACCGAGCAAAACATTCTTTTACACAGAGATCTCCTTTTGAGACCTGTTTTGGTTTCACACCAAGGTCTCATTTGGATTTTTTCTTTGGTAAGGACACAACTGTTGAGGGACACAATGATGTGGACAGGGCAACTAGGTTCATTGAACAAATCCAAGAGATCCACCAGGTAGTACAGGAACAGCTGGAAAAGAGCCAATCCAAGTACAAGGCAAGGCATGACAAGCATCAGATGGAGCATAGTTTCCAAGTTGGTGACCAAGTCTGGCTGTATATCAACAATGACAAAATGCAAGGTGAAGGTAAAAAGCCAAAGCCTATCAGGTATGGACCCTTCAAGGTACTTGAGAAAATTGGTGAGAATGCTTTTCACCTTGATCTACCAACTTATATGCACATCTACTCAGTCGTGAATGCAAATTGCTTGAGATTGTTTGAACCTTCACTAATTGAGGATCCCGAAGAGCACAGTCAATTGCCTTCTATTGATGACCTGTTACCTGAATATCTTAATGAATAGCAGGAAGACACAGTTCTGGACAGGAAGGTGAGAACGATGCGTAGGGGAGATGTTGAGTACCTCAGAGTTGGGCTCAAGGGTTCAAAGCCAAGCAGTGCAAAGTGGATAGAGATAGGACAAGTGAGACAGTTGTATCCTCACTTAGTCAATGCTTGAAAACCAACTTTTGGTGGTCCAAAAGCTTTTTCAGTGGGGAGGCCGTGATCCGAATTGGATCCATGGAAAATTATCAGAGTTCTATGACTGTATCAAATCATGACAGACTTCAAAAACTTATGAACAAAGAGCTATGAGGAAGGACCTCTGGACAGTGGCAGTTTGTAGCCAGCAAGGAACAATGAGGACCTCGGTCAAAGCGCATTGACTGAGGCCCATGGAGACCGCACAGGACGCAAACTAGCAGTTAGGAAGTTCGGATCGGAAAACGGAGATCGTTTCTTTTGGCTGGGAAAAACCCATCGAAATGGAATAGCCTCGAGTGCTTGGGCACAAGGGAAACCCGAAAACCATGGGAAAAGCGCTAAACTGAAGGGCAGGTCCCACGCTCCAAAACCGGTGGAATATCGGAGGCGTTTTGGGCGGTAAGCGGAATTTTCAGGAGACCTAGCGATGCCATACAGTGAACGACGCGTGTCCAGCGGATGAGAGAGAAAACCACCTCTCATCGCAAGCTAACGTCCGAGCAATTCAACCGCATGATAAGAGCGATAACCATAGGATCTGGAGGCCCTAGATCTAACGGTGGAGATTGCGCCCGATGGGGAGACTGGATTTGGTGGAGAAATAAGCTACGGCATATAAAAGTTTGAAGTCCGATTTGACCACTGAGTTGACAGATGAATCATTACACAAAGTAACCGAAATACTGAACCGTTTGAGCAAGAGCTGGCGCAGTTCATGAAAGGACAAGTGGCCACTTCCCTGTGAGACATTACACAATGGAAAAGACGTAGAGGCATGGAATTCCAAGCGAATAGCAGCAGGCGATCCGAAGAGGTGGAAGAGGAAGCAAACAGTCAAAGGGACGAATTGGCCTTAAGCCATGAACAGACAGTGAACAAAATAGAGAGAAGGAGACAGTGAGTTAGAGAAACAGAACAGAACTTGAAGCATAGAACAGAGAGCCGAGCTCACCTATAGAGCTAAGGCAGCATCGAGCAAACAGAAGGCTTGAGAGGTTCAAGCAATCCTGGTGAGGATATCTATCGGGGAACTAAGTACCAAATTGGACTCATCCCATTAAGACCAGTTGAGATCGAGATTTGGTAAGGGGGAGTCTGTGCACTCTAGTGGCTTGGGGAATCCAAGAACCACCCTACTAAGCATCATTTGTTTCAGGAGACTCAAATTGAGCTCCTCATTGTAAAAACTCTACTTAAAGACATAATAAAAGAAGGCCACCACTGAAATATGGTTCGGAGACGTAGCCCAGGAGGATTGGGTGAACTCCTTATTAATTTGTTGTGTTCTTGCATTTTCTTACTGTTTTCCATTTTCCAGTGTCTGTGTATTTTGCAATCTGATTGATCCATTGCCTAAGATAGCATAGACACACACCAGCACATGAGTCTGTAATACCTTCATTAATTAATTAACTGAGGTCACTCACGAGTGATTTTCATATCATTATGGAACATCTCTTAGAGCCACTCCTGCGTGAGGGCATTTTTCCTTGTATGATCGCGACATCATCTCTTGTGTACATCACCTTTATTGATAGCACTTAATGCAGCAGCCTACACCATCTTGACACCGGGGCTCGGAGATGTAGTCCCTCCTGGACTAACTTCATTATCAATGCTTATGTTTTCATGTGTTGATGATTGTTATGTTCCTCTTCTTTTCCACATACAGATGCATTCATTAATGTTCTTTTAAAATGCAATTTTAACACATCACGAAAGTAAAAGGTCTTGGAAGGGTCCTTCTTCACACCCGGACCTGGATCACCTGATCTTGCCTCTATGAAACTCGAATTTGCCTCTTGACAGTGCCTTAGTCAAGATGTCTGCATCTTTTTCCTCTGTAGGAATGTACTCCAACAACATGATTCTCCTCTACACACAATCTCATAGATGGTGATACTGAATGTCGATATGCTTGGACCGGTCATGAAAAACTGGATTCTCAAATAGTTTGATAGAACTCTGATTGTAACAATAAATCACTATAGGGTCCATCTGTTGACCAAATAAGCCAATAAGTATCTTCATCATCTAGATAGCCTCACAAGTTGCTTGACTATCAACCATGTACTCTACTTCTATTGAACTAAGTGCAACGAATATTTGCTTCCTGTTGTACCAAGAAATTGTTCTTGACCCAATACTGAAGATCCCCCCTAATGTGTTCTTCCTAATCTACATATGTGAAGCCATAAAGCTTCACTCCCTTTATCTATCTATACCAAAGACCAAACTGAGTGGTGCCTATGAGGTATCTCAACACATGTTTAGTTGCCTTCCAATAAATTTTGGTTGGCTTAACCATTGCTTGATTAAGTTGGTCAACTACAAAACATATGTCCGGTCGTGTGTTCACCAAATACATAAGTGAACCCACAAGCTACCTGTAAATAGTAGCCTCCTCTACTTCACCTGAAGAATCATCTTCCTTCCTCCAATTCCCTGCTACAGGAGTCTCCATGGGTTTGTTTCTCTCCATGTGGAACTTCTTAGTATCTCGTTGGCATACTTTCCTAAGAGACAAACAGTTCCTCATCTCCTTTTCATCTTCCATACCAAGGAAATAATGCATGATCTCCAGGTCCTTCATATCGAATTCTCTTACAGGAACCTCTTTGCAAGATTTTACTAGCTTCTCATCACCTGTTAGAATTAAATCATCGACATATAATATGATAATAAAAAATTTACCTTCAGCCACAATATGGTAAAGATTTTCATCTGCTTCACTTTTGGTGAAGCCCAACCTGGTGAAATGGTTGTCAATCCTGGTGTACCAAGCACGAGGTGCTTGTTTCAATCCATACAGCGCTTGCTTGAGTCTGCACACATGTGACTCTCTATTGAAGGTCTCAAATACTTCAAGTTATTAAATGTACACCTATTCCTCAATCACTCCATTGAGGAATGTTTTCTTCACATCCATATGATGTATCTTCCATCCCATCTGTGCTAAAAGTGCTAAAATAGATCTAATTGAAGAGGACCTTGCTATTGGAGTAAAGGTCTCATCGTAATCAATTCCCTCCACCTGAGAGAATGCTCTGGCCACAAATATGGCCTTTTGTTTCTCCACACTCCCATCTGTTGCTTTCTTTACCTTGTAAAGCCATCAGGAACTCACCATTGACTTGTCTGATGGCCTTGGGACCACTTCCAAAACACTATTTCTGATAATGGAGTCATACTCCTCTACCATGGCATCAACCCATAATAGTTGTTACACTGCTTCCTCAAATGAGGATGGCTCAATCTCTACACTCTCACTCATCAAAGCTATGTAGCCAATGTACCGATCTGGTGACTTCCTCTGCTTGTGATGTGATGTGGTTTCTCCCACATTCTATCTAACATCATGCATCAATCTGTCAGCCTCTCTGGTGTGCTTCCTTCCATCTCTAGAAGTCTCTGCATGAGTGGGTGCATCCACTCTCTTCTCCTCTGCATGTGGTTGCTCCACATCATCATGAGTTTCTTCCTTTGGAGTTTAAAGATCCTCATCTGTATGTAAACTAATCTCCCTCTCAAGGGAACATCTCATGGCCTTCTCTTCATCAAACTTCTCATCTCTACGAACCATTGTCATCCTATGAGATGGCAGGTACACTCGATAGTTGTGAGGTGTATCAGTGCACCCCACGAATATGCCCAACTCAGTTATTGGCTCTAGCTTTTTCTTTTCATCCTTGGTAACATGACAGTAAATTGATGAACCAAAGATCCTGAAGTGTGCCACATCTGGTTTCTTAGCTGAAAATTCTTCTTCTGGTGTACTCGTCCCAAGAATCCGATGAGGACTTATGTTTTGCACATATACATTTGTATTGCACGCTTCATCCCACAACTGCAACAGTAGGCCCTGATCATGTAACATTGCCCGTCCAACTCCCACAATACTTATGTTCTTCCTTTCATCCACCCCATTTTGTTGCGGGTTATGGGATGTTATTAACTCCCGCTGAATGTTTTTTGATGCACATAATTTCTTGAATTCTTTTGACACACATTCTCCATTGTTATTGCTCCTAAGAGTCTTCACTTTCCTGCCAGTTTCTTTCTCAACAAGTGCTTTAAATTCAAAAATGTATAGAATGCATGATCTTTCTTCTATATGAAGGAATTCTAGCACTTACATGAGAAATCGTCTACAAATATTACATAATACATGTGCTTGGCCATGGAGGCTATCGAGAACGGTCAACAAACATCTAAGTGAACTCTTTCAAGGATCGCTTACACTCGACTATCCTTGTCATGAAATGTGGCTTTAGTTTACTTTCCTAATTTACACCCTTTGCATGTATCTCTCTACTCTAGTGTACCCTTGGGAAGTCCTGTAGAAATCTGTTGCATGATCTTCAAAGCTCTGTGGTGCAGGTGACCCAATCTTCTATGCCACAACTCACTGATATCTCGACTTTGCACCTTCTCTGCTTTTGTGCTGAAAGAAACATAGTCTTCTACATCCAATTTGTAGAGATTGTTCACTTGAACCCTGAACCGCTTCACTTGTCCTGAGGCTATGTGATGAAGGTATTTTCCTTTGCTAAATATCACATCATAGCCACAGTCCTCCAACATATTAAATGAAACCAAATTCTTCTTCAAACCCGGAACATACATGACATATTTTAATGTGAGAGGAGAATCAAACTCCCTCTGAAAAGTAACAGTATTGATGTCGGTCACGCTATACCTTCCATGATCTCCCATTTCGATGTGCATCTGGAGGTCCTTCTCCTCCAAGTCACTGAATAATTATTTGTTTTCGATCATATGGAATGAGGCTCCACTATCTAGATACCACACACTACCCATCATCGATCTCACCATGCAAGCGATGAGGGTGAAATCCAACTCAAATTGTGAAGCAAAAGCTTCACCTGCCGCTCCTCCCAATGGCTTCTTGTCAACCTTCTTGTGCGGACACTCCGTGGCATAGTGTCCCAACTCATGATAGTGAAAACATTTAATCTTCGACAAGTCCTTTTTCTTGCTACCCTGATTGGAATCTGATTTGTAATGGGATGACTTCCCTTTCCCTTTATTTTCCTTTCTAGTTAAGGCACGATTCTCCTCATCATTATGCTTGGATGAGGCTCCATCTCTGGTGCTCTGCCAAATCTCTTCTTGCACCAAATCAAACAAAAAACACTCCCACTCTGGTAGCTTCTACCTCCCATTTACTAAATCCTAGTAGTTGTGCCAACTCTTGGGAAGGCCTAAAAGTGCTAGGCTGACTAGATCATCTTCATCAACTGTAACACCAACACTTCCAAGCTCATCCCAAAATTGGGTGAACTTGGTCAAGTACTTTGGTATTGTGTGGCCCTTCTCCATCTTGATTTTTCTGAGCTTGTCCATCAGTGCCAGCTTCCTGTGGTCATTGTTGTTTTGAAATAGCTTTGTCAAGGCCTTCCACATTGCATATGGAGGCTTATTTCCATGAAAGTTCGAGACAATATGATCTCGTACTCATTTTAGGATAATCCTTCTCCCCTTTGCAACACATTTTCTCCACTCTGCCAAATCTTGAGCATCAGTTGCTGGAGGCTTAGGAATATATTTTTCTATGAATTTCTTAAGCTTATTGTCTTCCAACACTACCTTCATCACGTCCTTCCAAGCTGTAGAAATTCATTGTAGATTCAAACTACTAAATGTAATATGCTAAGACAATAGACTTGAATCTACTCTACTCATCAGCGGAAATAATTAAACTATCACAAAGCATACAAGAGAAAGAATTCACTCAACACATTACACAATGATTTCCTAAGGAAATCCATAGCTAAAAACACATGCTATATGTATATTGCATTAGTCAACAAATACGAGAATATTACAATGCTTTGCTCAAGCCCGGGCAACCTCTGCACTATCTCTATCTATCTCACAACTTCCTAGCTAAGCCCAGGCCAATACTTAACCAATTTTTTTCTTGCCCAAGTCCCTATTTCCTTGTGTTGTTTCCTAGGGAATTAGCCCCCTATTAATTATGGAAATTCCGCAATTGGAATTGCGCAATCCTCATAGGCCTTCCTCTAACTGCATGCATCGCCTATACAATTCAAATGATTATACAACTGATAGTACATTGTCCCTAAACTCCAATCTCAACTCGGCAACTCTCACATCTGACATGCATGAGTTATTTATGATTGAATCATCAGTTTATTGGTTGGTCACTGCAGGCGGCACCACACTACCAGACCTCCCTCTAGTTCCTCCAACAGTTGGAACTAGTTTAATTGACTTTGACTCAGTTAAACTAAATTAATTAATTACAACTCAAAATAAACTCAACCAGGGCTCCTATAATGTAGGAGACACTCTAAAAGACTCAAGTTAGACCCTCAACTCGAATTAACTAAGCCAACTAAGTCAAATTAACTTATCAAATTGATACAAGTTGTCATGAGATGTCGAATTACAATTTTATTCCCAATTTAATTCAAGGATAAAATTAAATTAGGATTTTCTTATTGCATTTTCAACCTTTCTTGTTGCCATTTTAAACACTTTGTCTCAACAAGAAAGGGATTCACATATCTCATCCAGTACCATTGGAATGTTCTGCATGCAACACTTCTCATTGTTGTTGTTGCTACTGCAACATTTACAACTAAAAAGCATCCAAAAATAAATAAATAAAATAATCACCAAATCAATCTGCAACTGTCTACTAGGAAAATTGTGTTGTTTTTTACTCTGCTATTGAGCCTCCTACTCCATTATCAACACTGCTAAACACTCCTACATATATGATTGACATTGATCCTCTTTCTACTAAATATCATGGGCCCCCATAGCAAGGCAATGATCCATGAGACAAACACACCTCAACGGACCCTGTCAAATTTCTGAAACTCTTGGACTAAGGTTTCATATCGCCCCACCTCACACCTGGAGGTATGGATGTAGGAGATCACTCTGCCCACTTAGCTTGAAATTTCCCCTTACTGGAGGTCTTTCTTGAGTGGATGTCTCCACTCAGTCTCCTCTCTACTTCTCTAATTATGGTTGCCCCACAACTTGCCGAGGCTGCTTCTGAGGCTTCATTTTGAGAGGTAAATTATGCTCCCTCTCAACCACCAAGTCTCTAGCTTTTGCCTTGCTCCTCAAAGATTTGAATGCATCTTTGACCTCAAGTGCGTACAGGTTCTTGACTCACACATCGATCTGTTTCACCCATCTCGTGGTTATGTGTCTTAGGAAAACCTTTCCTTTGCTAAATATCACATCGTGGCCATTGCCTTCCAATACCGCAATGGAAACAAGATTCTTCTTTAGTCCTGGAACAAACATCACATTTGTGAGTCTGAGAGGGGAGCCAAACACCCTCTGAAAACTAACTGTAATGATATTGATCGCGCTATACCTGCCATCATCTCCAAACTCTATGTTATGCTTGAGGTCTTTCTCCTCCAAGTCACTGAAGAGATCTCTATTCCCTGCCATATGGAATGAGGCACCACTGTCGAGATACCACATGCTTCCCATTGTAGTTATTTCCATGCATGTAATGAGAGTAACATCATGCTCGAATTGTGAAGCTAGAGCCTCACATGTTGTTGCTACTGCACGCTCCTTCTTTCTTGCCTTCTTCTGTGGAAATTTTGTGGCATAGTGCTCGAACTCATGACAGTGAAAACATTTGATGTTGGACAAGTCTTTATTATTTCCCTCCTCACCTTGGGACTGCTTTCCCTTGGCTTTCTTTTCTTTGCTAACTAATGTTGTCAGTCCAGAAGGTAACTCCTCAGAGTGAATTGTGTTTTTGCATTAAGACTGGTCATAGATATATACATGGAAGGAGAGACTCATGGGATTCATCTCCCAATGTATCTTCATATTCCAATTCTCATTATTTTCTATTTACACTATTTTACATGGATTTACCTAATCCCAAAGATTAGGTGTCAACATTCCCCCCTTAATCTGAAGGGATGTTGGTGAGTCTAAGCATCATTCTAAATCATTCAAACTTTTCTCTTACAAGCACTTTGGTGAAGATGCCTGCAATATATTAATTTGTGGAATAATAGCGTAAATGGATTGTCTTAGACTCAACATGATGCCGAATCAAATGGCATTTTGTATTGATGTGCTTCATTCGATCATGTAACTTTGGTTTCTTCGCAAACTTTATTACAGAAGCATTTTCAATCATGAGAGGAGTTGAATCCACTTGTGCCTCAGTTTTCGAATCCACTGAGACTGATTGTTTGTGTGACCTACAAGACACATCTCCTAATCAAAGACTCATAACATAACCTGAAGTAGATATCCCAGTTTATTTTTCTGCATCGAAGTATGAATCAGAGTATCCAATCAAGCTGAAGTCACCCACCTATGTATACTTAAGTCCAAAGTATTGAGTTCCCTTCAAGTACTTTAGAACTCTTTTCACAGCAAATCAATGTCCCTCACAAGGCTTTCGCATAAACCTGGAGAGGATACCAACAACAAATTAAACGTTTGGTCTGGTAGTAGTCAGGTAGTTGAGACTTCCTACAAGCTGTCTATACTTTGTTTCATCCTCAAATTATTTTCCTTCAGTGGATGTGAGATTTAAGTTCTATTCCATTGGAGTAGTCAAAGGATTGCACTCATCCATGCCAAACTTGTTCAACATATCTCCAATGTACTTCTTCTGAGAGAGAAATATAAACTTTGGATGTTGAGTTACTTCAATACCAAGATAGTAGTGAACATAGCCCAAGTCTGTCATTTTAAAACCTTTCCTCAATTCCTTCTTTATGGATGCAATGTAGCTATCATTGTTCCCTGACATCAAAAGATCATCTACATATTGTAATTTTTAACCCCATACATAAATTACCTACATGTGAATTCTAAAAACAGAAAATAAACAATGGTGAGAGCATAAAACATAAAACAGATATACACAGATATTTTTTGTTGGATCCCAAAACTGGAACTAATAGATTGATTTTTCATTATATTCCTTTAAATGTTACAATACATATATATACATGCCGAAGCATCCATAAACCCCAATACATTAACTATAGATTAGAACATAACCGTAGTTCCCTTGACCAGATCTATAAATACCATGGACATAAAACCACCATGCCCAAAACCATGTGCGAAATCCATGCACAAAACCATAGGTAGGTCTGCCCACCTAATATAGGGTCATGTAAAGAATATAGCGCACACCCAACATTTTACCACTTTATGTTTTCTTTCCAAAGGGAGCCACGAGAGAGCTTAGTCATTGGTCTAGCCTTGCAACGCCCATTATTTCTCTACACCAAGAAAACTTCTCAGTGCTCACAAACTTTTTCAATGCATCTGCAGCATTATTCAAAGTGTCCACATTTACCAGCAACACCTTTTTGTCCTCAACCATATCCCTCACAAAGTGATATTGAGCATCAATGTGCTTTGTCTTTGAATGATAAGCAAGGTTATTTCCCAAGAAAATTGCACTTTGGCTATCACAATCTATCCTTGTAACTCATTGTACCAACCCCATACTTGAACACAATCTCTGCAACCAAACTGCTTCCTTGCTTGTTGCCATGTATTATGCCTCTATAGTTGAAAGTGCCACTATAGATTATTTCTTACTCATCCAACTGACTGCACATCCAAACAGGTTAAATACATACCCACTTGTAGATCTTCTCTGATCCAGATCTCTAGCCCAGTCAGCATCGACAAATATATGGATGTCCAAAACTCTATCTAATCCTAGTCTTCTTTGGTAGCACAAACCATAATCACTAGTGCCATGCAAATATCTATAAACTCGCTTCACTATTTTCCAATGCTCATTCCCTGGTTTTGACATAAACCTGCACAATACTCCCACTACATGTGCAATGTATGATCTATTACAGACCATTGCATACATTAGACTACCAACTGCACTTGCGTAAGGAACACGGGAAATGTCCTCTTTCTCTTCTTGTGTCTTGGGACATTGTTCAATAGATAACTTTACACCAACGGGAATAGGAACATTCACCGGTTTACTATCCTGCATATTAAACCTCTGCAATATTGTCTCAACATACTTCCTCTGGTTTAACCAGAGCTTCCTTTTTGCCTAATCTCGTTTAATTTCCATGCCTAAAATATAGTTTGTAGCACCAAGATCTTTCATGTCGAATTTGGAAGACAATTGGGTCTTCAAATCCTGGATAATTTCTTTGTCATTTCTAACCAGCTACATATCATCCACATACAAAACCATATAAATAACACCGTCACCAATTAATTTAAAATACACACATTGATCTTCTTTGCTTCTGGTGGAGCCAAGTCCCTATATAAATGTATCAAATTTGTGATACCACATCCTTGGTGACTGTTTTAACCCATACAAAGACTTTTTTAACTTGCATACCAGTTCTTTCTTGCCCTTCTCCGCAAAGCCTTCAGGTTGCTTCATGTAAATATCTTCTTACAAATCCTCGTGAAGAAATGTTGTCTTCACATCCATTTGTTCTAACTCAAAATCAAAAGTAGCAGCAATAGATAAAAGTAATCTAATAGAAGCTACCTTGCCAATAGGAGAAAAAATATCACTAAAATCAATTCCCAACACCTGGGAATAACCTTTTGCTACCAACCAAGCTTTGTATTTCTCCACCTTGCCTTCTGCATTCATTTTTTTATTAAACACCCATTTGTTGCCAATGGGTTTCCTTCCAGCTAACAACTCCACCAGATTCCAAGCCTCATTGTTATGCAAAGATGCCATTTCATCAACCATGGCCTCTTTCTAGAATTTTCCATCCTCTGATTCTACTGCTTCCATCATAGTTCTGGAATCATCATCAGTAATAGATAAATCAAAATTTGAACAGAAAGCATCTAGCCTATACCTTTCTGGTTGCCTTCTTTCTCGAACTGATCTTCTCATAGCTGGAGTTTGTGGCTCTTCATCTTCTGATTCCTCTTTTGTTGTAGAGTCTGATTCTTCCTCCTTTAGCTCAAACTCTATCTTCTCAAGTTCCTTTGGTAGGACTTCATGTTTAATAACATCTTTCACCTCTCTAAACACCATATCATAGTTGTACACAACCTTCCTTATTTCTCTATTCCAAAGCTTTTAACCTTTTAAACCATCCTTATACCCAATAAAGATGCACCTTTCATATTTACTATCCAACTTGTTTTTTTTCTCCTTTGGAACATGTACATATGCATCACATGTAAATACCCTCAGATGTGAAAGAGAGGGTTTCTTACCAGTCCATACCTCTTGTGGAGTCTTATTGTCCAACATTGATGAAGGTGATCTGTTGACCAGGTAACATGCAGTCTCTACCACCTCTACCTAGAATTCTTGTCATAACCCAACACCACTGAGCATGCTTCTTGCCTTTTCCATCAATGTCATGTTCATTCTTTCTACAACTCCATTTTGCTAAGGTGTGTATGGAATAGTCTTTTGTCATGCTATACCACACTTCTTACAGAACTCTTCAAATTCCTTCTTGCAAAACTCTCCATCGTTATCTAGCCTCAACACCTTTATCTTCTTCTTTGTCTAGTTTTCCACCAAAGCCTTAAATTCTTTAAACCTATAAAAGACTTCAAATTTCTTCCCGATGAAATATATCCATGTATTCCTTGAGAGGTCATCTATAAATTATACATAGTACATAGACTTACCCAGTGATGGGATCGACACGTGTCCAAACACATCATTATGCACAAGCTCTAATATTTGTTTTTCCATCTTAGCACCAAAGGGGAAACTCACCCGAATATGCTTCCCATATACACAATGTTCACAGAAGTTGAAATCTAGAGAGCATTTAGACATACCTTCTACCATACCATTAACATGAAGTATTCGAAGACCCTTCTCTCCAATATGTCCAAGCCTTTGATGCCATTGCATGGTCTTTTCTCCAAAGACCACTAGATTTTCCGCTCCACTTTTAGGAACCAAAGAACTATTGCACCCATCAATAACAGTGCTATCTTGAAGCTTGTACAAAGTTCCACTACAAACTCCCCACATCAATACCAGTGCTCCCTAAACCATCTTGCAGGTATTTTCTTGAACACTGTTTTTACACCTGCATCATCCAGCTTGATTACAGAAATCAGATCTTTGGCCAATGCAAGAATATGTAGAACATCCATAAGTGTTCTAATCCTTCCACCTTGCAAATTCAACTTGATTTTTATATGACCGACGATTCTATCCTTCCTATCATCCCCTAAGAAGACATCACCACCATCATATTTATCATACTTGCAGAACCGCTCCCTGTGAGGAGTGAAGTGAAAGGATGCACCTGAGTCAATCAACCATTCCTCATCATCTACATGTGTACTTGAAGAAGAAGCCAAGTACACATCCCCACCTTCATCTGTTGTGGTTTTCACCTCTACAAAAGGAGCATCATCATATCCCTTTCCTTTCTCACGAGCTTTATATCTACAATCCTTTTTTTAAGTGCCCTTCCTTTTCGCATTTCCACAACACCTTTACAGGTTTTCCTGGAGAGTTAGATCTCCCTCTAGATTTAGATCTCTCACTCGAGGACTTATTTTTGTTTTTTTCTTGGACCGTCCTCATACATACAAGGCATCACCATTATCGCCCTCCATATTTTTCCGTCTCATCTCCTCTGACAGCAAGGATGAGACTATTTCATCAAACTGCAAGGCAATTGCATTGTTACCTATTGCATGTTAGGTCCCTATACTACTAGTTTAACCCCTTATTATTATTAGGGAAACCCCCTTATTATATTGTTGTGTCCATGTAGTCCCCATATTGAGATTATTGTGCCCCATAGAAGCCCACTATTGTTATTGTTGTGCCCTTACATTATTATTATTATGTCGGCTATGATTATATTATGACCCCTTAGACTCCTATATGTAGAAAGGAAGTCTTATCATTTGTATTATCCAAGAATTGTTCATTTGTGTAATGTAAAGGAGGTTTCCCCCTCGAAGAGTCTGATTTCTAAGTCGTTGATTTATCTTTTCTATCTTTTTGGGAGCTAGTTTCATAACATTTGGTATCAGAGGTTTGGATTTTGGGGTTTCGCTGCTCCAAACAGGTCATCGTGGAATTTTCACTATAACATTTTCTCTACGAAGTTTCAGAAGCTAAAAAACAAACCCATTTGATCTGAAATCTTTCTGAACCTCGGGTCCTAATTTCAAATCTTGTCTCACTATATTTTTGGAGATATTATCTGAGGAAGCTAGGGTTTTTGCAAGCTCCAGAATTCCATCTCAAACAAGTCACTATGGAATTTTTTCTTTAAGTTTTATTCTACCAAGGTTCAGACTCTAACATTAAAACCCATTTGAGCATAAATATTTATGACGCTCAGGCCTGAATTTCAGATCTTGTTTTGCTACATTTTTGGATATACGGTCCAAGAAATTTAGGGTTTCTGCAGGCTCCCGAATTGCATCCCAAATAGGTAACCTTGGGAAAATCATCATAACTTTATATCTAAGCATCAGATTGAAATTTCGTCAGAAGTAATAGAAAGAGGAAGGGCTGGAATTTTCTTTGTATTTTTTTCAAGTCTGAAGGTCGAAACATTGACACGCGGCACTTCGTACAAGTTCTCTTCACTAAAAACGTATATAATCAGGTCATCTTGGGAGATTGGGCATAACTCTTTCTTGGAGAATCCAATTTTGATCAGACTGGTGGTGTTGGAAAGAGGATGCAGAGGGCTACTATTGGTCGCAATTTCAGACCTTGGAGATCTGAAATTTCATAGATACAACATATTTAAGATCAAGATGCTAAAAGCAAGAAAAAGAATGACTTGAATCAAGAAAATAGAAACACCTAGTAAGCAAAATTGGATGGATGATTTGAAGAATGTGATCGAAGCTAAGATAAATAGTTTTATATGTGCCATGGAATCTAATATTGATGGTAGGGAAGCATATTTGAAGAAAGGCATTGAATATTTGAAGAAAGACATGGAAGGTTTGAAGGAAAGTGGGACAAAGCTGCTACAAGAAAAGCGTCCTAATGACGAAAAGGTAGTAGAGGAAACTCATGGTGAAAAAACATAATTTAATCATGATTTAATAGAATATAACATTGGATTGAAGACCCACCGCATTCCAAAGATCAATATGAGGGAGATTGATGGCAAGGATCCCATAACATGGATACTACATATGGAGAAATATTTTGATCTGCATGATGTGCAATTGTTACAAAAGGTACATATTGCATCTTTATATTTAGAATCGAATCAATTTTTATGGTATAAAGGGCTTTGTTCTCGTAAAACCCTTGTCACTTGGTCAATTTTCACGGAGGAAATGATAGCACATTATGAGGATACAAATAGAAACACATTCTTTAGCCAATTGATAAATCTCAAACAAAAGGGTTCAACGGCAGAGCACATTGAGTACTTCCAAAAATTGAATATAAGGGTAAATGATATTCCAGAGAAGCATCGGGTTGACATCTGCATAGGGACTTTAAAGGATAACATTCAACATGAGGTTCGCCTTTGGGAATTTGATTCATTGGAGAAGGCATACTTGCTAGAAAGAAAAACTGAAAACAAAATTATGGCAACAAGAAATCCTACCACTCACAATTATAAAGATGGAAGTTTTGTTTCTCCTAGCCTTCCACAACCTGCAAGGTTGACACCACAACAATTGGAAGAAAAAGGAGAAAACGACATTTGTTGCAGTTGTGATAGCAAATACACTAAAGGTCATAAGTGTGCTAAAAAGAAATTATTTTACATTGATTGTGAAGAGGAGGAAAAAAATGATCAAGAAACATCAAAAGAAGAGGATATACACCAGGAACTAACCCTAGAGAAAGAAGAAATGAATCCGATCATATCTTGTAATGCATTGGCATGAATTACCACTCCTCAAATTCTCAAGATAGAAGGAGATATCGAGAAGAAAATAATAACCTCGCTTTCGTGCAGAATTGAATGAAACAACAGGCAGATCAACATCGCAGCGAAATTTTTTTTGATATAGGCAACTGGGTATTTTTACTAATACACCCATACAAACAATCTCCCTCAAGTAAGATAAGAAGGATAATAAATTATCACCAAAGTACTATGGTCCTTACAAGGTGCTGCAAAAGATTGGTACTATGGCATACAAATTGGAGCTTCCTGCATCTTCCCGAGTGCCCCCAATTTTCCATGTTTCATGCTTAAAGAAGGTTATAGGTGACAAGCTCCCAGTTCAAACAATATTGTCGGAACTTGACGAGGAAGGAAAAATCATATTGGAACCTGAAGTAGTCATGGAAACAAGAACCCGACAGCTACGAAATTGATCAATTTCAGAGTATCTCATCAAGTGGAAGAACTTACCCGCTGAAGATTCCAGATGGGAGGATGATAATTTTATACAGAAGCATCCAGAACTACTCAAGCCTTGAGGACAACACTTTTTGAAGGAGATGGGAATTTTAGGTCCCTATACTACTAGTGTAACCCCTTATTGTTATTAGTGCAACCCCCTTATTTATATTTTTGTGTCCATGTAGTCCTCATATTGTTATTATTGTGCCCCATAGAAGCCCATTATTGTTATTGTTGTGCCCTTACATTATTATTGTTATGTCAGCTCTGATTTTATTTTGACCCCTTAGACTCCTATATATAGAAATGAGGTCTTGTCATTTGTATCATCCAATAATTGTTCATTTGTGTAATGTAAAGGAGGTTGCCCCGTCGAAGAGGTTGATTTTTAAGTCGTTGATCTATCTTTTCTATCTTTTTGTGAGTTGGTTTCATAACATTGCAACAACCAGACTATCCCACGAATCTAGTAGAGAACACAACAAATCGATGCACTTATATTCATCTGAAATTTTAATCTCAACAGATAACAACTGCCTTACCATAGTATTAAATGTGTTTAGATGCTCTACCATCGAGTCTCCATCCTTCATCCTCAAGTTATACAATTTTTCCGTAGGAACAATTTATTCACCAGAGATTTAGATTAGTACAAAGTCCCTAACTTGTCCCACAAATCCTTCGCAGAAGCTACCCCTGATACATTTTGTTATGCTCCTATACCAATAGGTGTCATATATCATGATTGATTTGATGGGATATGTAATATGTTCATACCTTTCCTTGTTGCAAAGGTTTTCCATATTGCTAAAAAATCAAAAAATTTAAAAAAATTTAAAGAGGGTATACCCTAAAAGAAAAATCAAAGGGTGAAAAGAAATAAAACGGTCAAAAAAGTGAAAGAAAATGAACCCCACCAAAAGAGAGACCAAGGAAAGTGTGCAAGCCTAAATGCCACTACTTTTTACTTTTATGTAATAAACAAAATGTGTGCAAATTGTAACCTATGCCACAATTGATGAGCAATCAAACAGCTTAAACTTGACTAGTTCATATTTTTCAATTTCATGTTTTAGAGATAGAGAATAAAATCTGACCATACTGTTTAATCTTGGAAGATAAGTAGATAGGTAGAGTGAATTAAAAGAGCTCAATAGTTTAATCTGAGCCCTTGGATGTAATAAGGTTAGACTTAGATAGATTTCTAAATGTAAAAGAAAAAGTGTGATAAAGGTTTGCCAGTCCAAGTGGACCCTAATAAAGAAGAAAAAATGTCAGGCTAAAGTAGGTAGGGTTGGTAGAAAATGTTGCAGAATTACTTGTGAAGGATAATGTCTCTAAAATGTGTTAATTTTCACTTTTATCACAAGTGCAAGGTAGACATTACATTTGATGCAGTTCAAGCAAAACAAGGTCAAATAATTAACTTCCCTTCACATTTTTTCCCTAAAGATTTCACTAATTCCCCCTAAGTACTAAGGTCTTTGAAAATTAGAGGGGCTCATAGCATTTCTCTGACTTCTGGAGGGACCAGACCCTCGGCCCAATAATTTAAAGACCTAAATACTTAAAATCATCATTCATTTACTCTCATAAGTAAAATTCCTAAGTAAAATTCCATATTACTTAGGAAAAATACACAATATTACATAAAATCCCCTTTTTAATTAAGCCTAAGTTAAATATACACTCTAATGTTTTACTTAGCGCTTTTCATTATATTATCTCATATTAATTTTTAACTCATATTATATAACTCCCGAATAAAATTCCACCCTTTCCCGTATTATTAAAATACATATAAAAGCCCGAAATATCAATATTCCGCCCCTTAGGTTAATTATAACCATAAACATGTTTTAAATGGATTAATGAATTAATCTGTAGTTCATTACGAACCTAACCCCCCCGCTCCATTAATAGGGATTGATTAACCCTCATGGTGAATTAAGAACCCTTCCCACCAAACTCCCGATACAATTAAATAATTGTTAATTGGGTCGGGCCCGCCGCAGTTAAAACTTCGCCGTATCACTCGCCCATCCACCATTCTATCCCATCTCCATCATCCAACAGTCGATATTGATATCGCACCCCCCTTTTGACTGCGCGTTAACGCGTGATCACCAGGCGGTTTTCATCCCGTACATCTGCCACGCGTCACACAATCTATGGGATCGCTGGCTCCCGGCCAAAACCCGCCTGTCGCCAAAAGCAGTGCGATCACATACTGCTTACCACCCTCCACATGCGACAAAATGTCTACTCCTGCTTACGTCATCCGCTAGAATGATTAACTCCCGCCACATTTTGACTTTGTTAAATAAAGGCAACAAAGTGTCATTTTCCTCGTTATTTTGTACTGCACCCGTGCTCCCATGCAAACGACGTCCAGGTCAACTGTCCAAGCTTCCAACCGCCACCCTGCCAAGAGAATTGCAGCCGACTCAGCCAGAACCTGTTAAGCCACCGTCAGCACCTGCCATTAGTCCGTTCATTCCCAAAATACAGGTATTTATCCAATTTCCACCGAAACCCTGAAAGTTTAGTTTTACAGCATAAAATCCACCGAGAAGGGAAAAATTTGTTGCAAATTCAATCTATATTTTGCCAATAGAAATTCCCAGAACAATCAATTCGCCCATTTTGCAACAAAACCCAAAATTCCTTTCTGAATCCACAAGAACCAGAAATGGAAACCGCTATGGCTCTATCTGTTACACCCATGAATGCCCCTCATAAAGACTTAGACTATCTACCTCTTGCAGATAAAGATTTCCAGATAAGGGATTTATCCAATGACAAAAACCACCTAAAAGTCTTTGCCAAGTCAGAAACCAATATCTGAATGGCTTAGATATCATGGGACTGTGGGAATCAAACCTTCTCAGGTATTTTCTCCCCTCATTCCATGTTTTTCCTGGTCTGATTCATCAAACTATGACCCTAATCTTAGAGCTGTCATGTCCCCAAGTCAGACAGTCCTTTTCCCCATAACAGCAACATACATTAATGAAATGTTGCAATTTTCCCCTGAGCAAGCTCTCACTCCTCTTTCTATGGGATACTTACTTGAGAAATCTTCCAAATTGTCTCAATCAGAACTAACTCGCCTCTGTTAGATGTTCATGGAGCCTAAACATCAACCTAAAGACCCACCTCCATATCTGTAGGCTTTCTTCACAGAAATAGGAAAAATCATTGTTGATATGATAGCCTTAACCATGGGATTCAACTCTGGGGAATATGTTGATGATATAACATTAGTGTTGTTGTCAATTTTTACTCCTGGACATCCCCCTTCTGTTAAATATGACTACGCCACCTATATTGCCAACAAAATTCATGACCAATTCCTGAGACTGGACAATGAAAGAGTCTTTAAATACACCACTTTCATTTATCATCTAATGTTGTATTATCAGTCAGGGAACTTCCCTTTCCCTGTGAGGAAACTTGACAATAAAGGCAATCCAAGGTCTGTTACCTTTGGGAGCCCCATCTTCCATGCATCTTATAAGTCTCCTTACTCATACAGTGAGTTCATTGACCAATTTGTTCATCCTGCAACCACTTTATAGACATGGGTTTCCCCTCCTAGAATCAGTGGTGACATCAAGAGAATCCTACAGCTCTCCAAGCAATACAGAATAGGTGATTGGTACTTATACAAGAACCATACTGAAATCAGGATATATGGATGTGAGCTCTGCCCCTTCAAGTTACCCAAATACATTCCAATGAGACTGTTTGCATTGGAATATTTCAGACAAATGATACATGCAGACCAGTTTCATTTTTTCAAAGCCAAAAAGAAAGCTCAACTCAGAATAAAAAATCAACTAGGCCCTTATGTCTGAAATGATAGGGAAGCATGGAGAGAAGCAGAGAAAATTCTAGAAGATCATCTTAAGCTACGTAAAAGTTTTGGTTGGAGGCCATATGACCCCAATAGTTTCATCTATGATAGGAGAATGAAAAACAAGTTGTCACCATACATTCACCATAGGATTCCAAAAATTGAACTATATGCAAATATGGATAAATGGAGGGAAGGAACCCTAGTAGAGCATGATAGTGAACAGGTCGATATTGAGAATGTTATGAAAGATCTTGAGAAAACACTTGACCTGGATTCTTTTGGGCAGGTACCATTTGAGTTATCTCAAAGATCAGGAGTTGGTGCCTCCAATGCTGGAACCTCTCAACAACCTTTACAAGAAACAAGTACACCAGCCACAGGAACACTAAAGGGCAAGGAATTAGAGACCAGCTTTCAAACCACAGAACAAGCTACAATGTCTAAGCAGCCTGAGACTTCCAAAGAATAGGCTCAAATACATACTCCTCCCACTCAGATCAATATGGGAGAGCCTCCAGTTCTGCAAACTCCTCTAAATGAGGAAAGAAACAAAAAGAGAGATAGGGAAACAACTACCCCTGCCAGTGAACCTTCAGGACAGCCTGGAACAAAAAGACAAAGACTAAATCCCCTTTCAGAGGAGGAATTTGCTGAAGAAAATACAGATAGTCAGAGGGAAGAAAGGGTGGAAAGTCAGCAAACTTTCCCAACAGGAGGAACATCCACTAGCTCACAGAGGCAGGAGCTAGAAAGGCAGCAAAGTGCAGAGATATCTTCTTTCAGGCCACCAGGGACTGATGCCTCAGATATTAAGAAGACATTTACAGAAATAAAGGCCAGGAATGATCCATTGAGACTTCAAGTTTATAACCAATATTTGAAGATGACTCCAACAAATCAACAGAAATTGATGTCAGCCTATGACATCAAAGAAGGCAAGATGATAATGATCTATTTCAAGCCAAAGGTGCAGCAACCGAAATCAGCAACAGATTATCTCAGAAAATTTTTGAAGTCATGGCAAAGGATATTCATCCTTTGGATCAGATTGAACTGCATAAGAAAACTGGAGAAATGATTTGTTCAACTTTGACTGGTAAGGCCATGATGGCCCATAGATTGCAAAATTCTTTGGATAATACTACTGCTCAATTACATTTGGAGAAGGCCTCTTCTCAGGCCAAACATAACAGAATAAAATCCTTAGAAGAAATAATTATTGGATTGGGCCATGATCCCAAAGATGTTAAGGCTACAGAATCCTTAATAAAAAAGAAAGATGAAGATATTGCAGCCCTAAGGAAACAACTAAAGCTGCCACCTACGAGGCATCCACAGACTGCTGAGCTTATAAAGAAAAAATCTGAAGAAGAGCTGATGGATTTACTTTTAAAGCTTAATGAAAGACTGAATGATATTGAACAAGCACTTGAAAAAGTATTGAAGGACAAGCAGGGAGAGTCGACCTCTCAGCCTCCTAATGTGATACCAGTAGTATCAACAACAGTTCCTTCAACTCTTGGAGCAGCCTTGGCCCCAAATATTCCAGTAGTCACAGCAAAGGCAGTTACAGGTACAGCAACAACAAGAACAGCAAGAGCAACACAGGGCAGCATTGCTAATTTGAGCACAGAGGAGCTAGTCAAATCAATGGAGGACCTGAAACTACAAGTTTCAGAGCTAAATAAGGTAAAAGAGCAATATGCCAACTTAGAGCAAAGGTATGATCTCTCAAAAATAAGTGCTGCAGAAAAAACAAGAGAGATTAAAGTTTTAGAAAACAAAGTGAAATCATTGGAAAAAGATCTTGCTTTTGACAAGCCTCTGTCAGAAATCAAGAAAATTCTCTAGACCAACATCACTCAATCAATAAATGATGCTTGGCCATCAATTCAAATAATTTTTGAACAAATTGATTTAGTAAAACTAGCTCAAGAAGAAATTCAAAAGACAAGGACAGAATTAGGAAATATGCTTGAAGAAGCCAATAATCTCATACAATTTTTGAATACCAGGAATAAGTACCAGCGTAAAGAGCTGGGCATTCAAGATAGAACAGGGACAATTTTGGAGATCAAAAGATTTTTTACTAAACGAAATCTGATGCAAAACATAGAAAAAATGTGCCATGACATGCAGGAAGAAATCAATGCCTTCATGAAAAGATTTGATGTTTTGTAGAGTAAAGGGTTACCAAGCCCTCTAGTTACTCATGATAAACTAATGACTCATAAAGACTATGTGGAAAAATTGAATAAGTATGCAGGCAACCAAGCAGGTTCATCAACAAGTGTTTCAGGAACAAAAGCATTGCCTACAGGAAGAGTTCTCTATGACAGTCTGGAGAACTTTTTCTATGTTGAGCATGAGATAAAGCACTTGTTTCCAATTCAGCCTACTTTTTTCAGATATACAGAAACTGATGAGACCCTGAGGAAACTTCAAAAACACAGATTGCCAGAACCAAAATGGTGGGAAGACATATTGGAAATTTTGTAAAATTATCCTTGGTAAAATGTAAATTTTGGTTATTTACTATAGTAATGATAAAGAAGATGAATAGAGATCAAACAGGTCGAAGTGTATCAGAACAGGTAAAGAGTATGAATAAAACGGGGCATCCAGCACAAAGTTACCAAAGAAGACAGCAGCAAGCCAAATCATAGGGCCTGCCTCCAGCACACTCAGTGAGAATAGGAACAGCACAACATCAGTTTACCTTTTCTCCTATCTTCGAGACCATTTGTCTCTATTTTCTTGTAACTTATTCATAGTCATCCTAGAATATATCTCACTCTATTATGAGATATTTTTTGTAAAAATATTGTATAAATACTCCCTCAATTGGAGTATTGAGGGTGGATTCTTAGACATTGCTGTAATATTGATTATTTTGGAATAAAGTGTTGTTGGACCAACTTTTGTAGGGCTTGCTGGATAAAGAATTGATGCAAACGACTTGCCACAGATTTCTTGAATCAAACACCGGATTAATAAGTCTTCTATACCTTTTGTTTTAAAGTTTTCATTGTTTCTTATATGATATATCTTTCATATCTGAATGATAAATGAAAAAGAGTAATCCAGAAAATGCTTGATTGCACTTTGTTTTCAATCGTTATTTTTCTCAATGTTTTCTTCTGAATTAGGATAAATAGTGAAATCTTAATTGCTCTTGTTTTCTGGTTTGTTCACTTTGATTACTTAGTAAAGAATACTCAACTGTTCTTTATTAGTAATCATTCAAGTTCCCTTTCAAAGATGTTGAAGGATTCTTAACTACCCTTCACCCATTTTGAGTCCATTCCATCTATTCCAAGTCTTTATTTGTTCCCTACTTGACCATCTTGCTCTGTGAAACCATCTTTTGTTAAGAAACCAAATCCAGTTAAGCCATCTTCTTTGACTCCATTAGCCCAATGGCCTAAACTACTCAGTCCTACCCCTCTGCTATTGAATCTCACCACCCAAACTCAAACAAAACTCCTAAACTTCACAACTAGCCTAACATCTTTCAAAACCAAGATAAATCATAAAGAGAAAGCCATCTCTGAGTATATATTGGCTAGATTCTGTACTTAAAAGTTGGTTTGTGGTTACCTCGGACCCCTTTCCTCTTCCCAACAACTTCAAGGAAAATCTGAGTGATAACATAATGGCGACTCCACTAGGGAACTGAATAATTTGTTTGATACTATTGTTTACTTTATAAGCTACAGACGGAGCCTGAAGTTAGCCAAATAGCCTTTCAACTACTTTTGCTTTGCAATTGCATAAGTAAATGAATGTTGCTTCAGTCTATCTCCGGTATAGTTTATGGATTGAACATTTGGTTTCAAACACTTGATCAGCTCCTCTTGTCAAATAAGTCTATGAGAAAATTCAAATCCCATACCTAAAGCCTCTTAAAGAAACTGTTGAAGTTGTATTGTTCAACCCATTTAGAGAAAAACCAAAAATACACCTAGAAACCTGGCTTCAGAAAGGACTCATTATACCAGAGCTAATCCTGATCCAATCCACCACCTGTGTTTGAAAACCCTAATCTGATCCCCAGAATTCTTAGGAGACAAGAACGCCAAGAAAGTTCTGCTAGCTCTCAGCCTCTAGATAGATCAAGATCCTGTCCTGTGAAGTGGATTTACCTTGAGGACTAACCCTTTGATGAGTATTTTGAAACCTCTTTATTTGTAACCTTTTCTGATTCTGGGTTAGCTCGCACAGTTCATGACCCTTTATTTATTGAAGATTTACAACTTGAAATTGTCACTTCACATCTTGACAAACATTTGCAGAACTCCATTCAATCTGACCTTACCTCTGAAGGCACACCAAACCTTTCTGTGATCACTATGTTATCACTGTAAAACTTCCTTAAAAAGTTTGGACAACTTACATGGTTTCTCAATTCTTGTATCAGTCATGGTCAAGTCATGGTCAAGTCATTTTTATGTTTTAAAGTCTAAGTCACAGGGTTAGAGTCTCATGTCCATCTTCAAATAAAGTTTGATAGCCTCATTCCATGTCCTAGAAGCCTCACCATGTGTTTAGAAGACATAGCTCACATAATTTCGGAGAAATTTTGAAACTAGCTACGAATCCACGTTTTCGTAGCGCAGACAGTGTAAAAATCCTGTTTTGCGCTACGAAATCAGTGTTTTCGCAGCGCGCTGCGAAACCCCTGTAGCAGCCTGTTTCAGCAGAAAAAAATTGTTTTACTAGGTAACTTCCAGAAGCTTTCCAGAGCAGCTGAGAACTCAATTTTGCAAACTGAAAGAGGCTTTTATTCCTAACATATTGAGTTACAAAAACCTCTTTCAGTTTCTTCAATTCCATTATGAGGTGGGAGAAATGTGTGGTTAAACTTGCGCTACGAAACTGCTGTAGCTGCCTATTTTGCTGTAGCTGCCTATTTTGATGTAGTTAACCAATTTTGAGGGACAAAAGGGAAACCTTTTTTGAAAGGGAGTTTCTGAAGAATGATCATTTGCACAATGCAAGCATCCAGCAAGGGAAAAACGGGCAAAGGAAAAGCATATATGAACCATAAGCCATTTGTTATAAAAGTGATCACAGCTACTATTGTTCATCATACTTCAGGCAGCGTTGAAGAGGTTTTATTTTCACAGGGATGCATGAACAAGGTCTACAGCACATGAAGAACATGGCACTTCAATACATTTTTGTGTAATCAAAGAAGATCCTTGTGGAGACCAAAAGCAAAAAAGGAGAGACATTTTTGAACTCCAAACTTCATCAGTCAACTTATCAGTCAAACTGTCTTCTTGTTTTTACTAGTCAACGTCTAGAAGAGTTTCTGAGCAGTTGAAAACTTATCTCTGAAAAGTGAAAGATGTTTTCATTCCTAAGATACTAAAGTGAAAAAACCTCTTCCACTTTCTTCAAATTGATTATGAGCTGGGAGAAAAGGGTGACCAAAGTTGCGCTACGAAATTGCTGTAAGTGCAGTTTTTCATCTCCTGTTTGACAACTATTTTTCAAAGACTCATTCTTGGCGGTAGGAAAAGTGTTTCAAAAAACCAAGAGATATTTTTGTCAAGCACGGATTGGTTCACAAAAACCTCTTTCAGTTTTTCCAAATACATTTTTTACGAGAAGTTATGACCTCTGTCCCAAGACCTATTTTTCAGCCAGAACAGAGCAAGGGACAGTTTCCTGTTTGACACGTGTTTTTCAAGGACAGATTCTGAACAGCTGGAGGAATGTTTTAAAAAACCAGGAGAGGTTTTTGTTCTAGACATCATGGGCTACAAAAACCTCCTTCAGTTTCGTAAAATGTGTCATGGATGAAGAGATAAAGACTCTGCAATTTTCAAGGATCTAAACCTAAAAACAGGGAAACATGTTCCCTAATTTCTAGGGTTTGTCATCAGCAGTTGGGTGACCACGTGGGAGGCTTCATCAAATTCGATTTCATGGAGTGTTAGGTGTCAAATAATGCTTTAAATTTTTAGATAAGGTTGTTGTAATCATAATAAGGAGTTACACTCCTAGTTGTATTAGGTCACTAGCACTCCTAGTTAACAGCTAGTTCTAATTAATGGTTTGTTTTATGGTTAGAATAGGTGTCACTGATGGAAAATTCGAATTCTCTTGATGAGGGATGATGGAATCCTAATTTTAAATGCTTTATATAGAGCAAGAGGTCGAATTAGCAAGGGGTTGGAGACATTTTGGCTCAGCTGCTTCTCTATGTGCAGACTGTGTATATTTTTAACCTAATGCAGAATTTCTACTTAGACAACTCAAGATTCATGAAGAGTTCTTGTATGTTCTTGTTTTGATGGCATCTTCCAATACTTACATTGCAGTGAGGTTTACTTATGATACTCAGAATTCATCAATGATGCTCTAACTTCCTTCATAGATAAACTAACTGTGTTTCACTATTTTATACTTGCATTTCTGCACTTGAACTCTATAATGCCTTGACTTCCATGCTAGGTAGAATGTTTTGGCTTCACTACTCAGGATTCAAAGAGGGTTTTTAATGTCCTATTGTCTCATGGCTTTCCTCTTTCACTTACTTGCAGTGGTATGAATACATGTTACTTAGAACTCATCAATTATGCTCTAACTTCCTTCATGTATTTATAAACTGTGTTTCCTTGCATTGTATCTTTGTTTTGTTGATGTATAAAAACTCTCTATGCCCTGACTTCATGTTAAGCTGATCTTGCTGTGGTACTGAACATACTTTGACTCCATAGCCCAATGGTAGCCAACCTTTCATCTTTCAACCTATAAACATATACAATCACAAACCATAGAGTTAGCCATCTATCTTATTCTTAATCAAAATCATTAACCCATCCAGAGAGAGCCCTCTCAGGTTGAGGAGGCTAAGCCTCAGCCTAAAGTAGGTTTGAAATAGTTACTTAGAGTCAACCTGACCAGCAGCCTATCAGGGTCTGATTTTGAGATAACATTTTGGTGCGTCTGCCGGGAGCCTGAAGTCTATTCATTCCCGAAATTTAGAGGTTGAACTTCTGAAGGTAGCAGGAGCTCAGACATCTTTTTGAGGCTGCAAAACTACCTTGGCGACTCCACACATCGAATAAGAAATTGGAAGGTGACTCCACTGCTAGAAGATCAGTAGCTTGATGAAGTTTCAAGATGAATTCCACTGCAAGAATGAATGCCAGGTATGCTCCTATGAATCGGTCTCATATCCCTGGTTTTCCAAATCCTATGCCAAAGGTTGATTGGTTAGAGGATCTTCTGATATTCAAAGATGAAAAGAAAGACAATGCTGCTCTTCATTTGGTTAGGTTTCATATGCATGTACGCAGTCTTAAGGTTCACTTTCCTGAGGATTGTCTCATGAAGATGTTTATGACCACTTTAGAAGGAAAAGCATGGTCTTGGTATAAAAGTTTGGAAAATGGTTCATTATATTCTCTTGCTGATTTCCATGATGTGTTCTATGACATGTATAAAGAATGTCATCCTTCCTTATTGTTGCTCAAAGATTGTTGTAGACATTCTTTAAGTCTTATTCAGTACTTGGAGGATTGTTATGATGATGATGAATTTATGGATGAAGAAATTTTAGAGGCTCTTCATAACAATGCATTTCAGCACCAAGAAGAAAGTATAACATCTCATGAAATGCAGCATGAAGATCAGCAGGGGTTTACTTATGAAAATCATATTACATCCTCTGAGATTGATGTAGAGATGCAGCAGACTTCTCAGTCTTCGAATCATAATGAAGATGAAAATGATTACACACAGCAAGAAGAAATACTGGAGGAAATTTCCTATGACCCTCAGGCGGAGGAAAAGGTTGTTCATTTTTGGGATTCCTTGCAGCATCTTGCTGTTGAAAATAATACTGAGAGGGGGGGGGTGAATCAGTATTATCAGATCAATCAAACTTTTCAATTTCATACTCAGAAACATATACGCTACTTCAATTAAGTGAACCCGCGTGTACACGCTACTGTGTCTAATTAAACTCGCGTATATCCAGAGATCTTATAATTCAGTTAGCTTAATCTTCAGTAAATGTATCAGATCATTATTAAGCATATTAACAGTAAACAGGTGCAGAATAACAGAACAGAACATCACACAAGAGCCACACACATGAACACAAAGTTATAAGGTGGAAACCCAATGTGGGTGAAAACCACCTGCTGCAAGTCATCTCAATCTTCTTCTTAATAAGAAAATCCTTTTACAATATTTGTACTGGTGCAGTCTTATACCAGTACGGGAGCTACAACCCCCTTTGCTCTTGTACTAGCCGATCCATTTACTAGTACGCAGGCTGCTACCTGCTACAATGCTCCAAAGATCTCCTTTAGCTTTTGTACTAGCTTAGATACTAGTACGTAGGTGCTTGCCTACAATCTTCTCACCTCCAGGTACCACGTTTCATCAATTTTCAGACTGGATACACTGAAGCACAACACATAATCTGAAAGGCCACATTTCATCCAATTTTCATACTGGACCCATAACTATCATTGAAGCTCAAAACAATCATCAAACTCTGAATCACTGAAACCCTGTTAACAACACCATCACCAGAACACAGAGCAGACACAGAACTCTGTAATAACCATCAGACCCATCTGCAACTTCAAGTATCAAGCTTTACAATGTATACGCTACTTCGATGAATCAAATCCGCGTGTATACGCGCTTTCGCCAAAGACAACCCGCGTACAGATCTAAAAATAATTTCTCATAACTTGCAGCTGTACCAGACATCAATCATACTCATAATACTTATAGAACAATACATGCGTCAGTATGTAGATCTAGAATAAGCATCATAAGGATAGTTCATTTCAAACCATTTGATCCCGATCTCTCCTTAGATCTTGCTCTCCATCAACCGATGAGATCTCTCCTTAGCTCAGATCAAGCAATGCATCATCAACCCATAACTAGCATACTGGATCTAATGCTTCAACAGATATTCAAGACATTTCAGATGCACTTGCCTAATGATTTCCTTCTCCTTATATAGCCTTAGGCCTTGTTCAATACCAAGAGCCAAAACCATAGAAATCCAATACCAACAATTTCAAAACTAGGGATCGACACGCCCGTCGAGACATAATGGTCCGAAACCATAGGCACAACTTCCAAGGACTAACCGCCATGGACCAAAGGTACTTTTCCACATACACGCTCTTTTGCTGAATCCAACCTGCGTGTACACGCGACTTGGGCTTAACGAACCTGCGTGTATGAACTTTCTCTTCTTCTTATAGTCTGATCATCAATTCCTTGCTGCTGACCTTCTGTACTATGATTTGTCATCAGTGAGGTTTGCCATCAAAGACAACACTTATCTCATAATGCCAACAATCTCCCCCTTTGGACTTGATGGCAAAGCTAACTTGTCACACTTAGAATTAGCATCTGATTCCTTTGAGCTGTCCTCCATCAGTCACATCTGATATCTCTTCTGAAGATTCATCATCTGATTCCTTTGAGCTATCCTCCATCAGTCACATCTGATATCTCGTCTGAAGATTCATCCAGTTATACATAAGTGAGATATTCTTCCATCAGTCACATCTGATATCTCTTCTGAAGATTCATCATCTGATTCCTTTGAGCTATCCTCCATCAGTTACATCTGATATCTCGTCTGAAGATTCATCCAGTTATACATACGTGAGATATGAGAGGGTTGCCATCAAGTACAACACATGCATCATAATGCCAACAATCTCCCCCTTTGGACTTGATGGCAACAACACCAAATCACTCTCCCCCTTTGACATCAAGGGCAAAGGGTGGACCAAGATATTCTCTTCCTTTGCTGAATCATTCCACTGTCCATACTCCCCCTGAGTACCTGCTGAAATCTCTGAATAATCTCCCCCTTTGTATATGCCAAGGTGTACCAATCTGGCAATGCTCCCCCTGAGTACATGCCAAGTCTCTGTACTGCTGAAGTGTGCTGTTCATGCTCTTCCTGACTGTAGGCAAGATCTGCAAAAGATGTTCTTCAAGAAGAACATGACTCTATACATCATAAAAGACCTTCCTATCACCAAAGACTCATACATACATCCATCTCTCAACTAAGTGAGGATATACAAAAATTGACTCATCCACCCAACCAAGTGGGGATACATCAAAAGTTTACATATGACAACCAATCATATTGCATCAATCATCCCAGGCATAGTGGGGAAACCAAAATAGGCCGTTACATGACCTTGACACCATGAAAGAGATACCACAAAAGAGATATATGACATATAGACGAAATAACTAGACCAAGACTTATGAAAGTCACCAGCAGCATCTGATAATCACCATTCAGATCAGCAACCAAGAGATCCTTCTGTTCTCCTTTCGCCTTTGTTCCTCCTGAAATCAACACCAAATGTGAACTAGAACCAAAAGCTTTAAGATAATGCCAACAATGCATCATTGGAAGATTATCTGCTCCCCCTGAACCTGTGCCAGATGATCTCTGTCAGACCTATATCAGACTTTCTGCAACCAACATCTGTCCCTGCTGATTTCCTTCAAATCTCCATATATGCGTCTGTATACACATAAACAGGCATATATACGCAGATATCCCTTACGAAACACGCGTACACCATATACGCGACTATACCCTTGTAAAACTGCGTATGCACGCGGATATCCTTTAAACAACACGCGTACACAAATTTCCATATCAGCAACCTGTAAATGTCCTGTAGAGAATAGGTCATCAACCTATAACAAGGTATGTCTGCATCAATTCATCCCTTTGAACAGAATTCAGAGTCATTCACATTGTATCATGTGTGAAACCACCATAGCCATTTCATCAACTTCAAGATCTACATGATCCAAGTATCATTACTTGGGAACATCTGCATCAATCAACATATGTAAGTATCAACCTATCATCATATAGATAAGAACTCATCACCATGTCTTCAATAAAGCAACTTTGAGTAGTCATCCATGTATCAGCACTATGTATCTTGAGCTCAAATTCTTTTGACAAAGATTCTTGATATCATCATCAGCAACAATCCTTATCCGCATGAGTGCCTGCATCATAACTGTATGATATTTATGCATATGACAACAGCAGTATATAAGTGACTCATCATAGATGTGTATTCAAGCTTTGTACTTCTCCTTGTTCTTATGAAGATCACCATGTAAGCACCATATATGCATCATCAAAGAATCAACCATAAATCTGATCTGAACATCTTCTATGTAACTCCAAGAATCATATGAGAGTTTATCATAGACAACTCACAATAGCAAGATATATCATTTAGCCATATAAGAATCATCACCAAGGATTATTAACCATAATGCCAACATTGAATTGCTAAAGGCATATGCTCCCCCTCAACCTGTGCCATCTGTTAGATCTGATCATGCATATATCAGCAATAAGCATCAAGACATCATCATCATCAAGTTAGGATCAAAACACTTCTAGACATCTTACAGGTATCAAAACATTTTTACACATCCTCAACAGACTGTAACAATTAACCAATAGAGCAAATAATGGACTGAATCATGTCAGATCCCTTTTCTAAGCTTGTCCCCACTGCTTTTCCTCAGACTGATATATACGCGACTTTGCAGTGTCTAACTCGTGTATATACGCGACTTCCCTTTAAGAAACTTGCGTATGAGGTTCAGGACACTGAAGTTTTACACTTTCAGCTCCCCCTGAGTCTGATATGTCTATGCTGTGCTGTGTCTCAGTACATTGTGCTGACTGTACTTCCTTCTTCCTCCATATCTTCAAGTGTGATGAGGTTTTCTCCTTTTGATGTGATGTCCATCCTTTGTTCCTGCATTCCTTTGCTATATGTCCAAGCTTGTTACATGCATAACATCTTACATGTTTCATATTTCTCCTGTAGCAATCAGCAGCTTTGTGACCATACATATTGCAAGCAAAGCAATATCCATTAAAGTACCTTGATTGAGATGACCTGTCCGCATAATAGTCTTGAACTCTTCTTCTTCTACATCTAGCTGCAACATGTCCAAGATTATGACATACATAACATTCAATATTATTCATAGGAGGAGTAAAAGATTTTCTTTGAGGAGTCTCTTTCCTTGATTGTTGATGGGGTTGACCTTTCATCTCCCTTTTGATCATTTTAGTTTTCTCTTTAGAGTTCCTTGCCTCACCTTGTGAGCTAGATTCATGAAAACCAAGACCAGTCTTGATTGCAGGAGACCTTTGACTACTAAGAATATCATCCAAGGCTTTAGTACTATCTTGAAATCTCAAAAGTTTATCCTTTTCTTCTAATTTACTTTTCAAGATATTTACCTCAATTTGAAGTTGTTCCTCCTTTTCTAGACATTGCTTCTTCATGTCTTCTCCATCTTTTCTTCCTTCTTCCATTTGTTGCCTTAGATTGAGTATCTCCTTTTCTTGCTTTTCATACAGATCCTGCTGAATTTGACGAACTCTGAAGGCACATTCCAACTGAGATTTTAAGCTGGTGACTTCGTTTTCTTGTTTTGCAATAGCTTGGAGTAGATCTGTATTCTGCTTCTTTGATTCTTCAAGATCTCCTTTTAGTGAGGGGATTGTAGCTTCAAGATTTTCATAGTAGCTGGATCTATCTTTGAGTTTCTTGATGGTTGTGCTTCTTTCGTTGACTTCTTTTCTTAATGATGTCACTTCATGCTGCAATTTTTGACATTGGTCTTCCTTGTCCTTGAGAAGCTTTCTCACCTTGTTTCCTTCTTCTAGTTGGGCCTTTAGTTTGGTAACTTCTTCTTTGAAAGCACATTCCCTTTTGTTCAATAGATCTTGTTGATCTTTAACTTTGTCTGTAAGCCTTCTAAACATTGCCTCTATTTGACACTTTTCTTGCTCACCCATAAAAGCATGTTCAGTAGTTTCACTATCACTTCCATCACTTTCACAAGGAAATATAGCAGGAACATCAGAGGATAACACATTCATACCTGATAATGATTCTGAATCTAATTCTGAATCTGAAGAGCTTCTTATACCTAATCCCCAATCGATTCTCCCACTGTCATAGTCCTTCTGAGATGTCTTCTTCTTCTTATGAGCTCTCTTCTTAAGCTTCTTTCCCATTGTTCCACGGATCTCCTTCAAGCGATCAAGCTTCTATCAAAGGACCTGCTCTGATACCAATTGTTGAAAATAATACTGAGAGGGGGGGGGTGAATCAGTATTATCAGATCAATCAAACTTTTCAATTTCATACTCAGAAACATATACGCTACTTCAATTAAGTGAACCCGCGTGTACACGCTACTGTGTCTAATTAAACTCGCGTATATCCAGAGATCTTATAATTCAGTTAGCTTAATCTTCAGTAAATGTATCAGATCATTATTAAGCATATTAACAGTAAACAGGTGCAGAATAACAGAACAGAACATCACACAAGAGCCACACACATGAACACAAAGTTATAAGGTGGAAACCCAATGTGGGTGAAAACCACCTGCTGCAAGTCATCTCAATCTTCTTCTTAATAAGAAAATCCTTTTACAATATTTGTACTGGTGCAGTCTTATACCAGTACGGGAGCTACAACCCCCTTTGCTCTTGTACTAGCCGATCCATTTACTAGTACGCAGGCTGCTACCTGCTACAATGCTCCAAAGATCTCCTTTAGCTTTTGTACTAGCTTAGATACTAGTACGTAGGTGCTTGCCTACAATCTTCTCACCTCCAGGTACCACGTTTCATCAATTTTCAGACTGGATACACTGAAGCACAACACATAATCTGAAAGGCCACATTTCATCCAATTTTCATACTGGACCCATAACTATCATTGAAGCTCAAAACAATCATCAAACTCTGAATCACTGAAACCCTGTTAACAACACCGTCACCAGAACACAGAGCAGACACAGAACTCTGTAATAACCATCAGACCCATCTGCAACTTCAAGTATCAAGCTTTACAATGTATACGCTACTTCGATGAATCAAACCCGCATGTATACGCGCTTTCGCCAAAGACAACCCGCGTACAGATCTAAAAATAATTTCTCATAACTTGCAGCTGTACCAGACATCAATCATACTCATAATACTTATAGAACAATACATGCGTCAGTATGTAGATCTAGAATAAGCATCATAAGGATAGTTCATTTCAAACCATTTGATCCCGATCTCTCCTTAGATCTTGCTCTCCATCAACCGATGAGATCTCTCCTTAGCTCAGATCAAGCAATGCATCATCAACCCATAACTAGCATACTGGATCTAATGCTTCAACAGATATTCAAGACATTTCAGATGCACTTGCCTAATGATTTCCTTCTCCTTATATAGCCTTAGGCCTTGTTCAATACCAAGAGCCAAAACCATAGAAATCCAATACCAACAACTTCAAAACTAGGGATCGACACGCCCGTCGAGACATAATGGTCCGAAACCATAGGCACAACTTCCAAGGACTAACCACCATGGACCAAAGGTACTTTTCCACATACACGCTCTTTTGCTGAATCCAACCTGCGTGTACACGCGACTTGGGCTTAACGAACCTGCGTGTATGAACTTTCTCTTCTTCTTATAGTCTGATCATCAATTCCTTGCTGCTGACCTTCTATACTATGATTTGTCATCAGTGAGGTTTGCCATCAAAGACAACACTTATCTCATAATGCCAACAATCTCCCCCTTTGGACTTGATGGCAAAGCTAACTTGTCACACTTAGAATTAGCATCTGATTCCTTTGAGCTGTCCTCCATCAGTCACATCTGATATCTCTTCTGAAGATTCATCATCTGATTCCTTTGAGCTATCCTCCATCAGTCACATCTGATATCTCGTCTGAAGATTCATCCAGTTATACATAAGTGAGATATTCTTCCATCAGTCACATCTGATATCTCTTCTGAAGATTCATCATCTGATTCCTTTGAGCTATCCTCCATCAGTTACATCTGATATCTCGTCTGAAGATTCATCCAGTTATACATACGTGAGATATGAGAGGGTTGCCATCAAGTACAACACATGCATCATAATGCCAACACTTGCATCAAAGAATGATCTTTATAATGAAGAAAATTACATTGTTTGTGGGCATCATTTAGAAAGGCAGTTGGATAGCATATCAAATAAATTTGGTGTGGTTGAGGATCAGTTGTTTGAAGATATAGAATGTTATGAGAATCATCAAACTAACCATGTGTTTTTTGACCCTATAGTTGACTACATGGAAAAGATTTATTGTTCAGGCTTCCAATTATATGTTCATCTTGAAGAACAGTTACACCTCATACTTCCTTGGTTATTTCAGTATCTGGTTTATTTATGCTTCAAGCACAGTAAGGAGATCCAAGTTTCAGATCAGATTGATGATTGGCTTCATTGGAAGTTTCATGTTCCTTGAGCTACAATTGGAGAATGCAGCTGATAGGGTAGGTAGGAATGTGCAAATAAGCTCAGGGTAGGTTGACTGAGCATCTGTTTCAGTAGGTGCAGTTGGAATTCTTCATTCAGAAATAATTAAAGGCTTGAGGAGCAAATTGGGCAGAAGTTCAAAGTTTTCTTCTAAAGGATGGATAGCGGCACTGGAGCTACAAGTTCTTAGTATACCACAAGGGCACACTATCCCTAGTGGAGCCACTGTTATCACTGTAAAACTTCCTTAAAAAGTTTGGACAACTTACATGGTTTCTCAATTCTTGTATCAGTCATGGTCAAGTCATGGTCAAGTCATTTTTATGTTTTAAAGTCTAAGTCATAGGGTTAGAGTCTCATGTCCATCTTCAAATAAAGTTTGATAGCCTCATTCCATGTCCTAGAAGCCTCACCATGTGTTTAGAAGACATATCTCACATAATTTCGGAGAAATTTTGAAACTAGCTATGAATCCACGTTTTCGTAGCGCAGACAGTGTAAAAATCCTGTTTTGCGCTACGAAATCAGTGTTTTCGCAGCGCGCTGCGAAACCCCTGTAGCAGCCTGTTTCAACAGAAAAAACTGTTTTACTAGGTAACTTCCAGAAGCTTTCCAGAGCAGCTGAGAACTCAATTTTGCAAACTAAAAGAGGCTTTTCTTCCTAACATGTTGAATTACAAAAACCTCTTTCAGTTTCGTCAATTCCATTCTGAGGTGGGAGAAATTTGTGGTTAAACTTGCGCTACGAAACTGCTGTAGCTGCCTATTTTGCTGTAGCTGCCTATTTTGATGTAGTTAACCAATTTTGAGGGACAAAAGGGAAACCTTTTTTGAAAGGGAGTTTCTGAAGAATGATCATTTGCACAATGCAAGCATCCAGCAAGGGAAAAACGGGCTAAGGAAAATCATATATGAACCATAAGCCATTTGTTATAAAAGTGATCACAGCTACTATTGTTCATCATACTTCAGGCAGCGTTGAAGAGGTTTTATTTTCACAGGGATGCATGAACAAGGTCTACAGCACATGAAGAACATGGCACTTCAATACATTTTTGTGTAATCAAAGAAGATCCTTGTGGAGACCAAAAGCAAAAAAGGAGAGACATTTTTGAACTCCAAACTTCATCAGACAACTTATCAGTCAAACTGTCTTCTTGTTTTTACCAGTCAACGTCTAGAAGAGTTTCTGAGCAGTTGAAAACTTATCTCTGAAAAGTGAAAGAGGTTTTTATTCCTAAGATACTAAAGTGCAAAAACCTCTTCCACTTTCTTCAAATTGATTATGAGCTGGGAGAAAAGGGTGACCAAAGTTGCGCTACGAAACTGCTATAAGTGCAGTTTTTCATCTCCTGTTTGACAACTGTTTTTCAAAGACTCATTCTTGGCGGTAGGAAAAGTGTTTCAAAAAACCAAGAGATATTTTTGTCAAGCACGGATTGGTTCACAAAAACCTCCTTCAGTTTTTCCAAATACATTTTTTACGAGAAGTTATGACCTTTGTCCCAAGACCTATTTTTCAGCCAGAACAGAGCAAGGGACAGTTTCCTGTTTGACACGTGTTTTTCAAGGACAGATTCTGAACAGCTGGAGGAATTTTTTAAAAAACCAGGAGAGGTTTTTGTTCTAGACATCATGGGCTACAAAAACCTCCTTCAGTTTCGTAAAATGTGTCATGGATGAAGAGATAAAGACTCTTCAATTTTCAAGGATCTAAACCTAAAAACAAGGAAACATGTTCCCTAATTTCTAGGGTTTGTCATCAGCAGTTGGGTGACCACGTGGGAGGCTTCTCAAATTAGATTTCATGGAGTGTTAGGTGTCAAAGAATGATTTAAATGTTTAGATAAGGTTGTTGTAATCATAATAAGGAGTTACACTCCTAGTTGTATTAGGTCACTAGCACTCCTAGTTAACAGCTAGTTCTAATTAATGGTTTGTTTTATGGTTAGAATAGGTGTCACTGATGGCAAATTCGAATTCTCTTGATGAGGGATGATGGAATCCTAATTTTAAATGCTTTATATAGAGCAAGAGGTTGAATTAGCAAGGGGTTGGAGACTTTTTGGCTCAGCTGCTGCTCTATGTGCAGACTGTGTATATTTTTAACCTAATGCAGAATTTCTACTTAGACAACTCAAGATTCATGAAGAGTTCTTGTATGTTCTTGTTTTGATGGCATCTTCCAATACTTACATTGCAGTGAGGTTTACTTATGATACTCAGAATTCATCAATGATGCTCTGACTTCCTTCATAGATAAACTAACTGTGATTCATTGTTTTATACTTGCATTTTTGCACTTGAACTCTATAATGCCTTGACTTCCATGCTAGGTATAATGTTTTGGCTTCACTACTCAGGATTCAAAGAGGGTTTTTAATGTCCTATTGTCTCATGGCTTTCCTCTTTCACTTACTTGCAGTGGTATGAATACATGTTACTTAGAACTCATCAATGATGCTCTAACTTCCTTCATGTATTTATAAACTGTGTTTCCTTGCATTGTATCTTTGTTTTGTTGATGTATAAAAACTCTCTATGCCCTGACTTCATGTTAAGCTGATCTTGTTGTGGTACTGAACATACTTTGACTCCATAGCCCAATGGTAGCCAACCTTTCATCTTTAAACCTATAAACATATACAATCACAAACCATAGAGTTAGCCATCTATCTTATTCTTAATCAAAATCATTAACCCATCCAGAGAGAGCCCTCTCAGGTTGAGGAGGCTAAGCCTCAGCCTAAAGTAGGTTTGAAATAGTTACTTAGAGTCAACTTGACCAGCAGCCTATCAGGGTCTGATTTTGAGATAACACACTACAACCTCTCCAAGTTCTTCAACAGTGCCTCAGACATCTCAACTTCAAGCCACCCCTCCATCCACCACTCCAAGACCAACCCCAGCTGTTGTTTCAACCCTATCTACTGCAATGGCCAACAGGTATACTCCTCTGGTATTAACAGCCAATCCAAGGGCTATGCCCCAAGACTATCAAAGTAAAATCACTCCTTTCGATGGCTCTGGCACTTATACTGCACAACAACATACCAAAAAGATGACTGACTACTTTGAGATATATGAAATTGATACAGATGATGTCAGAATGAGAATTTTTGTTCAAAGTCTAACTGGAGAAGTTAGAACCTGGTTTAGAGCCCTCCCTACAAATAGTATCAATGACCTAGAAGCTCTTTATAGAACATTCTTAAACAGATGGGAAAAGAAGAAAGATCCTCTCCAGATCTTATCAGAATATGAAAACCTGAAGAGAGGAACACAAGAAACTGTGCAATATTACTGCACTAGGTTCAATAATGTTTACAATGCTATCCCTCAAAACCTCAGACCTCCTCCAGATTTGGCATTGATCAAATTCCCTGATGGATTTGATTCTGATATGGCATACCAGCTTAGGGAAAGAGCTCCTCAGACTTTAGAAGATATGTAAAGTATAGATGTCAATGTTGAAGCCAACCTGATATCCAAACAAGCTAAAGCCAGAAGTGAAAGGAGGATCCCATTGAAAGAAGAACCCTCAACCTTTGAA
The DNA here is from genome assembly GCA_031772625.1 of Pinus tabuliformis. Classification (NCBI taxonomy): domain Eukaryota; kingdom Viridiplantae; phylum Streptophyta; class Pinopsida; order Pinales; family Pinaceae; genus Pinus; species Pinus tabuliformis. The sequence goes on along the minus strand of CM062810.1, from coordinate 45,938,023 downwards.
AAGAAACTGGATGCTATTATTAAAGGAATGGATAGGCTAGGAGATATAGTAGAAACAATTGAAAGGAAATCCCCTTGGGATGGTTAACCAAGCAATACTGGGAGAAATCCAAATTTCAGGAAGAACCAAAACCCGAACACTGGAAAGACTAGCCCTGATCAAAACATTAGGCCCCCATTCCAGGAAAATTATGTTTAAGCCTCAACTTCTGATGAACCATCAGAAGATACTCAAATAAATTTGATGGGACTCAACAATGAACAGCAAGTTTTCTTGACCCAAGAGGATCAAGAAGCTCACATTCTTAAACAATTCCAAACTCAGTCAGGTGAATCATTTGACTTCAGAGAGGGATATGAAACAGCCATTTATGAAGTCCACAAGCAATATAATCTGAGGAGCAGAAGGATTGATGTCCATGAAACCAATAAACAGAAAGCTACAAAGCAGCCCAACAAAGGTAAGACCAATATCACCCCTATACATATTATTTCTACAACAGATCCTAATCCTGCTAATCCAATTATTTAAGATGTATCTGATAATCAACCAAATAACAGACAACTTTCCACTTCTCTTCCTTCCAAAGGAAACGTGGAAGAACCTCTAGAAGTTGATTTGGAAACAACTTCAGCCCATAACCCCACTCCTGAAAAGGAGAGAAACACAGAAAATACAGAAGATAAAGAGAATCCAACTGTCCGAAATACAAGAACTCAAAATGAAAAACCTTTTAATCTGGAGACTGAAGTAGGCAAATTAAAAATAGTTGTTCCATTGTCTGAATTAGCTAAACATGATTTCTGCCGAAGTCAAATTAATAGATCACTCAAAATCTCTGTTAATGAAGATTCGGTAAATGTTTTTGATGACCAACCTCAATTAATTTTTGGCCCTGAAGTGAATGGAAAACCAATAGATGGAGGAATTCCTCCTTTCTATGTAAGTTTGAACATACATGATAAAATACTTCATAATGCCATGTTTGATTCTGGAGTATCTCATAACTTAATTCCTAAGCCTGTAATGGAGAAATTAGACCTAGACATCACCAGGCCATACAAAGACCACTTTTCTTTTGATTCAAGTCAGGCGAGATGTTTAGGATTAATCAAAGACTTGTGTGTATCGCTAGTTCAATATCCTGCTAAAACAATCTTAATGGATATAGTAGTAGCAGATATTCCATCAAAGTATGGCATGTTGTTGTCCAGATCTTGGGGTGCAAAGCTTCAAGGATCTCTATAATTGGACATGTCTTATGCTACTATTTCAGTGTTCAGTCAACCTAAGAAACTATACAGAGAAACCCTAATGAAATATGTAGTAAGTAGTCAAGAGAAACCCCAAAATTTCCCTATCTACTCAATACACTCTGATATGGATTCTTTCATCCTTTACAATGCTGAAAGTGATCCCTCAAATGAATTTGAAGTTTTAGCAGCAAAACCAAAAGAAATTGCAGATGGAAAGTCTAGTGTTCAAATCCAGGAAATCTCTGAGAATAATGAAACAGTAGATACCCAAGGGAAACCAAAAGGAAGTAAAAAACCAAATCTCCCAATTAAACAGATTCCTGAAACTCCTGATACCAATTATGAACATGAAATTCTTTGGCACTTAGAATTTGATGGTTCAGTTAACAAATTAGGAGCAGGAGCAGGAGTTTGGGTGCACAATCTTGAAAATGATCATGCTGAAGGTCATGCCTACAGATTAAACTTTAGGTGCACCAATAATATGGCAGAATATGAAGCTCTGTTGCTAGGTCTTAAACTTGTCAAAAGATTAGGGGCAATTAGGGTATCTGTCCTTGGAGATTCTGAGTTAATAATTCAACAGATCAAAGGACAGTATTCAACAAATGATCCTAGATTGAAGTATTACAGAGGAACAGTGATAGAGATTCTCAATACATTTCTGGAAACTAAGCTTGCTAAAATCCCAAGAAAACATAGCTTGCAAGCTCATAGTTTTCAATGTTTGCCAGAACCTGCAAATTACCATTCGAACCTAATCATCAGTTCACAGCTGAGATTAGACACAGACCAGCCATACCTGACAATTTGAAGAACTAGCAAGTGTTTGATAGTGATAAGCAGATTAACAATTTCTTGACCTTAGATGAAGAATTTTCTAGCATTAACATAGATGTAGATACAGTTAGTGAGTTTGATCAAACAAATAAGATAGAAACAAACATTTCAGTAGAAAGTGCAATTCAAATGCTTCATCCAACAAAGTTTACCAACAAAGAAATGCAGGACCTTAAAGAAATGGATATTGATGAGATTATTGAAGGAGAATCTGAAGTTATCAATTTAAAAGACAATCATTTGCCTAAGGGATTAACTCCTTTGGAAGATCTCTTTGATTTTAATGATATTCCAAAGAAACCTAAGATGGAACCATTAAAAGCAGATATTGAGGACTATAACTTGGGGACTGAAGAAAATCCGAAAATGGTAAAGTTATCTAAATCTTTTCCCCCTGACCAAAAACTCAAATATGTTGAACTAATGAAAGAATTCCAGGATGTCTTTGCCTGGAGCTATGAAGACTTGAAATCTTATGACACCTCTATAATTCAGCATACAATACCTCTGAAAGAAAATCAGAAACCATTCAAACAAAAGCTCAGAAGAATTAACCTTGTACTGCTTCCCTTAATTGAAAAAGAAATCAAACGAATGTATGAAGCAGGGATAATTGCTCCTATTAGGTTTTCAAAGTGGGTGTCTAATCTAGTACCTACTAGGAAGAAAACTAGAGAAATCAGATTATGTGTTGATTTAAGAAATGTTAACAAGGTTTCTTTGAAGGATAATTACCCTTTACCCAAGATGGATCATATTTTACAAAGGGTAGTAGGTGCTTCTAGGATTTCACTTTTAGATGGGTTCTCAGGCTATAACCAGATTCTGGTTCATCCTGATGACCAGGAAAAAACTGCTTTTACAACACCATGGGGCACATTCAAGTATGTCAAAATGCCATTTGGACTTAAAAACGCAGGAGCAACCTTCCAAAGAGCAATGGACATAGCATTTGCAAAAGAAATTCATGATTTTCTGGTTATATATCTAGATGACTTGACTATTTTTCTAAATCAGATCGGAAACATTTGGATCATCTTAGACAAGTATTCATAAAATGCAGAAAATATGGTATTTATTTAAATCCTAAGAAGTCCTTGTTTGGTCTAGAGGAAGGCAACTTTTGGGCCATATCATCTCCAAAGATGGCATCAGAATTGATCCCGCTAGAATAGAAGCTATTTTGCAAATACCCCACCCTAGAAATGTCAAAGAACTTCAAGCTTTCCTAGGAAAGATTAATTTCTTGAGAAGATTTATATCAAACTTAGCTAAATTAATTAGATTTCTTAATAATATGTTGAAAAAGGATTCAAGTATTAAATGGACAGTTGAAGCCAAACAAGCATTTGAAGAAATTAAAATGGCTTTGACCAGAACACCGATCCTTACAATTCCAAAGTTTGATAGAGACTTCATAATATTTTCATTTGCATTAGAACACACCATAGCAACTGTTTTACTACAAAAGGATGATCAAGGATGTGAGAAACCCATAGCCTTTTTCAGTAAAGCACTTAGGGATACACCATTAAAATACAAAATCATGTAAAAGCAAGCTTTTGCACTTGTAAAAGCTATTAAAGACTTTAGAGTCTACATATTGTACTCCCAAGATGGAATGGAGGGAAAAAGAGGTAAATGGATTGCTACTATATTAGAGTATGATATTGAAATAAAACCTACAAAGCTTATAAAAGGACAGGGATTGGCTAAGCTCATGATTGAAACAAATTGTCAAGCACTAGACATTAATGAACTGGATAATGAACAGGAGATGGCAACTCCACAAATCAGCGAGGCCTTTCTATATTCACCTTGGTATGCCGATATAATTTATGTACTATTAAATCTACAGGCTCCTCCAGGGTTATCCAAAACAAAGAAAAGGTTTTTAAAAATGAAAGCTTCAAAGTTTTGTATTTTAGATAATGTTCTTTTTTGGAAAAATCATGAAGGTATTCGATTGAATTGTTTATTAAAAGAAGAAGCTGACAAGGTTCTCCAAGAATTTCATGCAGGAGACTGTGGTGGACACCTTTACTGGAAATCAACTGCAGACAAGATCCTAAGGGTTGGATTTTATTGGCCAACCTTATTTGCTGATGTAAAGAAACTTGTCACTACTTGCCATAAATGTCAAATTTTTGAAGGCAAGAGAAAACTATTGCCTTTACCCCCGAGACCTATTTCCACTGAAAAACCCTTCCAACAATGGGGCCCAGACTTCATTAGAGAAATCCATCCTCCCTCTTCTAGTCAACACAAATGGATTCTCACTGCCACAGACTATTTCACCAAATGGATAGAAGCCATTCCTTCTAGACAAGCCAATGACACAGTGATTATAGGATTCCTAGAAACCAACATATTGTCTAGATTTGGTTGTCCTGATAAAATCATAACTGATAATGATGCTGCCTTCAAATCCAAGAAAATGATAGGTTTTTGTAACAAGTACCATATCACTTTAGGCCATTCCATAGCCTATTACCCTCAAGGTAATGGTCTGGCTGAGTCTTCCAACAAAAGCCTAATTAATATTATTAGAAAATTATTGGAGGAGAATAAGAAAAATTTCCACAAAAAAACTTACAAATGCATTATGGGCAGACAGACTCACCACCAAGAAATCTATTGGGACTAGTCCTTATGAGTTAGTCTATGGCATGGAGGTTGTATTTCCTTCATCTTTAGGAGTTCTTGTAATGAAATTACTTCAAGAAGCTCACGTGTAACCTAATGATATTCAAAGGAGGATTAACCAAACCATCCATTTGCAGCAGACCAGAGAATAAGTATATCAAAGATCCCAAGTGTTGCAAGAGAAACTTAAGAAAATATTTGATAAAAGGACCAAGGCAGAAGATTTCTACCTTGGAGACAAAGTTTTAAGATGGGATTCCAGGAGAGAGGATAAGGGAAAACATGGGAAGTTTGACTTCCTATGGAAAGGACCTTTTATTATCCATGCCTTGCAAGGAAACAATACTTACTATCTCAAAAACTTGGATGGCACAGAAACAGAAGAAGGGTCGGTTAATGGTCAGATGCTGAAACATTACTATGATCCTACTTTTTAATGTATTCTGATTTTAACATGTACATACTATATCATTGGTAATGTCACGGTTTGGATTGGATAGTAACTTGCTGGAGTTGAAGCCCGAAGAGAAGGCCCTAAGCTTCAGAAGTGTCACTGTCATACAAACAATAAAGCAACAAGCAGAAGAAGATTTTAGAGCACAGTCAAAGTCATTCAGAGGCCATATGACCTACTATTCTTGACTTTCCACTAGGAAAAGCCATCCCCAAATGGAGCCAGTGTTATGCTCCTATACCAATAGGTGTCATATATCATGATTGACTTGATGGGCTATGTAATATGTTCATACCTTTCCTTGTTGCAAAGTGTAGAGCTATAAAAAGGGTCTCTTTCACCTCTAATTACCTCACATTAATATGTCAATCCAGGAGCATTTTGTTATTTCAAAGAGTGTCTCAGTCTGAGGCTATCATTTTCCAGAGTAATGCTAGTAGTACAGTATTCAGAAATACAAGAGTAAATGGATGATTGTCTACAGCTTAACTTCTTCAAAAGAGTAAATCACACATTCAAACGACTAATCAACTTATCAGTCAAGGGTTCAGTGGCAATAACCCATCCCTTTGGAAACTTATGGAAAAGGAAATCAGAGAACAAATCGTGGATCTGGGAGCCAGACAGTAAATGACAATGCTCACTACAGCCTTAGATCGTCTCCCACACCAAAATAACAAATGACAGGAAATGGAACGGCAGATAAGAAATGGAACAGCAAATAAGAAATCGAACAGCAAGTCTGTAATGGAACAGCAATTCTGAAATAGGACAGTAGCTAAGAAATAGAACAGCAACTAAGTCTCACAAGCAGTAACAATCTTAATCTATCAAATCAAATGCATTAATCGTAATCAAACGACAATCTTTCACTCTTAAGGGCAGATCGAACAGCACACACCAATGGAATAGCACTGATTACTGATAAACTATGGAACAACGCTTGAAAGCCATATACACACACAGCACACTTAAATAGTAATCTGATCCAAGTATCAATCTCAGTTAGAAGGAATACGATTGCGTTTCAAAATAGAACAGCATTGTTCATAAATCCAACAATCGTAAAGAACATAACTCCCAAGATGAATTCCGTAACGTGAATGAACAGGTGCACAGCACAAAAGCTCTATAATGGAAGAGTAACAGTATTATGTTAAGACTAGTAATATTAGATCAACTCTTAAAAGAATAGTAATATGATGCAGAGTCAATACAATAGTTATGTCTGTGGAAACCTTAATGAATTAAACATAACAGAGCATGTGATGTAAACTTATAAAACACATCAGATTACCAAATAACGACGATAGGCAAACCACGCATCAACCAACGTAATAATACAGGAGCAAGTGTCCTCCAGGGCTAGGCCCTTAGCCTCCACGGGTACACCGCTTGAAGTTAATCCAGACTCAGAGATGAAGTAATCACCAAGTTTGTATTAATGCATAAAGCAGAATTACAATAAACCAGTTCTTAGCGAGACTCGATGATCAAAGTTTTGATCTTAAAAGAAATTACATAAAAGCATAACCATGTCTAACTCTCTCCCGAGCTAACAGTGTTGTCCCTTTTATAAGGGTGACGGTGGAGATGTCTAAGTGCAAAAATAGATAAAACAGCGATCCCTCGGGATCAAGGATCCTAAGGGATTCGTCGAACCGTCAGTCCTCAGTCATTTCTTTTCTCTCCTGCGCCAAGTTGATATCTCCACCTCCTTTTCTGGGCCGATTCGCTTTGATTTGCTTTGCCTTGTTTGCATTCGGTCTCCCGTCAAAGGGACAGCAGTTAACCCGTCCTTTTCCTTTCCTTTGGAACGGCAACTTCTCGTTTTCACTCCTCCCTGCATAAGGAAATGACAATTGTCAGTGTTTTAGTCTTGCATATTAATCTCACATGTTTTATTATAATTCTTTATCGTTTTCCGAGTTCATGATGCAAAAAGGTTTGCAAGTTCTAATGAAAAGATACTGAAATAATCATCAAAAACATACCTTTTTTAGTACTCCACACACCCCCCTGCTTACCCTGTTTCATGCCCTCATGAAAACATTGTAGTTAACATGCAAGGCAGTGACAGAATAGGCTGGAGATGGAATCTCATGTGGAGGCCTATAGCCATGATGAGTAACTAGGTAGTCAAAGAAATGGCCTGTCTGACCCTCGGGCATCTCATACAGGGCTTGGTATCCGGGTGCAGGGTGCCAAATAATTTGACTCCGGAACCTATATCCTAACCAGGATGGCCCTACCCTTAAAACAATTTCGCCATAGAGGTGCAAGCGGTTGGCAGCTAATTTAAAATTCTCATACTTAAACGGTTCCCTGAGCTGGATATTTGGATTAGAGATTTGATATCGAAATTTACCTACATCAATAGCAAGGTCTTTGATAGAAATAAGGTATTCTAATCCCTGTCGAATGAGTTCCTCATGCATGGGTCCTAATGTTTCAATTACACCCGGAATCTTCATGAGGTTTGTATGTGCTTTCCACAATTGTACTGGGTTCCTAGGCTCAGCCCTTACCCACAAATCTAAGCTATTTTCTTGCCTCTAGAAAGTATTATAGGCTTTAAGCCATTTAATTTGATTAACCCCAAATGAGATGAACGCCTGCAATTGGATGTCTCCAACAAAAGGGCCAGGGTTCAGCTCGGTCTCCTGGTCTAATACAAGGTTATGTAAATAGAACTCACATAGCAGCCTCTGGACTTTTACCCCGTAGCGCTTATAGCAGTCTATAAAATCATTGCCAGTGTTAATTTGTATGGGAGCACCTGCTTTAACAGCTTTTATTTTTAATTGCAAATACCGTTCCAGTAGAAACAGGGCATAATTTTTGGCAGGGGCTCTACATGCTAAGACGTCATTGTATAAAGAACACAAGGTATCCATCTGCTTGATAACGATATCTAGCCTACGAGTTACCTTTGCGACTTTCTCTTGTTCCTTCCGCCAACCTTCAAAAACCTGGCTTTCGGATTGATTGACGTTCCTAAGCTGCTGCTGTAACTCTTCATACTTTTTGCGAGGGACTGTTTGCTCTCTAAACTTTTCTGCTTCTTGCTGAGCTTGCTTCGACCCCTTTCGTAGGGTTACTATTTTTGGATCTCTTCTCCATGCAGCAGTGGAGGCCGGGAGTTTTGCCTAAACTTTCCTATTGCGTTGCTTTGAGTTCAGAACCCTTATCACTCCTGAAAGTGGTGCCTCCGTTTGAATTTCCTTATCACAGGTCATCATTTCATCCATTTCTATTTTAATGTGAATATCACTCTGTTGCTGTTCCTTTTCAATTGGAACAGCAGTCTGTTCCTCAGCATCATTTGGAACAGCAGCCTAGTTCTCGACAGGGTTTTGAACAACAAGATGAATTCTGGTCCTCCGCCACTTTGCCTTGCGGGGTTTTGCTGGAGTAGTCACCTTTTTCCTTCCTGAAGTCCTTTTTACCCTTTGCCTTGCTTTCAAGATCCTAATCCGCTGGTGGAGTTGGACTATTATATTCAATAATCTCTGTTGTTCCTTTCGCAATTCTTTAATCTCCAAAATTTCCTTAGAAGGAACAGCAGGTTGTTCACTGCGGCCTGGACTGTGACTAGTTCCCGGATTTTCCTTCTGGGGTGTTTCTTCACTGTTCTGCTCTGTCTGTTCTAGGGCAGGAACCCTAACTGGTTCTGTCATTTCTTGGGCGACTTCTCTTTCTGCCCCTGCTTCCTCCGGAATTTCTTCTGACGTCTTCTGGTTAGGAACGGATTATTCCTATTCAGTATCTCCTATCATCTCTTCATCATGAAGAGGTAGATTCTCTTCTTCTACCTCCTTTGCATGTGACTCTTCAGGTGCATTTTCCTCCTGGGGTTTCTTTTCGTCATGGAGGTCTAATGGACTAGAAGGTTGGCCATATTCGCCCATATTGGCCAAGACTTCAGCTAATTCATCTTCTCCCACTGGGTCCTGCAATGGGCTACCTTCCTGCTGTTCCATTTCCTCCTCCTGCTCGGATTGCTCGGCTTCTTCTTCAGAATGCTCGACTCCTTCTTCATTTTCTTCTTCTTCTTCAGATTGCTCAGCCTCTTCTTCTTCTTCTTCTTCAGATTGCTCGGCCTCTTCTTTTTCTTCTTCTTCAGATTGCTCGGCCTCCCCTTCTGGCCGTGAGGGTTGCTCATCTTCAATTTCTACCGGCCGGCTGGTGTTTTCCTGGAGCTTCTCCAGCCTCCCTCGTATCTGTGCTAGCCGGACCGATTTCCTGCGTTTTTATGGCCGTTCGGGTGTATCGGTGGTATGTTTACGCTTTGCCAATTCCTTGCGTTTTTTTAGACGCTCGGATGTACTGGTGGCATGTTTCTGTTTTGCTAATTCCCTGCGTTTTTCTGGACGCTCTGGTGTACTGGTGGCATGTTTATGTTTTGGGGATGGTGCGGTCAATCCCCCATTTATCATGGAAATTAGCTCTTCCTAGCTGCTCTGTTGTTGGGTGAGGCTATGGCTGACAATTAACTGAATCAACCCATGATGACTAACTACTGACTCTACATGTTGTGCCTTTTTTATGCTCCGTGCAACATCATGAAGTAACGAATTCAAAAATGCAGGTAAATTTATAGAGCATTTCTGCTTTAGTACAGCTAAGAGTTTAAGATGTCGTGGTCTTACCACGTCTTTTCTACCTTTACAGGTGATGGAGCTTTGAACGGTCCTTGCCAATTCTGCCCAGGGCTCTCCTAGCATTGCTGGCAGAACTCCCTTTCCTCTAATTTCCAGGCTCTGGCCTTCGTCCCGGAAGATTTCTATAATCTTCTGCAATCTCTCCTTTTTTAACGTCCATACAGGTCCGGTGGCTGGTAGTCCCGAGACTTCTGCGATTATGTCATCGGTGACTGCTATATGTCTCCCCCTCATTGTGGAGTAATCCACTTGCAAATTCTGCAGGAATTCAATTTCCATCGTCTCGTTAGACTCCTGCAAGCGGTTTAAATAAGTCAGCCACCCTGCTCTTGCCAGGATTTCCCGGGCAGCAGCGGAGACTGTCAACACCTGCGGTTCCCTCCGAATCGATCTTCCTCCCATGGTTTCACTGTAAACTCTCAATGGAACGGCAGTTGTTCGTGCTGTTGAAACACAGAGAGGCTAATAGACGCAAAACTTGTTCAAAAAATAGAGTATACAATAGAAATGGCTTATGAACAGCAATTCGTGCAGAAAAAAATAAAAATAGTATGTCGTTGAGCCGTGCCATACCCTAGTACACAACTTTCCCGAATAGTGAGCTAACAAGTAATCTAGGGAATAATGAGGTTAACCTCCCCCCCCGCAATGTGATAGGTTGTCCCAGCCGTCAAATAAAGGAGCAGCGCCCGCTCTGAAACAGAGTCATAAAGGAACAGCGTATGGCAATATGCCATGTTTACAAAAACAACGAATTACCGAAATCGAGGCGTAGAGTTAGATCGCTTATTACGTAAGAGGCTACTGTGATATGATGTGAGGCTGGGAGGATAGGACATCTGTCGTACTTTCCAAATCTCATGCGGTCATTGTCAATTACTCTGCCATGATTGGTGATAATAAATTTACATGCACTATATAATTCGGGAAATGATATATGATTAATTACTAAGGTATAACAAACAGAAGGGTGTTAATAACTCGCCTATTGGTGTAAATAATGTGACTTCAATACCATTAACAGTGCTCTGCTGCCGACAGGTGTCCATAACCTTGGCAGAGTTGTTTATTTCACCCATGGAACCATGATCCTTTGTGTATACTTAGGGAATGTTGTGTGATGTCAAAATGTAGGCTATTATGCTGGCTTGGTGACCAGTTAAACATAATGCCATTTCACGAGGAAGGAGCAAAAAGTGGGCAGGTCGTCTTGTGATGAGACCTCCTGTTCCAAGGGTTGTTTATTTGATATAACTTTTAGACCATATCCCTGGTGTGGTGGCCATAGTGGGAATGCCACTTTGCTTTCGTCCTCATGATCATGGTAGGCTGGCTCTTGATGAGACCCCCTATCCTGCATTTGACAACTTATAAGTCATGTTTACTTTTTTCTTTCTTTTTCATAAAGTACTTTCCCTTATTTATACACAAGGGGTGGTTCAACACTCCTTAAGAGTAGGAATGGTGGAAGAAGTCTTAACATCTCAATAGGAAGATATAAACCCTTTGCTCTTATTCCTAAATAATAATCAAAGAGGATTAAAAGGGGTCGTCATGATAAAGATGAACAATCATAGCAGAATTAGTAGAACAATGACAGCAAAAGATGATAAATAAGTGTGTCCTTCCTTTTGTCCTCTTACCAATGCAGAGCCTTATAAAGATAGTGATTTATGATTGGCTGATTTCAGTATGTTGTGATTTTGTATCCATTGCATAAGTGCATAGCTATATTCTAAAAGACTTGAAAGAACAGGAGCAATAAGCATCCTCAATTTAGATCAGCAAAAGGAACAAGTTGTTTCACAGGGAGAGCAAAAGCATGCAAGTGGTGTTCCTTTTGGAAAAAGGAACAACAAAAGACCACAAATAGTAGAAAATGTCGTTCCTTTGAAAAAAGAACAGCAGAACACACATATGTTGTTCCTTTGGAAAAGGAACAACATAACACACAGATGTTGTTCCTTTGGAAAAGGAACAGCAGAACATTCCAATGTCGTTCCTTTGAAAAAGGAACAGCAGAAGTCAAAAATGTTGTTCCCTTGGAAAAGGAACAACAAACACACGGAAATGTCGTTCCTTTTGAAAAAGGAACAGGAGCAACCAAAAATGTTGTTCCTTTGAAAAAGGAACAGCAAAAGACGCAAAAATGTCGTTCCTTTGGAAAATGAACAACAGAAATAAAAAATGTTGTTTATTTGGAAAAGGAACAGCAAAACATTCCAATGTCGTTCCTTTGAAAAAGGAACAGCAGAAGTCAAAAATGTTGTTCCCTTGGAAAAGGAACAGCAAACACACGGAAATGTCGTTCCTTTTGAAAAAGGAACAGCAGCAACCAAAAATGTTGTTCCTTTGAAAAAGGAACAGCAAAAGACGCAAAAATGTCGTTCCTTTGGAAAATGAACAGCAGAAATCAAAAAAGTTGTTTATTTGGAAAAGGAACAGCAAAACATGCAAAAATGTCGTTCCTTTGGAAAAGAAACAACAGAAATCGAAAATGTTGTTCCTTTGGAAAAGGAACAGCAAAATACGCAGATATGTCGTTCCTTTGAAAAAGGAATAGCAGAAATTGAAATGTTGTTCCTTTAGAAAAGAAATAGCAAAACAAGCAAATGTCGTTCCTTTGGAAAAGGAACAGCAAAATATCAAGAATGATGCTCCTTTGGAAAAGGAACAACAAAAACACACAAATTCCATTCCTTTGGAAAAGGAACGACAAAAATCGAAAATGAGCAAAACACGCAAAAATAAAGAAAAAGATCCAAATTACAACAAGATGATGGCTGATCCAAAGGGGGTTGCTCTTTTGAAAAAGGAACAGCCAGAAGAAAATGTTGTTCTTTTGAAAAAAATAAAGGAACAGCAAAAATAATAACAGCAAAAATATGTACAAAAATGATTCAAGAAAAGAACTTATGTACAAATTGTAGAAAGAAATGAATTCCTTAATGAATTACAGGTGAGGAAGACTTCTCTTCTCCCCCAAAATCTCCATATCAGAGTCTCTGCGTAGCTGCTGGCAGAAGGACTCCTGAGTGAGTGGTTTGCAATAGAGACGAACTCGGTGGCCATTTGCCTTGAAGGCATATCCAAAACCGTCAATAGTGATTAGAGTAAGGGTCCCATTGTCATGTACCTTCTGGATTTTGTATGGTCCCAACCAACGAGTCTGGAGTTTCCCAGGGAAGTCCTGAAACCTGGAGTCGTACAACAGAGCCCAGTGTCCCTCGTGGAAGACTTTATTTTTAATGAGAGCATCATGCCATTTAGCTCGCTGCTGTTGGATCGGGACAGTGTTTTGAAGTGCAGAGAGCCTGATTTCGTCCAACTCATTGATCTGCTGCAATCAATTAATCTATGCCTCGGTTATATCTAAGCCAACTTCCTGTGTTGTTCGTAATGTTTGGATTTCGAATTCTATGGGGAAAATGGGTTGTTTTCCAAACACTAATTGATAAGGTAAGTAACCAGTGGTGCTTCTCTATGTTGTTCTGTAAGCCCACAGTGATTCAGGTAGTCTGGCAGCCCAATCACGTCTATGTGACGCAATGGTTTTCGTTAGAATTGCTTCTATTATTTTATTGTTGCTTTCTGCCTGTCCATTTGCCTGCGGGTGGTATGGAGTAGTGATTTTATGCTGGACATGATAGTTGTTGAGTGTTGCAGCTATTCTGTTCCCAGCAAACTGTGGTCCACCGTCTGTAATTATTTCTCTTGGAAGGCCATAACGTACAAATAGATGGAACAGGAACTGTATGACAGAGTCCTATGTAGCTCTAGGCAATGCTTCTACTTCAACCCACTTGGTAACATATTCTGTTGCCACCAAAATATATGTTTTCTGGTTTGATGATGGGTTAATTGGTCCAATGAAATCAAGAGTCCATCGCTCGAATGGTTCAATGACTAATTGTGGTTTCAAAGGCATATCATCAGACTGACCAGGGTGTCCTGCTCGCTGGCAACTGTTAGAGGCTTGGACAAATTTCTTTGCGTCTTTGAAAATCGTGGGCCAATAATAACCTGTCTGCAACACTTTATGTTCAGTTCTGCGCTCAGCAAAATGTCCACCACATGGTCCATCATGACAGGCTTTTAAAATGTCAAATATTTCATCTTCTCGAACGCATCTCCTGATATGCATGTATGCCCCTGTGTGAAATAAATAGCCCCCAATCCACGAGAATTGAGAACTCTTTTGAACAATCTGTTTCCACTCATTAGGGGTTAGATGTTTCGGTAGTTTACCTACTGCTAGGTAATTGGCAATATCAGCATACCAGGGTGTTTGAACAACAGCAAACAGATGCTCGTCTGGAAATTGATCTTCAACTGCTGCTGCATCGATTGGCTTTGGCATTCTTGAGAGAAAATCGGCTACAGGATTTTCTTTGCCAGGTCGATCCTTGATTGTGATATCAAATTCCTGCAATAGAATCAGCCATCTAGTTATTCTGCCATTTGTGACAGGCTTGTTTGCTAGATATTTTATGGCAGAATGATCTGTATACAAGATAACATGATATCTAGTAGTGTAATGTCTAAACTTATTGACAGCATGTATTACAGCTAGGAATTCTTTTTCAATAACAGTGTAATTTAATTTAGCAGGGGATAAATTTTTGCTGATGTAATAAATTGCATATGGTTTTTTATCCTCTTCCTGCCCAAGGACCGCTCCAATGGCTGTATCTGAGGCATCAGATGATATCTGGAATGGCAAATCCTAATTTGGTCCTCGAAGGACTGGGGCTGTGGATACGAGCTTCTTCAGATCCTTGAAAGCACGTTCACATTTTTTTGTCCAAAGAAAATCAACGTTACCAATTAGTGCATATAGAGGTGCAGCAATGTGCGAATAATGTTCTATAAATTGCCTATAATAACCAGAAAATCCAAGAAAACTACGTACCTGTGTTTGAGTGGTAGGAGTGGGAATAAGCAAAAGTATTTGGATTTTGACTGGGTCTACCTGAATGCCAGCTACTGAAATATAGTGTCCTAGGATAAGTCCTTCAGTCATAATCATATAACATTTTTCGTGGCTTAAACAAAGCCTAGTAGCAATGCAGCATTGTAGGACTTTTTCTAGGGTATCCAATGCTGGATCGGAATCATCTCCATATGGTGTAAAGTCATCCATGTATACTTCAAGTCCGTCATTTATTAAATCTGCAAAAATGCTAAGGATAGCCCTTTGGAATGTGGCAGGAGCATTGCATAAGCCAAAAGGTAGAACTCGGTAGGCAAATGTTCCCCAAGGACAAGTAAAAGTAGTTTTGTCTTGGTCTTCAGGGGCAATCTGAATCTGATTGTATCCACTAAAGCCATCTAGGAAAGAAAAGAATTTCTTTCCTGCTAAAGTATCTAATACTTGGTCGATGAATGGGAGAGGAAAGTGGTCTTTTTGTGTTGCTTTATTTAGCTCCCTGTAGTCCACACAGATTCTCCATTTCCCATTCTTTTTTGGTACCACCACAAGCGGAGAGACCCATTTACTATCAGAGATAGGATAGATAAAATTGACATCTAAAAGTTTTTGAAGTTCAACTTTTACCACATCTTTTAGATGAGGATTAAGTCTCCTTTGAGGTTGACGAACATGTTTGGCATCCTTTTCTATATAAATGTGGTGTGTACATAATTGGGGGTCAATTCCTTTCATATCAGGGTAATCCCATGAAAATGCTTCTTTATATTTCCTTAACAAATGGATGAGCTTCATTTCTTGTTCAGGTGTGAGGTTGGCATTAATATTTAAGGTTTTTCCCGGTTCAATTTCCACAATTTTACTATTTGCAACAGAAGTAAAAGGTATTGTTTGATCATGTGTATCTTTCAGAGGATCTTCTTCTAATTCATTATCAAATGCTGCTTCTATCATGTGACACTGTGTGCAGGATCTAGATTCGGTTTGACTAATGAAATTATTAATGGCATCATCTTCTGTTTGGTCTTTGAAATCAAGTGCCTCTTGTATAGTTAATGGAGATCTAATGTTATCAGTAAGGTATGATACAGGGTGCTTATTAGTTTTGATTATTGTGACACTTGGCTGCGCTGGAGGATATAGAACTAAGTTCTTGATATTTGGTCCTCTGGTTATGGTCATATTTCCTTGCCGGCAGTCGATATAAGCATCGGCAGTGGCAAGCCAAGGTCTACCTAAAATCAATGGATGTCCATCAAGTCGGGTTTTAGGATTTATTATCAGGAAATCGGTTGGATATTCCCAGGAATCAACAGAGACCATGACATCATGTAGAGTACCCTCCGGCCTAACCACAGATCGGTCAGCCAATTCTAGCAAGGTAGAGGTGGGTTCTACAGATGTAATGCCTAGCTTTTGGCAAGTAGTGGTTGTTAAGATATTAATTGCAGCTCCTAGATCAACTAAGGCATTGGACAGGGTCTGACCATAAATTTGGACAGTTACAATTGGATTTCCTGGGTCTTCATATTTAATGGGTGTTTCTTTCCCTGATAGTAAGTCAGATAAATTGTCGACTACTTGGACTCTTGGATTATTTGTTATATTCCTCCTTGGTTTCTTCATGCAAAATTCTTTGATAGTTTTTGCGTATATCGGGATGTCTTGAATGGCTTGGAGGAATGGAATTTTTATGTACAGATTTTGTAATTCTCCCAGAATGTCAAAATCAGGATATTGTATAGGTCGAGGTATGACTAATCGTTCTGGGAATGGAGGAGAGGATGTGGTTGCTTGATTATGAGTTTGTTGTTTATTCACATCCTCTTGTTGTGACAGATGTTCTCTGGGTAACTGATCTTCAATCTGAACTGTCTTATCTCCCTCGGTTTCAATAATACGCCCAGATCTTAATTGAAGATCATTACACTCCCTCAGATCGGCTCCTATTTCTGGTGTTTCTATAATTTGGAGAGATTGGACCGGTCTGTTATTTGGATTGGGGTTGGGTTGGGCTGGGAGTTGCGGTCTCAGATTAGACTAGGGATTTTGTTGTAAGGCTGGCAGTGTAGGTTGAGGGAGCGGAATGGTTCCTACTGGCTGATGCATCGGTCTCTGCCAGTTGGTCTGCCAGGCTGAACTTTCAAGTAGGGGGAGTCCATTGTGATGGATATGAGTTACCTTGCCAATATGGTGGAGTATAAGGAAAATTCGGCCAACCAGATTGGTTTGCCTGATTCAGCCACGGGTTTGAAGAAGGAAACGACTGTGGTGACCAGTTTGGAAACGGGGATTGGGATTGACTTTGCCACATATTATATTGTTGAGCATTATACTGCGGAGGCTGAAAAGAAGAATTTGGGTCTGGAAACATACTAGATTGTCTCGGCTGCCACTAATGGCGCTGGTTGAGCAAATACACCGATTCTGGTTCTTCTTCCGCTTCCTTATATACCGCTTTCAATCCAGGAAGTGAGGGGCAGCTCTCCGTAAGGTGATCTTTTGTACAGATGGCGCATGTTTGGACTGTATCCAGTGGACACTCCTTGTGGCTATGCTTTTTCCTGCATCGGGGACAGAAGATCGCCAAATTCTGTTCTGCCTCCATTTGCTTCTGTTTGGCCTGCATAATATCAAGTTGTGTAGTCAGTGTCCCTAGTATATCAGTTTTAAAATTTTCCAATAAATTTCCAATTTCTACACGTGTTACTCCTTCTGTCGAAATTTTATTATCTCTTACAAACCGATCATGTTCTGCCGGTTTTACTCTTGTGCTGCCTCTCGAGCTCCTGATACATAAATCAATAATGTCAGCAAAATTTTCTTGATAAATATCCCCTTTTCCCATAATGTTTAATGTTTCGATCCATTGTTCCTTCATGCCCCTTATCAATGCTGTTTTTAACACATTATCAGGTAAAGGTAGTGATGCATAAGGAGATCTTTGTAGATTATACTGGAAACGTTCCACATACTCCTCTAATGTTTCATTCGGTCTAGCTGTCATCTGGAATATTTCGTCCTTCAGTTCTCTAGACCTGCAATAATCCTGATATTTTTTTAGAAAAGATTATTTCATTTGATCCCAATTATTTATAACCCTGCCCCCTAATCCCATAAACCATCTTAAAGCAACCCCTTTTAATGTAGAGGGAAATAGTTTCAATTTCTGGGGATCGGTGGTGTAATCATATCTCCTGCACAACACATCAAATTCAAATAAAAATGCATCCAGATCTTCTAATGTAAGACCGTGAAATGTAGGGATATGTTGATGAGGGATTGCTTTCATAGGCGCATTTGCTACAGAATCCACTATAGGGTATTGTAATGTAGAGGTTTGGGTGTTTGGCTGATTTTGAGCCATTGGGTCGAATATATGCCAATAACCTTCTGGGATATCTAGGAGGGTATTCCTAGGTTGAGAGGGAATGGCTTTGACAGGAATAGTTTTAATAGCACTTCCTTTATCTGGGATAATGAGAATGCCTGATGTCTGAGGAGATTGAGTTTCTTCAACAATGATTTTTGCAGCACTTCCCTTTGTCTAGGCTATTTAATGGCTGAGTTGTTCCAATAGGAGACCTTGGTTCCTCAGTTTCCCCTGTTTCTCCTTCTCCTTCACAAATATTGCTAAAATTCCCTTCCTGCAATAGTTCTCGAGTAGAATTTTCAATTTCTTGAAAGTCCTGCTCTTCAGTTTGACTATGCACCTCAGCAAAGGCTACAGATGGTGATCTTGTGGCCTGAAGGGAACTAGTAGGCTGTTTAGAAATGATTTTCCTGGGTCCTACTGATGGCTGAGATTCTGCTTTCTTGTAGATTTCGTCTATGAAGGTCGGTCAGCCAAGGGTCACCGACCCCTTAGCTTTTTCTGGCTTGGGTATAGGTTTGGTATTTTTTTCTGGTTTTTTCTGCTTAGTCATGCACTCAAATTAACTACTAAATTTTATTCAAACAAAACAACAACAAATCTGTAGGAAAGCGGACAGAGGAGCAGGGCTTTTACATGCTCCGCACGTAGGTTCTTACCTTCCGTTTTTAAAATCCAACTCTTCCCTAGCAGGTTCATACACTACTCTGGAAAAAAAGAACAAATGGCTACACTCTTTCCCCGGCAACGGCGCCAAAATGTAGAGCTATAAAAAGGGTCTCTTTCACCTCTAATTACCTCACATTAATATGTCAATCCGAGAGCATTTTGTTATTTCAAAGAGTGTCTCAGTCTGAGGCTATCATTTGCCAGAGTAATGCTAGTAGTACAGTGTTTAGAAATACAAGAGTAAATGGATGCTTGTCTACAGCTTAACTTCTTCAAAAGAGTAAATCACACATTCAAACGACTAAGCAACTTATCAGTCAAGGGTTCAGTAGCAATAACCCATCCCTTTGGAAACTGATGGAAAAGGAAATCAGAGAACAGATCGTGGATCTGGGAGCCAGACAGTAAATGCCAATGCTCACTACAGCCTTAGATCGTCTCCCACACCAAAATAACAAATGACAGGAAATGGAATGGCAGATAAGAAATGGAACAGCAAATAAGAAATCGAACAGCAAGTCTGTAATGGAACAGCAATTCCGAAATAAGACAACAGCTAAGAAATAGAACAGCAACTAAGTCTCACAAGCAGTAACAATCTTAATCTATCAAATCAAATGCATTAATCGTAATCAAACAGCAATCTTTCACTCTTAAGGGCATATCGAACAGCACACACCAATGGAACAGCACTGATTACTGATAAACTATGGAACAGCGCTTGAAAGCCATATACACACACAGCATACTTAAATAGTAATATGATCCAAGTATCAATCTTAGTTAGAAGGAATACGACTACGTTTCAAAATAGAACAGCATTGTTCATAAATCCAACAATCGTAAAGAACATAACTCCCAAGATGAATTCCGTAACGTGAATGAACAGGTGCACAACACAAAAGCTCTGTAATGGAAGAGTAACAGTATTCAGTTAAGACTAGTAATATTAGATCAACTCTTAAAAGAACAGTAGTATGATGCAGAGTCAATACAATAGTTCTGTCTATGGAAACCTTAATGAATTAAGCATAACAGAGCATGTGATGCAAACTTATAAAACACATCAGATTACCAAATAACGACGATAGGCAAACCACGCATAAACCAACGTAATAATACAGGAGCAAGTGTCCTCCAGAGCCGGGCCCTTAGCCTCCAGGGGTACACCGCTTGAAGTTAATCCAGACTCAGATATGAAGTAATCACCAAGTTTGTATTAATGCATAAAGCAGAATTACAATAAACCAGTTCTTAGAGAGACTCCATGATCAAAGTTTTGATCTTAAAAGAAATTACATAAAAGCATAACCATGTCTAACTCTCTCCCGAGCTAACAGTGTTGTCCCTTTTATAAGGGTGATGGTGGAGATGTCTAAGTGCAAAAATAGATAAAACAGCGATCCCTCGGGATCAAGGATCCTGAGGGATTCGCCGAACCGTTAGTCCTCAGTCATTTCTTTTCTCTCCTGCGCCGAGCTGATATCTCCACCTCCTTTTCTGGGCTGATTCGCTTTGATTTGCTTTGCCTTGTTTGCATTCGGTCTCCCATCAAAGGGACAACGGTTAACCTGTCCTTGTCCTTTCCTTTGGAACGGCAACTTCTCGTTTTCACTCCTCCCTGCATAAGGAAATGACAATTGTCAGCGTTTTAGTCTTGCATATTAATCTCACATGTTTTATTATAATTCTTTATCATTTTCCAAGTTCATGATGCAAAAAGGTTTGCAAGTTCTAATGAAAAGATACTGAAATAATCATCAAAAAAATAACTTTTTTAGTACTCCACACAAAGGTTTTCCATATTGTTAAAAAATCAAAAAAATTTAAAAAATGTAAAGAGCGTATACCTTAAAAGAAAAATCAAAGGGTGAAAATAAATAAAATGGTCAAAAATTGAAAGAAAATGAACCCCACCAAAAGAAAGACCAAGGAAAGTGTGCAAGTCTAAATGCCACTACTTTTTACTCTTATGTAATAAACAAATTGTGTGCAAATTGTAACCTATGCCACAATTGATGAGCAGTCAAATAGCTTAAACTTGACTAGTTCATATTTTTCAATTTCCTATTTTAGAGATAGAGAATAAAATCTGACCAAACTGTTTAATCTTGGCAGATAAGTAGATAGGTAGAGTGAATAAAAGGAGCTCAACAGTTTAATCTGAGCCCTTGGATGTAATAAGGTTAGACTTAGATAGATTTCTATGTGTAAAAGAAAAAGTGTGATAAGGGTTTGCCAGTCCAAGTGCACCCTAATAAAGAAGAAAAAATGTCATGCTAAAGTAGGTAGGATAGGTAGACGATGTCGCAGAATTACTTGTGAAGGATAATGTCTCTAAAATGTGTTAATTTTCAATTTTATCACAAGTGCAAGGTAGACATTACACTTGATGCAGTTCAAGAAAAACAAGGTCAAATGATTAACTTCCCTTCACATTTTTTCCCTAAAGATTTCACTAATTCTCCCTAAGTACTAAGGTCTTTGAAAATTAGAGGGGCTCAGAGCATTTCTCTGACTTCTGGAGGGACTGGACCCTCGGCCCAATAATTTAAAGACCTAAATACTTAAAATCATCATTCATTTACTCTCATAAGTCTTTTCCTAAGTAAAATTCCATTTTACTTAGGAAAAATACACAATATTACATAAAATCCCCTTTTTAATTAAGCCTAAGTTAAATATACACTCTAATGTTTTACTTAGCGCTTTTCATTATATTATCTCATATTAATTTTTAACTCGTATTATATAACTCCCGAATAAAATTCCACCCTTTCCGGTATTATTAAAATATGTATAAAATCCTGAAATATTAATATTCTGCCCCTTAGGTTAATTATAACCATAAACATGTTTTAAAGGGATTAATGATTTAATCTATAGTTCATTAAGAACCTAACCCCCCTGCTCCATTAATAGGGATTGATTAACCCTCATGCTGAATTAAGAACCCTTCCCACCAATCATATCACTCCCGATACGATTAAATAATTGTTAATTGGGTCAGGCCCGCCGCAGTTAAAACTTCGCCGTATCACTCGCCCATCCACCATTCGATCCCGTCTCCATCATCATACGGTCGTCATTGATATCGCACCCCCCTGGTGACCGCGCGTTAACGCGCGATCACCAGGCAGTTTTCATCACGTACATCTGCCACGCGTCACATAATCTATGGGATCGCTGGCTCCCGGCCAAAACCCGCCCGTCGCCAAAAGCAGTTCGATCACATACCGCTTACCACCCTCCACATGCGACAAAATGTCTACTCCTACTTACGTCATCCGCCTGAATGATTAAATTCTGCCACCTTTTGACTTTGTTAAATAAAGGCAACAAAGTGTCATTTTCCCCGTTATTTTGTACTGCACCCGTGCTCCAATGCAAACAACGTCCAGGTCAACTGTCCAAGCTTCCAACCGCCACCCTGCTAAGAGAATTGCAGCCGACTCAGCCAGAACCTGTTAAGCCACCGTCAGCACTTGCCATTAGTTTGTTCATTCCCAAAATACAAGTATTTATCCAATTTCCACCGAAACCCTGAAAGTTTAGTTTTACAGCATAAAATCCACTGAGAAGGGCAAAATTCAATGCAAATTTAGTCTATATTTTGCCAATAGAAGTTCCCAAAATAGTCAATTCGCCCATTTTGCACCAAAACCCAAAATTCCTTTCTGAATCCACAAGAACCAGAAATGGAAACCCCTGTGGCTCTGTCTGTTACACCCATGAATGCCCCTCATAAAGACTTAGACTATCTGCCTCTTGTAGATAAATATTTCCAGATAAGGGACTTATTCAGTGAAAAACCACCTGAAAGTCTTTTTCCAAGTCAAAAACCAATACCTGAAAGGCTCAGATATCTTGGGACTGTGGGAATCAAACCTTCTTAGGTATTTTCTCCCCTCAGTCCATGTTTTTCCTGATCTAGTTCATCAATGCTAGGCAAACTATGACCCTAATCTCAGAGCTGTCATGTCCCCAAGTCAGACAGTCCTTTCCCCCATAACAGCAACATCCATTAATGAAATGTTGCAATTTTCCCCTGAGCAAGCTCTCACTCCTCTTTCTATGGGATACTTACTTGAGAAATCTTCCCAATTATCTCAATCAGAACTAACTCGCCTCTGTCAGATGTTCATGGAGCCTAAAAATCAGCCTAAAGGCCCACCTCTCTATTTGTAGGTTTTCTTCACAGAAATAGGAAAACTCATAGTTGATATGATAGCCTTAATCATGGGATTCAACTCCGAGGAATATGTTGATGATATAACCTTAGTGTTGTTGTCAATTTTTACTCCTGGACAACCCCCTGCTATTAAATATGACTACGCCACCTATATTGCCAACAAAATTCATGACCATTCCTGAGATTGGACAATAAAGGAATCTTTAAATACACCACTTTCATTTATCATCTAATTTTGTATTATTAGTCAAGGAACTTCCCTTTCCCTATGAGGAAACTTGACAATAAAGGCAATCCAAGGTCTGTTACCTTTTAGAGCTCCATCTTCCATGCATCTTATGAGTCTCCTTACTCATACAGTGAGTTCATTAACCAATTTGTTCATCCTGCAACCACTTTATTGGCAGGGGTTTCCCCTCCTAGAATCAGTGGTGACATCAAGAGAACCCTACAGCTCTCCAAGCAATACAGAATAGGTGATTGGTACCTATACAAGAACCATACTGAAATCAGGATATATGGATGTGAGCTCTGCCCCTTCAAGTTACCCAAATACGTTCCAATGAGACTGTTTGCATTGGAATATTTCATAAAAATGATACATATAGACCAGGTTCATTTTTGCAAAGCCAAAAAGAAAGCTCAACTTAGAATAAAAAATCAATTAGGCCCTTATGTCTGCAATGATAGGGAAGCATGGAGAGAAATAGAGAAAATTCTAGAAGATCATCTTAAGCTACGTAAAAGTTTTGGTTGGAGGCCATATGACCCTAATAGTTTCATCTGTGATAGGAGAATGAAAAACATGTTGTCACTATACATTCACCATAGGATTCCATAAATTGAACTATATGCAAATATGGATGAATGGAGGGAAGGAACCCTAGTAGAGCATGATAGTGAACATGTCAATATTGAGAATGTTATGAAAGATCTTGAGAAAACACTTGACCTGGATTCTTTTGGGCAGGTACCATTTGAGTTATCTCAAAGATCAGGAGTTGGTGCCTCCAGTACTGGAACCTCTCAGCAACCTTTACAGGAAACAAGTACACCAGCCACAAGAACACTAAAGGGCAAGGAATTAGAGACTAGCTTTCAAACCACAGAACTAGCTACAATGTCTAAGCAGCCTGAGACTTCCAAAGAACAGGCTCAAATACATACTCCTCCCACTCAGATCAATATGGGAGAGCCTCCAGTTTTGCAAACTCCTCTAAATGAGGAAAGAAACAAAAAGAGAGATAGGGAAACAACTACCCCTGCAAGTGAACCTTCAGGACAACCTGGAACAAAAAGACAAAGACTAAATCCCCTTTCAGAGGAGGAATTTGCTGAAGAAAATACAGATAGTCAGAGGGAAGAAAGGGTGGAAATTCAGAAAACTTTCCCAATAGGAGGAACATCCACTAACTCACAGAGGCAGGAGCTATAAAGGCATCGAAATGCAGAGATCTCTTCTTTCAAGCCACCAGGGACTGATGCCTCAGATATTAAGAAGACATTTACAGAAATAAAGGCCAGGAATGATCCATTGAGACTTCAGGTTTATAACCAATATTTGAAGATGGCTCCAACAAATCAATAAAGATTGATGTCAGCCTATGACATTAAAGAAGGCAAGATGATAATGAGCTATTTCAAGCCAAAGGTGCAGCAGCCGAAATCCGCAGCAGATTATCTCAGAACAAATTTTGAAGTCATGGCAAAGGATATTCATCCTTTGGATCAGATTGAACTACATAAGCAAACTGGAGAAATGATTTATTCAACCTTGACTAGTAAGGCCATGATGGCCCACAGATTGCAAAATTCTTTGGATAATACTACTGCTCAATTACATTTGGAGAAGGCCTCTTCTCAGGCCAAAGGTAACAGAATAAAATCCTTAGAAGAAATAATTATTGGATTGGGCCATGATCCCAAAGATGCTAAGGCTACAGAAGCCTTGATCAAAAAGAAAGATGAAGATATTACAGCCCTAAGGAAACAACTAAAGCTGCCACCTACCAGGCATCCATAGACTGCTGAGGTTATAAAGCAAAAATCTGAAGAAGAGCTGATGGATTTACTTTTAAAGCTTAATGAAAGACTGAATGATACTGAACAAGCACTTGAAAAAGCATTGAAGGACAAGCAGGGAGAGTCAACCTCTCAGTCTCCTAATGTGATACCAGTAGTATCAACAGCAGTTCCTTCAACTCTTGGAGCAGCCTTGGCCCCAAATATTCTAGCAGTCACAGCAGAGGCAGTTACAGGTACAGCAACAACAGGAACAGTAGGAGCAACATAGGGCAGCATTGTTAATTTGAGCACAGAGGAGCTAGTCAAATCAATGGAGGACCTGAAACTACAAGTTTCAGAGCTAAATAAGGTAAACGAGCAATATGCCAACTTAGAGCAAAGGTATGATCTCTCAAAAATAAGTGCTGCAGAAAAAACAAGAGAGATTAAAGTTTTAGAAAACAAAGTGAAATCATTGGAAAAAAATCTTACTTTTGACAAGCCTCTGTCAGAAATCAAGAAAATTCTTTGGACCAACATCACTCAATCAATAAATGATGCTTGGCCATCAATTCAAATAATTTTTGAACAAATTGATTTAGCAAAACTAGCTCAAGAAGAAATTCAAAAGACAAGGATAGAATTAGGAAATATGCTTGAAGAAGCCAATAATCTCATACAATTTTTGAATACCAGGAATAAGTACCAACTTAAAGAGCTGGGCATTCAAGATAAAACAGGGACAATTTTGGAGATCAAAAGAGTTTTTACTAAACAAACTCTGATGTAAAACTTAGAAAGAAGGTGCCATGACATGTAGGAAGAAATCAATGCCTTCATGAAAATATTTGATGTTTTGCAAAGTAAAGGGTTTCCAAGTCCTCTCATTATTCATGATAAACTAATGACTCATAAAGAATATGTGGAAAAATTAAATAATTATGCAGGCAACCAAGCAGGTTCATCAATAAGTGCTTTAGGAACAAAAGCATTGCCTACAGGAAGAGTTCTCTATGAAAGTCTAGAGAACTTGTTCTATGTTGAGCATGAGATAAAGCACTTGTTTCCAATTCAGCCTACTTTTTTCAAATATACAGAAACTGATGAGACCCTGAGGAAACTTCAGAAACACAGATTGCCAGAACCAAAATGGTGGGAAGACATATTGGAAATTTTGTAAAATTATCCTTGGTAAAATGTAAATTTTGGTTATTTACTATAGTAATGATAAAGAAGATGAATAGAGATGAACAGAGATCAAACAGGTCGAAGTGTATCAGAACAGGTAAAGAGTATGAGTAAAACAGGGCAGCCAGCACAAAGTTACCAAAGAAGATAGCAGCAAGCTAAATCATAGGGCCTGCCTCTAGCACACTCAGTTAGAATAGGAACAACACAACATCAGTTTACCTTTTCTCCTATCTTCGAGACCATTTGTCTCTATTTTCTTGTAACTTATTCATAGCCATCCTAGAATATATCTCACTATGTTATGAGATATTTTTGTAAATTTTTTATATAAATATTCCCTCAATTGGAGTATTGAGGGTGGATTCTTAGACATTGCTGTAATATTGATTATTTTGGAATAAAGTGTTGTTGGACCAACTTTTGTATGGCTTGCTAGATAAAGAATTGATGCAAAGGACTTGCCGTAGATTTCTTGAATCAAACACCGGATCAATAAGTCCTCTATACCTTGCGTTTTAAAGTTTTCCTTGTTTCTTATATCATATATGTTTCATATCTGAATGATAAACGAAAAATAGTAATTCGAAAAATGCTTGATTGCACTCTGTTTGCAATCATTATTATTCTCAATTTTTTCTTCTGAATTAGGATAAATAGTGAAATCTTAATTGCTCTTGTTTTCTGGTTTGTTCACTTTGATTATTTAGTAAAGAATACTCAACTGCTCTTTATTAGTAATCATTCAAGTTCCCTTTCAAATAGGTTGAAGGATTCTTAACTGCCCTTCACCCATTTTGAGTCCATTCCATCTATTCCAAGTCTTTATTTGTTCCCTGCTTGACCATCTTGCTCTGTGAAACCATCTTTTGTTAAGAAACCAAATCCAGTTAAGCCATCCTCTTTGACTCCATTAGCCCAATGGCCTAAACTACTCAGTCATACCCCTCTGCTATTGAATCTCACCACCCAAACTCAAACAAAACTCCTAAACTTCACAACTAGCCTAACATCTTTCAAAACCAAGCTAAATCATAAAGAGAGAGCCCTCTCTGAGTACAGATTGGCTAGATTCTGTACTTAAAAGTTGGTTTGTGGTTACCTAGGACCCCTTTCCTCTTCCCAACAACTTCAAGGAAAATCTGAGTGATAACACATTCAACAATATTAAATTTGAGACACACAACCGTATTGTGCTCTTTGCCTTCTGATCCAACTTCTTCCAGTCTTCATCAGACATTGTCATTGGTTTAGTACTTGGGTCTACGCGATCCATTGATCTTTATCCGCCAACAGACCCTCCATCTTGATTTTCCACAACTCAAAAATCTGACCATTAAATTTCTTGATCTCTATCTTTCCACTAATCGTCATATTCTTTCATGACAAGAATTTATCTCGCATATCTCCCACTGAACAGGGTCTACCACAAGCTCGAGAAAAACCCCTCAGCAGTAAAGGCGTCCCCTTGAAGCCAAAACAACTCTGATACCAAATGTAGGTTTTAACCCCATACATAAATTACCTGCATACGAATTCTAAAAACAAAAAAATAAACAATGGAGAGAACATAAAACATAAAACAAATATACAGAGAGATTTTCCCCTCGATCTCAAAACGGGGACTACCAGATTGATTTTTCATTATATTCCTTTCAATGTTACAATACATTTATATACATGTTGAAGCATCCATAAACCCCAATCCATTAAACCTAGATTAGAACATAATTGTAGTTCCCTTGACCGGATCTACAAAATACCATGGACAGAAAACCATCATGCCCAAAACCATTTGTGAAATCCATGCACAAAACCATAGGTAGGACTACCCACCTAATATAGAGTCATGGAAAGAATATAACACACACCCAACACATACACCACAAAATATACAAATGTTTTTGTAACTTTCTTGACAAACAAAGTTGCATCATCAAGATCATAATGTTTGAAGTTGAGTTTTAGAAGATGCTTAGTTAACTTCTCGTACTAGGCTAGCAGAGCTTGCTTGAGGCCATGCAAGGATTTTTCAAGCTTGCATATTTTATGTTCCTAACCCTTCACTACAAATCCTTTTGGTTGGGACATATAAACATTCTCTTTCTAATCTCCATTCAATAAAGCACTTTTTACATCCATTTGATGGACTTTCCAACCGTTTTGTGCTGCCAAGGCAAAGAGTGTCTAGATGGTAGCCCATTTTTCTATGGGGGAAAAATTCTCCTCATAATCGACCCCTTCCTTTTGTGCAAAACCTTTTTACACAAGCTTGGATTTGTGCTTGTCGAGTGAGCCATCAACTTTATACGTGTTCTTGTAGACCCACTTGTAGCCTATTGGTTTGGTTCCCAATAGAGGATCAACCAACTTCCAGGTGTCATTCTTTATCAAGGCGTCATATTCTTTCTACATTGCTTCTTTGCATTCATCATGAGAAGTGAATTATTTGAAGGAATTTGGTTCAAAATCTGTAGACAAATTCAGCTCACAATCATAAGAAACAACCATATCAACAGGTGAATCATGATCGTCTACATCACCTCCATTATGTCTGGTTGAGCTTCTTGTTCCTGTCTTTCCAACCTCATTGGGATGAATACTTTCAAGTATCTTTGTCAGCCATGTTGGAGGACCTTTCTGAGATGGCCCAGGCTACTCAATTGACTAAGTTGGGGCTAAATTAAGATTTAGTCTCCCAATTCTATCAAACACATCACTCAAAGTGTCATCAGTGGATGGAGCTTCATGTGGGGGAGAGAGTGTTTCAAAAGAAGATTCCACCTATTGATCCAATATAAGAATCCCCCCTTCAATATGTGGAATCTCATTATCAAATTATTGAAAATAATTTGCATGTCTGAATCTATCCAAGTGATCAAGTTGTCACACAACAACATTGTCAGCCTTGGAAGGTTCAAGAAATATCACATGTCTAGATAGTATAAACTTCTTTTTCACTTCATCATAGAGACGATATGCTTTGGAGATATTTGAGTACCCCAAGAAGATACACTTGCAACTCCTTGCACCAAGTTCGTTTCTTTGTTCCTTGGGTATCAAGGCATAACAAGTGGAACCAAAAACCATGTGATGCCTCACCGAAGGAATGTGGTCATACCACATTTGATAGGGAGTCTTTTTTTTGATAACATTAGATGGACACCTATTCTTTATATACACAGCACATAAACTGCAGCAGCCCAAAACATCAGCTTAACATTCTTGAAAAACATCATGGAATGTACCATATTTAAGATTGTCTTGTTCATTCTTTCAACGACTTTGTTCTGTTGGGGATTATAAGGCACACTTGTTTGATGTTTGATCCCATGCTGGTGAAGATAGTTTTCAAATTCATTTGAAGTGTATTATTTTCCATTGTCAGTGCGAATAGAGCCATTATGAGATTGTGCATCATTTTCAATCCATGAATAATAGTTCTTGAATGTTTCAAAAGCATCATATTTGTTCTTCAATAAATAAACCCAACACATTTTGGTGTAGTCATTAATAAATGCCATCATATATTTATTACCATTTGCAGAAGAAACAAGAATTGGGCCACATAAATCTGAATGAATGAGTTCAAGTTTTCTATGTGCTCTAGAATCAGAATCATGAAAAGACAGTTTGTTGTGATTTCCTAGAATACGAGCATCACATTGCTTAAGTTTCCAAGGAATTGTAAGCAAACCAATAACACCATTTTTCTTCAATAAACAAAGGTTGTCATATTTAAAGTGTCCAAATCTAGCATGACATAAAAGACTTGATGGAAATGTACCTTCATAAAAAATATGTGTATGAGCAGAGGTAGCTTGTAGCTTTAGAAGTCTTTCTTCTTCTATCCCAGTCATGAAAAGTGAGTGATCCAATGCCTTTCTGACCTCGACCTTGCCATCAAAAATATGAGTGGAGTATCCTTGCTGGCGAATGTGGACCAAAGATAGCAAGTTTATCCTCAGTTCTGGGAGATATAGAACATCATGTAGAAGAAAGTTTGGAAGACCAGGTAGTTTGATCTTGATGGTGCCAAGCCCTAATGGCTTGAGTTTTGACTTGTCTGCAACATATATTGCTCCATCAACATTGTCAGTGAATTCTTCAAAAAAATCTCTCCTAAAAGTCATGTGGCAAGTTTTGTTAGAAAAGTATATATCACAGAGCAATGGAACACATAACATATTGCAGAAATATAAACACAGAAAACGCACAAAACAAGAGAGACACAGATATATGTGGTTCACCCAGTTTGGGCTACGTCCACCCCAAACAGCCAGTCCTTCCTTTCTATTATCCAGCAAAATGAAGAGACACAACCTACAGCAAATCCGCTGTAATATCCTCTGTTTTCTCTCACAGTCTCACCTCTCTGTTTCTCACTCACAGAATACACATCTATCACACAGCCTCAAATACAATACCCTCATACAAAGAGAGGGGTTGCCTTCTTGGGCAAAAAACCCTAAACTAAACATAAGTTCTACCGTCAGATCATCCGCCTAATGAACGGCCCAGATTGACTAGAAATTAATATACTTTTACAAGGCAATTTTACAGTTGTTTTTAGCTTCGGGGGCGCTGCCCCCGAAACCCCCCTGGACCCCCCCTGCAGCGAATATTTTAGGGTCCTATGTGGCGATACCTTTGAATATAGAAGATAATCAGGCTCCACACCCAACAATCTCCCACTTGGAGATTGATTGTATTAACTCCACCGCTGCTCCATTTGCTGGACAATGACTCCTCTTTGGACCTAGTTGTTTCTCATCTTCATCGTCATCCTTGAAGACCAACTGAAATGGAGCATATTCTCAGTTTCTCCCTGGTTACAACTTTTGTTAGCATATCTGCAGGATTCTGGCTAGTGTGTATCTTTTCTAGCTTCAACTCTCCATCTTCCAACACTGATCGTATGAAATGGTACTTGAGTTGTATGTGTTTAGTCCTGGAATGAAATGTTGAGTTCTTTGCAAGATGAATGGAACTTTGGCTATCACTGTATAACGTACCCATATCATGCTCCTTACCCAATTCACCCATAAACCTTTGTAACCAAATCATTTCTTTACTAGCCTCTGTAGCAGCAACATACTCTGCTTCTGTTGTTGAAAGTGCAACAACACTTTGGATTTTTGAAACCCAACTGACAGCTGTTCCTCCAACAGTAAATACATATCCTGTAGTGCTCCTTCTGTTATCTCTGGCACCTGCCATATCTGCATCAACATATCCTTGTAGGCAGATGTTTGAACCACCAAAGCATAATGATTGATTTGTGGTACCTTTCAAATATCTGAGAATCCATTTCACTGCCATCCAATGTTCCTTTCCCGGATTGTTCATGTACCTGCTTACAACTCCCACTGCATGTGCAATATCAGGCCTTGTGCAGACCATTGCATACATTAAGCTTCCAACTGCTGATGCATATGGAACTTTAGACATAAAATCCATGTCTTCTTGGGTCTTTGGGCACATTTCCTTGCTAAGTTTGAAATGGCTAGCAAAAGGTGTACTAACTGGTTTTGCATTGTGCATGTTAAATCTTTTCAACACCTTTTGTATGTACTCATTCTGAGACAATGTTAATTTACGATTTTTTCTGTCTCTAGTTATTCTCATACCAAGGATTTGTTTTTCAGCTCCCAAATCCTTCATTGCAAATGAATTTGCCAATTTTCTTTTGAGCACATTTATTTCCTGCATGTTAGATCCTGCAACAAGCATGTCATCTACATACAATAACAATATAATATAGCTGCCATCATTCTGCTTTTTCAAATAAACACAATGATCAGAGTGACATCTAGTATAACCTTGTTCAGACATAAACTTGTCAAATTTTAGATACCACTGCCTTGGAGCCTGTTTTAAGCCATACAAGCTCTTCTTCAACCTGCACACTAGTTTCTCCTTCCCTTTCACCTCATATCCTTGTGGCTGTTGCATATATATCTCTTCCTCCAAATCCCCATGGAGAAAGGTTGTCTTTACATCTAACTGCTCAAGATGCAAATCTTCAGCTGCTACAAGACTTAAAATAGTTCTGATTGAAGTCATTTCAACAACAGGAGAAAATATTTCATCAAAATCAATACCTTTCTTCTGTGCAAACCCCTTCACCACAAGTCTAGCTTTATACCTCTGTTTTCTTCCATCTTCTTCCTTCAGCCTGTAAACCCATTTATTCTTCAATGTAGTTTTTCCTACAGGCAACCTGACTAAATCCCAAGTCTGGTTATGCATTAAGGAGTCCATCTCTTCTTCCATGGCTACCTCCCACTTCTTCCTGCTTTCAACTTGCATTGCTTCTTCATAACATTCGGGTTCACCGGAATCAGTCAACAATAAATAATATAATGAAGGAGTGTATCGTTCAGGGGGTCCACTTATCTTGGTAGATCTTCTAACACCACTTTCAGGTGTTTGGGGTGCCTATTGTTGTTGTGGTGGTGTGTGTTTTTTGTGGTTGTTGATTATTATTATTTTCAGGCACCTTTACTTTTTCAGTGATTTCATCAAGAACAGCGTATTCCTTGTTTTCCTTTTCCTGTTTCTTTTCCTGCAACTGATTCTTATACAAGACCTTTTCATTGAATATTACATCTCTGCTCCTAATGATTTTGTGATTTTCGTAATCATATAAGCGATAACCAAAATCATTAACACCATATCCAATAAAGGTACATTTCTTTGACTTTGCCTCAAGCTTTGTTCTATTTTCTTTATCAATATGGACAAAGGCCTCACAACCAAAAGGCTTTAAAATAGAGTAGTTTACCCTTTTACCTGTCCATGCTTCCTCTGGAACACCACCATCCAATGAACTTGAAGGCCCTCTGTTTATTAGATAAACAGCAGTATCTACAGCAATTGCCCAAAACTGTAAAGGCAATCCTACATGCAATCTCATGCACCTTGCACGCTCCATGATTGTTCTGTTCATCCTTTCTAACACACCATTTTCTTGTGGTGTTCTTGGAACTGTCTTCTCTCTGCGAATTCCATGCTCTGAACAATACCTATCAAACTCTTTGCTGCAATATTCACCTCCATTGTCTGATCTAAGACACTTCAATTTCTTTCCTGTCTCAATCTCAACCAAAGCTTTCCATTTCTTGAAAGTATCAAATACATCAGATTTATTCTTAATACAATAAATCCAAGTTTTTCTAGTTGCATCATCAATAAAAGTAACATAATAATGAGAGCCACCAAGAGATGATACCTAAGCAGGTCCCCATACGTCTGTATGCACAAGCTCTAATTTTTCGTTCTTCTTTTCTTTCCCAACTCTGAGAAATCTGACTCTCTTCTGTTTTCCATAAATGCAGTTCTCACAGAAGTCCAAATCAACATTCTTCAAACCCGGCAACAAATTGCTTGAGTGAATAATCTTCATCCCATTTTCACTCATGTGTCCGAGCCTATGATGCCATAATGCTGCATCTGCTCCTTTGGAAGTTCAAGCATTAACAGAGTTAGAAATACCATTGCATAAATACAATGTACCAACCTTTTCACCTTTTGCTATTACCAGGGCTCCTTTAGTGACCTTCCAAGCTTTATCTGTGAAAGTTGTCACACAACCTTCACCGCCTAACTGCCCTGTTGAAATCAGATTTTTCTTTAGATCTGGAACATACCTTACCTCCTTTAATAGCCATTGGTTTCCATTTTGCTATTTTACAAGAACCTTACCCATTCCAATGATTTTACAGGGTTTATCATCACCCAGACGAACTTGTCCAAAATCTCCTTGAACATAGTCATGAAAGTATTTCTTATCAGGTGTGGCATGGAATGAAGCCCCTGAATCTATCACCCAGGAATCAGTAATATTTTCTAAAGAAAGAATCAAAGCATCTTGTAACACCTCACCTGTCACATTTGCTTCATGATTGTTTTCTTGCTGTGCATCTCCTTCTTTTCCCTTCCGAGATCTACTATCTTTCTTTAGGTGTCCTTTCTTTCCACATTTCCAGCACACTATCCCCGATCTAGACTTGGATCTGCCTTTCCTTGATTTACTGCGATATCCTGAGCTCTTTCCTCTTTCCATTTTTCTTCCTCTAGACTCTGCACTCAAAGCATTTCCCGATGTCTCACTGGAGCTTTTCCATCGCATTTCCTCGCTAAGGATGGCACCGACAACATCATCAAACTTTAAAGTACTAGATCCAGAAACGGAGTTACTAATGGCCATTACCAAACCATTCCAACTTTCTGGTAATGAGCACAAGAATAACAGATCTCTAACTTCATCATCAAAGTTTACCCCTACAGAACTTAACTCACTTGTAACAGTATTAAAATCATTTAAATGGTTTGCAACAGATCCACCTTCCGACATATTCATATTAAATAACCGTTTCATAAGAAATACCTTGTTTGAGGCCGAGGGTTTTTCATATAGTTTCGACAACGTCTGCATCAAACCCTCTGTCGTGGTTTCCTTCGAAATGTTGAAGGCGACTGACGCAGCAAGGCACAACCGTATTGTTCCGAGTGCCTTTTGTTGGACACCTAATCCTAAATGGGTTAGTGTGGAAGCTGAATAGACCAAAGCAATCCAAGAGACCTTGGGATCTGAAACCCAAGAGTCACATATTGTACTATAAATGTATATCTCATGTTAATAAAAAAATGTATTGCATGTTTTATCTTTCATATCTCTCTTGCTGTCCATGTGAGTTTAACATGGTATCAGAGCGGGCGATCTCCTGCCCTGCTGCATTGTGAGCCACCTGTTTGTGTGGCCTTTGTAAACCAATGCTCTCCTCTTGATGATACTTTTCTAAGCATTTCTTAGAATAGAGGATGTTACCTCTACCAGCGCTGCCATTCCTCTGTTGTGAGCAGTCCTGGCCCTGTGCCATATTCTTTTCCAGCGCTGCCTTATAACTCATCTATCCATGAATGTTTGTCTGTTTGCCATATACCTTTTACAAAACCTGCACCCTGCTCTTCTGTTGTGCTGTCATCCTGACATTGAAACTCTTGAACGTTGTCCTGACAGAGTCTGAACGCTGTCCTATTCCTAAACGTTCACCTGAGCGCTGTCATAACCTGAGCGTTGTCCTGTCCATAGGGATCCTGATGCTCCACTAAAATTTGTTGTCTGACAAAAGAAATTATATTTGTTCTGCATTATTCGTTTTCTGCAGTGCACTGAGCGTTATTTGCATTTGAATAATTTGGAAGTGTGCGTTGAAGGAGAAGGCGATCGAATTCCAGCGCCTTCTATCATGGAGATTGCGGACTTCGAAGGTGAGTGGCCTTTGGATTTTCGTTTCTGAAACCCAAGCCTAATAAACCGGAGGCGTTTTTACTGCCATGGGAAGATGGATCTGCGTGGGGTATTTACGCTGGCCTTCGCCTCTTCCACGGTAAAATTGTACCCTCTGAATTAATTATACGCCTTAAAAACGACTTTTCTGGGAATAGTTTTCAAAGTATTGTCGAGCTCAAACGGGTTCATTTCTGGATCCATTTGTTAAATGGATTTCTGAAGCCAAAACGATGGTTAGATGTTTTTTGGATACGATTCGGAGTCTGTACAAGCATCAATGCGAAGTTTCTCTTTGGTTTTCTATATTTTGTGGAAATTTTGAGTAATTAAGCCGGAAACTTTGTCTCTGTTTTGTGCGTCGTACGTCCTCGCCCTGGTCGATGTTGTCCTCCTATTATTCAATGTGCTTACTTGCTGCCATTGTTCAATCATTTGTACCTGTCACTGTTGTTGCCGATTGTTGTTGTAATCCTATTCCATTTCCTGCAGCAGTCTGCACTTGCATCTCAAATTTGAGCTTCTCTTTTTCCATTTATCTATAATGATGGACCATGGTCAATAATTAC
Organism: Pinus tabuliformis; assembly: GCA_031772625.1. Taxonomy (NCBI): domain Eukaryota; kingdom Viridiplantae; phylum Streptophyta; class Pinopsida; order Pinales; family Pinaceae; genus Pinus; species Pinus tabuliformis. Next base: position 45,901,943 of record CM062810.1, on the reverse strand, counting down.
AGCTTATTCTGCTTCGCATCCAGATTGTTAGTTTCAATGGAAGGAGTATCAGTTTGACAAAATTGGTACATCCGTATGCAAATCAAGTTGATAGAGAGAACTCTACCGTCACACTCAATGCATATTATTTGGTATAAGAGCCGATCTCCACCTATGGAAGACGTGTGAGGGCCAGGGAAGATGCGTGCCAACCTGTGTGTTGTGAGGAGTTGGTATAAAGAGCAGATCTGAACCCATGGAAGACCTCTGAGCGCCAGGAAGAGGCGTGCCAACACACACCTGTCTGTTGTGAGGAGTTGGTATAAGAGCAGATCTCAACCTATGGAAGACGTGGGAGCGCCCAGTACCAACATGTCTGTTGTGAGGAGGTGCATTCAATAGCCTGGTGTGGATCTGCGTAGTGGAAGCGTGGTGTGTATTGCCTGTTCGAGACTTCATTTGCCGTGACTTCATCAACTGCCGCTGTCACGTTTCTACGCGCCTCTTTGGATGCCATTTGGTGGAGCGTTGTGGTAAAGCGCTAAAGGTTGCGACGTGGTAAAGCGCGGTGGTGTCTATTCGTTGGATCTATTGCTTCTGAGAAGGAGTAGTTTGTTGGTGCAGGGAAACTACTGATCTGTGAGGATCGGATCGGAGGCAGCTTTTCTCCGTGGAGCAGTTAGGGATTTGCACCAGACCGATCTGGGTTATCAATGGTGCCTGTTAATATAAAGCGACATTGCAGAGCTGCGTAAGGTAAATAGAAGCCAGCAAGGGATATCCGCTCCACAGGCTGCATATAAGGCAATGTAAGGTAATTCACTTAGCAGGAAGGCAGCGTAATTAGCTCAATAGGCAGCATAAGGGAGACCCTCTCGACGTGCTGATTTATAACTCATGATCAGAACATTGTCGCCATCGTCGTCCTTCAATCACGGCTGTGTCCTTCTGTTAAATTTCGTGGTGGTGTCTGTTCGTGCCAACAATGTGGCCCATTGGAGAAGAGGAACGCATTAATTTATTGAGGTAGTGAAGATTGATCACTGAAGCGCAGAGGCGTGAGGAGATCAATTCGACAGCCATTTGATCCGACTTCCAGATTCGGCTTACTGGCCATGAGGCGAGAAGATGGATGCATTTGAGCAGATTTACCTCCTTGGTATCTGAGAATTACGATTTAATTTGTATTTCGAGAATTTTTTACTTCGGTTGTCACCGCTCCCAACGCCAGGTAGGTTGTGCATTGACAAGGGCTAATCACCTCCTCCTAAACATATGGCATGGCCTTATTTTGAGCAAAAAAAAATTCTTCACCAAGGTTCTGCGTTTTGTTTTTCTAGTTGAATTTCCAACTGATATTTTTGTTATCAAGAAACCCAGAGCAGGATAGAGTTTGAGGCCATTCTTGTGATATCGCAGCGTTAACCATATGTTGTCTCTAGTCATTGATATTTACATTGTCTCCATTCATTAACATACCATTGTTTTCTATTTGTTTCCTTGTATAACATTGCGCTGCTTATACCTCCATATGCATACGCTGTCCATATACCACCGTTGTCCATTTAAGTAACGCTATCTTATGTGACTCTATGTAAAGGGTCTCTCACATTATCGTGTGTTTTTAATTATGGTTGCTTCCATACGCCATTAAGCAGGAGAAACAAAAAGGATTTCTTATTTCTGGTCGGCAGCTTGAGTTTGGAAACAAGAGCTTACTTAATTTAGGCTATACGGTTGATGAACTTTTCTAACAGAGGCTACACAAATTTTGGAGCTCTACAAGTCAGATTTCTGGTTTGGTACGAAAGTAGGAAATGTGGTCATTTATTGATTTGATTGTTTAAATAATGGAGAAAATTCATGGATTATTGGAGTTTTTAAACACTCTAATATTATCTGCTGATGGAAGCACAGTTAAAGTTAGCAAAGACACTCTCAAAGATATTCAAACATCTTTACAACATGCACAAGAAAACATTGATTTTTTGCAGCTTGAATCACAGCTACAGCGAGAAGAGCTACATCAAAATAGACATCATTCTGAACCTGTTTTTGTTCAGAACATTGAGACTGCAACCCATCAACAGCAAGTCAATAATGTTACTGTTCATTCAAATAAAGCAGCAATTGTACATGCAGATGCAGAAACTCAGTCTGCACTTCCCAAGCCCATCATCAGACCTTGGGAACAGCTTGTCCACAACAAGCACAGAACTGGTCTTGGATATGACAAGGACTTGTCCTTTCATATTCCAGACTATGCCAAGCCCATTCAGTTTCAGAGTGCTGGATTCATTCATAACAGTTCACTTGCTCCTCATGACAGTTCACCTTCAGTTGTTCCAGATTCTGCCTCTCTTCCACAGCAACAACAACAACAAAAACAACAGATCGTGAAATGCCAACACTGTGACCGAGTTGGCCATTTGAAAGATCACTGTTTTGATCTTCATCCATGTAAGCACTGTCATAAAACCAGTCATTCTTCACACAGATGCTTCAGAAATAAACGTCCTGCAAGAACAAAGATTCATCTTGGATGGATCGCTTCTTGGCAATGGGCATCAACAGCCAAGAAGGTATTCCAAACGCATGTTAGAACTTGTTGTAGAGTATTGAACAGTCTTGCAGTTGAGTTTTCTCCATCTTCTCACCTTGTATCTGACAGGGGGGGAAATGATGGTCATCTACAAGCTTCAAAGCCACATCAAGCGAGCCTGAGCCACAACCTGCCACACCAGTTTCAGAGTTGTAGCCAGAGACAAAGATGCCCGTGAACATGCCTTCAGTTGGCAATCTGGGACACTTCCTCTAGCAGAAGACTTCAGCTTCTTGCCAGTTTTGGAAGAATTCCAGGAACAAAATTGAGAACACTTCCTCTAGCAGAAGACTCCAGCTTCTTGCCAGTTTTGGAAGAGTTCCAGGAATTGCATTAAGCATTCCAGAGTTGTTGGTCATCCTTAAACCATCACAGGTTGAGACTTCCCTTTTTAGGTTGAAGTTTTACCTTTTATGCGGGGTGAGACCTCCCTTTTATGGTTGAAGGTTTCCCTCTTTAAAACAATAGGATCACTTCATCTAGCAGAAAACTTCAGTTTCTTGCCAATTTTGGAAGAGTTCCGGGAACTGCACTAAGCGTTCCAGTGTTGGTGGTCATCTTTAAACCACTGCCCTTTATACCAACATTTCATAGAGCACATTCAGCCTAGTGCTGCCATGCATTTTTTGCACATTTTGTATTACAGCTCTCTTCTTGGACTTATACATAACCCTTCGGATTAAGGGGGGGAATGTTGGACACCTAATCCTAAATGGGTTAGTGTGGAAGCTGAATAGACCAAAGCAGTCCAAGAGACCTTGGGATCTGAAACCCAAGAGTCACATATTGTACTATAAATGTATATCTCATGTTAATAAAAAAATGTATTGCATGTTTTATCTTTCATATCTCTCTTGTTGTTTATGTGAGTTTAACACCTTTCTATCGAGAAGGTTCCATTCTTCGTCTTTCATACTCGTCGGCATCTTTGTTTTTCCGCCCAATGGTAGGTATAGATCTTTCTGATACAGATAATCTTCCATCTGCATCTTCCACAACGAGAAGTTTTGGCCGTTAAATTTCTCGACCCTAAACTTACCATCTTCCGCCATTGCTCCCACTTGAACCAGGAACCCTTCTTTCCTGCGAGTTTATCAGCCAAATAGACCTTCAGCTCTGATACCAGTTGTTAGAAAATTATATATTACAAAGCAATGGAACACATAAAATATTGCAGAAATATAAACACAGAAAACGCACAAAACAAGAGAGACACAGATATACGTGGTTCACCCAGTTTGGGCTACGTCCACCCCGAACAGCCAGTCCTTCCTTTCTATTATCCAGCAAAATGAAGAGACACAACCTACAGCAAATCCGTTGTAATATCCTTTGTTTTCTCTCACAGTCTCACCTCTCTGTTTCTCGCTCACATAATACACATCTATCAGACAGCCTCAAATACAATACCCTCATACAAAGAGAGGGGTTGCCTTCTAGGGCAAAAAACCCTAAACTAAACATAAGTTCTACCGTCAGATCATCCGCCTAATGAACGGCCCAGATTGACTAGAAATTAATATACTTTTACAAGGCAATTTTACAGTTGTTTTTAGCTTCGGAGGCGCTGCCCCCGAAACCCCCCGCCAGGGGGGAGCTCCCAAAGGTCGTAGCCGCCCCCCCTTGACCCCCCCTGCAGTGAATATTTTACGGGCGGCGTTGTCGCCCCCATTTCTAACTGGGGTCCTATGTGGCAATACCTTTGAATATAGAAGATAATCAGGCTCCACACCCAACAAGTTTCTCCTGAATCAAGCAACCAATCATCTTTCCAAGAAGCAAGTGAAGCATTAAACGAGTCTTCAGTTACTCCATTATTACAGTGTGCTACAACATAGTGAGCGGATTCGAGTGATTTCCCTTTCCCTTTGTCATTGGTTTTACCTTTGCCTTAATTTATTTCCTGCTCAATTTTGTCCCAAGGCAACTTACATGTGGATGCATCATGTCCATCTCTATTGCAATGTATGCAATGAAGATCAAACTTTTATCCTTGGAATTGTCTGCCCCCCTGCCTCTAAAATTCCTTCTTCCTCTTCCTCTTTGACTACCTCTTCCTTTAGAAGAATCTTGTGCATGGTTATTCTCTCTATTTGCAAGACACATAGCTTCTTCAGAATACTGAGGAGTTGTCTTCTTCCCAAAAGCCTTCTCTCTCTTAACAACTTTCTTCTCAAGGGAGTCAAAGGTAATCTCATTGAGGTTTCCACTTGCTTGCAATGACTCAAGATAATGTGAATAAGTGGGATATGGTGTCTTGACATAAGCTATGAGAGGAATCTCTATGTCAACACCAATGGTTTTTATATCATGCGTAATGGATCTTATGATGCTAAAGTAAGAGGGTCATCATTTTTTAATTCAAGACTGAACAATTTAATCATCAATTGGAAAACTTCAAGTTCAGAGTGTGAGTCATGCAGTTCCTTCAACTTCTTTAAGGCTTCAAAATCATTTGAAAATGGTGAAATAAGGTGACTCACCCCTTCATTTACAGATGTTGCAATCAAGGCACAGGCCTTGTTTTTCTTATTTTCCCAAATGGAAATCTCCTTATCTGAAGTGGGCTTTGTAGGTGCATTATCTCCTCCCTCACAAACTCCTCTCCACAACTCATTGAAAATGAGAGTGTGTTTTATCTTCCTATACTCCACCATATATCAACTACCCCCATACATTGACTCCCCTCCACCATATAACCCCTCCCCCATATAACCAAGTGTGTCAGTCAAGGGAGGTGTTACCAACGGAGGTGATATATGATATACAAAATGAAACCATATACGTAACATGACATATATATATATATATATATATATATATATATAGATATAGATAGATATACATACACACACACAAATACACACACACACATATATGTATGAAGTATCTGGGCATGTCAACAACAAGATTCAACATAATCGGGTGTTAACCATTAAACATAATACCATTCAACGTAATACAATTCAACATACAAAATGGCGTGCACCTACGGCTTCAATTCACCAACCACGACACCATCATTATCTGCGTTCTTTTTTCTTCACAAAACAACAACTTAGACTCTTTCGATCTAACTGATATAAAACCAGAGCTTGGATTTCTTCTCGCCCAAAAACTATCGTTACAAATCCATCACGACCATCTATGATTGAACACTGATGAATGTTGAACAAGAAAGATTTCATTCTCTAGGCTTACGTGTTGGATTGCTTTCAAAATTCTCAAATCAAGTCAATCTAGAGGACGATACCACACACAAACTTACTCGATCATGGATCCACAATGGGTGGTATGGGGAGGAGGTGATTTATGGGGCTAAGATGGGTGGTAGCAATTCGACTCTTCAATAGTTAGAATATAATGCAGTCTCGACCAGTGTAATGCACGAAATTTAGAAGGGATATGTTAGTCTACAAAAATTCATAACAGAGGTAGGAAGGAGTTACAAGGGCATGAAGGAAACAAAAAATAATGGCTAGGACTTGTGCTATGATACCATGTCAGTCCAGAAGGTAACTCCTCAAAGCGAATTGTGTTTTTTTATTAAGACTGATCATAGATATATACATGGAGGTAGAGACTCTTGGGCTTCATCTCCCAGTGTCTCTTCATATTCCAATTCTCCTTATTTTCTATTTACACTATTTTAGATGGATTTACCTAATCCCAAAGATTAGGTGATGTTGACGATGTTGGACCCACCAACATGTCAAGGGGATCTCCCCAATAAGAAGTCCCAATTAGACCTCAGATCGTTTGGTGTAGGAGTCCCAGCAGTGGGGGGTCATAAGGTAATGCCTTGACCGTGGTGTCGCACAGAGGCAAGTAGAATAACTCTGTGAGTAGCAAGGGTCTGACTGATGCAGTGAGTCGAGGAAGGTGTATGAGAGGTTCCAACACTTTGGAAGGGAAAGAGGTGGAGGTGAGTTCCAGGTTGAAAGGGAGCAGTCCCAACTTGGCTACAAACGCACAACGTAAAGGACATGCATAGATTCTGGTGGAGCAATCCACTCAGATGCAGTAGTCACATCATACAAGGTAAGATAACATGTACAACACTCACGAATCAGTTTGAGATGAGTGTGACGGTTGTTATAGCAAGGTTCAAGTGAAAGGTCTGTCTAATGTCTGACAGAGCAGTTGACACAGACGATGACAACATTAACAACATATGCAACACATTAACAACAAGATTCATATAATTGCATGTGAATCAATTCATACACAAGTAGGTAAGTTAAACAACACATATCATTAAAGCAACTAGACCAGTCCAAGTACAATAACAACATATGCATGAAAATGTGTTGGCTCTTATTATATAAAGAAGTGTAAGTCACAATCATACAATACATCCATGTAAACCTGCTAGCCCCAACAGTGGAACGTTACAACAACATTTGCCTGCTCCTCCAAAGAGATGTACTAGCTCCGTGCAGTGGAGAAGCCAAGGCACGTTACAATACTGTCCAAGCCTTCTTCAAAATAGTCTTAGTACAAGCTTGGCTAACCAAAAGCCTATACAATGAGTTATGAGGGACTATTTATAACAAAGGGTGGGGCAACCCTTGACATTCCCCTTTGTGACCATTCAAATACCCTCATGACTCTTCACCTACTCTATGACTGTTACATCGACTCTTGACACTTGAATTACACTTGACATGACTCAACATTACAATGCACATGTACCCATGTGAACAATGGCTTGGACAAGCCAAACTAGACATCATTCGGACTTAAACATCCATAGAAGTCCAACTGATCAACATCCTCATGTTGATCAACAATGACATATTGATGCCAAGATTGGTATTCCTTGAGAGTGTCTGTGTGTTCTACTATGACATCCGTCTGAAACCTGAAACTTGCCTCCATAGCATCTGGGTACACTACTCAGGCTCCTCTGTCCAACTGGTTTGTGAGCATGCACATCATTGTCTTTAGTGTGGCCGGACCAGCAACGTACTTGCGCATGATGTCTGCACTGATAGGCAAGTTTGGGCTGGTGGCAGTGCGCATCAACTTGTCGAAGTACGAGTCAAGCTCCTGTTGGACCTGCTTCTTGGTCTTTGCCTGAGTGAGGGTCCCAAGTGATGGGATCACATGAGTGTGCACTATAACCTCCATGCTTTTGAATACTCGTGCATGGGAAGCCTGTATGCTAGTGATGAGTTGTGGCAAGTCTTCATAGTTCCAGACCTGACTCCGGATACGTGCTTGCAGCTCGACCGCATTAGCCTTCATCATCTTTGGCAAGTGAAGTGGGGCTCCCTTGTACTTCATTATCTGTGCTCGCATGTTATCAACAACAATATGTATGTTCTTAAAGATGCGTACTCTTCTTGCACATCACTACTACCATCCGTGGAGATGAACGAATGCTTGAGGCACGGTACCAAACTTGGAGTACAATGCTTGCATAATTGTGTCCAAGGACAATACTTCATCCAATATTTCCTTCTTCAGTTCAGCTCAGGAATACATTGTCATCAAGTCTCCTCCTTGCTTGGCCACTTGTAGTTCCTTCGCCATTCGCTCATTCTCAGCTATGATAAAACAAACACTAGAGCTAGTGGCTTCGACATACACTCTAGTTGCATTGGCCAACGCAACTGGATGCTTGTGCACATCCATCACGATCACTTGCTCTTCAAATTGCGCAAGGGATGTTTGGTCTTCCGGAGTCGGTACTCTTTGAGACTGCACAACTCTATGATGAGATTTGTCAAAGGAGATGGTGTGCATCTTTGCTTTTGGTTGGCCACCAAGGATCTCAGTGCCTCCTTGGTCATCTGAGACTTGATCATTGTTTAGATGCATTGAAGTAGGTGAGTCGACCTCTCTTTGGAGAGGCATGAGGTCAGTGTCATGTTCCAACTCATGCTACTCCATGTCTGCATCCAACTGTTCAAGAGCTTGTTTTATCTCCTGAGCAAAGTCTTGCCCCTGCAAGGGTTCACCATCTTCACCTAATGCCAGCTATTCATAAGAATCAACCACTTGTACGGGCGTTGCTTCATCTGTCTGCACATGATGTTCCCCTTGTTGAATCTGTTGCTGTTGTGCTTCCTTCTCCAGTTGGCGCAACTCTTGTTCTTTCCAGAGTTTCTCCCTTAGCTCATGCAACTCCTTCTCTGCTTCTTCCATTCTCGTCTTATCCCTCTACTTTCACACGATTTTCTTGTCGTGTTGCTGCCTCTTCTATTAAATAGCCATAGCTGCTTGTTCTACAAGTGGATTTGCTCGAAACTTGTAGCTTTGTTCCTCCTCCATGCGGTCAACAATCTTTCTCTTCCCTTTGTCGTGCATAGGTATGCTTGGCTCTACTACTGCTACTACTACTACTGTTCTCTATGATGTTGCTTCATGATGTTGTGCTAACCATTCTATGGTGAAAACGACCTGTTCATTGGGTCTGGAGAAATTGAAGCAATACCTCCATGAGTCCTCCTCGGCCCAATGACATGCCCCATGGATCCAATTGAACTGAACTCTCATGCAGTGATCTTTCATAATGCAATGTGGGTCATATGGGTTGAAGCTTTGGAGGTCGAATGGGTACTTCTTCATCTGTTCAACTTCGACATCCGTTTTCCTGATGCTCCGGATCTCGTATAACCCAATCTGCAACGGAAGAGTGGGGCAAGGTGACTTCTTCTTCCACTACAACCTAGTTGTTAATTATGCTTAGATATGATATGCTACTTCCTGCATGACACACACGTCCAATGCAAACTTTGGTAGAACATGTGGAGGCTTCTCCGCACTGAACACTCAGCTGAACTTGTTGTCCGATGAGGCATATCAATCTGTAATGCCTAACAATGCCTTCATCGCTTCTTCTAACATGCAAGGTGGATCCTGTTCGAATATCAACATGTACACTGGGGTGACAAGATGGTCGGATAGCCATGTGATCACTCCTCTGAAGCTGCACTCGAACAATAACTAGAAATATGTGCTCACAACAGTCTCTGCCGGTGACCATGCCCACTTTAAGCCTGGGAACTCATGTCGGGCATAAACTACATCTAGAATGTATGCAGACATATAAATATCTTCATGCATGCCTTCGAGTGACTGTCAAGCCTTCGTGACTTGCTCCTTCAGTTGATTAGCCAATATGATAGACCAGTTGCACGGTCTTCCTTCTCTAGCCAGTTGGTTCAGCATGACCACCTAACTCTAAGGGAAGGTTTCAGTGCTTGCTTGGCCACTCAGTCGACATGCGAATATGACCAAGTATTGTTATTCCTTCCTTAATATCTTCATCTTATAGATCTGATTGGGGGTCATCCTGAAACGAGTTGGTTCCTTTACCCAATTCTTTAGAATGTCTCTGGAGTGGCCTCTACTGTTAGGCAAGCTGAACGAGGGAGTCATGATAGTCATGGGCTCGATCATCTGATACATCTCATTGTAATCCCGTTCCCAGAAGGTTGCAAGCTTTGTCCCATTAACACTTCTCAAGGTCATCATCTCGGGGTCAGTGTGAGAGACGATCTAGTGAATCATGTCTGCGCATGGGAACGTGGGGTATCTGCATGCAATCTGGTACAAGCCAGACTAATGAATGTTCACATGCACCTGATAGTCTCCAAGGTCTTCCCCAAAAGTACCTACAAATGCTTCATTCACCTCTTGCCACTTCAATTTGATGTCCTTGTCTAGATACAACTTCGTATCTTAATAGCCCGGCAAACCAGAGGACACCTGCTCAGCTGATGCTCCAGCTACCATACCATCAGTGTCCTAAGATCCTGTTCTCTTGGAAGCCATTGAGATAGATGAACACCTGAAAGATCTGGAAACAAGCAACATGCATGGCAAGAAATATGTCAGTGAAAACAAAGCAAATCCGAGGAAGGACACAACACATACCTGGGAAACTAAGGAGCAAGATTACGAAAATTTCACTAGGAGGCCGAATGACTTGCTGCCATAACTGTGCAAAAGGAATTTTGGGTTGTCTGGGAGGCTGGATTGGCTATTGGATCTGCAAAATGCGCAATCCATTTGGGCAGCTAGCTGCTGGGATTGCATAATGCGCAATTCTAGCTGGGAAGGACTGCTGGCCTAGGGACAGATTTGCACAATTTCCTGGGCCAAGCAGCCACTGTCCTCCAAGAATGCACAAAATGGTCCAGGAGGCCAATGATGGTCCATAATCCACAAATCTAGAGGGGAAGGTGAGCCTTCCTTCCCCAAATTGTGCAATGTAGCCTTGGTGAAGGCAAAGACCGGGGCAAGGTTGGCCCGACTCGCCGATGGGTAACTGAAAGCAAGTAAGTCAATGAAATGCATGGTGACACTAAGTGATAGTAGAAGTGATAAACAATACATGCAAAACATGAATGGAAGATTCAGTAAATAGATCAACATGCATGTGGGTGAGGTCATTCGCCGATTGGGCGAACGTCCATGCAAAATATTTTCATGCATGCGACAGCAATTGGATAGCGATGAAAACTAAAATAAAGCTAGGAAAAGCTATAATACATGTAAACGACAACAACCGTTCAAAGAAATCAAGAAACAACACTCTCACAAGCGAATACACAAAAAGCGACAGAAATGTTGAAAAAGACAAGTTGAGAACACTTACCCGTGAATAGCTGAGCTGGATGTGCCAAAGAGTCCTGGATGTGTTGTGTGATGTCAAAGCTCCAAGATCAATGTGAATGAATAAGCTCTGATGCGTTGAATAAAAAAGTTTGGTCTTATGACATGCATGCCACAAATATAGGAAAAAGCGACACTTAGAGGGAAACTTCTAAAAAAACTTTGCATGTAACCCGTGACTGCTAAAAATAGCTCCCTGAATCATGGGATTCCTTTTGCATGTTGTCTCTTGCTATTCCGGGAAGATCAAGTCATGCATGCATGCAAGTCAAGTTTCCTCGATCCCAGGTGGAACTAGTCAACCAGACTGTCCATGCATGACAGTGCTAAACTGCTTGGGAAAAATGTGCATTCCTGGCTGGGAGCTGGGCTAACTGCTTGGGAGGTTTGTGCAATTTTTGGGCAGAGCATCTGACTGCTACCCAAATTTGTGAAAATCCTAGGCTGAACAATCTGCTCTTGGGAAAAATTGTGCAAATCCTACTGGGAGGGTTAGCTCGCAGAATTGCGCAATCCTGGAGCCTAACAAGCTGTTAGAGAGGATTGCGCAATTCCTAGAGGGAAGGTTGGTTTCCCTCCAGGAATGCGCAATTTTCAAGGGGAAGTTTCTCAGCCTACACCTAGACCAAGTTCGAGTAAGCAGCCTGTGAGGGGAATGGATCGACTATGATCGACACGTTGCCTTTGTGCGAGGAAAACACTGAAGCTTGAGTACTTGACGAAGCAAGAAAAAATGTTGTGTAAGGTTGGTAGGGAGGCTCCAAAACAGGCTAAGGAAAAATTTTGGAGGGTGGTTGTAGCCGCTACAATAGGTGTTAACAAATGAAAAATCCTCTTCCACTTCTTTGGATGAGGTCCCATCTCTGTTGTTCTGTTGGATATCTTCTTGCACCAAGTCATCCCACAAACAATCCCACTCTGGTAGCTTCTCCCCACCATTTACCGAGTCCTGGTAGTTGTGCCAGCTCCTGGGAAGGCCTAGGATTGCTAGGCTGACCATATCATCTTCAAAAACTATCACACCAACACTTCCAAGCTCATCCTGACATTGGGTGAACTTGGTCAAGTACTTTTGTATTGTGTCACCCTTCTCCATCTTGATTTTTCTGAGCTTGTCCTTCAGTGCCAGTTTCATGTGCTCACTGTTGTTTTGAAATGGGTCTATCAAGGCTTTCCACATTGCATATGGAGTCTAATTACCATGGAGGTTTGAGACAAAATGATCTCGAACTCCTTTTAGGATAATCCTTCTCGCCTTTGCAACACATTAACTCCACTCTGTCAGATCTTGGGCATCAACTGCTGGAGGGTTAGGAATATCTTTGTCTATGAATTCCTTAATCCCATTATCTTCCAACACTGCCTCCATCTTGTCCTTCCAAGCAATATAATTCGAACTACCCTCAAGGGCATATTCAAGTCTCAATCTGTAGAATGACATCCTGCTGACTCTAAATATGATACTACAAATTCATTTCACCTGCAAAAGATAAATTTGTATTCTCCTCTTCTAGAGTGATTTCTGCTCTAATACCATGTAGAAATTCCTTGTAGATTCAAACTAATAATTGTAATATGCTAAAACAATAGGCTTGAATCTAATATACTCATCATCGGAAACAATTAAACGATCATGAAATCATGAAGCATACAAGACAAGGAATTCAATCAACACATTACACGGTGATTTCCTGGGGAAAGCCACAATTAAAAAATCCTGCTATTTGTATATTACATTAGTCAAAAAATATGAGAAGATTACAATGCTTTGCTCAAGCCCAAGCAACCTTTTCACTATCTCTATCTATCTCACAGCTTCCTAGACAAGCTTAGGCCAATACTTAACCAATTTTTTGCTTGCCCAGGTCCATGTTTCCATGTGTTGTTTCCTTGGGAATTAGACCCCTATTAATTAGGGAAATTTCTTAATTGGAATAGTGCAATCCTCATAGGCATTCCTCTGACTACATGCACTACCTGTACAAATCAGATGATTATACAACTGATCATACATTGTCCCTGAACTCCAATCTCAACTGGGTAACTCTCAGATGTGACATGCATGAGTTATTTATGAGTGAATTATCAGTTTACTGGTTGATCATTACAGACAGTACCATACTACATTGCAGACAACACCACACTACTAGACCTCCCACTAGTTTCTCCAAAGTTGGAACTAGTTTAACTGACTTTAAATGAGTTAAACTAAAATAACTAATTACAACTCGAAATAAGCTCAATCAAGGCTCCTATAATGTAGGAGACACTCTACATGACTCAAGTTATACCCTCAACCCAAATTAACTAAGCCAACTAAGTCAAATTAACTTAGTTAACTAATACAAGTTGTCATGAGATGCGAACTTACAATTTTATTCCCAAATTAATTCAAGGACAAAATTAAATTAGGATTTTCTTGTTGCATTTTCAACATTTCTTGTTGCCATTTTCAACACAAGTAATATAGTTTGAACTACCCTCATGGGCATATTCGAGTCTCAATCCATAGAACGACATCCTACTGACTCTGAAGAATGATACTGCAAATTCGCTTTCACCTGCAAAATATAAACTCGTATTCTCCACTTTTAGAGTGATTTCTGCTCTGTTACCATGTAGAAATTCCTTATAGATTCAAACGACTTGTTGTGAAGGCAAATCCCCTCTGCGGACAGAGGTGACCTGTCTAGCCCAATGAGTGGGTCTAGCAACAAACTAAACAAACTAACATACACTTTCCTAGCTTATGTTTAACAAATGCAGAGAGAGAGTGACCTACCTCACTCTGATGCTAATCGCTCAATCCTTTGGAGATGAATTTGATTCCTTTGCTTCCATGCTTTCTTCTTACTTTTTCTTCACGTCCGAGTACCTACAAGAAAGATCAAAGAGCAATACAAGGTACAAGAGCATATATGGCATACATCAAACATAAACTACTTAATAGATCAAGGAGTATTAAGCTAAAATCATAAAGATTTACACAATTATGGAAAGTGAACATCATATGTATATATTAATAAGCTAAAAAGGGAAGCATATAACCTATGTTTTGATGTTGGAGACCTCCTTTTGGTGGATGTCCAAGTCCAAGCAAAGACTCTTCAAGCACTCCTTCTCCAAGTCGGAATGGGCAATATTTGGGCATAATATCAGTATAGGAATGCAAGCAATCAATGACCAACCATTTGGGGATGGGAGGGAGTTGATTTATAGGAAGTGAGAGGGAGTTAGGGATCCACAAAAGAGGGAGGAAGGTCCACATATCAAGGGGAAAAATATAATGATAATATCAAGAGCTCCAAATGGGAGAGCTCGACCATATCTACAACAACCAATATCCAGCTCATTGTTCTCGAAGTTTCTACCACATGAAGCTTCTCTCCCATTTTGGGAAAACCTTCCAAAAGAGGTTCAGCATGGGTTTTCAAATCAAAATACGTGCTGGAAATGCTAGGGTAAAGTAGTGCAACCTGCTGTCAACACAGGAAGGCAGTGGAGTAAAGTGCATTGGCCCTAAAAATTAGGGTTTTAGCTAACCTTCTTCAGAATTGATTCAAGGTAGTTTTCCTTTGTTTTTTTTAGGGATATTTTTGTCTGTGTATCATGATGGATATACTTCACAGTTGTAAACATTTTGGCACTTCGAGATATGGAACAGGAGGTGTGACAAAATAGTGTGTAACACAACTAATTGTAATTTTCTAAAACAACTGACTTGAATCTACTCTACTCATCAGCGGAAACAATTAAACAATCAGGAAATTGCGAAGCATACAAGAGAAATAATTCAATCAACACATTACATAATGATTACCTAGGGAAATCCACAGCTAAAAACCTCTGCTATATGTATATTGCATTAGTTAGAAAATATGAGAAGATTCAATGCTTTTCTCAAGCCCGAGCAACCTCTGCACTATCTCTATCTGTCTCACAACTTCCTAGACAAACCCATTCCAATACTTAACCAATTTCTCACTTACCAAAGTCCCTATTTCCTTTTGTTTTTCCCTTGGGAATTAGCCCCTATTAATTAGGGAAAATTTTCAATTGAAATTGTGCAATCCTCATAGGCCTTCCCTTAACTACATGCACCACCTGTACAATTCAGATGATTATACAACTGATAGTATACTGTCCCTGATAGCACTCTGTAATTTCCCTAACCCGAGAAAGTAATCCCAAAGGTAACCACAAACCGCTTTAGGCCAAAATATAACCCTTCTAGCCTGGAGAGAGCTCTCTCACTTAGGTTACTCAACAAATAGGATTTTAGGCTAGTCTATAAGCTCAACAAAGTTTGATTTTTAGAGGTTTGTTGATGAGAAAAAAGGGTAGATCCATTGGGCATGGAGTCATGTCAAATCGGATTTTATCTAATGAGATGATGGAAAAGGGAGGGCTTCTCCACAGGGGAAAGGTAGGCAACTTTGGTGGTGGATTTAGATAATATTGTTGTAGGAGGTGAATGTAGAAAGGGTGAAAAATTGGCACATTCGAGCATAAAATCATGGATGAATTCTAAAGTGTTGCTTTTAGCTGAAAACATTGATAACTTGGCAAACTAAAACAAAGCATTCATTAAAGATGAATTCTGAATTAATCATTTGGTTTTCCAAGCAAAAAGATGCACATTAAATAGATGTAAACACATAGATTAACTTACAATACCAAAGGAGCAAAAAACCACCAAATTCTAACTCAGGAATCCCAACAAATTTCACCTCTGTATTTCATTCATTCACTGGCAAAAATTCTTCAAAAATATAGTGCACAAAGTCTTATCCTCTAATCTCAAGCAACATAACCATTTACAATGTTTTTGATATCTTTATACATCATTAAAGATTCTATATCCTACCCTAGGTGGTCAAATTCATTGACCAAAACCAACTTTAACTAGATACATCCAAAAATTAGTGCATATACTGAAAAATAGGATTAGTTTCACCTACTACCAATAACTGCCTAATAAATAACTAACTTGGAATATTTGAAAGTAAGCTTTAATGACACCTTCTAAAACAACATTCCATCTATCCACATGATCTAACTACTTCTAGCAGCCAAAATTCGAAATTTGAAACAAAATAGAGTTGACTATCCAGACTCGCAACACATTAGGCACACTCGCAGCGCATTGAAGTGGCTTCCATGCTTTGTACGGTTGCGGCCCATGTCTGTCAAAAAGAAGCAAATGGGTATGCTTCAAATACCCTTGTGATGGTGTTGGACCTCCTAAACCAGATTCAAAATGCCTGCAGACATCCCTTTGACCTATACCCCACTTTCGCAGCGCACTGTCTGTTTTCACAGCACCTCCAAAAACTGAAAACATGGTGACTTTTTCTTAATGTGAAATGTTGGAAACATCAAAATGGATGTTGGAACCTTCATATAACTCCCTCATGGCAGCAAAACTTCCAACTTCACTATCCCACAATTATCAAAATTTATATATGAAAAGTGCAATGAACCCCTTGCTGCATTTTTGCAAGTTTCATCAAAATTTTACCTTTTATGATCCTTTGAGCCAAAAACAAATTTCAGAGCTGGGTTGAGGTTTCCTGTTGGAGATTCACCTTTGTACTAGCCTCTGCAAGTAATTCCAACTTACCTCTCTTCCTCTTCCTTCCAAATTCTTTGACTTCAGTGAGCTTCTTCTTCACCAACCTGAGTCTTCTTTTGAGGACCAAGTTTTGTACATATAAATTTTTTACTTTCCTATGCAAAGGCAAGTTCCACTTCAGTTTATACTTAGCTTTGTCAAGGACTGGTATAATAGCCTCTACCTCTCTAAACAAGGCCAACTTATCCCTATGATCTTTCTCTGCAAGTTGGTCTACTTGATATTGTATTCCTTCAAGATGTTCCAGTAGATTCTCGAATTTATTTTGTTCATCAAAAACCACAGGTTGGACAATCTCCTTTTCTTTCATATGCACCTTGGAAGTAGACTTAGTCCTAGGTCTCCTAGAATGTTCAACTGTCTCATTCATCTCTTCGACATCAATGACCATTTTACCTTTTCCTTTGGAAACATGTGCCAATATTCCTTTGGTGGCTCTTCTCTTCTAGGCTGTATAGTTTCTTGAGAGACTTTATGCCTCAGTTCCCTATTCTCGTGTTGCAATTAATTTATTGTCACATGTGCCTTGTCCAATTGATCTTGTAACTCCCCAATTTTCTGGTCCTTTTCATCAATTTCCACTTCTCTTTGTGTGCTCTCTGATTCCATAATTTGAATTGGTGATGATGGAGGAACCACAGGTAATCTCTTGGTTGCAACTCTAGTTCTTGGCACCCTTACCACCTTTTCTACCTTAGGGGAAAACTGTAGCTTCTTAGCACTTTTCTTACCAACCAATTTGCTTTTAGTCAAAGGTTTCTTGACTGAGCTTGCTGCTACAAGTGAAGCTTCTTTAATCACAACTGAAGGAGTGTCTTTCTTAGTCTTTTGATTGTTTGAAGATTGGGCTGCCCATCCTGAAGAAACCAAGAACTCCTGCCATGACTGCTCTTTCTTCTCAAGCTCCTTCATTACTAGCAATTTAGTTAATGAAAAATGGAACAAACTAGCCTCAACTTGACTTCCTTTAGTTTGAACCCGTTCAACCAAATTACATAAACTCCTAAATAGATAATAGGGAAGATTCAACGATTTCTTTCTAGTGAAATGCATTGAGAGCCTAATGTTATAGTGATACACCCTACTGAATCTCCCCTCACATGTGCAGTATCTTTAGATGACCTCCAACAGTTTGCTATGATGATCTTGTAAATAACTCCTTGGAACAGATGAACCATACCCTTTCCTATGTTTTGGCTTGAGAAAGTCCTTAAAAACAACCAAATCAAAATCCATTCCTTTGAACCAATCCTTTCCACTCAAAGGTATCTCAGTGGCCTCAGCTATTGATTGAGTTGAGACTGGACAAGTCATACTTCCCACTTTTTCTTATACACCATCAAAATCCCTAGCAAATTCCTTTGCAATTGCAAATGATATCCTTAAATTCTCTCACAGAATCTCATACACCCTACTTGTTCAAAAGCCATCCTAATGGTTGCATCTTCATTAATGGTTGTGATGTCCTGTGGTTCAAAACGTACAATGGCTCCCCCTTTGTGTTTTTTTTCTTCTGGTGTTGACATGGTTTCACTTTTGCAGCAATGGATATTTCAAATTACTGAACAACTTGTTTGGGCAACAATGGAGGTGTTATGGCCTTTAAATCTTGTGACAATATCTTAAAACACAACCCAACAATTTCACCAAGAATCACAACAGCATACTTTCTCAGACAAACCCTATAGGACTCAGAATTTTGTTTTAGTTGGCAAAAGATTAAACTAGGGACAGTCGCAATGCACAAGACAGAAACGAATCGCTAAATAAAATTTGACCTCTAAGCACCTTTGAGTGTAAATTTTAAGAGAAAAAGCTTTGTTACAATCTTTGGACCAAGGCAACAATTTGCATGTAGAGGCTCTCACAGTGAAAAGGAAATTTTCCAACGAGAAAATAAAGAAAATTCTCACTGTGTGGATTCGTAGCGGGTTGGGATGAAAACGTAGCACAGAGGATGGAAAAAACGTAGCGAATTTCAAAAAGGCATCGATGGAAATTTTTTCCTATTTGCAAGCTCTAAATAGTTTGTGCTAGATTCAAAATACGATTTTAGACCATGACTGAAGGACAAAGGGAAAACCAAATTTGCACTTGTGAGAGATTTTTGACCATCGATATGCGAGAAATTTAGCACTGTGTGGACTTGCAGTGCCCCTGCCTCCTTCCCGTAGCGAAATAATCGGGCCTCTTAAGCTTTCTGATGCCGATAATGAAGAGATGACCGCTAAGGGATAATACGGAAAGTTCAAATGATCACATTGAATGGCCTGGAGCGAGAGTGAACGTGCTGATCGTGGTTAGGAGAGAAACATCATGAATGCACAGTGTTTTTTTTTTCTTCTGAAAACGCAATGCATTGGGATTTGAAATGATTGTCCTTTGACTGTTATCCCTTGCTGAGCTCATATGTTTTCCTTTTGTAATTGCATCCAAACTTATATAAGAAAGCCTCCAAAACTTTGTCACGATCATTACATGATTGATTTGATGAAGACAATATTACCAAACTTAGGTGGCCCACTAACTATGAATTAAGATGGGACTTTGCCACTCACACTAACTAAATACTTGTAACATGATTTTTGTACCCTTTTACAAGTGACCAAAGACCTTTCATGATTGCCCTTTGTAAGTAAAAACATAACTTTATACATTACCCTCTTAAAGAAAATGAAAAACCTTACATGCTACACAATCTAGACCTAGACCTTTTAAACAATATTAATCAATTGATTCATGACTAATATTTACAACTTTGACCTTAGATACATAACAAGACTAAGATTCCTAGATATAGGACACTAACAGTCCCTAAACTCCAATCTCACCTAGGTAACTCTCAGATCTGACATGCATGAGTTATTTATGAGTGAATCATCAGTTAACTAGTTGAACACATGAAGCAACACCCCACTATCTGACCTCTTACTAGTTCCTCGTCAGTTGGAACTAGTTTAACTGACTTTAACTCCGTTAAACTGAATTAATTAATTACAACTCAAATAAACTCAACCAAGGCTACTATAATGTAGGAGACACTCTACATGACTCCAATTATACCCTCAACGTGAATTAACTGGGCCAACTAAGTCAATTTAAATTAGTTAACTCGTACAAGTTGTCTTGTGATGTGGAATTACAATTTTATTCATAATTTAATTCAAGGACAAAATTAAATTAGGATTTTCTTGTAGCATTTTCAACAAAATTTTCTATCAATGCTAAATTTATTGATAAAGCAGAATTGGATGTAGTTTCACTTGATGTATGTGGAGTTGTGTTTGGGAATCCCTCTATGTACATGTGGGATGTGATCTAAATGTGGAGATCCAACTAGTACCACCTTGTCAAGGACAAAAAATCCTTCATCATCAACACACACAAGGGCAAGTCAAAGATCTTGCTTGTTGGGTTGTGTTATATTCTTTCCATGACTAGCCTACGTAGTTAACCAGAGGGTTAGAGGGGGGGGGCAAGGCCCCCCCCTTCAGTGCATCGATTTCGCAATGGGTAGCCCCCCTCTACGAGGTGTGGGGCAGTGCCCTTGGAAAAAAATAAATTGGACCTTATATTAGGTTGGCAGACCTACCTATGGTTTTGTGCATGGTTTTCGCACATGGTTTTGGACGCGGTGGTTTTTGGTCCATGGTATTGGATGCTTCGACATGTATAAATATGTAGTGTAACATTGAAAGGAACATAATGAAAAATCAATCTGGTAGTCTCAGTTTTGGGATCCAGGGGAAAATCTCTGTGTATATGTGTTTTATGTGTTATGCTTTCGCATTGTTTATTTTATGTGTTTTAGAATTCGTATGCAGGTGATTTATGTACGGGGTTAAAACCTACATTTGGTATTAGAGCTTTTTTGGCTTTAAGGGGATGCCTTTGCTACTGAGGGGTTTCACTCGGGCCTGTGGTAGACCCTGTTCAGTGGGAGATCTGTGGGATCGAATCTGGTGGTGAAAGAAGATGGCGAGCAGTGGAAAGATAGAGATCGAGAAATTTAATGGTCAGAGCTTTGAGTTATGGAAACTCAAGATGGAGGATCTGTTGGTGGATAAAGATCAGTGGATCACGGTAGATCCAGGTACTAAACCAACGGGAGTGTCCGATGAAGAAGTTGGATCAGAAGGCAAAGAGCACAATACGATTGTGTGTCTCAAATTCAGTATTGTTGAATGTATCAGGGGAAGCTACGACGAAGGCTTTGTGGGACAAGTTAGGGACTTTGTACCAATCTACATCTCTAGTGAATAAACTGTTCCTACGGAAAAAGTTGTATAACCTGAGGATGAAAGATGGAGACTCGGTGACAGAGCATCTAAATGCATTTAATACTGTGGTAAGTAAATTATTATATGTTGATATTAAAATTTCAGATCAAGATAAGTGCATCAGTTTGTTGTGTTCTCTACCATATTCGTGGGACAATCTGGTTATTACAATAGGTAGCAATGCAACTGCCTTGCAGTTTGATGAAATAGTCTCATCCTTGCTGACGGAGGAGATGAGACGAAAAAATATGGAGAGCCAGAATGGTGATGCCTTGTCTGTACTAGGACGGTCCCAAAACAGAAACAAAAATAATTCATCGAGTGGAAGAACTAAATCTCCAGGAAAACCTGTAAAGTTGGTTTGCTGGAAATGAGGAAAGGAAGGGCACTACAAAAGGGATTGTAAATCTAAAGCTCCCGACAAAGGAAAGGGATCTGATGATGCTCCTTCTGTAGAGGTGAAAACCACCTCAGATGAAGGTAAGGATGCGTACTTGGCTTCTTCAAGTACACATGTAGATCATGAGGCATGGTTGACTAACTCAGGTGCATCCTTTCACTTCACTCCCCATAGAGAGTGGTTCTGCGAGTATGAGAAATATGATGGTGGTGATGTCTTCTTAGGGATTATAGGAAGGCTAGAATCGTTGGTCGTGGAAAAGTAAAGTTGAAGTTGCAAGGTGGAAGGGTTAGAACACTTCCGGGTGTTCTGCATATTCCTGCATTGGCCAAAAATCGGATTTTTGTAAGCAAGCTAGATGATGCAGGTGTAAAAACAATGTTTGAGAAGGATACCTGCAAGATGATTCGGGGAGCACTGGTATTGATGTGGGGAGTTCGGATTGGAACTTTGTACAAGCTGCAAGGTAGCACTGTTGTTAATGGGTGCAATAGTTATGTGGTTCCTGAAAGTGGAGCAGATAATCCAGTGGTCTATGGAGAGAAGACCATGATGTGGCATCAAAGGCTTGGACATATTGGAGAGAAGGGTCTTCGAATACTTCATGGTAAAGGTATGGTAGAAGGTATGAGTAATAGCTCTCTGGATTTTGATTTCTGTGAAAATTGTGTATATGGGAAGCAGAATCGGGTGAGTTTCCCCTCTGGTGGTAAGAGGGCGAAACAAATATTAGAGCTTGTGCACAGTGATGTGTTTGGACCTGCGAAGGTTCCATCACTGGATAAGTCTGTGTATAATGTATCATTTATAGATGACTTCTCAAGGAATACAAGAATATATTTCCTTAAGAAGAAATCTGAAGTCTTTGACAAGTTTAAAGAATTTAAGGCTCTGGTGGAAAACCAGACAGAGGAGAAGATAAAGGTGTTGAGGTGAGATAACGGTGGAGAGTTTTGCAGCAAGGAATTTGAAGAATTCTATAAAAAGTGGGATATAGCATGGCAGAAGACTACTCCATACACACTTGAGCAAAATGGAGCTGTAGAAAGAATGAACAAGATATTGATGGAAAGGGCAAGAAGCATGCTTAGTGGTGTTGGGTTAGGACAAGAATTCTGGGAAGAGGTAGTTGAGATGCCATGTTACCTAGTCAACAGATCACCTTCATCAGCGTTGGAGGATAAGACTCCACAAGAGGTATGGATTGGTAAGAAACCCTCTCTTTCACATCTGAGGGTATTTGGATGTGATGCATATGTACATGTTCCAAAGGAGAAAAGAACCAAGTTGGATAGTAAATCTGAAAAGTGCATCTTTATTGGGTATAAAGATGGTTTAAAGGTTTATAAGCTTTGGAACCCAGTAACAAGGAAGGTTGTGTACAGCCAAGATGTGGTGTTCAGAGAGGTGAAAGATGTTATTAGACATGAAGTCCAACCAAAGGAACCTGAGAAGATAGAGTTTGAGCTTAAGGAGAAAGAATCAGACTCTACAGCAGAGGAAGAATCAAAAGATGAAGAGCCACAAACTCCGGGTGTGAGAAGATCAATTCGAGAAAGAAGGCAACCACAAAGGTATAGTCTATCTGATTTTTGTTCAAATTTGCTTAATCTATTATTGATGATGATCCTAGTATTGTGAAGGAAACAGTAGATTCGAAGGTTGGCAAACTCTAGAAAGAGGCCATGGTTGATGAAATGGCATCTTTGCACAAAAATGAGGCTTGGGATCTGGTGGAGTTTCCAGCTGTAAGGAAACCCATTGGCAGCAAATGGGTGTTCAAGAAGAAGACAAATGCATAAGGAAAGGTGGAGAAATACAAAGCTCGATTAGTAGCAAAAGGTTATTCGCAAGTGCCGGGAATTGATTTTGGTGATATTTTTCTCCTGTTGCCATGGTAGCTTCTATTATATTACTTTTATTTGTTGCTGCTTCTTTTGATTTTGAGGTAGAACATATGGATGTGAAGACAACATTTCTTCATAGGGATCTGGAAGAGGAGATCTACATGAAGCAACCTGAAGGTTTTGTAGTGAAGGGTAAGAAAGAGCTAGTATGCAAGTTAAAGAAGTCTCTGTATGGGTTAAAACAATCACCAAGGATGTGGTATCAGAAATTTGATACATTTATACAGGGACTTGGCTTCACCAGAAGTAAAGCAGATCACTGTGTGTATTTTAAATTAATTGGTGAGCGTGTTATTTATCTGGTCTTGTATGTGGATGATATGTTGCTGGTTGGAAATGACAAAGAAATTATCCAGGATTTGAAGACCCAATTGTCCTCCAAATTCGACATAAAAGATCTTGGTGCTGCAAACTATATTTTGGGCATGGAAATTAAAAGACATCGGGCAAAGAGGAAGCTCTGGTTAAACCAAAGGAAATATGTCGAGACAATACTGCAGAGGTTTAATATGCAAGATAGTAAACCGGTGAAGGTTCCTATTCCTATAGGTGTGAAGTTATCTGTTGAACAGTGTCCCAAGACACAAGAAGAGGAAGAGGACATGTCCCATGTTCCATATGCCAGTGCAGTCAGTAGCCTGATGTATGTGATGGTCTGTACTAGACCAGACATTGCACATGCAGTGGGAGTATTAAGCAGGTTTATGTCAAAACCAGGGAAGGAGCATTGGACAACAGTGAAGCAGGTTTTCAGGTATTTACGTGGCACTAGTAATTATGGTTTGTGCTACCAAAGAAGACTAGGATTGGACAGAGTGTTGGCTATTCGTGGCTTTGTTGATGCAGACTAGGCTGGAGATATGGATCAAAGAAGATCTACAAGTGGGTATGTGTTTAACCTATTTGGAGGTGCAGTCAGTTAGATGAGTAAGAAACAATCTATAGTGGCACTATCAAATACAAAGGTAGAATACATGGCAGCCACTCATGCAAGCAAGGAAGCAGTTTGGTTGTAGAGATTGTGTTCAAGTATGGGGTTAGTACAGGGAGCTATAAGGATAGACTATGACAACCAAAGTGCAATTTTCTTGGCAAAGAACCCTGCTTATCATTCAAAGACAAAGCACATTGATGTTCAGTATCACTTTGTGAGGGATATGATGGAAGACAAAAAGGTGTTGCTGGTAAAGGTGGACACTTTGAAGAATATTGCAGATGCATTGAAAAGATTTGTGAGCTCTGAGAAGTTCTCTTGGTGTAGAGAAAAAATGGGCATTGTAGAGCTGGATAAATGACTAAGCTCTCCTGTGACCCCCTGTGGAAAGAAAACAACAAGTGGTAGAATGTTGGGTTGTGTTATATTCTTTCCATGACTAGCCTACGTAGTTAACCGGAGGGTTAAAGGGGGGGTAGAGCCCCCACTTCGTTGTGCCGATTGTGCAGCGGGGGGGTCACAAGGGGGCCGACAACCCCCCCTTGTTGAGGGGGTTTAAGGGGGGCGAGTAGCCCCCCTTTACGAGATACGGGGCAACACCCCGGGAAAAACTTTTTTGGAGCCCATATTAGGTTGGGCAGACCTACATATGGTTTTGTACATGGTTTTCGCACATGGTTTTAGACGTGATGGTTTTCGGTCCATGGTATTGGATGCTTCAGCCTGTATAAATATGTATTGTAACATTGAAAGGAACATAATGAAAAATCAATCTGGTAGTCCCGGTTTTGGGATTTAGGGGAAAACCTCTGTGTATATGTGTTTTATGTGTTATGCTCTCGCATTGTTTATTTTATGTGTTTTAGAATTCGTATGTAGGTAATTTCTGCACGAGGTTAAAATCTACATTGTTGGTAAGTGCCAACAATGCCAAGAAGTTTATCAATTCTAACAAGAAGTGTGTTTTGTTATTTTTAGGAGAAAATCAACGTATAGAAGAGTAAATGGGGGCCAAGTCATCATTGGAGGGGCGTACTAAGGAACAAAGACAATAACTAGAAGAATTATTACAGGCATATAGGGGTGTGTTCTAGGAGCCTAAAGGGTTAAAACCCAAGAGGTAAATGGAACATGAGATCCAACCATTGCCAGACTCTTTATTACCAAACATTGGACTATATAGGCATTTCCATATAAAAGTAAATGAGGCAAAGAAGCAGTTGTAGTAGTTGTTGGAATAGGGTGCCATTAGACCATGTAGCTCACCATGTGGTTCAGTTATCACATTATGCTACAAAAGGTTGGGACTTGGGAAATGTGTATTGATTATAGGGCCTTAAATAAAATTATGCTCAAGAACAGATACCCTTTTCCTAGGATTGATGGTTTGTTGGACTAGTTGTAGCAAGCAAGATACTTCACCGAGATGGACTTTAGGTCAAGGTGTCACTAGGTTCAATTCAAAAAATGAGACACTCGGAAGACAAACTTCAAAACCATACAAGGTTTTTATGAGTGGTTAGTTGTGTCTTTTGGCCTATGTAATGCACCAACTATGCTCATGTTATTATTATTTTTTTGTATGATAAACTAGTATAAAATGCTACCTGGGGGGAGTATATCTCACATTTGATGCAGGTCATAGAGACATTGAAGAAGCATTGGTTGCCGGAAAATCTCAAGAAATGTGAGTTTGAACAACAATATTTTGTGTATTTAGGATATGTGATAGGTGGAGGAGAGCTAAAGACAAATCTTTACAATATGGAGGCCATCATGAAGTGGTCAATACCTACCACTATTTTTGAGGTCATGAGTTTCCCTGGGGCAACACAATACTTGAGGAATTTCATATTATCATTTCAGTAATAGTAGCAACACTCCACGCAATCACAATGACTGAAAAGAGTTTCCAATAGGGAAAGGGTTAGCAAAAGGCCTTCTAGGAGTTAAATTATAAAATCAGTCAAGCATTGATCCTTGCATTACCAAACTTGCGTCAGTCCTTTGAAGTGGAGACATGTGCAAGTGGGTATGCTATGGGAGAAATCTTGATGCAGGAGGGAAGTCTTGTGTACTACCATTCTCGAGTGTTTCACGGGGTGCTTCTCAATTACCCCACTTACAACAAGGAGCTCTATGCTCTGGTGCAAGATGTGAAAAAGTGGAAATATTATTTGACTGGAAAGGAGATAGTAATCCACACAAACCACCAGTCTAGATATTCTTTGTAGATTCAAACTGCTAATTGTAATATGCTAAAACAATAGACTTGAATCTACTCTACTCATCAACGGAAACAATTAACCGGTCGTGAAATCACGAAGCATACAAGAGAAATCATTCAATCAACACATTACATAATGATTTCCTAGGGAAAGCCACAAATAAAAATCCCTACTATCTGTATATTGCATTAATCAGAAAATATGAGAATATTACAATGCTTTGCTCAAGCCCGAGCAACCTCTACACTATCTCTATCTATCTCACAACTTCCTAAACAAGCCCAAGCCAATACTTAACCAAATATCTGCTTGCTCAAGTCCCTATTTCCTTGTATTGTTTCCTTGGGAATTAGCCCCCTATTAATTAGGGATATTTCTCAACTGGAATTACACAATCGTCACAGGCCTTCCTCTAACTGCATGCACCACCTGTACAATTCAAATGATTATATAATTGATAATACAATGTCCCTAAACTCCAATATCAACTGGGTAACTCTCAGAGATGACATGCATGAGTTATTTATGAGTGAATCATTAGTTTACTGGTTGATCACTGCAGGTAGAACCACACTACCCTGCACGCAATGCCAACTACTAGACCTCCCACTAGTTCCTCCAACAGTTGGAACTAGTTTAACTAACTTTAACTTAGTTAAAATGAATTAATTAATTACAACTCAAAATAAACTCAACCAGGGCTCTTCTAATGTAGGAGACACTCTACATGACTCAAGTTAGACCCTCAACTTGAATTAATTGAGACAACTAAGTAAAATTAACTTAGTTAACTAATACAAGTTGTCATGAGATGTTGAATTACTATTTTATTCCTAGTTTAATTCAAGGAGAAAAATAAATTAGGATTTTCTTAATGCTATTTTCCACACTCCCTCTCAACAAAAAAGGGATTCACATCTATCCCAATCTAGTACCTTTGGAATGTTTTGCATGCAACTCTTGTCATTGTTGTCGTTGCTATTGCAACATCTGTAACAAAAAAAAAAAGCATCCAAACAAAATAAACCGAATCAACTGTGTCTGCAACTATCTATTAGGAAAAATTGTGTTGTTGCTAACTTTGTTACTAAGCCTCCTGCTCTGTTGTCAACATTGCTCTGCACTCCTTAGTATCTGAATGACATTGATCCTCCTGCTACTAAATACTGTGGGACCCCGTAGCAAGGTAATGGTCCATGAGACAAAAAAACACCTCAATGGATCCTGCCCAAATTTCTGCACTCTTAGGACTATTGCTTCACATTGCCCCACCTCTCACTAGGAGGTATGGTTGCATGTGCTCCCTTTGCGCACTTGGCTTGAAATTTCCCCCTACTCAAGGTCTCTGCTTCAATGGATGTCTCCACTTGGCATCCTCTTTGCTTCTCCAATTATGGTTGCTCTACAAATTGTTGAGATTGCTTATGAGGCTGCATGTTGAGAGGTAATTCATGATCCCTCTCAACCACCAAGTCTCTAACCTTTGCCTTGCTCCTCAAGGCTTTGCATGCATCTTGTATCTCAAGTGCATATAGGCTCTTGACTCGCCCACCGATCTGTTTCACCTATCCTGTGGCGATGTGTCTAAGGAAAACTTTTCCTTTGCTAAATATCACATCACAATCACGGTCTTTTAACACTGCGACAGAAACAAGATTCTTCTTTAGTCCTAGAACATACATCACATTTGTGAGTCAAAGAGGGGAGCCAGACTCCCTCTGAAAAGTAACTATACCAATACCGATTGCGCTATACCTCACATCATCACCAAACTCTATGTTCTTCTTGAGGTATTTCTCCTCCAAGTCACTAGAGAGATCACTATTCCCCGTCATATGTAATGAGGCACCACTGTCGAGATACCACATGCTTCCCATTATAGTGCTTTCCATACATGCAATGAGAGTAAAATCAAGCTCAAATTGTGAAGCTAGGGCTTCACCTGCTATTCCTACTGTAGGCTCCTTCTTGCTTGCCTTCTTCTGTGGACATTTCGTGGCATAGTGCTCGAACTTGGGACAGTGAAAGCACGTAATGTTGGATAAGCCTTTCTTCTTACGCTCCTCACCTTGGGACTTCTTTCCCTTGGCTTTCTTTTCTTTTCCAACTAATGCAAAATCCTCTTCCACTTCTTTGGATGAGGTCCCATCTCTGGAGTTCCACCGAATCTCTTCTTGCACCAAGTCGAACCGCAAACGCTCCCACTTTGGTAGCTTCTCCCTCCCATTTATTCCTTCTAGGATAAGCCTTCTCGCCTTTGCAACATATTTTCTCCTTTCTTCCATATATTGAGCATCAACTATTGGAGGCTTAGGAATATCTTTGTTTATGAATTCCTTAAACCTGCTTTCTTCCAACACTGCCTCCATCCTATCCGTCCAAACAATATAGTTCGAACTAACCTCAAGAGCATATTTGAGTCTCAATTTGTAGAACGACATCCTGAAAGCTCTTATGATATTGCAAATTTGATTTCACCTGCAAAAGACAAACTCATACTCTCCTCTCCTACAGTGATTTTTGTCATGATACCATGTAGAAATTCCTTGTAGATTCAAACTGCTAATTGTAATATTCTAAAACAATAGACTTGAATATACTCTACTCATCAACGGAAACAATTAAACGATCTCGAAATCATGAAGCATACAAGAGAAAGAATTCAATCAACACATTA
Source organism: Pinus tabuliformis (assembly GCA_031772625.1). Lineage (NCBI taxonomy): Eukaryota > Viridiplantae > Streptophyta > Pinopsida > Pinales > Pinaceae > Pinus > Pinus tabuliformis. The sequence continues at coordinate 45,872,673 of CM062810.1, read as the reverse complement.
CACAGTGATTTATTAGGGAAAGCCATAGCTAGAAAACCCCCTCTATCTGTATATTGTATTAGTCAGAAAATATGAGAAGATTACAATGCTTTGCTCAAGCCTAAGCAACCTCAACACTATCTCTATTGGTCTCACAACTTCCTAGACATGCCGAGGCCAATACTTAACTAATTTTATGCTTTCTCAAGTCCCTGTTTCCTTGCATTGTTTCCTTGGGAATTAGCCCCCTATTATTAAAGAAATTCCTCAATTGAAATTGGGCAATCCTCATAGGCCTTCCTTTGACTGCATGCACCACTTGTACAATTCATATGACTATATAATTGATAGTACAGTGTCCCTGAACTCCAATCTCAACTGGGTAACTCTCAGAGATGACATGCATGAGTTATTTGTGAGTGAATCATGAGTTTACTGGTTGATCATTGTAGGCATCACCACACTACTAGACCTCCCGCTAGTTCCTCCAACAGTTGGAACTAGTTTAACTGACTTTAACTTAGTTAAACTAAATTAATTAATTACAACTCAAAATAAACTCAACCAGGGCTCCTATAATGTAGGAAACACTCTACATGACTCAAGATAGACCCTCAACTCAAATTAACTGAGCAAACTAAGTCAAATTAACTTAGTTAACTAATACAAGTTGTCATGAGATGTGGAGTTACAATTTTATTCCCAATTTAATTCAAGGACAAAATTAAATTAGGATTTTCTTGATGTTATTTTCAACATTTCTTGTTGCAATTTTCAACAACCAGTTATTGTAGTACCTGCAGGGCTAGCGTAAGTTACAATAGACTAGGAATTACAAGTGGATGTGGTTTTTGTACAAGTTTCATTTGGTGACCAAGTATAAGAAAAGCCACACAAACAAGTTGGCCAACATGCTTTCAAAGCCACCTACATCAAAGGTCCTAGCTTTGAGAACTATGATGCAGATGGAGCCTTTTACCCATGATGCATACACAAAGGATGAGGACTTCAAAGAGGCATTTCAATAATTGTAGATCCAAATTCATGTGCGATGGTGACAACATAGTTGACTACCATCTCCAAAATGGGTTACTCTATAGACTGGACAAGTTATGAGTTCCCAAAGGTAAGTGACTACAACTAGTGAGAGAGGCTCACAACTCTAGGGTTGAAAGGAATTTTGGTGCAGGGAAGAAAATAACCAACACGCAAAGGTATGTGTATTGGCCCATGATGCAAGAATATGTAGCTAAGTTCATTAGAGGAAGTATGCTTTGTTGAATTAGCAAGCCTAGTAATAAAAAATAGAGTTTATACCATCCCTGTCATGTACCCACTCGTCCGTAGTAAAGTATTTCCATGGACATTTTGGGAGGTTTATCAACAACTAGGAAGGGGCATGACTACCTGTTTGTGGTAGTTGACAAGTTCAAAAAAGTAAGATGTGCAATCTCATGCCTTGTAAAAAGACCATCAATGGGCAAGAAGCAACAAACTTGTTCTTTAGATAGGACTAGGTGCACTCTGGAATCCTAAGAAGTGAATTTTGTATCCCTTCTTGCTAGCAAGTTCTGCCCAGTACGCATCACTATTCATGTTGTAGACCTGGTTTGTCGACTTCTCAACACAAGCTTCTTGACCTCCCAAGTAAGCCTACTCTTAATCTAATTCTGTTTCATTCGCATAGAATCGTGCTTGGTTGGGTTGTTCTGTGGCCTTTATGGTCCATGGATTAGCATAACTCTTGCAAGCACTCTGATTCAAATTAACCTCCTATCCATTCTTTGTCATTTGTAACTCTCCCATATCAACTCACATCTTGGCCTCTCAATCCCCCTCCCCCCACTCTCGCATCATCTCCCTTTAGCCTCTGCTCTCGCATTAACTCCTATTTGCTTCTACCCTCGTGCCTATTTCCAACAATCTCTACTCTTAGATCAACTCCTCCACTGATAATATCTTTCCCACTCCTTAGCCTCTACTTGTTCATCATGACAATCCAAAACCCCATCTTATATCTTAACCCATCCCTAGTCCTTCCCCCAACCGACATTCTCAAACCTCCAGTCTTCTTTGAATCACTATGACTCATGGAAGACAAGTGGCTTGAGGAAGGGGTAGAGGTTGTCCTTTTGTCTCTTCTCCAACCCCCAGTAATATGACTTCAACCTCTCAAATTTAAGTCTAAGTGCAAGCAATGGAATGCATGGCTCGTTATAAGCAATACATCCTTGAGCTTGTCCACCAAGAAATTGAAGTTGTTGTGCACCAAAAAGGTTGATATAATCATGACCATCATGTTGAAGCTGAGACCAAGGATTGGGTCCTTAATTTAGGTACCACCACTCACTCAATATTTTCAGGCTACATAGAGGGAATCAATGGTTATTAGTACACACAAATTCTTCTAGGGCACATCCTCACAAACCATAACAATGCTCAATAGGAGAACACTTATAAGTTAGTAGACCTGAAGAAGAAATAGGATGGAATTGATCACAAACAAAACATCCTCCTCAACAAGTACAAAAACAACCCCTTCCTTGGAAGTGGGGTTGTTCCTTAGCAAACCCCCAAGCAAGACAACTCAAAACAGTAGCTGCCACGCAATCTCAATTTTATGTTTTCAGTTCATGTAATGGTTTTAGTCAGTGCTTGTTTTGTCAATCTATGTTTTGTAATTTGTGTTTAACAAATGCTATTATCATGGGAGGTATATGTAATCTCAAGATTTGAAGCTCAACCTCTGGTCTGGTTTCCCACTGGGCAGACCAAAGGTAGACAACCACTGATCATGTAACTTTTTGCAGTCGTAATACACACACACACACATGTTTTATTTTTAAATCTCTTATTCAAATGTTAGAACTAGGGATGTTGGAAGTGGGGGAGGGAGCTTGCCACCCCACCACCTCCCATCACATTTAAGAGGGGGGTTGGCCACCCCATGCAACACACATGTGAACAACATTTACCACCCTTCATCCTTATGACATAAACTATTATACTTAAACGCTTTGGGATGAGAGACCTCACTCTCTGGCTTTTCTGGTGTATTAGGACCTCACCTCTGCTGCAGGTGGGACAATTCCTTCAAGAGACTGATAGTGGGGGACTTGTGTTTGGTGGAGAAAATGTAGGGCTATAGTAGGTTTTGTGGTTCTCCCTTTTGCTTCGAGCAATAACTTTTTCCAAGGCCATGGATTGACATGCACTAATTTTCATGGTGGCTTGACTTTCGGGACTAAGGCTCTTCTACCCATGCACTGGTCGCTGCACAATGATAAGGGGAAGAGCCATAGGCATGCAATGGATTCAACTCATGGGGCACTGATAATAACCAAGGAGATTATCACTACAAGAGTGGGATGCAAAAGCAAGCTACAAGCTCTCACGACTACTCAAGCTCTAGTCTGACAAGTCAACCAACACTAGGTAATTTTCTATTTTTCCAACTCCTTTGGTTTGTCCAATTCCCTCTCTAGCTCCAGTTTTATTTGGTGGGAGTTAACATGTATTGTTTTGAGTTCAATAGAGGTGAGCTATGGTTTGTATACTCTTGACCCCCAGTGGTTGTTGGATCCTATTAAGAGCTTCTTATCATCCCTCCCTGTCCAGTTGATTTCTTTTGGTAGTCACCATAGACCTCTGTGGCATTTTGTGGTTCTCTACAATTTCCTTCTATTTGACCCCTTCTTCTCCAAATCTTAGGGTTTCTAGGCATTATGGGAAATAACTCTATCACATCCTTTGTCTTTTCGGTGCAGTATGCCTCCACAACTCTGCTGTCATTGAGGGTCTGGGGGCAACGGTCCTCAGGGTCGTCCCTGTGCCCAAGCACAAGTCCAAGATGCAACAACTATTCTCCACTCCGCTACCCCCGTGAAATTCAAGCGGGTGTAATGTTACCACCACTCATGTCTTACTATTATGGATGATTGACTTGCTCATATTGAAAGTCATCTACAACGTTAACTGAAACACCTCGCACCAACTGAAACAAGTGCTCAAGGCTCGACCCTAGTTACTTCATCTGACTCTTGATGTTATGCTTTACCACTTGGCAGTTATTTTTACTTTTTTATAGATCAATGTATGGTGCTTGTTAGTAGTTTTTCAGGGTTAGTTGCCACCATTTTGTATTATCCAAACACTTATTTATGGTCAACAGATTAGGTTTCCCTTGAGGCGGATTAAGGCCGGACATTACATGACTAATGGTATTTTGGTTTCTATATGAAGGAATTTTGAGGTAATGCAATTTAAATTCACAAAAAAAAAAGTTTTATTTTTAAAATTTTTAATATATTTGTTAAAATTTTAAATTTTTTTTGTTGGTTATAAATATTTTTAACATATTTTTTTTTAATGTATTTTATTTATTATCCATTTTTTTAAATTCTTTAAAAATATATTTTTTCGTTTAAAAAAAATAAAAGTTCTTTTTTTTAATTCTTTAAATATATATTTTTCTTTTATAAAAAATAATAATAATAATTAATAATTAAAGTTCTTTTTTTAACAATAGATATATTTTTATGTTTTATTTGTTTTATTATGTTAATGTTTTTTTTAACAATAGATATATTGATATCAATAGATAGTGTTTCGATTAATCACATCGTTAGGATTTGGTAGACGTTTCGAACCAGCTAATGTGGTTCATCCGACAAGGTGAGAAATCAGAGATGTGAGGGAATGAATAACATGGATGTATCACTCCTCAGAGTTAGCCATTGGAAATTACCCGTTAAGTAATTTGTTAAGTTGTTTAATAATTTAGTTGTTATGTAATAAATAAATATTATGTTTCCATACTATAAATTGATAATATTAAATTTAGTTGGAAAATAGTTGTTGTGTGATAAATAAATATTAAATCTCCATATTATAAATGGAATAATACTTTTAATATTATATTAAATATTGTAATAAGATTGCTAGTTAGGGTTTGACCCATAATATGAGAAACTAGCTGTTATGAAGAAATCATAAGTTAAATCATCTATAACTAACTAATGAAATAATGTAATTTATTATTAATATAATATTATTAGTTCCTGTATTAAATCTTATAATAATGTGTTGATGGTATTCTTTTTTTTGGTAGGTAAGCACTCATGGGAGATTTGAACCAGTGACCTATCGCAAGGAGTACCCATTCATCGTCAATCCAAAGCCCCGTGGGCAATAAAAGTCAAATTCGTCGGCAATTTAAATTGAGCTCCCAGCGAGGATCGAACTCAACCTTTCGCTTACGAAACGAAAACACCTGTTGATGGTATTCTTATTATTATTATAATTATAGAGATTCATAATACTAAAATTATTAGTTAAGAACTATTATTATAATATTTTAAATCAATATATTATTTCTATAATAATAAAATATAATAACTTTAATCCATTATTATAATATCTATAAGGATAAAAAGACTATAATTGGAATCCTGTAATTTGTTAAATAATGTATTGATGGTATTCATATTAAGATTATTAATTTAAAAATTATTATTATTATATTTTGTATTCAATTATAATTCAATATATTAATAAAGTATAATAATTATAATCTATTATTTTAATATCTATAAAGATAAAAATAGACTATAATTATAAATGCAGTTGTCTATAACGCGACTTTTTGAAAGCCTTTCCGGCGGGTTTTTCCGGTCGAAATCCGGCAGGAATTTATTGGAATTGCAAGTTTGATAGCTAATTTCTGCACAATGAAAGCGTCCCAGGGGTTTTCCAAGGTGCTGAATCCAAATATGCAGTTAAAAAACCATTTTAACTGCAATAAATCAAGATTTAACCTCAATTCTTCCATCGGATTCCGTCACCGGAATCTCCAAAAAGTCGCATTATAGACAACTCCATTATAAATTCAATAAATTAATTATATTGATATTTATGAAAATAGAAACTATATATGGAAAGAGGAAAATTTATGGCATTCACAAAAAAAAAATAAAAAAAGAAAGTAGACCCAGCCATAACGGAAAGGGGTCTCCTTTCTCGCCTTCTCGCCTTTAGGCTTTATCCCCCTTGATCCAGTATCCTTTTTTTGAATGCGATTAGTTTTCCTCTTTCCATGTATAGTTTCTATTTTTATAAATATAAAAATAATTAATTTATTGAATTTATAAGAATACTATATTCTGATTATGGTCTTTTTATCTTTATAGATATTAAAATAATAGATTATAATTTTTTTGTTTTTTTTTTTACAGAAACGGTTATGGAGCTTTTATATTAATCTTGGGCTAAATGCCAAAATATGATTACATTATGAGCTTCTTTGTCCTGATGCATTTCTCTGCTAAGGATGTAGCTGAAGCTTACAGGTTTCTTCCTTGGATAGACACCCACTGAGTTGATTTCAGAGATTTTCCCCCACTTGAAGATACAAACAAATTTGTTTAATAACAGACAGTAGAACATGGCAGCAATCTATTTATGGAATGGGTTCCCATGATTCTTCTTCCTCTTTCAGCTTGACCCCGGCAAAGAGAAGGGAAGCTTTATTGGCTTCGATGTTTGCCTTTTTGTTATGAGTTCTCAACACGTGGTAGTACTTCAAGTTCTGAAAATTGTTTTCCATACCTTTGATCCTAGTAATCAGCCTTGCTAGATTGAGGTCCGATATTGGAGTATTGGAAACCATTGTGTTTATAATGACTTGAGAGTCGCCTATAACAATTGCTTCATTTATGTCCAGATCTTTAAGGGTCTTGAGCCCTTGGAAGAGGGCCAAGGCCTCAGCTTGAATGGTGGTAGTGTAACCTAGTCCCCAAGCGTAGGAGTGAATTTTTTCCCTAGTTTGATTTAGAACAACACCTCTTGCACCAACTTTGCCCGGATTTCCCTTTGCTACTCCATCAAAGAAAAGGAAGTGCCTTGCTTGCGATTTAAGCCAATATTGAAAGTCATTCTCAGGTTTCCTTATTTGCCATTCTTTGATAGTGGGGGCTTTTTTGACTGCTGGATGAAATTGAAGTTCTAGCGTTGATCCCCATGCTATGTCCTGTTGACTGAGGTTGGAGTCGTCTTTTATATCAGTCAAGCACTCCTTTATGTGACATTTAATCTTGGCTTCTAAGACTTTGTGGCTCTGTTTTGTATTTCTAAAAATTCTTCTGTTACGCTCTATCCATAACTGCCAACAGATGATCTTTGGGAGGACAGCCCATGCTGCTTTAATAATCAGATTTTTAGGAGGAGAACCTGGAAATCTGTTTGTCCATTCAGAGAAAAGTTCAGAAGTGGAGCAAGGGATAGTGAAGTTAGGATCCAGATCATGAGTAAAGAAGGACCAGATCTGCCTGGAGAAGCTGCATTCTAGAATTAGGTGAACTGTTGTCTCAGCGTTTTCATTGCACAGTGAACAGATGGATGGGCCGTGGAATCCTTTCTTCTGCAAGTTATCATAAGTTAAGATTTTGCCGTGACAGTAAACCCAGGCAAAGAAATCAACCTTGGGCCATGAGGACAGACGCCAGACACCTTGCCAAGGAGCTGGATCCGGAGGAACGTATGGTCTCTTGATCAATTTAGCATACCCCAGTGAGACTGCGTATCCTCTGGCTTTCGGCCCCCAGCCCATCCCATCTCTTTTCCTCGAATGCGTGGGCGCCAATCCATGGAGGGAGTTGAGCAGCGTGATCCACTCGGTGTTCAGGTTATCCAACACCTTTAAACGTTTCCAACCTGCCCATATCGAATCGTTCCAGCATGAGATACCCCACAATGTTTGCAGTCCTTCTTTGTCCATCTAGCAGCGCAGCGAATTAATGGAGGCTCTGACTTCTATTGGCTCCTTGTTCATGATTCTGTCCGACCAGATATTGATTTTTTTCCCGTTGCCTGGTATCCAGTAAGAGTGGGCGGTGATGAGAGATGCAGCTCTGTCATAAATTTTGAGGAATGTCGAGTTTGGCAGATGAATCACATTTTCTAAGCATCTGGATCTTGGACCTCTGAATTTTTTTTTCCAGAGCACCTTTTGGGCCCAGCCAGGATTGGGCGCAATGATCCTCCAAATGATTTTTGCAGCCATTGCCACGTTCTGTTGATGAAGATTTTTGAAGTTTAGGCCACCTTCCCACAGCGGCTTGGAGATGATATCCCAGCTGATAAGAGGGATCTTTTTTTCATTTTGTTTCCCTCCCTTCCAGAAGAACCTCCTTATGTATTCCTCCATTTTGTTTAGAATGGATGCCAGAGTGAGGAGCCCAACGAATTGAAATAGAGGCAAGTTGTTGAGAACAGATATAATTAAGACTGTTTTGCCTGCAGTATTCAGCCAGGAATATCCCCAGGCTTGGATCTTTGCCTTGAATTTTTCTAACTGTGGGAGCCATTCTTTGCTAGTAGGTCTCTTGTGAGATATTGGGAGGCCCAGGTATTTAAAAGAAGACCAGGAGGTGGAAGCTTCAAAGCCCAAACATCTGGAGATGGCAGATAGCAGTCTAGGCGTAGTATTCCAACTAAAAATATGGCATTTTCTCTTGTTAACAACACTGCCTGAAGCTTCACTAAACTCATCCAGGACCTCTTTGAACTTTGTGGCAGAGGGAATAGAGGCAGGACCCAACAGCAAAGTGTCATCCGCAAACAAGGCATGGTTAATATTTTTGGTCCCTCTTGCAATACACAGTCCATTGATTTCTTGTTCATGCAACTTTTTGTCTAGTAGGAAGCTAAGGGAAGAGGCTTGGATGACAAAGAGCAGGGGGGATAGAGGACACCCCTGCCTGAGTCCTCTCGAGGCTTTAAAAAAGTCTGTGGCTCTTCCATTAACAAGAGGAGCAATCCATGGCTCTGAGATGCATGCCCGGATCCAATTAATGAAATTTGCTCCAAAGCCAAACTTACGCATAACATTTAAAAGAAAGCTATGATTTACTCGATCAAAAGCATTTGCTAAATCAAGTTTAATCACCATACCTTGCTCTTTTTGAAGGAGACTTAAGTGAATAAGTTGTCCACGATCTGCCTACCATGGATGAAGCCTCCTTGATTCTTTGGAATTATTTTGGGGAGAATAAACTTCAATCTGTTTGCAATTACTTTGGTGATTAATTTGTACCCTGTATTACATAGAGAAATCGGCCGAAATCTACTGAAGTTATTAGCACCTTTTTCCTTGGGTATGAGTGCTAAAAACGTAAAATTAGTATTGCCTCCGATTTTCTGAATATTTTGGGATTTTTGTACCATTTTGAGTAGATATTTTTCAATAATCGGCTAGCAAGCTTGGAGGAATCTAGCAGAGAAACCCTTCGGCCTAGGGGCCTTATCCGGGTCCATATCGAAGAGAGCCTTTTTCACCTCATCTTTAGTGACTTTGGCCTCAAGAGATTCATTACTTCGCTGAGAAATTACAGAGGGTATATTTTCTAACAGATCAGGATAGTGGCTTGGATCCTTGTCTTCACTATATAAGTTCTGGAAATGGGTAAACGCTGCTCTCTTTATGTGATCAAAATCCTTATGGATATCTCCCTCTTCTTTAATCTCTGAGATGGTGTTGAAACATTTCCTTGCCTGGGCTTGTTTGTGAAAATAAGCAGTGTTCCTATCCCCTGCTTTAAGCCAGAGGTTCCGGGATTTCAATCTCCAATACTCTTCTTCAGCTAAGCAGGCTTTGTGGTATCGCTGTTGTAACTGGGTTTCTTGTTCTAATAAATCCTTTGTGGGCATTGCGTTTTCCATACCATTTTGATGAGAAACAAGAGCAGCTTTAATGGTTTTCCTTATTGTGGCCGGATTGGACAGCGTTTTGGCCCATCTTTTTAGAGCTCCTTTCACCCTTCTGAGCTTTTCCTCCCAAATATAGAATGGCGATCCTTTAACTAGTTGGTTCCAACAATCCTTGACAGTTTGCATGAAATCGGGCTCCTTTACCCAAAGAGGGCTAAATCTAAATGGGATAGGGCCCAGATCATGATGAGCTAAGAGATCTAGCTTTATGGGCTTATGATCAGAGATGATGTTGGCAAGAATATGCATTCTGGGCTCTAATCCTAGCAACAGATAGGAACTTTGAATGATAAACCTATCTAGCCTGGCAGCAATGTGTCCAGGTCCCACTCTTTTATTAGACCAAGAGTACTTACCTGAAGAGGGTTTGATGTCCAACAAATCCCAGTCTTGCACTATGTCCTCCACCCATTCTCTAGTCGGATCTCTAACTATGTTGCCTCCCCTTTTTTCTGATGGGTGTAGGGTGAGGTTGAGGTCGCCAGCAATTATTATATTTTCCAGCTTTTTCAAATCTGCTTGATGTCTTATAGAGTCCCAACAATCTTTTTTTCCCCAACGTTGACTGGAGAGTAAACATTGAATAGACAGAACGTTTCCTTAGTGTCCAGGTTCTGCATTTTCAGCAGCAACCAATGGATATTCCTGGCCTCGAATAGGACTGTAAATTTATTGGCATTCCAAAGAGTGCCTATCCCTCCTGAGGCACCCCGGGCGGAGATTGCTCTTGCTTCGCTTTTATTCCAAAGTTTCTTGCTTGTTTGAAGGAAGACTATGTCTTCCAGCTTTGTCTCCTGGACGAGAAGTAGATCTAGGGTTTCTGTCCTGATTAGACTTCTGATGGCTTCTTCTTTAGCTTTGCTCCCCATACCTCTGCAATTCCAGGAGATGACCTTCATTATTTATGCTTCTGGTGGGCTCCCTTGGAGCCTTGGGGCAGATTTTTCAATATCTTAGGCTTTGAGGCTAGCATTTTCTCCAAGGTTGGTTGACTGCCCTGAAGTTTCTCTTTGTAAGTCTCCTGCTCCCTTTTTTCCCTATCGGTTTTCCGGCCTCTTGTTGATCTTCTTACCGAGGTATGGGACTCTCCTATTTCTCCTTCCTCTTCTGATTCTTCCGTTTCCTGCCCTTCTTCTTCATCTTCTATGGTCATGCCTTTTGGATCTTCAGCACTTGTTCCTTTGAGGGAGGCTGAGGGAGTACCTTTGCTTGTGGGTTGAGCCTCGGTCTCCTGTGTTGCTTCTGCCTCCTTTTGAACTTCGCCCTCTTGTGTGCTCTCTGGATGCGAACTCAGGGGATCAAACTTGTTTTCAGGATTGGATTTGGTGGGGATCTGCTGAGCAGTGGTCTGCTGGGTTCCTTTGCCATTAGGGCCTCCTTGCTTCTGATTCTTGGGGTAATTTTTGGATCGCTTGACTTGATTCCATCCATCCTCTTTTCCCTGCTCAGCCTCTTTGTTAGTTGGGCAGCCTCTGGCGAAATGTCCATAAACATGACATTTCCGACATTTGAAGGGCAGCTGCTCATAGTCCAGTTTCTGCATGTGCGTCCAGCTTCCGACCTTTATTGTGATGGCCTCTGGTAGTCCCACCTCCAGATCTACTTCTACACAGATCCTGGCATAGTCGTACTGATCCTTGTTGTTCGCACGATCTATGAATTTTCCCAGGGCATTTCCAACGTGTTTCAGCGAATCCCAGTTCCAGCAGTGCATTGGGAGATTTGGGAGCCTGACCCACACCGGGACTGTTTTGGGCACATCTACTGCCGGATCGAAGTCCGAGGTCCATTTGTTCAGATATAGTCACTGAGGACCCATGAAGTAGGGGCCATTTTGGAAGATCATGCCTTTATCTTCTTTTGATGTGAATTCGAAGAGGAAATAACCTCTCCCCATAAAGTACGAGGTGACGCTTTCTTTGATCAGAGGTGCCCAATTTCTGTTAACCCAGCTTTCTGTGGTTTTTGGAGACGGCCATAGCCCAGTGAACTGACCGATGAGAGCCCTTTCAACCAGTGACAGGGCAACTTGGATCGGGGTTTCTGGAGGGAGGGAGATCACCGGAATATCGTCCAATCTCTTGACAAACTTCGCAGCTTCAGTGTTTTTCTTCTTTGGCAGTCCTGCCAAAAGCCTGTTAAAAGCCTCAGAAGGTGAGGTCGGCGGAGGAGGCGGAAGAGGTGCCTGAGGGGTGCCCAGCCCCTCCATGGCCACAATATCTGAGAGCAGATCTGTCAGTGTGCTGAGCGATCCATGAAAGGCAGATCGCAGCAAGCAGGAGGCTCACCAGCGGACGGGTTCGCAGGAGCCGGGTCAGCAAAGGGCAGGGGCTCGCTGTCTGCAACTCGCAGAGGATGCAGATCTTGTTTTGCAGGGCCGAGGGTTGCAGAGCTCAGATCGCCAATTATGTTGTCCATAATAGATTATAATTATTATACTTTATTAATATATTGAATTATAATTGAATACAAAATATTATAATAATAATTTTTAAATTAATAATATTAATATGAATACCATCCATACATTATTTAACAAATTACCGGATTCCAATTATAGTCTTTTTATCCTTATAGATATTATAATAATGGATTAAAGTTATCATATTTTATTATTATAGAAATTAATATATTGATTTAAAATATTATAATAATAGTTATTAACTAATAATTTTAATATCATGAATCTCTATAATTATAATAAGAATAAGAATAACGTCACCACATTATTATAAGATTTAATACAAGAACTAATAATATTATATTAATAATAAATTACATTATTTCATCAATTAGTTATAGATGATTTAACTTATGATTTCTTCATAACAACTAGTTTTTAATATTATGGGTCAAACCCTAACTAACAATATTATTACAATATTTAATATAATATTAAAAATATTATTCCATTTATAATATTGAGATTTAATATTTATTTATCACATAACAGCTACTTTCCAACTAAATTTAATATTATCAATTTATAATATCTAAACATAATATTTATTTATTACATAACAACTAAATTATTAAACAATTTAACAAATTAGCTAAGAGCTAATTTCCAACGGCTAACTCTGAGTAGTGATGCATCCATGCTATTTATTCCCTCAGGTCTATTGATTTCTCACATTGTCCTGAGGATGAACCACATTACCTGGTTTGAAACTTCGACCAAACCCTAACGATGTGATTAATCGTAAAGATTGATATCAACATTATGGATCATAAAAGTCTTAGATATAACAATAGATATATTTTTAGGTTTTATTTGTTTTATTATGTTTATATATATTAATTATTGTTTTTATTCAAATAAATTTTTTAAATTCATTACAATTTTTTTTTTTGTAAGTGTAGGTAGTGCCTTCCTTTTCTATTTATGATAAACAAAACCAGATACATCGTTTTGGTGGCCTCAACCTGCCCCGAAGGGAAACTAGGTCTGTTGGCCACCTCAGTTTGTTATAAGCATTCCAAAAGCAAAATTTTATGAGTCTTTCCATACTAGTTATATGTACTATACACCTGAAACTACCTATTAAGCAGTTAACATGCATAAGACTGTGAAAATAAAGATCAGAAACCACAAAAAATGCTCAAGAGGATCATTCCTCTTTGGTGCCTGCATTCTAGTCCATTTCCATGGGAGTGTCCCTTTGTTCCTCCTGACTTGGGTTGATGCTAACCATCTTGGACAACAGTTGCGACATCTCTTCCAGTTTGTTGTTCTGTCTAATCATTATTACCTAGAAGTTTTTCATTTCCTTCTGCAGATTCGGCATACCATTTGCGATTTTCGTCATTTCTTTTGCTACCTGTTCCAGTGCTTTTGCCAGGAAGCGTTTGAGAACCTAGTAGATATGAAGGGACTATCTATACAGAGTCAGTCTACCCCACGTGTTCCCTGGGTCTCGAATCACTTCCGCCCATTCTTCTGTCTCAGATTCCGACTGCTCCTCCAACACACTGGTCTCCATGTCTTGGATGATTCAGCGGATGTCCTCACTCGTACCTTCCCGGTATGCTCTTGCCGCTTCCTGAACTGCAGTCAGTGTGGACCATCTTCCTCTGCTCGGGTTGCTTGGGGGTTCTGTTGGCCGACTTTCCTGGTTCTCACGCCTTGGTCGTCCTCTGCCGCGCCCCGAACATGCCATCCTGGTTGCCTTCCTTACCTGTTGACAATTATCAATCACCGGAATCAGATTTTCAAGTTTCCTATCATCCTCTCCCACTACCATTTTCCTTTCAGGTATTCCTCTCTTTCTATTGCAGTCACCACCCTGTTTTTGGGTTTGACATTGTTCACCATTATCAGTATACAGGAGATGTATAAGACCCTCTGTCAGGCGTATCACTTGGTGGGCTAAGGCCATAACTTTCGAATCCCCTTTCTCCAACTTCCCCTCTGCTATTTTGGTGGATTGCTTGCCCTCGTTTCTCGAATTTCTTCCCGAGCTATGCTCCCGGCTACAGTTTCCCTGTTCGCCACGGATCCTCCTCCAATTCTCACTCAATTGTCCCTCACAATGCAGTGTTGAGGGGAGGGTGACCTCGCTTCAGCCCTTTCCTTCTATAAGGATTTCACATGAATTTAACTTATCCATACTAACTACTGTAACGGAGAAAAGGGGTACAGGGGTCTCAGGTTTCGCATACCCGTAATTGCAATCCTCCCTGATGGCTCCTGCCAACTGTGCTGCGCTCTACTCCGCCTTCGTCTCGCTTGGATTACCCTTTCCGTTCCCCTCCGCCACCTTCATATAATATCTCCTCACCAACCTTCTCCCTCTTCCATTACCGCCTCCACTTCTTCTAATCACCTGTAGTCCACCTCCCCCACTTCGATTTTTTGGGCCCTGCGCTGACCTACTACTCATTATCTTGGTTGGAAGGGCGGCTTCAACCTTGTGGTTAGGACCGGCTATCCTTCCGTAATCATAACTACCCCTACCACCCTAACTTATCTCCTTACACATCCTGATCGGGAGATATTCATTACAATTTTAGTTTTATTGTAGTTTTTGTTTTTAAATTTGGTTTTAGAATTACTTTAATTTTTTGGTTTTAATTAATTTTTATTGATTTAAAAAAATGGTTTGGAAAATACTTATTAGTTTTAATTATTTAATTTGTTATATATATTTATATTTAATTATTATTATTATTATTTTATGTCTAACTTAAGGTTGTTTTTTTATGATTTTGTGTTTATTAATAATGATTTTACAAACCATAGTTAAAAAATATTGTAATTCTATTGTCTCATTGAAATGCATCAAATTGTCTTATGTTAAGATCTCAAAAGAGTTATTTTTTTTTTCATATCAAATAACTCATTCCAAAGGAACACTCATATGTGCAAAAGTTGAATGACTGATCTGCGCACGCTTTGCTCCCGCCTTGACGAATACAACCTCTGAGCACAACCTTCTCCCTTGGCTCCTGGGAACTCCTACTCCCGGGGCTTGCTGCCCTTGCTCGGTTCCTGATGGATCATGTGCAACCTCCTCCTAAGGGTGCATTGATCCTTGTCTCATCTGCTGGAGCTCCATCTTAGCTGGGAGAAAACGCAGAAACCTTTGACTCTCTGCTATCCTCCTTGGGACCATCTCGTCCCAGACCATCCATATCAAAGTTTGTTAAGAAGATAGATGAAATACCTTAAATAATCCTTCCTCCCTCCCTTCCTCGCCTCACAGCTCTGTCCCTCTCTAAACAAGGTTTGGTGGGTCAGTTTTCTAGTCTCTGGACCTCGCCTCGTTCGGTTCTAAAATGGGTAGAAAGAAATTGGGCCTCATCTATCATGGAGAAAATCTCCATCAAATTTTGTGGAAGAGGATACTTTACCTTCCACTTTGAAACGAAAGAGGACAAAGATTTAATCTTCAGAAACAGACCATATTTCATGGATTCAAGAGGGCTTTATCTCAACAGAAGGACTCCAGACTTCGATCTAGAGTTGGACGTGCCAAATGCAGTGCCAATATGGGTGAGGCTTCCCCATCCCCCTCTACATTGCTGGGGAGATGAATATGTGAAAGCAATAGAAAATGTTGTGGGGAAATACATCGACAAAAGTGAACCAAAGGAAAACATGCATGCTTGCGCGAGAATATGTGTAGAAGTAGATATGGGGAAAGGTCTCCTGGAAGCTGTCAAGATCAAAGTGGATAGTTGGGTTCACATTCAACAGCTAGACTACGAAAAAATTCGGTTCAAATGCAAGGTATGTCATGAATATGGTCATTTTGCAAATAGATGTACTAAAAATCAGGAAGCAGAAGAAGTAGAAAACCAAGAACCAAAATGGAAGCAGGTCAAGAAGAAAAAGATAGCAACCAAACCCAAACCCTCTTTAGTTTCTATTCTCCCTCCCTCGTCCCTCGTCCCCCCTCTCCCCCTCATCCTCTCCTTCCAGGCCTATTTCATCTAATGACCCCCCCCCCCCCCCCCTTAACAGATCTTTTGGTTTCTAACCCCTTTGGCTCCCTTGTGGACCCTGATCTCCCCTCCCCTCCCCCGTCCTCGAATAGTCACTCGTACCCTCTCCAAAGAGCTCCTCTCCTCTCTCGACCACCCTAAAAGGGCAGGCATAAAAATCAATAGAGAAATTAGAGATGAAGTTGCGACAAAGGAAATGGCACTGGGCACCCAACAACCTTTGGAGACTTTCGTGGAAAAAAAATAAGGAAAAAATCGCCCACCCTAACAGAGGGAAAGGTCCCTCTACCCATAACCTCAAGTGATAATGAATATAGTCTCCTGGAATTGCAGAGGAATGGGAAGTATGCCAAAAATTAAGGCAATGAAAGATTTAATAATTTCAGAGAAACCATATATCTTTTTGTTACATGAGACAAAGACAAATGAAAAGGAAATGGAAAAAATGATACAAAAAACAAAAAATTATCAAGGAACTTCAATTCCAGCGACTGGAGCCTCAAGAGGAATATGCACACTATGGAAAACCAAAATTTGGGAGCTCATTCACCAAAAAAATGAGTTGAACTGGATAAAAACAGACTTGGAAAACAAAAAAACAAGAGAGAAATATTGTATTATAAATATATATGCCCCAAACCATTACAGGGATAAGGAAGTCTGTTGGTCCACCTTAAAAAACTATCTTACCCATAACCAAAACGTAGACATAATCGTAGGAGGAGATCTCAATATGGTATTGAGCACAAAGGAGAAATTTGTGGGAATATACAATGTTGATCCATATAGGGAAATGTTAGAAACTATTATGGAAGCATGAAAATTAATGGACATGCCTCCTAGCAATGGAAAGTATAGATGGAGCAACAAAAGAATTGGGAAAAATAACATAAAGGAAAGGCTGGATAGATTTCTAATTCAAGACAAAGTTGCCAATGCCTTCAGCAAGATAAAATCCAAAATCATCCACAATATAGCATCAGATCATAAACCGGTGGCTCTCACACTTGGGAAGTTAGAAAATCTTGGCCTAGTCCCTTTCAAATTCAGTTCCACTTGGAATGACAGTGAAGAAGTAAAAAAAATCATTGCTGAAGTATGGAAAAAACCAATTACCGACTCTCCTAGCTATGTTTGGGAAACTAAATTAAAAGCCCTGAGGAGAGAGTTAAAACATTGGGCAAGGATTAATCAACTAGAAACACAAAAAAGAAAGCTAGAAATAGCAGAAAACAATTGATAGAATCCAAGTTGAAAAAGAGCAACAAGAGGAATTGTAGGAGATCATATGGCAGGAAAAACAAGCATATTGGGAGATGTACAGGCAAAACATAAAGGAAGAAGAAGAGTGGAAGATAAAATCGTGAAGTCTAAGGCTTAAAGTAGGAGACAAGAACACTGTGTTATTCCATAATGCGGCCAGGATAAGAAGAAACCAAAACCAAATAGACAACATAAAATATAACGAAGGCAAAGAAGTCATAAGTCAAGAGGAAATAAAGAAGGTGACTTACAGATACTATAAAAATATATTATCATCCCCAACCTCAAATAACGAGTATGAAGATTATCTTCAACATATTCCCAGGAAAATCAGTGAAACAGAAAACAATGAACTCACAAGAGTAGTTGAAGAAAAGGAAGTTGTAGCTGTTGTTTGGGATTTGGATCCGAATAAGGCCCCAGGCTTGGATGGGTTCCCTATCTCCTTTTATAAAAACAACTGGATGATTATTACAAAAGATTTGATAAGAATGATTAGAAATATTTTTGGGAAATTCAAGGTTGGAGGATTCACAAACTCTTCCTTCCTTGCCCTTGTTCCAAAAGAGTCAAATGCTAACTCCTTTAGTAGATTCAGGCCCATTTCTCTGTGTAACTCCTCCTACAAAATCATAACAAAAATTCTCGCAAACATAATAAAAGTATTGCTTCCAGGAATAATATAAAAAAACCAAGGAGGATTTGTCCCAAAAAGACAAATCCTCGACAACATTCTAATAGTGCAGGAATCTTTGCACTCTAGCCTTATGAAAAAAGAAAAAAGAATGATTGTCAAGCTCGACATGGCTAATGCATTTGATAGGGTCAACTTGGGTTTTCTTGCTGCTGTCCTACAAAGATTTGGTTTCTCAAAAAAGGCAATAGATATAATAAAAGCATGTATTGTGGGTCCTTGGATTGCACCATTGGTCAATGGAAGACCAAGTGAATATTTTCAGAGCTCAAGGGGGCTTCGCCAAGGCTGTCCTCTCTCTCCTTTCTTATATATAATAATGGTGGACTCACTGAGCAGAAGTCTTGAGAAATGTAGACAAGATAGGACTATCACAGGATTCTCAATCTCTCCTGAAGTTAAAAGCATAAACCACTCCCTATTTGCAGATGACACCTTGGTCATGGGAGGGGCCTCTTGCATAATGGAAAGAAGAATAAAAAAGGTACTAAACAGTTTTTTGGAAGCCTATGGAGGACTACTAAATAATAAAAAATGCAGAATCTTTGGATGGAACACACCCTCTCGCACTCTCCAAAAAATATCAGAAATTTTGGAAATCCCATTTCAAGAAAAATGGAGCCATTTCCAATATCTTGGACTCCTGATCTCAAAAGAAAATTTGAAGACCGAAATATGGAATAAGTACATTGAGAAAATGAAACAAAAAGTGTAGAATTGGGGTATGATCTGGCTCAATATGGCAGGAAGGGTGGTACTAATAAAGGCCCTACTCACAACTCTCCCAATTTACCAGTATGCAACAACACTAGCCCCGACAAGTATACACAAACAAATTGAGCTAGTAATCAGGGGGTTCCTATGGCAAGGAGGTAAGGTGGAGACAAAGAAGCATAGCCTTGTGAAATGAGATGAAGTAACTTTGTCGTATGAGAAAGGTGGGTTGGCAATAAGACTCCCAGGGTTAATGAACTTGGCTCTAGGAGCACAAATAACATGGAGATTTATAACAGGAGAGAGCAACTAGCGGAAGCAAAATACGTGAACCACAATATAACCCTCTTATTGAGAGAAGGTTATCCAATCAGGCCTTGCTCCCAGCTCTGGAATCTGATTAAAAAAACTATTTCCCTCATCAAAGATAACTCTTCTAAGATCCCTGGTAATGGTAAACTCATAAAAATATGGAATGATAGAATAATGGGAAATCAACCTATAGCCTGCCAAGAAAGTCTTTAGGATTTGAGAAGATGGATGAAATCAAAAGGAATCATTACTCTGGATGACATATCTCTTTGGAGAGATGGAGAACAGGGAAATTGGAGGATTCTCAACCTCCCTCACGGCCTTGTCCCTTAGTGGAAGTCCCTAATCTCACATCTTAAGGGGGCTGCTCCACTAAGTCTAGACTTAAAAGATTCCCTTCGTTGGGATCCTGATGGAGGGGATTACTCAGTCAAATCTGGATATGCTACTTTACATCAGCATGGAAATTGAGACTGGGATTTTTGGAGGGAGGCATGGAAAATTGAAACATTGCCAAAAATCAAAGTTTTCATGTGGACGCTGCTCAAAGGTAAAATATTGACCACAAATAATCTTAAAAAGAAAGGATATGAAGGCCCATCATGTTGTGCTATGTGTCAAGGAAGTGAAGACAATATTCAACATCTTTTTGTGGGATGCCCTTTGCTAGGGCCTATTGGAAAGGGCTTGTTAGTCCCTTGGAGGTTAGTATCCTACAATCATTGCCTTTACATGAACAACTATCAACCTAGGGAAAAAAATATCCACCTTCCTTCAAAAATAAAGAAACAATAAAAAGATATTGGTTGAGTTTTCCCTCATTCATGTGCTGACAAATCTGGTTAGCAAGAAACCAAAGGATCTTTAAAGATTGCACCCCAAATACTAGAACAGTCCTGGCTAAAACATGGAGCATGTCATCTGAATTCATCAACTGTAAAGGAGTTAAAGAAATAGATGTCAAACACATGTAGCACGAGGAAAGAGTTTGGGCTAAATCCGCGATGAGCAAGCAACAAAAAATACACATCAGCAAATCTCCTAATAGCATGCAGAAATGGAAAATCATAATTAAAAAAGAGGAGTTCAAAACATGGACATAAAATTTAAATAGGCCCTGCTTACTTTTTGATGGTGCTTCTAAGTCCAACCCAGGCAAGGCTAGAGCAGGAGGTATCCTTTTTGACCCAGGAGGGAAAAATCCTATTACTTATGAATGGGGATTAGGAAAACTATCCAACAACACGGTAGAAGCATATGGCATCCTCTTGGGAACGGAAATCTTAAGGCAATGAAGTATGAAGAATCTGGTATGGGCCTTGGTGATCCAGAACCTATCAAGCAAAGTTCAGCGTTCGGGTAATAAAGATAAACTGGTATGGTCCATATCGAAATCAACACAGCCAATCCGGGTCAAGGACATTTACATTGCAATGATAGATGGTCTCCCTGCTGCCACAACTTCAATGTTTCCGATGCCACTATGGGAAGTGACATGCCCGCTCAAAATTACTCTTTTTTCATGGTTGGTCTTCTCCAACAGGAACCTCTCTTGGGAGGTTCTTCAAAAGAAGGGGTGGAATGGTCCTGGTCGTTGTTCTATGTGCCTCTCGGATCACGAGACTAATGTTCACATGTTTTTTCAATGTGACCACACTCTGCAAATCTGGTATGAATTGTCTTTATCCTTTTGTTTCCCTTACCGCGTTTTTGCTTCTGTACAGGAGGGCTACAGGTGGTGGAGTGAGCAAAGCATCTCTCTTCGCTCCATGTTTGTTTCGGTTATCTGGCTCTTATGGAAGTGGAGAAATGATTGTATTTTCCAAGATCTCAGAACTCCTCTTGTATCCATCTTGCTGCGGATATCTGATTTCTCTATCGCTCCTGATGTGTAGGGATCTCTCTCCTACAGGTTCTGATGTTGACTTTTTTGTATACTTTTCCAGCCGCGGTCTTCGCTGGGTCGATATGCTTATGGTGCTCTCGCTATTTCTGTTTCCTTTCTCATTAGGACCAATGATCTCATTTTGCCTCATGCTGGCACGGGACTTTCTCCGCATAGTCAATCTATATCTGTATATCTGTATATTTTCCATTCTCGGTTTTTTTTTGTTCTGCCGTGGTTGTCTCCAGACAATATGGAATATTTGACTGCTGTATCAAAGTTTCATTATATTCTCTTAATATAATCTATCTGGTTTTTTTCTTCTGAAAAAAGAAGTATGAAGAATCTGGTCATAATGGGGGACTCTTTAATAATAATCCAATCGATGGTGGAAAGCAGAAGCCCCAAGAACAAGGCCTTGAGACAAATAAAAAAAGGGTGGGAAAAAATTTGCAGTTCATAGGTGAAGTCACCTTCAAGAAAATCTTTAGAGAAAATAATCGTACTGCCGACATGCAGCCAAATCTGGTTGTCAACCATCCTATGGGAGAATCTAGAATTGATAATGCAATTGCTCAGAAATTGATCCCATAGGATCTCTTGCCTCACTGTGCAGAGAATTGGAATCAAAGAGAGAACATCAAGGTGGGAAATAGTCAATTCAACTCGAATGGTTAGATCTCAGAAGATCATGAAATCCAAGGAAATCCCTAAGAATAGACAGGATAGTCAGTCTATGACTATCAAGCGAACTGCAACTACTCAAACTTCCCGTGAAAAGTTGATGTTCTCTTCCTTGATATGGCATGCTGCACACCAATATATTCTTCCACGCCGCTCGTCTTATTTTATCTCTGCCATCTTCACCCTCAATTTCCTCCCCCTCTGTCTCAGAAATCCTTTTTCCTGTATCTGTCGCTGCGCCCCTTTGGGGATTGAGCTTATCTTCTCTGTTTAGCCTTGCCTCTCTCCTTCGTGCAACTCTGGTGGTTGTTTTCCAAATCCTTTTGCCTTCGCGCAACTAAAGTGGCCCCCACCCTTGCACAACTCTAGAGGCGGATTCGATCATTTTGCCTTCGCGTAGCTCCTGTTGCCCTCGCCATCATGCAGCTATGGTGGCCCCCACCTCCCAGGTTCTTCAACTTCCACACAGCTTGCGTGGCTTTTGCTTTCGGAGCCTGGTTTCCCTCTCTCTGGCAACTGTGGGTCTTTGTGGGTCTGTCTAGAGGTTGCTTTTGTTTTGTCACCCTGTTTCTTATTTTCCCTTCTATTCTTTGTTGGATTGGTTGCCTTCTTCCTTTAGGAAAAATGCATCGGAACCCGCTTGCAGATGTCCCAAAGTGTGAAAACTGCGCAATATGTCGGGCTAACAAATTCATGATTGAGCAGGTTAGAGAAACGATCAAAGACTACAAATTTGAAGCAAAATATGAGAATTCCTTCCTAAAGAGACAAATGGAAGAGCAGAGGAAAGAAATGTCTGCGCTAAAACAAAAGTGCAGTCATTTGGAGGAAATGATCAATTATCTGAAGAGTTTACTTATTAATTAGACAAGAGAAAACTCTAATGTTCAAAGCAGCAAGAATTAGACTCAGCCCCATTAGGAACCCTTAGTCAACAAAAATTAATTGTAATTGCCTCATTCTTCTCTTTTCTGCAAAGTCTTTCCGCTACTAGTTTTTTTATGTTATGTAGGTGTAAATTGTTGTTGAATCAATATGTAAGTATTTATAAGGATAGTGCAATTAGTAACCTCAGAAACAAAAGGGGAAGAGCTTGGAAGATAGGGATTGTTTGCCCTCTGTTTCTCTTCCAGGATGCCTTCTCCCATTTTGGCTTGAT
The DNA here is from genome assembly GCA_031772625.1 of Pinus tabuliformis. Classification (NCBI taxonomy): domain Eukaryota; kingdom Viridiplantae; phylum Streptophyta; class Pinopsida; order Pinales; family Pinaceae; genus Pinus; species Pinus tabuliformis. Next base: position 45,849,771 of record CM062810.1, on the reverse strand, counting down.
GTAATGGGAGCATGTCTCCCTCTTTTTTCTTTTTTTGGAATAGAAATCTAGTAATCGAATTTGTTAAAAAAAAGAAAGATCTGAAAAGAGCTATACTTTTTAGCTTTTATTTTTTTTGCTCTTGGTAGAATTACTCTTTGAATTAGTTGTTTTTTAAAGCTTTTATGGCAATGATATTTGGTTTATAATGCCATATTTGAAAAATGATGAAATTTTAAGATTTTTTGTACTCATGATATTTGCTTTTAATTGCATGGTTGAAAAATGTTAGAATTTTAACGTTCTTCGGTGTTATGCTATTTGATCTTTTAATGCCATGGTTGAAATTTGTTGGATTTTGAGGTTTTCCATGATCATGAATTTGGTTATTAATGCCATGGATAAACAATGTTGGAATTTTAACCCTTAAAAAGGGTGACGCAACATCACCATTTTTTAAAATATTTATTTATTTATTTATTAGGGCATTTTTCACATTTTTTGCGTAAAATAGAGGTTTATTGGATTGGAGTTCTCGTTTTAGGATTATAGTCCGTGTCTCCCAAAATTGGGAGTTGTGGTCCAAATTTGATCACTATATTATTTGTCATCCATCTTGATGCTTTTAGAGTGGAAAAATGGGAGGAATCAACTCACAAGACCATTTTTAACGACAAGTCCCAATTTGGTGAATTGAGGTTTTAAACCTTCTAGAGAGAGTTTGAGGCTTTTCATGGAGTTTTTTAGGGTTCAGAAACTCTCACTTATGCAAGACTTTTAGAGCCATTCAAAACTTAGATGCCTTTCCAACAATGTATGAAAGACCTCAAATTGAGTTCGAATGCAAAGGTTATGCCACTTGGAAGCTGACCTTCCTATTTTGACCACCATGATTTGAGAGGATACCACATCAGCCCCATTACTCATGGAAAAGGGGCTAGCCATATGACCATGATGAAGAATACTATAGAAGAGTCGATTTGTTTTCTCATATTTGGGGTTGAATGGGTCAAATTTAACCCCTACTTGGTTATTGGGTTGTGTTATAACTGTGCCACTATGAAGAACAAGGGTTTGATTCTATTCTAGTGCATTTTGATCTATAGTTGCAGAGTAGATGAGAGTGGACAAAGAGAGGACAAAACAGAGAGGGTTTGTGTTCTATAGTAGTTGATGGGGCATAATTCTCACTCCTTTATATCTACACCATTTTTCATTCAGTGGTGAATGTGGAAATTATGAAACCTCATGAGCCTTTTATGCTGGATCAAGAAGAGGAACAAGTCCTACCTTTTATAGAGGTTTTGGCACCATATGTGTAGGCATAGTTGTTTGAGGGTACAATTTTGCAAAATAGGTCAAGAACTACAAGTAGGGTAGCATGACCTTTGGTAGATCGGGTTGAGAAGACAACTTCCACGCAAGGATAAATGGTACTCTAGGAGAAGGTAGAGGAAAAATTTCTCCACCTCTTTCAATAAATGGTTTTAGGGACCAAAAACCTCCCAAAATGGGGAGGTGTGATTCAAATTGGATCATTACATTATTTGGCACCCATCTTGATGCCTTTAGAGAGGAAAAATGAGAGAAATAAGCTCATGGGACCATTTTTTTATCAGTGGGCCCCAATATGGTGAATTAGAATATTAAACCTTTCAGAGGCAATTTGATGCATTTCCTAAAGTTTTTCCAGGGTTAAAAACTCTTGCTTATGTAAGACTGCTAACATTCCAACAATGCAAGAAAGACCTCAAACCGAGTCTGTATGCAAAAGTTATGCCACTCAGAAGTTGACCTTCCTATTTTGACCGCCATGATTCGGGAGAATGCCACATCAACACCATTACTCAGAGAAAAGGGGTTAGCCACATGACCCTAATGAAGAAGGCTCTAGAAAAGTCGACTTGTAATTCATATTGAGGGTTGAATGGGTCAAATTTAACCCCTAGTTGACTATCGAGATGTGTTATAACTAGACCACCAAGAGGAAAAGGGGTTTGATTCTATTCTAGTGCATTTTGATTCGTAGTTGAGCATAGTAGATGAGAGTGGATAAAGAGAGGGTAGAATAGAGAGGGTTTGTATTTTGTAGCAGCCCATGAGCCATAGGTCTCAATCCTTTGTATTTACACCATTTTCCATTTAGAGAAAGAGAGAGTAGAGTAGCCTCGCCTTTTAGTGGGGTTTTCTCCTAAAACGGTTTCTTAGACCATATCTTGATGTCTCATGGTTTGTGAGTGATTGTTTTTATACGTTCTCTATATTTTGCATTTTTATATTTCACATGTATAGGAAAAACACGACAACTTATTAATCCATAAATCAAAAAAAAAATAACCCTCATAATATAGATTTTGGATTTAAATAAATTTTATCAGATCTGTTGCGACAAATTGTGCAATGGAATATCCACGACAATTTATGGATAAAAAACAAACTAATGTCTTCATGGTAGTGGCTCCAATAGAATATCCACAACAATTTAGTGATAAAAAACAAATTAATCTCTTCATGGTAGTGGCTCCAACATGTAAGTTGAAAAATAAAATAATCTTATCTATCTCGGGAATTAAACCTTCTCCAAATCACTATTATACATCACATTAAAGATAAGAGAGCAAGTGGATGACACAATTAAGTAAGAGAGAAGGGTGACATTGCCTTACCAAATGGCAAATACCATGCTTATGTCATAAGCAAAATTCTCCCTCTCCATCTTTTCATTATTAAAATTGGTGTAATTAAATATTTTGATGCATTTAAGAATAATACTTTGGAAACTCCTTGTTTAGTAATACATGCCATCCCCTTTCTTGTAATTGCTCTATTGTTGACTTGTGTTCTAACATCCTTCTCTAATCTTTGCTTTATTGTTTGCTTATTTCTCAAGCGAAGCATTAAATCTGCCATGTTTTTTTGGAAGTTTTTTTTGGTGGGGTTTTTCCGATCTAATTTCTCTAAAATTTGGTAGGATTTATTGAAATCACAAGCTTGATGAGTAACTCCTGCACAATAAAAGTGTCCTAGGAGTTTTTCAGGGTGGTGAATCCATATATACAGTCAAAAAACAGTTTAAATAACACAAATCAAGATTTCACCTCAAGTTTTTCCATAAGATTCAGGCACCAGAAAATCCAAAAAACCACACTAAAGACAACTGCCAACAAATAATAACTAAACAAAAATAAAGATAAAACCCATTAATAACTACTCTAACTCCAAAACTAAATTAATATAACCTTAATACATAGATTAATATCTCTTAACTCGAAAATTAAATTAATATAACCTTAATACATAGATTAATATCTCTTAACTCGACTATAGTCAAGATGTCTTAACATATCCTTATAGAAATCTTTATCAATAATAGTGCCTAATCTTTTGGTCTAACCAATTTAAACAACATTTTTACTTTCCAATTTGAAACTTACCGCCGTAAATCGAACCAAGAACCCATGAAGTTATGTCTCCAATGAACATGATGGAAAGAGAGGGAGAGGGTTTTGTGAAAGACAAACCAAATGGACCCGAGAAAGGACACAAGCCCTTAGGAATGGGACCATTTTGGGACAAAATTGATATAAACCCCAAAGAGAAAAAAGAAAAAGGGCAAAATGTCACGTGACCCTCCAAAGCGGTTTTAGAGGTTTTCTTGATATAAAAAGTATTAGTGAGGACGAGTTCACCGTGTATAGCCGGTCGAGAAACTGGATAACCTGCTGGTCCTAACGTAGAAGAGGCGAAGGCATACCCTAAGCTCTTCCTCTTTGTGCCGTTGCTGCTGCTGTCCGCTCTGCTCTGCGAATTGGCCTGGCGAACCATTTCTGCTATTTGATCTCAGGCTCGTTTTCTTTTTCCTGCACGGTTTCTTTTAAATCAACTTTCTTTTATTTATCTATGAGTTTTTGGGGCATTTTTATACAACTCTGTGGCGGCGGGGCTTCGGTTTTCTTCAGCAGCGTAGAGTGGAGGATGTGATTTACTTGGAGAGAAAAAATGGCTTATTTTACGGTGTTGTTGTTTCTGCGCAGCTTGGATTAAATCTTAATAATCATGGCCGGAACGATAGCAGATGCGACTTTGTTCGACGCTCGTCAGTATGACGCCAAGATGAAGGAAATGTACTTGCTTTCGCCCTCCCTTCTTTGCTTATTTCGATGGGCTGATGTTCAATATATTTCTTTCCAATGTTTTTCCATTTTTATTTTTCTTTTGTTATCTTGATTTTGACTTTTTTTGAACAGCGCAGACTTTCAACAGAAGGCGACGAGCTCTTCGCAAGCTACGATGAAGTTCACGAAAGCTTCGATGAAATGGGCTTACACGAGAATCTTCTTAGAGGCATCTACGCCTATGGTATATTTAGCATTCTAGGGTTTTCGTCCATTCTTCGAGTGTCTAATGTATTTTCTATTTTGGTTAAACTAATAGTTTCATCGAGTTTTTACTGTTCAAATGTACTTTTAATCCGTTTTAGGGTTTGAGAAGCCATCTGCGATTCAGCAGAGGGGAATAGTGCCGTTCTGCAAGGGTCTTGATGTGATACAGCAGGCCCAGTCTGGAACGGGCAAGACAGCGACTTTCTGTTCCGGAATTCTGCAGCAACTCGACTATGGCTCGCTGGAATGCCAGGCTTTGGTTCTCGCCCCCACCCGAGAGCTTGCACAACAAATCGAAAAGGTCATGCGCGCTCTCGGGGATTACTTGCAGGTTAAAGTTCATGCCTGCGTAGGTGGAACCAGTGTTCGCGATGATCAGCGTATACTCATGAGTGGAGTTCATGTTGTTGTTGGAACCCCGGGCCGTGTGTTTGACATGTTACGCAGGCACTCTCTTCGCCCCGATTGCATCAAGATGTTTGTGCTGGATGAAGCCGATGAAATGCTTTCCAGGGGTTTCAAAGACCAGGTATCTACCATATTGTTTTCATATATCTACTTTCATTCAACCAAATTGTTTTCATATATACTTTTTGCCCCCCAGTAAAAGTTTATGCTTACGATCGTGTTTTAATTTCATTTTGAAACCTTCCTGGTCTATATCACCTCTTCTCATAGAATCAAAACTTAAAAAACAGATATAATAACTTAATCACAATGTAGTCAGACACTTCCCTTGTTTATTTCTGATGGGCGCGCGCCCTTACTAGTATTTGAATTTTGTATCTACTCCAATCTCTTCAAGTTTGCTGCTCCTTGATCCCATATGCCCTAAAAGTATCTTGACAAACTAATGCAGTGGCTGTCTATCCTCCCGTTTTTTTTTTGGAGAAATTTTTTAAATCATTTTGTTAAGGTTTTACTCCTTGTAACTCTTGGTTGTGTATGTTTGGGGTCCTTTTCCTTTGAACTCAACCCTAAAATTACTCTAAAGAACCTTGGTAATCCTATCATCCAGCTTAAACCCAAATTGTCCAAATCCCTAAGATCTAGTAGGGTGACCCCCTTTGAGACAGAGGATAGTTGGCTAGAATTGATAGGAGGGCTGGTGAGGTCACATTGGCCCCTTCTTGACGCCAGCAGGTGTCATAGTTCAGCTTTTGGACATTGTCCTTGGAAATGTGAGATTTTGGACATTGTCCTTGGAAATGTGAGATTTTGCTGCAATTGTCATATCCAGTAAATGCACATCTAAGAGAAACATGGCTCAAACATTAACTTTTAATTAGGATGGACAACTGTATAGCATTTGGTTCACTTGCTTTTTATAGCATGTGGCAAAAACCCTTTGTAAAATCAGTCAATAAAGGCTACATGTAACCCACAATTTCTGCAACTCTTTCCTTGTATAGATAAGAAAACTATTGTTAACATCAGTCTGGTGTGTATCCAGTAACCTGTGACTCAAACCAGTATGACTCGGGGTTGAGCATCCCCATTATAAGATTTTTTAGTTATTTGGTCGTTTCAATAATCATATAGATGATGATGATGATGGGTCCGGGAATGAATATTTTTGAAGAGAAGAGTCTTATTTCTGACTGGCAAACTCATACCAGTGTTTTATTTTATTTTTGATGATATCACTGGATTTTCATGATCTTAAAATATTTCATTGAGGTGGTAGAAAGCTGCATATTTACAATCAGAGTTGTCTGGGTGTTGTAAAACTTGTGTCTAAGATTCCTTCTGTGACAACCATGAACATTGATAAGCTCGACAGCTCGCCTTTTGGCACCTGCAACAATAAATATCTGAAAATAAAGTACAATGTGATCATTGCACAAGTGAGCCATCTGCTAGATTCATACCTTTTGCACCAATCAGTCATCGGCTAGATTCATGACTCTGTGATATCTCATGGATTATGTATTTGGTGAACTATGTTCGTTGAGTGTTTGAAAGTGTTGTTTTCACATCCAAGTGTTGTGGAACTATGTTCGATACACCAGTCAGCTATCTGCTAGATTCATGCCTTGCCAGTATCTCTTGGATTATATATCTGGGTATGGTGTGGTTTTCTCTTAAAACTCTAATGCACTTCTGTTATTCTAGAATTCATCCATAATAATGTTTCCGGTCTTTCTTCATTCTGACTGTACTGGTTGCTATATCAGTTTTAATGTTTCTAATTATTTGGAAATTGGATGGGCCATTACTGAATATGTATATTTTCTTGCCTACACAGACTTGTTGTTTGGCTTTGGTTTCTTCATGCTTCTTATTTGGTTTTACATGGATTCATTAATTGACTGCTTGTTTCTTATGAAACTGATTTGCATTGATTTTAATATTCAAGCTTCCTCATGTTCTTTGATGCAATCGTCTGAACTTTTTGTCTCTCCAGATCTATGATATTTTTCAGCTACTCCCTTCAGCGATTCAGGTGGGTGTTTTCTCTGCTACAATGCCCCCTGAAGCACTTGAGATCACCAGGAAATTCATGAGTAAGCCTGTGAGGATTCTAGTGAAGAGGGACGAGTTGACACTCGAGGGTATCAAGCAGTTCTATGTCAATGTTGAAAAAGAGGATTGGAAACTTGATACACTGTGTGATCTGTATGAGACCCTGGCAATCACACAAAGCGTTATTTTTGTTAACACCAGGCGAAAGGTTGATTGGTTGACGGACAAGATGACAGCTCGTGACCACACTGTCTCCGCTACTCATGGGGACATGGATCAAAACACCAGGGATGTCATTATGAGGGAATTTCGATCTGGATCCTCACGTGTACTGATTACAACTGATCTGCTGGCACGTGGTATTGATGTGCAACAAGTCTCACTAGTCATCAACTATGACCTTCCTACCCAGCCAGAAAACTATCTCCATCGAATTGGTCGTAGTGGCAGGTTTGGAAGGAAGGGTGTGGCAATTAACTTTGTTACAAGAGATGATGAGAGAATGCTACAAGACGTTCAGAGGTTCTACAATGTCGTTGTTGAGGAGCTTCCTTCTAATGTTGCTGATCTTCTCTGAGGCCTTGTTAGAAAGCTTTTGCGCTAGATATTCAAATTATCTTTTTTATTTTTATTGTCACGCAATTCTTTATCTCGCCTCAAAACAAGCGACAGGTTTTGAGTAGTAAACTTTGAGGCCTATAAATTTGAGATTTCTTAGTATTGGAGTAGGTGTTGGGCGCTAAAAGCTTGCTGTTCATCCAGATAAGGACTATTCAAGTTTTTATCCGTTGGTCATATTTGACATAAAAAATTCTCATGTGATACAGACAACAATTTTTTGATGTTTCTGAGTTGTCTGTATTGTTTGATTTATTCCATTGTTGAACCTCTGATGTATGAGATGCACTCCTTGGAAATTTTGTACCACTTAGATTATTTGTGATACCAATTGTCATATGCAATATGATGCAATATTTTTCTGAATGTGCAATCTGTAAAGTAAACTGCAATTAAGTTATTTTAGCACTAAATCAAAATGCTGCAATCTTTTTTTTGGATAAAATATGATGAGTTTTGTCAGTGGAGACTAGGTTAAATCAACATGCTGCGATCTGTTTTTTTGAATATAATATGACGAGTTTTGTCAGTGAAAACTAGGCTTATTTTATGATGCAAGATTTTCTCTCTGAATGCTCTGTTTGTAAAGGCTTCAATCTGGTAATTTCAGCCCTAAATTAAGTCATCTTATCTACACTGCCTTACAGTTTGAATATAACAATTTTTGTAGAAGCACATTGACAATTTTTAATAGTTCTGGTAATTTGACAGTTCTGTTTATAACTTACAAGCAACATGGACTATATTCTTACTGCTTTTTGGCATTGCTCTTTCATTGAATGTTGATTTGGTTACTTTTACTGCTGAAGGCATTCTAGCATGAGATGTATGTTATGATTGGATGTTATCTGTGCTCAAGACTGGCCAAATTTGTATATGATTGTCTGGCAGGATTTCCATTCATCTGTCAAACCAGGATCCTCTGTCACTTCAAACTGCCTGCCACTTGTGTAATGGTACTACCCGAAGGTTTCTTGCATTTATTACCACTTCTTTTGAACTAATTCGATTCAATTGTTTGTGGAGTGTTTAATAACATGGCCGTATTTTTGGCAGATCGCTGAAAGTTCATTATTTTTTCGGTGAGCAATGTTTTTGGCCTGAAAAAATTATGTTCATTTTCTTATTTTTTTGATTTTTGCCTTTTTTTGTTCTGTTTTGTTTTTTTACGAAATTTTGAAAATATATATATATATATATTTTGTATTTTTAATGTTTGCTGCAGTTTGTTTTTTTCAAAAAGATGTTTTCTGGAGTCTCCTTGGAAGGCCATACAATCTGGGATAAAAGGAAGATATGGTTGCATCGTTGTACTTACAAGTTACAGTTGTGTTTCTTCGATCATTTCATTTCATTGTGTTTCATTGGTTGTTGTACCTGGGTGTCTTCGTGAAGTTATGATATTGGTTTCTTCTTCCTATGGCTTGCGGATAGTGTCGGATCTACATTGTTATTTCCCAAAGTTATGCTGTTATATCTATTGTACATATTTCCCATTTCTCTAGGATATAAATAAGATATCATTTCACTTTCGTTGTTGTACTTACGTCGGGGTTTCTTCATTAAATAATTTTATAGTTGCTCAACTGACACTAAATTTTTAGTGATGATTTGTTAAATGAAGGGACCTGTGATGGTAATTTCTGAATCCCGTAAGTGATCTACATTATTATTTTGCGGAAGTTGTTAGCTGGAGAGTGTATTGTAGATGGCTCCCTGTCTTAGATTGTAAATATGTCCGCCTTAATTAACTCTTGCCACTTCTCAAAGTGGCATATGCATGGCTGCGGGAATTCTTTACATTCTTCTTCTAAAACAGTAAATTTGGGCATTGGGAAGTCTCTCAGGCTTTTTGAAACAGGCCTTGTATTTCCAAATAATTTACTTTAAATATTCAAATTGATTTAGTAGTTTTAACTACCAGTGAAACCCTCATTTTATCAGGTGAACATATTTTTAGTTATAATATATTCCTTAATGGTACACTCAGTTGTGCAGATTTGTGAGCATTGGAACGGCCTTAAGTGATTCATAGGGCCTGTTCTCTCAGTCGTTGGCAGCAATACCATCATAATGACTGAAAGCTTCCCTCCGCTAAACAGTGTTCAATAAAAACCAGAAATAGAGTTATCTTCAGGCAAATGAAACTTGTCCAGATATTTTCTATGTTTTGAGAGAGTTTGTGTGTCTTGAAATCAGGATATTTTCTGTGATGAGGTCATAATTTGTTTTATGCATGCATCAAAGTTACTCATTTGTAAAAATTACAAATATTATGGGCTAGTCATGTTTTGTTTCATACATTCTATAAAAGCGGAGCCATGTCTATGGAATTAAGAGCGCAATTTGTTGGGTATGTCATAGTAAAAATATCCATTCTATTGGCGTTCCTATGCACCTTTGAAGGGAATTGCTAGCTATTCCTACAAGTTTTATGAGGATATAACTGGTGCATATAAATCATTCATTGTTATGAGACTACAGCCAAAATCTTATTGAAGAAGTTTCAGAAAATTTGTAGGGCATTGTTGGTTGGCAGATCCCACTTTTGGGGTCTTCAGTGGGGTTTTGACTATAATGTAGACATGTATTCGAGTCTAATAGCTGGAAACACTTCGTAAAAATGTATAACATTGTTTGAAAGGCATTGGAGTTGGAAACACTGTAAAATATGTATAACATTTTTTGAAAGGCAGTGAAGAATGTTGTGCTCTTCTCTCTATCCAATAAGAATCTTATGATTCTCAATCTTGTAAAATTTTAATCCCCCAAGCAGTAACAATAAATAACACAACCAAGGTTTGTCATAACAAATTGTGACAGCTAGCCAGTGAAATGATACAGATTCTATCTTAAGACCTAGAAGTGGGATCTTAGACAGTGCCATTGCTTTTTAATTGTCATAGGCCTTTCCATTTGTAATATTGTCTGAATAGCTGTTGAAGTTCATTAGTTAATCATGTGATTTATGTATTCGACTTTTGCATCGAGGCAGTTCACTTCGTCAGTGGAACTGCTTTCATGGTCTTCTGTGAGTTGCAACCAAATCTCTGCAATAACAAGTCCTCCCTTGCTACCAGATGTCTTCCCAAGCTTCTCTCATAAGCTTAGTCTTTTGGCATCTCTTCGGTTTCCTCCTCTCGAACCAATTGAGCTCTCGCTCCAGGTTTGCTGCAATCTTCTCACCTTCACAAAATAAAATAAAAAATTACAAGCTTACAAATCTTCAGCAAAACTGTACTTCTTCTTTTTTCGCATGCAAAATCTCTTTTCCACAGGGAATATTCTCCCGCTTTGATACCACTGGATGGGGATGAGATTCTGGGGTGAACCAAAATCCCATTTTCCCAATAAATCGTAATAAATCGTCTTTGAGACCTGTGGGTTATGGGCCACGATGCCTTTTAGAAATGCTTCTCAAGGTCTCACTTGCCTTATGGGCCAATGAGTCATTCATCTTTTCAAGAAGTTGTGGCAGATTCTTGGGAAGCTCCAGACCCTCTTTCGCGTAAACCAAGTAGCCTCTCCTTGTTTTCGGTCCACACACGCTTCCGCTGCGGATTGTTGCTCCACCACGACTAGCCAATCCTCGGCCACGCCATTGGCACATCGATCGTTGGACCTTCGTCATCCTCTTCTGCATTTAACTGTGTTTCATTGGAAATAACCAGTGAATATAATACCTGAATGGAAGATAGTGGCATCCAATCATTTCTCCCCTCAGCCCATAACAGTGTACCTCTATGAAATAGCATGACGCATAATATTCTCGTAATTCAGCAACTGTGTAATTTCCCACGGGTTCTTGGTTATCCCCCAGTATGTACCACCCAAGCTCTTGCCCTGCCAGGGCATTTGGATCACTTGCACTCTTTGTAGCGCTGTCCATGGTGAATGTATCGAAGCTTTAACACGATTTGGAGGCGGCTCTCCTCATGCCCTCTTTCTCTGTAATTGCAAGTAATTTGACACTTCATATTATACTGCCAGGCCCTCAACTCTTCATAAAAATCTACCGAAAACTATGTACACTAACATGCCTATTCTGTGGCATTCATATTTTCATTTTCAGCTGAAAAGAAAACCATGCTTATTCTGTGGCATTCATATTTTCATTTTCAGCTGAAAAGAAAACCGGAAAACAATTCAAACAAAAAACTTACAAAGACACAATTCAAACAAAAAACTTACAAAGACACAAATTCACGAAGAGGCATTTTCATTATTTACAAACTCAGATTACAATTTAAGGAGAATTCTCCAGCAACTATATTCATTATTTACAAACTCAGATTACAATTTAACAAACTCAGATTACAATTTAAGGCATCTCAGCGTTAATCAAGAATTCTTAAGCAACTATATTTTTCCTTCTCTCATACGCATAGGTTTTTTTTTCCTGTTTCTTGATTCACTAATGAATTCTTAATATCTTGTTATACATACATTCAGTTTTAACTGATTTTTTAATTTTTTAATTGAAATTTGTTCATTAACCGAATTTTGTTCAAAGTTACCCTGGTTGTCCATGTTTTTGCCCTTGTGTCTTCTTTCTTTAATTTTTTTTCCACTAAGGTGTTTGGATGCTCTGCATCAGTTTTATTTGAAAATCTTCTTCATAGGGGCTTGATGTTGACCTAGATTTTTAACACTGACTGTTCATCCCATGCTTGGGCTTGTAAACATCAATCTGTACATTAAGCTTTCCACTATATTGTGATATAAGACTTTTACCTTTCTTGAATTACGATATAGGACTACCATTAGTTATGCTATGTAACGCGGCTTTGTATACCATATATAAAGCTATTGACCATACTATAACATGAGATTTATTACCCTTTTCTGGTTCATTATGATCTCGCTTGTTTCACACGTTTTGTAGTTATCAAAATCTTTTCATAATATATGTAATGTAAAAAAATATCTTATAATTTATCCCTGCGCAGCAGTGATTATACTTTTATGTCAAAAGTTTTCTATTAGTGTGGCATTTTTTTAATAAAATTGAACTTTTTAACTCTATTGATTTTGGTGTGCAAAAGAATCCAGAGCAGCGTCACAGATTCCTGGACTTGTGAAAAACCGTCCAAGTATATTGCAATACATCAATGGGTATTGCGTTGACTCTTAATTACTTGGCGCTCAATTTTTGGTTTAACAAAGTTCAATTTTATAAATAATTTTTTTATTTTCTATAATTTTTTTACTGGACTTTAACATCTGACTGCATAATACATGGTAAATTGTGATATTGCAATTATTATTTTAAGTTTAACATCTGATTACATTTTATTATTTTTTATTAATAAACTAATAATTATATTTAAAAAATATAATGGAATTTTAAGTCTTTACTAATCAGATGGAATTCTAATCCTTACATTAATTTAAATTCAATATTTTTACTATAATTTTTGTTATATTTAAACTAAACGATATTTTTACTACAATTTTTGTTATATTTAAACTAAACGGCATGTTTCATCATCTTTTTTAAAATTGTTCCAATGATTTCGAAGCAAGGTTTTATAAAATATTGTGTTAAATTATGATATTGGAGTTTAATTTTTTTTAAGTATCTTTGAAGCAAGGCTTTATAAAGAATTGTGTTAAATTATGATATTATCCGGAACAAAAGGGTTTAGGTTTGCTTCAAAAGTATTGTGTTAAATTATGATATTATCCGGAACATAAGGGTTTAGGCTTCGCATGTTTCATGAAAGTTTATAAAGGTTAATATTTATAGTGTCTTTGAAGCAAGGCTTTATAAAGTTTATAAAGTATTGTATTAAATTATGATATTATCTGGAACACAAGGGCCATTTAGTAGAAATGTAAATCTGCAAATTATTTCAGGTTACCTTATTTTCTTTATGTACAATGATATTATTGTATCTTTAGATACGTGAGAGGAGATCCCAAGTGCTGCTGGGGTTGTTCTTTCTTTGGAGAAAACGTATAGAAGTTTTACAGAGACTCGTTTTAAAAAGAGCAATGGCTAAGGGTCTGCCTCAGAGAGACAAAGACCTCGATGGAAGCTGTAAGTGAAAAAGACTTTAAGTGGAGCTAGAAACCCCACACCATGCAGCTCCACATCCAGGGCAAATTCACAGGAACTTTGCTGTAAGTGAAAAAGACTTTAAGTGGAGCTAGAAACCCCACACCATGCAGCTCCACATCCAGGGCAAATTCACAGGAACTTTTTCGAGGAGGAAAAAGATGCGAGCAAATCGAAGCGACCAGCGAACAAGTCACCACTGAAGAAGCGAGTACAGAGGGAAAGTGGAGTAACAAACAAATCATTGCGAGATGAATTTTGGCAAGAGGATTGAAATCTTGGCTGCCAGGAATGTGGATAGCGTTTGGGAAAAAAACAAAGAGGTTCTTTGCTGGCGTTTGAAGGAGAGGCGAGAAGGCGATTGTGAAGGCCATCCCAACGAGTCGTTGCTTTTAGAGGCGGCAGGTACTTACTACAAGCGGAGGCCAAGCTACGGGAGACCAGTGTTCCTTTTGATCCCAGCAGAATGGAATTGACTCAGCAGTAGATATGAATTAATTTTCATAATTAAAAGAAATGGATTTGCCAATGCAATAAAGATAACTTTTGGTTGTTTAAAAGCAATCGTTTTCGCTTTGTTGGGAGGAATCAATATAAGTTGCTGGGAAGGGATCGATCTGCACTGTTAACAAAATTCAACGTCTTTTAACTGGAATTGGTTCGGCTGTTCTTTGATTGGAACTGGCTCGGCATTAAAGATTATTAGACTTAGTCAAACATTGTTAAAACAAATGGATTTGGAGCATCAAAGCAAACGAAGCCCATCTTGATGAGAATTTTATTTGACGTGGTTTAATAGATAGGCTTATTTTTTTTTGTTTTTTAACAAATCCCGTTTTTTAACAAATCGCTGGGTAGCCTGTTTAATGGATGGCTTTTGTAACTATGTTGTGCTTGGGTTGGGGCTAGTTCATCTATGAGAGGGAAGAATAATTTTCTTACAATGGAATGGAATGCTAACTATGCTAAGAGCCTCAGTGAGGCCAACCTGCCTTTTTATTGGATGGAAGAACAATTTGCGTCAGGATTGTGTGAAGCTCTATTGAGCTTGGATGTCTTTTGGGATGGTTTAATTCCCCCAAAGTGGCTTCCATCCTCAACCCCTCCATGAAATTTGATTTTGAGACAAGTTGGGAACTAAATCCCATCAAAACCAATCAGTGTACAGCTCATGGATGATGGAGAAATTACTTCATTTTATTGAAGATTTACTTTGGTTAGAAGAATCATTTTGTTTAAGTTTGAGCATATGGCCTTCCTTCTCAACTTGAAGGCAAGAGACATGTTATTGGGATCAATATATATTCACTTAAGAGTGCCACATATACTACTCTATTCCATAGCTTGAACATGTCGATTTTGGTAGAGTTCAACTTATGTGGGGATGATCATAACGATTCTTCCCAACCACCTAGGCTAAAGCTCAATTGAGAGAATGTTTTTATATGGAGTAATATGAGACTAATATATATGATATGAATATGATAAGCTCAAGAGAGTCATATATGATGTTAAATGTATATGTAATGGAGTAAATATATATGTAATACTGGTTGGCATAATAACAAGGGTCACATATATACTATGTGAATAGAAACCAATTATGTAATCATTATTGAAAAACATATGATTTGAATGTCTACTTGGCATAATAACAAGGGTCATATACACTTTGTGAATAGAAACCCAATTATGTAATCATTATTGAAAAACATATGATTTGAATGTCTACTTGGCATAATAACAAGGGTCATATACACTTTGTGAATAGAAACCAATTATGTGATCATTATTGAAAAACATATGATTTGAATGTCTACTTGGCATAATAACAAGGGTCATATACACTTTGTGAATAGAAACCAATTATGTGATCATTATTGAAAAACATATGATTTGAATGTCTACTTGGCATAATAACAAGGGTCATATACACTTTGTGAATAGAAACCAATTATGTGATCATTATTGAAAAACATATGATTTGAATGTCTACTTGTTGAATGGGAAGCCCAACCCAACTCTACAACTTAACCCAATATGGAGGGGAGGTAGATCTCATGTAAACATGTAGTGAGGCACTCTACAACTCTACAACCCAACTGAGTATGGAGGTAGATCTTATGTAAACATGTAGCGAGAGGTGCTCTACAACCCAACCCCCAACCCGGAGGTAGATCTCATGTTTAACATTTACCCGGAGGTAGATCTCATGTAAACGTAATGTTTAACATTTACCCGAAGGTAGATCTCATGTAAATCTCATGTTTAACATTTACCCGGAAGATCTCATGTAAACGTAATGTTTAACATTCCGAAGGTAGATCTCATGTAAACGTAATGTTTAACATTTACCCGGAGGTAGATCTCATGTAATGTTTAACATTTACCCGGAGGTAGATCTCATGTAAACGTAATGTTTAACATTTACCCGGAGGTAGATCTCATGTAAACGTAATGTTTAACATTTAACATTTTTAATCTAATGTCAACCATATTAAAAATCAATATAATTATGTATAAACACTATAAATTTAAAATATAAAGAGGTTTATGAACACCAACCCGGAAATGTTTAACATTTAGATCTCATGTAAACGTAATGTTTAACATTTAACATTTTTAATCTAACGCCAGCCATATTTAAAAATCAATATAATTATGTATAAACACTATAAATTTAAAATATAAAGAGGTTTATGAACACTCAAAAAGAGGTATGGTAAGAGAGGCGCTCTACAACCCAACCCGGAAATGTTTAACATTTAACATTTAATAACATTTAACATTTTTAATCATCAGCCATATTTAAAAATCAATATAATTATGTATAAACACTATAAATTTAAAATATAAGAAAAGAGGTATGGTAAGAGAGACGGTGCCGACCATATTTAAAAATCAATATAATTATGTATAAACACTATAAATTTAAAATATAAAGAGGTTTATGAACACTCAAAAAAGAGGTATGGTAGATGAATAAAAATAAAAAATAAACAAGAGGTATGGTAAATAAATAAAACATTTTTCATATTCACTCCACAGGTATGGTAAATATATAAAACTTTTTTTATATTTACTCCAGAGGTATGGTAAAGAAATAAAAATATAAATAAATTAAATGTATGGTAAATAAATAAAGAGGTAGGGTAAATAAATAAATATAAAGAAGTTATAAAGAGGCATGGTAAATAAATAAATAAATTAGAGGTATGGTAAAGAAATAAAGAGGTATGGTAAATAAATAAATAAATATAAAGAAGTTATAAAGAGGTATGGTAGATAAATAAAAATATATCAAATGGGATTAGAAATCAACATCTAATTCTATACCAAACCTATGGGCCAAATACCATGGTAAATGAATAAATATAAAAGAGTTATAAAGAGTTATAGTAAATAAATAAAAATATATCAAATAGGATTAGAAATCAACATCTAATTATATACCAAGCCTATGGTCCAAATACCATGGTAAATAAATAAATATAAAAGAGTTATAAAGAGATGGTAAATAAATAAAAATATATCAAACATGATTAGAAATTAACATCCTAATTATATACCAAGCCTATGGGCCAAATACCATGGTAAATAAAAGAGATAAATAAATAAAAATATAAATAAACCAAAGGTATGGTAAATAAATAAATTTTTTTTTTTACTCCATAAACCTCTTTATTCTTACACTCAAAAAGAAGTTATATTTAGGTGAAGCCTATGGACCAAATACCATGCAAAAAAAAAGAATTATTAACCATAATATTAATATTAACCCTCTCAACTTTGGATTAATACAATATTAAATTTGTTATATTATAATATATATTAACCTTAGATATATATGGGAGGGAAGAACAAAGACATAGAGTGATATAGGTGGAGATATAGGGGGAGTGACAAGGGAGAGATGGAAATAAACTAAAGGAGAGGGGAGAGGAGGAATGAAGAGAGAGGGGGAGAGGAGTGAGAGAGTTAGAGAAGGCTAAGAGAGGGAGAGGGAGAGACAAAGATGGAGGGGGGAGAGTGGGAAGGAGATAATGAGAAGATTCAAGGAGAGAGAGAGAGAGAGAGATGGGGGAAGAGAGAGGAAGGTAGGAGAGGAAGGATGAGAAAGAGGACTTTTGAGAGAGGAGGAGAGAGGGAGGGATAGAGAGATGGAGTTGGAGAGGGAGAGAGGGAGGGAAGAAGAAAGACATAGAGTGAGAAGTGGAGAGAGAGTGTGTCAAGGGAGAGATAGAGAGAGAGTGTGTATGTTTAGGGGTGAGATAAAGAGACAAAGGAGAGATAGAGAGAAAGGGGGAGAGAAGGAGAGAGGGAGGGATATAGTAACACACACACATAGAGAGAGAGAGAGATGGGGGAAGAGAGAGGATTGGAGGGAAGAGAGAGAGAGAGAGAGAGTATGAGAGCGGACTTGAGAGAGAGAGAGGAGGAGAGACAAAGGGATAGGGAGATGGAGTTGGAGGGGGGGAGATGGAGGGAGAGAGGAGGAGAGACACAAAAATAGGGAGATGGAGTTGGAGGGGGGTAGAGGGAGGGAGAGAGGAGGAGAGACAAAGGGATAGGGAGATGGAGTTGGAGGGGGGGAGAGGGAGGAAAGAAGAAATAAATAGAGAGTGAGAAGTGGAGAGAGAGAGAGAGGGAGAGATGGAGAAAGAGTGTGTATCTTTAGGGGTGAGATAAAGACACAAAGAAGGAGATATGGAGAGAATGGGGGAGAGGAGAGAGGAGAGAGGGAGGGATATAGCAACAAAGTTAGAGAGAGAGGCGGGAGAGAAAGGGAGAGAGAGGAAGGAAGAGAGAGAGGATGTGGAGAGAGGGAGGGAACGAGAGATGGAGTTGGAGCGGGAGAGAGAGGGAGGTAAGAAGAAAGAAATAGAGAGAGAAAGGTGGAGAGAGAGAGAAAGGGAGTGATAAAGAAGATGGAGAGAGAGGGAGAGAGGACAGTAGGAGGGAAGAGAGATAGAAGTGGGGGAGAGGGAGAGAAGGGGAAGAGAGAAGGAGGGAGAGGAGGAGGGAGGGAGGGATAAATAGATTGGAGAAAGAGAGTGTATGTTTTGGGGGTGATATAGAGAGACAAAGGGAGATAGAGATATAGATGGAAAGTGAAGAGAGGGAAGAAGAGAGAGATGGAGAGAGGGAGGGAGGGATATAGAGATTGATAGATATGGAGTGAGAGAGCGTGTGTTTGGGGGGTTGAGATAAAGAAGGAGAGATGAAGGGAGATATAGATATAGATGGAGGGGGAGAGAGGGAAGATGATTTCTTTCAATAGATGCATTTATCTCAGTGTAGATGGTGATTTCTAATCCTATTTGATTGTTGTCACTAGATGCATTGATTTTAGTGTAGATGTTGATTTCTTATGATATTTGATTTCTTGCAATAGATGTATTGATTTCAATATGATTTCTAATCCTATTTGTTTGCTTGCACTAAATGCATTGATTTTAATGTAGATGGTGATTTCTAACCCTATTTGATTGCATGCACTAGATGCATTGATTTCAATGTAGATGTTGATTTCTATTTGTTAGCCCTGAGGTACAACGCTGTTATTTTGAAGGCTAAAGGAAGGAAATGGTCTGTTTTGCTGTCATGGAAAGGTCCCCACACGGTCCATCACCCCACTCTCCTCACTCTTCCACTCCCATTCTCGTTCGCTCATATCCTAACCCAAACCTCACATCCTAACAAAACCCACTTTCACCTTGACCCTATGTAAATTAACCCATTTTTGCCCTGAAAACCTTACCTTTTCGCCCATACACGCCCTTTGCACATTTCTCAAGGACATCTCATACCTCTGTGTCCCCCCGCTGTCGATCTTCCCATCGATCCGACGACTCGCACTTCACACGACCGATGTTACATGCTCGATCAATCATCACCGTTAGATCATTCCCACCAGATCTAATGGCTGTTGCGCATATCGCGCGGGCAACAAGCGAGAGGGATACCTGCCCGATAAAGGTTTTCCTCTCTCTCCTCCGCTATTACGTGGCGCCTGATGAATGGAATCGGGCAGGCTCCGACCTTTACCGCCTACCGCCCAATTGACTGCCTGATAGAAACCATTTCCACTCAAATTAAACTTCTTTCGGGCGTTATCTTTAGAGCACCTCCTCCACCCGATAGCCGTCTGATCTGCCCATCCAAGATCTGATGGCTCGGACTTATTTCGCTCCCGCCACGACTTCAGGCCTCCGGCGATTGATCTCCTCCGTTCATCTCTCCCAATCCAATGACCTTCGTTCATGATTACCTCAGTTCGTCCTTCGCCGCCCGACCAACATCCTAACCATTGATCCATCCCACCCAACGGCCCATATGCCCTCGTACCCCACTTCCCATCAGTCACCCAGGGAGGAAGTTGTTGGATTTGTCAGTGTTTGTGACAGTTGGACAGTTGAATTGAAATAACAGAATACATGGCCGAAAAAGGAAAAAACAATAGCACGATCAACCGAACTAACAGAAATGATCGTGGAACATCACAGCGCGTGCGAGCCACATGACAGCGCGATGAAATTCCCAGAATTTGATTACTGTGTTTGTTAGAAACATAGCCCATGTTCTCATGTCTATTTGGTTATGAAGTCAAGTAGTTAGAAGCCAGAGGGGATAGATTAAGACATCTCGAGCCCTAGAGAGCCCGAGAGCATTGTAAAAAGCCTATAAATGGCTGAAAGTTAGAAGAAACAAAGGTTCAACTTTTGGAGACTGTGGATACTCTGTTCCTCCCAGCGTCTCATCTTCATTCCAGTAATACAAGTTTCTTTTGCTATTACATGTTCAATTGCCTTCTCCTCCTCTGTTCTAAGCTTGCACTTGAATAGGTTATTCATGTTTTCTTCTGTGTCTAATGCCAGATAACTGTCATCTTATCTCTGCGTTGATAAATTAGATTTGCAAGCTTCATTTACTTTCTGTAGCTAGCCATTCATATGTGTTTATGTATGCATCCGCTGGTACAGTTAGGATTCTCCATCTATGCATTGGATCTATAAACTATTGAGCATTAGTGGTCTAAAGCCTTGTTAAGCTGAGGGTGTTCATGCATGTTTTGAGTGAAAACATAGTTGAAACAATCATCTGACTTGATCCAAACCCCAATCCATTCCAATAGTTCAGAGAACAATATTCAAGATTTATATGTTACCAGGCATCTTCGAGCTACAACCTAGGAGAGTTTCCTGGAGTGATAACATAATTAACACCGTTGCCGAGGAGAGGAGACTGAAGCTCAACTTCCCTGGGGGACGACACAGATCCAACTTTGATGATAGACAAAGTCTGGACACTTTTTGGGTTGTAATCATCTATCTGGCGACTCTACTGGAGGACGAACCTCTTGGCGACTCCACTCCATAGGGCTAGCTCAATTTGTGAGGCATACTCGGAGAAATCCTCAGAAGCCACAAGATGATCCAGTACCTGACCCTAAAAGAATCATCAAAGAAAGAAAGGTGTTGTAGAAAGGAACATCAGTTTCAGGTAGTTCTAAGCAATATTCTATATCTCTTCAAGAAAATCATGTGATAGAACAAATACATGTTGAGAGTATAGCATCTAATACTAACAGTGAAGAAAAAATCTCAGAGAGTCATAGAGCTCCTTATCCTTTAGGTTATTCTTTTGTTGTAAGCCCTAAGGAAGCCTCTCCTCCTATCCATCATATTCCCTTAGTCCTATCAGTTACTCCTCAACCCTCTGTCATTTAGACTTCCAATACCCTTATAGCCACCACAACTATGGCAGGACCACAAGCACCTACCAAAATGGAAAGAATCATAGCTGCTAGGTATGGACCTCTAGTACTGCCCACTCCTTTGAATGCCATGCCTACTGGAGAATACCAGAAGTATATGCCTAATTTCATTGGGACTGAAGGTGTTACAGCTGAAGAACATCTTGAATCATTCTATAGCTATGCTGATAACCTGGACATTAGTGAAGATGATGTATGGATGAGAGTCTTTGTCCAAAGTCTAGATGGAGAGGCTAGAAAATGGTTCAGAGAGCTGACCCCAAGGTCTATAACAAATATTGAGGCTTAAGATGATGTATTCCTAAAGCATTGGGGGGATAAGAAGGATCTACTCTACTACCACACCGAGTTTGGGAACTTAAAGAGGGAAAATGGTGAGTTGTTGTCTGATTTTAATAAGAGGTTTAACCGCATGTACAACAAGATACCAGCTGAAGTAAAACCCACTACTACCTCTGCTAAACTCACCTATTCCAATGCTTTTGATTTTGACTTCTGTCTACTATTGAGGGAGAGACGATGTGCTACCTTGGTTGATATGTAGGATGCAACCTTAGAGGTAGAGTCAAACATCATGGTTGTAGAGAAGCTCAAGAGGAATGTTGATAGAAGGAGACAGAGGGGCGAATCTTCATCATCTTCAGATCCCAAGTTAGATAAAATGACCAAGATGATAGAGTCATTAGCCTCTGAAATATCCAAATTAAAGGTTGAGCAGCACCTTGGGAAAGGAAGAGTTCCTAATACCTTTGCTCCTATAAATCCAAATCCATATAGAAGAGCTAATGAGCAGTTGCAGATTTTGCAAAGAAGCAAAGATGCCAATGAAGACCAAAGGGTGAAGACCCATTTCCAGAATGTAGTCATGGAAGAAGAGCACTATGAAGAAGAGGATGAGATCCATTGTATGGAAGACAAAGGCAGTGCCTCCTTTTTGACCTTAGCTGCCCATGAAAAGTCATTATTCAATGACCAGATCAGCCAAGAGTGGGATGGTGGAGCTGTTATGCAAACTGGTGATCAACACAGATATGATCTGACGTTAAAGATGAATAATGTCAAGGAAACTCTTGTTCAGAAAGCTGCTGTCCCTCCAATACAGCAAACTAATAAGCAAAAACGACCGACAGTTGATCCCATCATCCTCAAAGCTCCAGCTCACGAGGTAAGAGGCCTTGACAAGTTTCCTTCTCCTTTCAGTTTGCAATCAGAAATTCAGAAGATAAGAATACTTATACCTTTGATTGAATTAGTGAAGAATGAGTCCTTCAAGAGATCTATCCTCGAGGCCCTTGAGCCTAATGCCATCCAAGCCTCCACTGACTATGTAAATCTGCAAGATGACAAACCCGCTGTTGTTCTCAGCCCAATGATTGAAAATTACGATGACAACTCCCCATCATTCTATGTCTCTTTGACTATTTATGACAAGATTCTTCATCACTGCCTTCTTGACACAGGAGCCAGCCATAATCTAATGCCCAAGGCTCTCATGGATGAGTTGGGTCTTGACATTACCAAGCCTTATCATGACCTGTTTTCTTTTGACTCTAGAAAGGTGAAATGTTTGGGATTAATCAAAGACCTAGCCATCACCTTGTCTCAGTTGCCCATGAAAAGCATGATTATGGATATTGTGGTAGCAGATGTCCCCCCCCCCAAGTTTGGCATGTTGCTTTCCAGAGGTTGGATCAAGAGATTAGGTGGAACATTGCAAAATCATCTGTCCTATGCTACTGTCCCAGTTTTTGGAGGTGAGAGTAGGAGATTATACAGAGAAGCTCAGTTGGCTTATATCATCAGTGATGAAAAGAATCCCACCAATCATCCCATCTATGCTGTTGACACTGATTTTGGAGCCTGTATTCTTCAGATTGAAGAATCCCAGTTGGCCTCCATGCAACTTAGGAAACCGGTTTGCCAGATCATAGAGTAAGAAGGCTCACGAATTTGGGACATGTTCTTTGATGGAGCTTGCTCTAAGGAAGTTGCAGGGGCAGGTGTAGTCCTTGTATCCCCCACACAAGAATGCATTCATTTATCTTTCAAGTTAAATTTTCAGGTCACAAATAACATAGCAGAATACAAAGCTTTGATATTGGGCTTAAACGCTGCTAAAGAGATGGGCATCAAAGGACTAAAGGTGTTTGGAGATGCAAACTTTATCATTCAGCAGGTGAACAAAAATTTCCAAGCAAAGCATCCAAGGCTGAAATCTTATAGAGATGAGGTATGGAAGCTCAAGGGTTCTTTTAATAGTTTCAACATTTCTTACATCCCTAGAATGAAGAACCAGCTTGTTGATTCCCTTGCTGTGTCTGCTAGCACGTTTATCCCTCCTTTGCCTCCTAAATTTACTTATGAAGTTCAGGTGAAATATAGACCATCTCTGCCTGACAATGTCAAATACTGGAGAGTTTTTGAAGATGACAATGAAATTAATAGGTTTTTACAAGTCATTGATGAATTTTCTGAAATGCACATTGACCAAGAAAACAAAACCATTGAAGATGCAACTAGTCCAAGCTAAAGGACGAAATTGGTCAGGATAACATTGTTCAACTACCTAGTAACCATATACCCAAAGGATTGGTGCCCCTAGAGATGCTGTTTGATCATAATGATGTACCTTATAAGCCTGCCAAAAAAGAAAATGAGTCTGCAGTTCATAGACATAATGTAGAGAGTCTAGACCATTCAAAAGTACATAAATCTATCCACCCACTTGTCTTCTACCCAAAGTTCTGAGTATTGCACCATGATGAAACAATTTTATGATATTTTTGCTTGGGAGTACAGTGATATTAAGACCTATGACACAAACATCATTCAACATAAGATTCCACTGGAGAAAAACACCATCCCTTTTAAGCAGAAATTAAGACCTATCAACCCTCTCTTATTGCCTTTGATTGAAAGGGAAATCAAGAAGCTGTTGGATGCCAAGATCATAGTTCCCCCGAGGTATTCAAAGTGGATACCTAACCTTGTGGTAGTGAGAAAGAAGAATGGAGAAATCAGGCTCTGTGTTGACTTCAGGAATTTGAACAAATGCTCTAAAAAAAACAACTACCCCCTGCCTAAGATGGAACATTTGTTGCAAAAAGTTTTAGGGGCTAGAGTCATGTCTTTCTTAGATGGATTTTCAGGTTACAATCAGATCGCTGTACATCTAGAAGATCAGGAAAAGACCGCCTTCACTACTCCCTGGGGCACTTTCATGTACTCCAAGATGCCTTTTGGACTGATGAACGCTGGGGCTACTTTTCAGAGGGCCATGGACATAGCCTTTGTGGGAGAGAAGGACAAATTTGTCCTTATTTACCTTGATGACATAACAGTATTTTCCAGCAGTCACAAGGACCATTTGCAGCGTTTGAAGGAGGTGTTTCTAAAGTGCAGACAATTTGGAATTTATGTGAACCCAAATAAGTCACAATTTTCTTTAGAAGAAGGCAATCTTCTGAGACATATTGTTTCTGCTGAAGGTGTGAAGATTGATCCAACAAGAGTTCAAGCAATTCAAACAATGTCCATCCCAAGATCAAAAAGGGACATTCAATCTTTCCTGGGTAAGATTAACTTTGTTATGAGGTTTATTCCAAACTTTGTAGAGCTAGTAAAGCACATCACTTCCATGTTGAAGAAAGAATTGTTGGAAATAACACTGAGAGGGGGGGTGAATCAGTATTATCAAATTCTTTTCAATATATCTTCCAGATTTATACTTTAAGTTATTCTTCAGATATTGATCATTAGTTTGTATGTCAGTACCATATAATAATGAGCAAGAACAAGAAAAACAGATAATCACACCAAGGAACACCAGATATAAGGTGGAAACCCAATGTGGGTGAAAACCACCTGCTGCAATATGTCTCTATCTTCTTTCAACTAGAAACTTCTTTTACAATGATTTTTTACTGGTGCAGTCCTTTACTAGTACGCAGACTGCAACCTGTAGAGAGCTACAACCCTCTCTCGTTTTCCAGTCTCTCCTGGAAGGGAGCTACCACGCCCTACTCCTTTTTTTCCAAGGACCACTTTTCATAAATTTTCAAACTGGATCCATGAACATCAAATAATCATCAAGTACATGTGAATCACCCAATCAATTTTTTTCAATCAACCAATGAATCAACCAATAACTTCTCAGAATGCAGTAACCAGATCAACAATACCAGTAATCTAAACCCAGAACTCTTCAGAAATAGATAAAAGACAGCCAACAAATGTTTCAAGAAAGGTCCGCAACTTCACCAATAGAGGCTTGCGAATATCCGCAGCTCTTCTGTGTCTAAACTGCACAGATTCGCACCTAGTCCTTCTTCTGCTCTGCGTACCTCCGCACCTACTCCTTCTGCTGCCCTGCGTACCTCTGCTCAGATCCGCACCTGCACTGTCTGCCTGACAGCGTACCTCCGCACTTGGTCCTTCTATTCCCCTGCGTACCTCCGCACTGTGCCTTCTTCTGCGCTGCGTACCTCGCACCTGCGCCTTCTGCTGCGCTGCGGATCCCCGCACCTGCGCCTTCTGCTGCACTGCGGATCCCCGCACTTGCGCCTTCTGCTGCGCTGCGGACCCCCGCACCTGAGCTGTGGATCGCCTGCGGACCCCTGAATAGAGCCAAATTAATAGTCCTCCAATATGACACAAACAGTCAGATCCACAGATCTGATCATGCGCTCGAGATCATGACCTATCAATAGATTCGCCTT